>OZ020608.1:117705489-118905489 GCA_963971545.1 Philophylla caesio | reverse complement strand
AAACGCAGTTGAGTGAGCGATGCCTCTGATTTTGTTTTATACAAAAATTTCATAGCTAAACCGACTACCTGTAGCCCAAATGAACAAACGGGTCTACATACGTGTATATTTAAAACTCTAAAACCGCTTTACTCGAGTTTGCGAGTTTTTGAGTTGTGGCGTTGTTTTGTTCATGCAAAGGGGCGAGGGCGATGTGGATATTTTTCCAGTGACTTCATGCCACAGCATTGGTCGGTTGTGTTCACCAATTACTATTTGGTATTTCAGTCACAACTCGTCCATCACAACAATAAAGCCCAACGTTCAAATAACGTCAATAGTCGACATATCTGTGAGTATATATGTACATATGTATGTATATACACCCGTATCAGTTTATATGTAAATGTATTGGCACATAAACTGTTCGAACAATGTGTGTAATTAATTATTTGCATAGGCACTTGTGTATTTGGATGACTAAATATGTAAATATATTTAAATAATTACAGTGATCTCTAGATAACCGCCACCATTTCTACTTTTTCTGTTCTTTAATTGTAGCTACGTAGTACGCAAAAAATTTATAATTATTATTTTTAAAGGTTTAAAATTTTTTGCAAATTGGATTTTAGAAATGTATATTTTAGAGATGTAATTTTTTCGTTCTTTTACTATCCCGTGATTTTCGGGATCTCAGTATTACAATTCCGGGATTCCGAGATCTAGATATTCTCCATTTTGCAACAAACCAAAAAAAAGATTATTTTCAAATTCTTAATGAAAAAAATTATAAGGTTCCAAATATTGGAGAACATTTTTAAATATATACATATGTACATGTGTATATTTTCTCAAGCCCTCTACGAATTTGTACCGAATTTAAAATTTTGGATAAAAATATATAAAAATTAATATTAATAATTATATTTCGATTTCTATTAATCGCTTAAGATACATAAATAATCAAATATCAAGTTATATTTTTTGATCATATATAAAACTAATTTTTCGTGCGTTAATTTTTCGCTCTGAAATAATGCTTATTTTGCTGTTTATTGATCAGAAATAATCATTATTTTTTGATTATTTTTTTTGTTAGGTTGTTAATTTTTTTTTGCTATGGCCTCGCCATAACACTTATTACTAAAGCGCTGTGTAGTTTTGAGTTTTTCGATCTGTCAAAAATAAATTTTTTTTCTGAGCTATAAAAAAAACGCTCAAGAAATGATTTTTATTTATGATAAAAAAATAAAACTCTAAAAAATGTTGAAAATAGCATTTAATAAAATTAAGTTTTTTTATTAACATAATTAATACTCTTCAGGAAAAAAATAAATTAATATTTTTTAATTCCGATCTTAAGACCTAAGAATACTTAAAATATGTAAATCGTCGTACTCTTTGGTTGTGCGCATTCTCACACAGGTATAGTGCAGTGTTGCCGTTTTGATGCAAATGTATTCAAATGGATACATTTTAGCTTTAAATATTGCGTGATATTTCTTATTTTGGCTCAGTATAAATTTGGATATTGGTTATGATTCAAAATTATTATTAACTTGTTTTGAAAAAAGATGACATCTTGTCAACCAAAAAAAGCCGCTTTAAAAAAACGTTGGCAACATTGTTTTATATTAAACTGAGCTACCATTTCGACTTGGTGCGTCTTTCCATTTTTGTAAAAATGCAATGTATATATTTGATAAATTTTTAGCACAGAATTAGGTAAGATTGTTGGCCATTTTTTTTTTTTTAATTAATTGGTAAATACGATTTTTCAAGTTTATTAAAATAGCCAAAAATACGTAGTGAATTATATAAGTTCTTTTTTATTGCTCCTTATGTATTTAAGTACAAATTTTAATATATTCTTTCAAGATTCTTTTTATTTTACTTGAAGATATGTTAAGTTTTTTACATACAGTCGAATTTCCAAGTACAAACGCTTTTTTGAGCGGAAAGTTCAAAAGATCATATTTGATACATTATACAAAAAGGGTCTTTTAATAATAATTTGAATAAAAGTATTGAAACTTCTTATACATACATACATACATACATATACTTATACCGTAGGAACTTGTTAAAAAATGTATAAATGCCGAGATACTCTTTTTTCAGAGATGAATACATTTTTAACTTTTTGACGGATACTATAAGGGCTGACGCAGTGGCAACACTGGTCATATGCCGGCATTGTGTTTATGCTATTAGACCACTAATATACATACGTTAATTTGCGCATGGGGTGTTTGGGGTTTCAAACAACTTTGAAGTTGAGTTAGCTTTTGGCGCAGGCCGTTCAATTTCGGATGCTCGCATACAAGTTGTATGAGCATGACAAACTTTAGACAGGAAATTGGCGGAGTGCGTTTATATTAGGTTAGGCTGTAACGTAGCTGTTTAAGAGAAAAAACTCGACGTTTCACGACAAATTCATTTTACTGCTTTCAAATATTCAATTGGCTCTTGGTTTTCAGAAATTTGAAATTGATACTGCGATTGGCAAGAGTAACTTGAAGACTTGGCAAATTCAATTCCAGATCAATATTTATTTGATAGGGACAGTTTCTGACTACATGAAATCTGCGTGATTGATAGTTAAATAGAAAAGTACAACAATTATTTTAAAAGAAATTGAAAAAATTTTTAACTAAATAGCAAAAATCAAATAAAATCCTCTGAAAACAGCACTTTTCGCAATTACCCTGATAGGGATAATAAAGATCTGAGATCCCAGGTTTAAATATCAGCCGGTGCTTGTAGAATCTAAAATCATGGATACATACAATACAAACTTACTTGCGTCTTTATGCTGTATCACAAATGGAGGGAACTACAGTTTATTGCCAACTCTGTACGGCAGATGTATTTTACGGGAAGCATTTATGTATGTACATGGCAAAAATACCCTCGGAGGTTTGCCATTGCCTTCAGAGGGGTAACCACTGTTAGAAATATTAATTTTGTATTCCCTGGCTGAGGTTCGAACCTCGGACTAAGCGTCATAGCGAGTTATAGCACGCACCGCAAAACACTCAACCACAGCAGCCACACAATTTATTATACTAAAATATATTATACTTAAATTAAAATTTCTATAAAACAAAACATTCCAAAAAAATTCTAAACTTTTTTTAAGTTTGATAAAATTTTGCTGACTTAATAAAAATTTTTTAGAAATTTGAGACATGAGTTTATACAGGTTTTGTTAGAAAATGAAATATATCTTAATTGAAAGATATTGGAAATTAAATTTTTAAAAGTAGTTAGGACGCGGGTGTCGTATAATTCTAATCCGCACTATAGTTGAATACATTGGCAAATATCGCAATGAAAACGCTATTTCTTGTTTCCGTTATCGAGCGCTTACTCTATATACTCTAGCTCGTACAATGTACCTACATACATACATATTTACATAAACAACAGCACACGCAGATGGAACACAAAGTATTGAATTGAATTTGAATGGATTCCTACATCGCGACCTAAACGAATAAGTTACTGGCAAAAACGAGACAGCAATAGAGTATGGAGCCGATTTAGGGTCTGTGTTGCGAAAGTGTACGAGGACTTGAGCTAATACATAGATGTAAATATTTTTGTGTGTATGTAAATGCGTTCCGAGTGTAAAAAGAAACCAACTAATTGTCGTGCGTGACAACCTGCCACATATTGGGATATTTACTTATACTCGTATGTATGGATGTGTAGAGCTCCGGCGCTGCTACAAAGCGACAAAAGTTTGCGCTCACGTACCCGCAATAACACACACACAAACAAGCGAAATTGCAGCGGCGTCGGGCGTGGTGTGGCTGACTACTACAAAGCGATCAGAGCGAGATGGCAATGCTTCCAAACATTTGCTAAAGCACATTCAGTCATACATATATACATACATATGTATATGTATACTCGTGCATATAAAAATTAAAAGAATTGCACGTAAATATGTACTGGTTCATACACACACACATACGTGTATATTCGGCGTTAGGGAACAAACAAAGACACTAAGAGGATGACAACTAACCGCGAGCTAATGCTGGCGTCGTGCTAAATACATAAACACAAATCTATATACATACATTCATATGTATGTATGTATGTACGTAAAGTAAAGTAAATAAAAATCAAAGTAATAAAAATGACGAACGTTTAACGGCTACGCAATAACAGCTCCCCGACTGGACATGGATACCAACGGAGCAAATGTATATGTGTGTGTGTGCGTTGCTTCTTACATTTCCGTGGTTGTGTTACTCATTTCGTATGCGCTCAGTGTCGAGCCAACCAACGGCAGTCACGTCCCGCCCATTTACGCGTTCGATACAACACAACAACAACATCAACGAAATCCAAAAGCAAAGTTCGTGTAGCGTTGTAGAAGGTGGGAAAGAGATAGGCAAGGCATAATATGGCGTTCGCTGGCATTGGTGCGAATAGATAGGCATGACAACATTCCGTTGCAGCAATGGCCGGAGGCATGAGAGAGGAAACGATAGCACGGACATGGAATTGCTTCAAATGGGAATGACGAGCAGAGCGTGCAGCTGCTTAAAATGCTACTGGTACAACGAGTACATGACCGAACCGCAAGTCAGGTGCACGACATCGCCCACACATATTCAGAGATCTGCTTCCAAACAAAATAAATACACACATTCCTACACTAGATACAAAAGCACACGAATCCTGGCTCACGTTCAGCTATTCAACACTCGTTCTCACGAAAACGTTCACGAGCGCAGGCATACACACACACGCACACACATCTGTATGCGTGTTGTTAGCAAAAGATTCAGAGTTCCTTCTCTTTTTCACGAAACACTGGCAACCCCAGGCGACAGGACACAAACACAGCAGCAAAGTAACGGTGCTAAAGAGCTCAGCCGAAGCCGAAGTAAATATTGCGTCTGGCAGTAGTTCGTGCTGTTGGGTTCGGTGTTGGGCCTGGCGCTCCAACAGCCTGCTTATTCCTGTACGAGTTAATTTGGATATACATATGTATTAATGTATGTCTGTATGCATGTATGTGTGTGTGTGGGTGGGAAAGTGCAAGCACATCGCAGTTGTAGGTACAAAACACAAAGCCACATACATATGTATGATGTATTATCTACGTACATATATATGTATGTGTGCAGGTACATATGTAAAGCAAAAGTCATGAGCGTACGCCACATAAACCATCAACGAAAGAAAAAATCAAAACTGCGAGTCAGTGGCAAATGTTCGACGGAAAAAGTGCCACAAATGTTCAAACCGTGTAAGTGTAGCCGCGTTGATGTTAAAGGGGACTAAGACCTCTACCGCAACCCCCGAACAGCTGCGCTCTGCCTTCGTGCGCGCCACACTATCACTGACGTTGACGCTCTCTTCGCTGCGAATTGAGCGCTCTCTGCCCCGCACCATATTACTAAATAACGAAATAGGTATGCATGTGTGTGTGTATGTATATATGTGCGTATACATTTTGCCTAACCTCCTTAGGCATTGCCAGATTTCGTGCCTTTTGGTTTTATTTTGAACGTGAATGTATCGTTGAATTATTCTGCACGTACTCGTCGCCAACTTCGGACGCACTGTGTGAATGGTCGCCAAGTCGTACTGCGTACGTTTTATTCTCGTGCACTTCCTTTTGTCGATTTCGGCATCGGACCACCGCGCATATTAACTAAACTGTGCCAGACCGCACCACTTTCTTTCGCAATGGTAGCAACGCCGCGGCCATAAGCAGATTTTCCAACTCGCAGTGAAGGCGATTGAGTGACGGGAGGCAGGTGCATCGTATGTAGATAGCCAACCCGGGCCACAGCACTACGTGTAGTCAGTTAGTCAGTCAGTCGTTGGCCACAATTGCTAGCCAGATCACATTCGTTGTTGAACGCTCACGCGTGAGCATCCCTGCACCGGCCTCACCGAACGAACTGGACCCTGCGATACCACAATAGAAAGCAGCCCTCATTATTGACAAGGCGCGCACCGAAACGTGTTGCCATTAAGTACGCGTGACGCGTACAACGGATTGAGACGTGCACTCGATGTGGCCCGTTCGGCACGCGGTCAATAAAAGCTCAAATTCATCTGGACGCACGTCGCGTACGATCCGTACTCGGACGCGGAGGATTCGATTGGAATTACTAATCTGAATTTGCCGAATTCGGCAGACACAAAGACGCAAGTGCCAACCGGAAGGCCACAACTAACGCCAGACGCTAGCCCAAACACACAAAACAAACCACCTCCCACGCTCCGCTCTTTGGCCAAATGAAAAAAAGTTTTTCAATGAAAATTCAAAACTCAGCTGGTTTTGAAAATCGATTTCCTCAGATAATAGTGCGAGGGTTTATGTGAAAGTGAATAAACGCAAGCCATTTCATTGATGGATAAAGTGTAACGCAAAGCCAATAAGATAGTGCCAAATGTGGTTTATACCTAAGTGATAAGTACTTGACATAGTATGTACATAATTATATAGTATATATATATATATATATATATATACATACATAGATGTATGCGTGCAAATATGTGTGACAAGATAAATCAGCATACCGAAGTGGATATGTGAACTTTGAAATTCCATGAGCAAGCGCGAAAAACAAAAGCAAACGGTTGAATAGGAAAGTTGAGCAAAAATTTTTAAAATATTAAAAAAAAAAACGCCCACAATAACATACGTATGTACCGTTGTACTTATATAATACGTACGTATGTATAGTGTTAATAGTTCCACAGTGCCATATCGAATATCCTAACAAAAAACAAAGTGTCCGAAAGTGATAGTGCAGAAATATTTTGAAAAGTCGGTGTTTGTATGTTTCAACAAAGAGCTTCCGCTCGGTCACGAAACAAAAGAGAACAATAAGACACGCAATTGATTGAAATGTTACCCTACCAAGCTGTGGCCATGGATTATGCCGGCTATCAGCGGCAGCCGACGCCCGTCCATCCAGGAAATCATATGCCCTCTATGGGCTCCCTGGGCATGACGAGCGTGGGGGCTGGACCCTTCACGCACTCATGGCTGATGCCAACGCAAGACCTCTGCGCCATGCCCTATGGAAAAATGCCGAATCAGCATCCCAGCGGGCAGGGAATGCAGGGTCCGCAGCAACCCATCGAACCTGGGTTAGTACATGCAAATGAATTGTTAAAAATAATTAAAGGAATTTTTAAGTCGCTCAAAAAAGTGCGAGTATCGAGCGATTCGATTCAAATCAAACTTAATTCACTTACATACTCTGCATTCCGATTCGAATACTCAGTAATTTAAATTTGTGTTAAACAGTGTCGTCTTCACTTGCTTCAAATTTATATAAAATAACACTCAAAAAATTAAAAATAGATTTTCTTCTATACAAATTTCTTAAATGAGTCTGAAGCTCTTAATAAAAAAAAATGCTCGATAATTATTTCTTCAAGAAAATTTACAGCAACTTTTTCAAGCAACAGAATAATGAAAATTATTCCTTTTGATTTTTTCTTAGAACTGTATTCAAAGCTATAATAACAAAGTAACCTTTAACAACCTCGTAGCATCAAATTTTTATTGACACACCTATCCTTCCTCAATCTAAAAAAAAGTGTCATAAAAAACCTAATCAAACAGTTGATCGTTTTGCGGTTATATTCAACAATTTCATCCAATTAAAAAAAAACTGTTCTATGTTGAGTTGTAATAGTAGTAAATTTTTGTAATAAAATAAAGAGAAGAATTAGTTTAAGAAGTTAACAGGAAGTAACTCGGTCAAAAGTTGAAGCCCTTTGTGGAGGGAAAATTTTGTTTAACAATTATGTAATAAATTATACCACAAACCGATGGAAATTTTAAAGGAAATTTGCCATATCTGCCTGATTATACGAATATACAGTCGATCTCATTTTAACTCGATTCTTTTTAACGCGATTTTTTTTAACGCTAAGTTTTCAACAATCCCCCATTGTCTCTTTTTACACGGTTTTACTTTTTTACCGCGGAATTTTTGATCACAGATTATTTTGCCATTCCCCGTTGCTTTTTTAACGCGGTTCGCGATTCATTATGATTTTGTCCTTTTATTAAATTTTTAACGCGTTTTGCAAGCCGTTAAGAATGATGAACGTTTGCGAAATTTCGTGGAGATGTTAAAAATGCTATGGAGTGTTATATAACGGCATGCAGAAAGAGAAACCTCAAAGCTTATTTACATACCATTTTAAGAACTAAAGTATAGATTTATTCGTCGTTTAATATAATTTAAGTTACAGGTGATCTCTATATGTTTTTTTTTTTCAAATCCTCTAAAACAGAGGAGTTTTAATATAGATCAAAGCATAGTGAATATGACAGTTATATATGTTATCAATTCATTTGATATACATATATATTTATGTAAACAAATTTGAACTGAAATGTGGTTATTTTTACGCGTTTTTTTATGCGACTCAGGCCCGTGTGCACGGATATTTATTTGAAAATATTTAAAAATAAAAAATGGATTTGTTTAAAAACTCGCCAAACGATCAGCTAGAATTTAATGCGAAACGAATTACAAAACTAATAAATAATCGAACCGTTTCATTGGGCATCTTTGTGGAATTTCTTTTTTAATCGGGACTCCTATCCCGGCTTGGCTTGATTTTCAGGTTCAATCGTTCAACTTTCTTAACACGAAATGTTTTTATTTTCCTAACATAACTTTTCTCTAAGACGCTTTATTTTAAAAAATAAATCAAACGTTTATAATTGAATGTTAAACAAAGCAGCATTCGCTGATTTTGATATAAGTTTTGCTTTGGTGAATTTTGTGATGGGCTACGGCTTTCGACTCCGGTACATTCCCACACATCTGCTTGCAGAACATAAATGCTTGTAAAACTCTTATAAAAATCAAATGCAAAATTTTTCCGAAACTTGCCAGACAAGTTGCCAAGTGCTAGTGACAACTTCGAGAGCCAGTAAAGTAAAATAGAAAATAGTTCACTAAAGAAGATGTAATTGGATAGTTACTCACAATTCAGGTCCTAGATGGTATTTGAGCAGTGATCTAGACCTTTTCAATCATTTTAGTTAGGGACTTTAAGAAGGCATTATTCCGCGGTAATGCATTTACGAGCAATCCCAGAGTTGGCTCATTACACGTTATATTTAATAAATAAGTTTAAAAAAGTAATGCAATATGGATTTCAAATGGAAGAAGTCAAGGAATGTTTCTTTTTAAAAAAAATGTAAACAATTTTTTAGTTTGAATCAAATACCATATGGATTTCAAACAAAAGAACTTTGTGAAATATTTTTAAATGTAGTAAAATAAAAAAAAATATAAAAGTGGGCCAAAAAAGAGACATTTACCAGAGTCTTATTATAAAACCTAAGAGGTAATATTACGTGGAATATTACGGAATAGAGAGAGGGCCCTACTTTCTCTGCAAAAGTTTCACTCGATTAAGAGAGAGGTATCACTTTCAAGGCAAGGCGTTTCTCGAGTGATCCCTAATTTAATAAAGCTTATTATAATTTTATTATATACATCCAGTATCCTGCTTATTTTTATAGCTTAAAATTATTCAAATGATTTGTTGCTGCGAAAAGTTGTCCGTGGCTCTAAGGGCACGTCTCCACAAGAAAACGTTGAAACGTCTTAAAATAGATGTCAGAAAATATGTTTTCAATGGACACCGTATATTTCTTCATGTCACCAATATATTTCTTGGCATCCATTGCTTGGAATATGCTCTCACTTTGTTAATTTAACAACTAATTTTTCATTTGACCGGGGTCAACATTTTTCAGCATATTTGCACTTTAATATACCGAACTTACTTGCTTGCCGTCATCTTAGAAATGTTTATGTCAAGACATTAAACTGCCCACATATAAAATTTGGGAATACATTTCTCACATTTTCCAGTCAAAATGACAGATGTTAGAACATCAGCTATGTTCTGTGTAGATGTCGGGTAAAGAACATCCCACTTACTCGTATATTGAATTTTTCACTTGATTTATTAGAAAAGAATATAATTAATCGTAATTCGGATAGACAGAAAACTAATTCTTTAAAAGAAAACAAAATACAGACTTCAAGACCACTCACATTTGTATATTTGTACAACAAGAATTTTTGATTTTTCAATTTTTCGAGATTTTTAAAGAATACATTTGATTTTGAATATTAAGTGAAGCAAGTCCCTTAAGACACTTTTGTCCCTCATCGTGTGTCAGGTGGCTAAAGCAAACAATATTCCGCACATAGATTATTAAGCCCACTCGAGGCCGGGTACACTTTAGCGTCCGTTTTGCGGAGGAGCGTTTTTTTAATGAGTGGGTAACCGCTAAAAGTGCATATTACAAACAGGACAGGTCCTCCTCGTCGTTTAACTGGTCTGACTTTAGGCCCCTTCTTTCATTTTGCAGTAAATAAAACCATCGCTTATTCATTCGCTTGGAGATATTTAGAATATTGAAATATTTTTTAGCATCACAAGATAAGAAGTCACTTTAAGAGGAATCATTTTGAAAAAAATAACAAATAAGTTTTCTTTAGGAAAATATTATATATTCTCTGCTTTTAACGCCAACTTAATCGTTTCTATTTCATCGCATTTTGAACCGATGCACAAGTGTCGTTTTGTCGTAAAATCATTTAATTTTAAAAATAAAAAGTTGTGTTATTTGCCTTCCTTTTTCTGTGCAATACAATAAAAACAAAAAAGAAAAATAAATTTTTAGCTATCGAAAATTGTTATCATCAATTGTCTTCGCTCTGTGAATACCCAAAAAGTTGTTCCATACGAGTATAATAAATTTGTGTTCTTTGCAAAAAATGTTAATTCGGCAACCAAAAGTTTGCTTTTAAATTTTATCAAATCGGCAAATAAGTATTTTTGCTTTTTTATTGTTATTTGAGTTACAATAGCAACAAAGCATTTTTGCAGTGCACAGCAAAATAAGTTAAATGAAAAGAAGGTTTTCCTTTTATTATTTAAAGCTATTCAAATAAAGCATTGCAGTAATTTACTAAAATTGTTTATCAAAGTAATGTTTTAATTGATGATTGAATCTTTCCATACTCGTACACACATAGTATTTAGCAAAATAGCGTGTTAGGTGTTTTTATATTAACCATAAATATTATTTTTTTTTTTTCAAAAACTGTTGTCATTTTTGCAAAAACTTTTTTATTGTGAGTTTCTTAAAGATAATTCCATTCAAGAAATTCTCAGACGGCTTTTCAAATGAAAAGATTTATTTGTACATATAAACAATTCAATTTGTGTAATACAATAAAAAAAATATTCTTTTGGGACCCTGCGTACGAGTGTGTATGTATGTATTTTGGTATGTATGTAGATAGATATGTGTACGTTCATACACACACTTACATACATATCTTGTGTTTGCATTTAAAGTGCGAATATTTTGGAACTGAGTCGCGAAAGCAAAGAAACTGCGGCGAATCCGAGAGGTTTAATGATTTCATAAAATCAAAAAAGTGCCGCCGCATTCGCTTTTGTATGCAAGATTGTGAACGAGAGTATGTGTGAATATTCACACGTGCTGACAATGTCCCAAGTTGTGACAAAAAAGACAAATGATTTTAATTTTTGGCCCGTGGCAAACACATGGACGGAGTTTACCCACTGGTTCGCTGTTTTATTTCGTTTAATTGCTCAAAACGATTTTTATGCCTAAGATAGAAATCTCTGAAGCCATTGTCAACCAGCTTTCAAACACAACGGCCAAGCATAAAAGTATTAAGACAAGTTTTCGGCGCGAAAGCACAAAAATCAAAAGAACTAAACTTTTTAATGAAATCATAATAAACTTTCAGGTATTCGTGAGGAAAGAAGCTAACCGTAAATTTAATGCTGACAGACCACAAATTACATACATATGTACATTAATACGCTCATGTACGAGTATGTACGCGTATGTATGTACATTAGATCAGGCCGAAAAAAAAACTAAAAAATTCGATTTTTTCGCAGTTTATTACTTTCATAATTCGTAATTTATTTGAATGTTAGTGTCTCAAAGAAGAAAAAATTATTGTGTGGGTTTGTAAGATTTTAAAAATCAATATACATACAATAAGATCAAGAAAAAATTCGATTTACATTTTGTAAATTTTAATATCACATTAGAAAAAAAATATCGAAATCGTGAATGCTGAGTTGTTGGTTTCCTAATTAACATGGACTCAGTTCCGGCCTGATCGATGTAACGGAAATTCGAACATTTGGATATAACGTCCTATATCATACTATATGATCGGATATTACGTCTGTGAAGAACGACCCCCTTCTACATACTGCGAAGTTCGACTAAATTAAGGCGCTACCCGCTTTTCTAGTTAGGCTGAGTTTAGAAGGGTGACAATTCGCTATATAAAACTCGAACTGGTCTAATGTACACATACGCATACATATGTACATACATACATATGTACATATGAAAATAAATACAAATATTGCCTCGAGAAACAGATGTGCAGCATAGCAATGAAATGTCAGCGAGATTTGCTGATGACCGTTGTGAGATAAAAGTATTTATTTATGAACGTAACTGTGTACGTAGAAATGATTATGAATACCAGTACACAAACTTATATACAGTGGCGAATCCACGGGGGGTGGTTTTCGGGTCCGGAACCTTCCCCTCTTCGGGACCTCATTTAATTGGCAAATATCAACTAGTTTTCTACTTTCTTCTTTCGAAAAATCGATTTCCGGTTCGTATATACATATGTATGTACATACTTATCTATATATAAATCGCTATAGAATTTTTCAATACGTCTTGCAATACGAAATTCAAAATTCATAGCTATGCGAAGCAAAAAAAAAGTGTTTTAGCTCGAGCTGCTTCCGTCGACGTCATAGGCGATTCATGTCGCTATTCGCTGGAAGGATAACTTTCGAAATCGTTCTAGTTCCCGAATCTGAAGGGTACGTACATACATACATACATACGTTTAGGGCAATATCGCACCAAAGAAGCTGACGCTAAGAATCATCGAAATTTTGGTACAAAACTCGAAGGAAAAAGGGAAGCGAAAGAAAACTGGAAACCTGCAGTTAAAGATGATCTATGGCGGTCGGCTGTTCGTAAACAAAAGTACACCTACACACATACATGTAAACACACAAATACATACATACATACGAGTGTGTGGCAGAAGTGTGAAGAAGCATCTCCGTTGGTCTTCACTTAGACAAATCAAAGCTTTTATGAATGGTAATACCGATGTTCATACATCCATGCATACATACATACATACACTGATATGTACATACACGAAATTGACAAATATTTGCCTCGATTACTGAATGGCGCAGGCAAAGTTTTATTGTACTCTTGCGTATAAATATACATAAATACCATACATTCATTGCCATCGAAACGGCGCTGCAATATTACTTTCTGCTTTTCTATTAATTGTCGCTGAAGACTCGTCTTTCTCATAAAAACACTCAATTCACATAAATCCATGTACATACGTGTGTTTGTGTGTTTGTTTGTTTGTTTGTAGGCTTGCAAGAGAGCCGGCCAATTTTTCTTCCATTGTCGCACTTGACGCACAGGCCACACAATTGGTGGGAAATGCTTCAGCATTTTGTCTGTCAAACGTGCGCATATTTACAACTAATGAGTGTGTGTATGTATGGGTGCACATACATACATATACATATATGTATGTGCATAAGTATGCTTCCACAACAATGCCCCTTGGTGAGTGGACAAATTGCTAGCGATCATTTACACTTTTCATTGTAAAGCATTGGCTGTAATCTTCAATTTGTTTTCACACCTGAGTATTTTACGTTTTTGTGAACGTCAACACGAATCTTTATCGAACCGACAAATGTTTGCGCACCTTAACCGATGTAGATATGTACAAATGTATGTTTTTTGTTTTTTTTGTTTTACGAGGAGTAAGCATCGAAAGCCTTCACCCCGTCAGTGTGGGACTTTAACCTGCACTAAACCTCCTACTGTCACGTACCGTTTCCCTCCCGGTACTACCGTCAAGTATTTCGTCGGGAGGCAGTTTGAGCTCTAAGTCCGCTACCGTCTTGATGCAGTCCGTGGAAGGTGCATCTACTTGGCACCACCTCTGTTGGTCTAACTAGCCCACCCGTGTCGGGTCCGACGTCCCCGCCCACTTATGTAATGTTCGCCTAGTTGCGTTTATATGCCTGACATCTGACACTACTTAAATGTTCTAAGCTAATTTTATTATCTGTATAATTCGAAGTTGAACTTCATTGAGGCTGTCGGAATGGACGGGAATCCGAGCGGCTTCTTGCCCGGCTATGAACTCTGATGGACAAGTTCCCTTGCTGCGCAGACTCAGTGAGTAGCATGACCGAGGTGGTCCAGCAAACAAATACCAGGAGCCGCAATAAACTGGAGCTGAAGAGCGTTTGGTTCCAGCATCATAATTTCCTCACTTTGGCGCTTAAGATTACCTACTCAAACGTAGAGCTTGTATCCAGTCATATTTGTCAGAACGGACGAGATTCCGAGCAACATCTAGCGGAACATAACTTTGTGTGGGTGGTCCAACGAACGAGATCCAGATCCGCACCGTGTTTGCTGGAGGAGAGCGTTCGGTTCCAACCCGCGTTTTCTCCTCACTTTACCTTACCGTCCACAACCTGGCGAAACCGTTGGAACGAACTTGGTTCCCAGCGGCACCCATTATGTTGTATCCTGTGCAGCCGTAGATCGTGATGGGCAATTTCTACGGCCGCATCGATTCAGCAGGTAGAGGGACTCGGATCTAGTTTTACTGGTCATTCGCAGAGCATGTCTTCAGTCGTAGTGGAACGAGATCCAGATCCGCCCTGATTGCACGGGAGGAGTGCGTTCGATTCCAACCCGTGTATTATTCACACTTATGTACATATGTATGTATATACTAAAGCTGGAAAATATATCGATATTCAGAATTTTGGCAATATATCAGAATTGCATTGATCGATTGAGGTTATTAGTACATACCTATGTACGTTCAGATTTTTGTTCAAAATTAAATTAAAGATAGCATTTTTGCTCCAAACTCAAATATCTATCCAGCTCAGCTAAGCAGACCGGGCCCATACAATAAAAACAAAACAACTTCAGGGGCGAAAGCAAAATTAAAAGTACATGTTTCAAATAAATTGTGCCATTTGATGTAATCCTCTCTGTTCGACTTTACTTTCGAGTAGACTTGTGTTGGAAAAATTAAAATATTTTTGATTTTGACTTGACTTTCGAGTGGACTTGTGTTGAAAAAATTAAAATATTTTTGATTTGGATTGCCGTTTACTTGTGCGCTGGCAGATTCTGCCGAGTGTTGGCCAATACCCGCTCTATGACTTGGACCACCTGTTCTTGAAGAAACCTTCCTTGCTAACTGTTGGATTAAATAAGGTTGAAGTCCTTCGATGGGTGCATATTGCTTAACCAAAAACTTCTCTGTTAATGCTTATTTTTTATAAAATTAAGAGCACTTTTAAGCTAAGAAAATTTGTCAAATCACAAACACATAATCTGCGTTTATTAAATTCATATTCTCATAACATAAATATAACCTACAATTGCAGGATCCTCGAGCTGAGAAAGGAAAAGTCGCGCGACGCGGCGAGATCCCGGCGCGGCAAGGAAAACTACGAGTTCTACGAATTGGCGAAAATGCTTCCTCTACCTGCGGCTATAACAAGCCAGTTGGATAAGGCTTCCATTATAAGACTGACAATAAGTTATCTAAAACTAAGAGACTTCTCTGGACAGGGTGATCCACCATGGACTCGTGAGCAGTCGAGTAGTAGCAAATTAAAAAGTGAGTTGTCCTATAAATAATACACGTAAATATCCATGCGGGTGAATTGTAATGGAACATTTGTAAGTAGGTACATTGTATGTACATTAGAGTGGTCCTCAACAGCTGTTGAAATTTCAATACATTTTATATGGGAAAATTTGGGTATTTACAGGCAGCTTTTTTAACATTTTTGAGACTTGTCAGTATAATTTTCTCTTTTTAGACACTTAAAAACCTTTTAATTTTGAAGACAATATTTTTAAATTTCGTTTAATTTTTGTGAACTTTGTACAAAGTTAGAAATATTTATTTATACTTACACGTCATTTGTGAAGTCGTATTCAAATTGCACCATTTTGATTTTCTCCCGATGTACTAAATTTGTGAAAGTCCGCCAGAAAAGCGAACATGAGGAATTATTTTCTAAAACCGAATTGGTGAATGCCCGTTTAAATGTTGTTCGTCGGTCAAAAATCCATTTATCCAAGTTGGGGTTGACACCTTCTTTAAAACTGGTGCGTAAACAAAAAATATGCGGGTTTTTGCGCGATTTGGCGCTGAAAAACTTACAACGAGCAAAACAGGAATTCAATTCCTATTCTACGCTGTCCGCACAACTTTTCAATAAATTCTTTGCTCACAGTTGGCTTAGCGCTTAGCGTTACACGCGTTTAAATATCTACTCTACCAAGACGAGGTGAAAACAGCACCAAGGAAGATAAACACAACATAGCACATGGAGCCGACGGTATAGGACTGATGGGACGTTAGACAACAGCGAGAAGATCGGAATCTCAGTGTACTTTGCCGCTGGCGTATGCAGATGATAAAGATATTGTTGGCCTTAACAACAGCAATGGCAGTTAAACTTTGAAGTGTGTAAGCTGTTGTGAACTTGAGATCCAGAATAAACGGCACCAATAATGAAAAGGATTTCGGGCTTTCGACAAAACTATTCTCCGCAAAGATACCACAGAAGATGGAGTGACGAAATGTATAATCTATAGACTGGCATAGGCATAGACAAACGTTTAAAGAACAACGATTGCGATCGAAATATCCTACGACTAAGCATGGGCGCCCACGAACACAATCAAATGACCAAGTGCAAATGGACCTGGCTTCACTTGGTACGAGTAATTTGATTAACTTCGATATCGACCGACAATCGTTTGTGGGCGTTGGCATTATTTCTAGATTTGATGAATAATTTAATAACCCATCGACCCCCTCCCCAAGAATTAATACTGAATGAAAAGTGTGTGTTATCTGCAGTTTTCAATTTAAAAATTAAATCACTTGAAAACGTCTATAATACAGAGACTGTGCCTCAGCCGTTCTGCGTGACGTGCTATATTTTTACGAGGTTTGGTTGCATCCTCTCAAATCCAACAGCTGCCCTGAATATCCCTAGTTTTTTGTGTTACAAAAGCAGATAGTTTTATTCCGCAAATTTTTTTTTTAATTTAAGTTGAATTCATTTATACTAAGACGACGTTCACATTTTCTAATTCAGGCGCAGCCATTCGACGTAGCCCCGCCGTAGATTTGTTCGAACAACACCAAGGCACTCACATACTGCAAGTGAGTATCAGGATAACTTATATATATGTATGTAGATGCACACACACATACATACATACATACATATGTGTGTACATATTAATGTTGATATGTAGTATGCATATGTACATAAATTTCCATTTTATTTAGATTTGTGTGAATGTAAAATTTCTCCATTCCAGTCACTCGATGGATTTGCATTAGCCGTCGCTGCAGATGGCCGATTTCTGTACATATCCGAAACGGTGTCAATATACTTGGGTCTGTCTCAGGTGGAAATGACAGGAAGCAGCATATTCGACTATGTCCATCAGAGCGATCACGCAGAAATCGCCGATCAACTAGGGTTGAGCCTAACCAATGGCGGTATAACCGGTGGCGGCAACGGCAATGCCACAACGGGTCTGGCGTCGCCCACTTCAGGTGCGTCGGACGACGGCATCGGCACTCACGGCACGAATAACCCCGACGGTGAGTTCGACAGCGTGGACAGATGCGTGAATACTCGCAGTTCCATTCCCATACACAAGTGCATACATACATACATACATACATACATGTACATATACATACATACATATATACACATATTTGAATATGCAACCTGCATACGAATGAAATGCTTTTAATGAGGAAGGATCCCTCTACAACTTCCGCCCATAGTCAAATGAATATAATGAAATGTCGCTTTGCTACTGATAGTTCAAGCAAAACAAAAGGGGAAAACTTAAGATTAATTTAGCAAGTACCCTTTGGTGGGAAATTTGTAAGAAAACAAATAATAGTTGTCTCAAACGAGGCACCCTAACATACATACGTACACAGAGTGAAAGTTTTGACTTTTAACATTTTTTTACTCGATACTTAAGCCACACCTACACTAGACACTACTCGAATTAGGATTTCCCAAACTATTTTTTTTTTAGTACTTAGTCCATTTAATGATTTTCACACACACACAGCCATAACTGAGTGTCCATCCACATTCGCAAATAGGTACTTCATACATACATAAATACATATTTATATGATGGACAACAACAAATAACAGTTATTGATGAAAACTGTCATTGAAAAACTAAACACTAAAACCAAGTGAATTACAATCGAGTTTGGCAAACATTTTTATTCACAATTTTTACGTAAAATTTGAAAATACCCAATATAACAACTGTTTTAAACTCAAATTTTATTAATCCGAAAGTAATAGTTATAATTTTATTTTATATTATCTTTAAATAGCAATTATCGCAAATTATTTTTTTAATTTAAAAATGTCGCTGTTTGCTTTTTTAAACTCGTCAGTAATAAAAAATTTAAATTTATCTTTAATTTAAGATTTTTATCAGTGCACGGATCCATGGGGGTTATCGAGTTTTGACCCCTCCCCGTTCGGGATTTATTATTTTTCTACTTTCTTTATATAAAAAAAATATAAAATCTATTTCCGGTTTGTATATACTTTTAAATAATTCGTTTTAGAATTATTTTAATAAGTCTTTCATATTCGCATGAATAATTGTTTAGTTAAAAAAAGTGGAACCCCCGCTCCTTTTCCAAATTCTGGATCCGCCACTAATTTTTATTGATGATTTTTTTAAACATTGTCTTCAATAACCGTTATCATAAGGCACATCAAATAAAAAATTATCCATATAATTGAATAAAATTATCACAACTTATTAAAGTATATTTTTTATGGAAGGAATTCAAAAAAAAACAATCACGATCCCTGGCATACGCACATACACATACACATGCACATATCGTCGCTTAAAGTACAAAACCCCGCATGGCCATATCCATTCATACCAGAATATATCAACAAATCAGGAGATAATACAGCTTTTTCTAGGTTTTTTTAGAATTGTGGCAATCTCGCATACTTTAAACGACGATTTGCGTTTTTGTGGCTGAGCCTTTTCGTTTGCTCACTTGATTGTCTTCTCATCTTTTTAGTCTCTGCGCAAATGACCGTGTCCTCCACCAGCGGCTACAAAGGCTACGAGCGATCGTTTTGCATTCGTATGAAGTCGACACTCACCAAGCGCGGCTGCCATTTTAAATCCTCCGGCTACCGGGTATGTATGGGTGCACATCCGCACACGTTTGTATGTACATATGTATGTAGATATTATTTTGTAGATCCTCTGTTGTTTTGCAGTTGAATGTAGAGTAAAAAGCGAAACATAAGCAAATCAATGCTCACATTTTATGGTATTTCCCCAGTATTAGTTTGAATAAGTAGTTTTGAACGAAATGTACTTACAAATATGAACCCAGTATTTTATGTTCGACTTGAAAACATTTTTAGTTTTGAATCTTTTCATTTTGTCCTATTTTGACGAGATAAGGCAAAGACAAACTAAAACTTATTAAATTTAAGTGTATTTTACTATCCCATTCCCCACTTATCTGCAGGAAAACGATCAATCGGTCAATGGTGGTAAAAATGGTAAACCAACGGGCACCCATTATTCGGTACGTATCAATTAAATTCAGGAGCAGAATGTGGCTCACTTTATTTCGCTTATTAGATAGTCCACTATCTGCATAACAGAAGCGCGTAGTAGTGCATGCACTTTTCGTTGATTCAAAAAGGTTTCACTTAATTCTTTTGGTTATCGGTTACCTGTACTCATAGATCCAAAACCCAAGCAATCGGGCTCCGTTTACCCAGTGCAGTTCGAGGGTTCGGAGTTATTTGAACCACTCCATATAAACATCGAACAGACGGAGTTGGATTGTTTTGGTTTTGGCGATAAACGCATCTTACAAAACATATTTATTGACTTATTTGAAATTTGAACAAAATAAAATTTAAAGAGTTAAGCGATTTTTAAACGGACCGACATTGCGAAACATCTGAGTTGATTGATCAGATTTGAATGTAGATATGCTCCTAACTCTATACACTATTGTCATTGTAATTTAAGAAATGTATATTAAATAGTTTATAAGGACGATAGCGGAAAGTTTAAGCGTACAAAGCTTTGTATATAAAATGTACAATAAATTATTTAATCTTGAGGTTTGTGCGTGATTACTGTGGGATTCGCACTAGGTGCAGTTTCATTCCAAGATTTCAAGTCGACAATTATTTTTCGTGATGTTTTTTCGTTTGTACCAAAATATATAGATAAAAGTGGTATTGATTTTGGCATTTCCAATTTGTCATGAGAGAGCAAAGTGAGAGTTCGATGCAAGAGAGACCTCGATTTTGTGCTGGAAAAATTTTAGCCAGCAATAATTATCCATCACGAAAGCAAAAGTTTGCAAATAAACATTCTGCCATTAGTATATTTACCAATTTCGATTTTTCAAAATATTTGTGATACGTCGTTCAAGTTCCTTTCCCCTTCGTGGAGAACACTAAAATTTACGAACAAATTCAGCTGATTTGTCTTTTACTACCAAGTTTTGCAAGTGCTAACTTTTTGCTTTTTCTCCATTTCAGCAGAGAACTTATTTAATCTTGAATTAGGTGGATGGCTGGTGATGGCTTATTTTGTTATCGAACACAATTAATGCCAAATAATAAATAACTCTAACCCTTTTGAAGTTGACATAATTAGCTTCAATTGCGCACTGTATGTGTCTTGAATTTCCATTTTTTACCCATATTTATATATGTACATATGTATGTGTATGTACAATTTAAGTATATGCGCAGCCTTGATCCGGATTATCGAGCTAAGTGAGAATCAACTTGGGAACTAATGGCTTCTAATTCGAATCAAGTTTGTAGTTAATTCCCTAAGTTAAAACCAGTGACCCGGATGAAATAAAAATATTAGTGCAAGGTTAAAAAAAAAACAAAAAAAAAATTTACGAAATAATTTACTAAACAAATACTCGTATACTATCCAGTTAATTAGCAATGCTGCCATCGGTCAGGATTCAATTTTAGTAGAATTTGTTGCGTAGTTAATTCGGATTAACGCGTGAAAATCACTTAAACGCAAATGACTTTATTTCTTGCCTATTGTAGCCAAATATTTTTAAGCGTATGCTACGCACCTGAAATAAAACTGAAGAATTGTTTCCTTATATATTTCTTACTTCTTATCGGATGTGTGGTTTCCTTGGTGGGCTATTTCTTTCTGTCCATATATACATATGTATATCTATACCTTAATATAGAAAGTTTTTAAGTTTTTGAGTTATTTGAGTAATGTTTGTTTTGATTACGCACAATCTAAATTAATTAAGTAATGCATTTGTATTCATGTTTTAAGACAAATTCTTCTTCCGCCTAATATATGTAACATATGTATGTATGTATGTATGTATGTACATATATATGTAATTCTAGACATACATACATGTATGTACATTTGTATAAAAGTTTTCTTTATCAATAAACTCACTTTTTATCTCTACCTTACGTTTGTTTGTATGTACGTAGGTCGTTTTGTTGCTGTGCAAGCTGCGACCCCAGTACACATTCTCGCATGCACGCAAAACGCAGCCGCCCTTGTTGGGCATGGTCGGCTTGGCAATAGCCCTGCCGCCGCCTTCTGTTCACGAGATTCGTTTGGAATGCGACATGTTTGTGACTCGAATCAATTTCGACATGCGAATAGCGCACTGCGAACCAAGGTATGTACATCCGTGCAAGTGCACCAATACAAGTAGATATTCGGTTTTGATTGTGTATGTTTTTTGTTTTTTTTTGTTTTGTAATTTCAGAGTATCCGACTTGTTGGACTACAACCCGGATGACCTCGTCAATAAAAGCATGTACAGCTTATGCCACGCCGAGGATGCTGTTCGGCTGCGAAAGAGCCATATGGATCGTAAGTGTCCTTCCGAAATTCCGTACATATTTGTACATATTTATGTACATATGTCGGAGCACTTGTCATTAAACTTAATGAATTTTGCATTCCAGTCATAGAAAAAGGTCAAGTTCTCACCGGATACTTTCGGCTGATGAACAAAAATGGTGGCTACACTTGGTTACAGACCTGTGCAACGGTCGTTTGCAATACAAAAAATGCTGACGAACAAAATATTATATGTGTCAACTATGTTATCAGGTGAGATCTCGAAAGACCGTTTTTATTCCAATTTGTTAAATTTATTAAAATTTAATGTTACAGTAATCGAGAGAACGAGAATCTCATATTGGACTGCTGTCAGCTGGAACCCAGCGTGGACAGTATTAAGCACGAAGAACTTGGCACCGATAAGAACTCTGGTTCACCGAGTGGTGATCCTGCACCCGAAGGTCAAGCTGGGGTTGGAGGGGACTTAAAGGTTTTATCCCCCAAGGCAGATGAAGAAGGACATCATCAGCGCTCCCGTGGCCGAGGTTCAAATTCAGCCGCTAATGCAAACGCTAACAGTTTAACATTAGTGAAAGACAGCCCGAACTCTATAAGCGTCGAGATGGAAAATGCTGCGAGCTCATTGCCTCTAACTGTGGTGGCACCGGCGACTACCCCCACGACCACAACGAAACGCAAACGAAAACCCAAAGCGTCCATGCAAATTGAAGACAATGCAGAAGTTGGTTCAGTGACGGCTCCGGCCGCCGACTCCCAGCCACAGTCGAAAATACCCGCCATGGAGCGGGACGCAGCACGTAACCGCCTACCGTCAACCATCGAGCAGATTTCGCAAGCGCAACCGCAAGCACAGCTCTCTCAACAGCAGCAAATACAGCAACCCCAGCAAGCGCAACAGCAACAGCAACAGCATTCCGAGGCGTCTGTGAAAGATTTAGAAAATGCTATGTCCAAGCACTTGCCCTCGCCCGGAGTAAATGCCTCGGAAGTTGCGTCCGCAGCCACCGATTTCAGCGCTGACACGCTGTTAAAACAGCAGCAACACAACGAAAAAAGTAGCACGATCCAGTGGATCGGCGCACCTCACTATCAGCAGCCGGCCCCCATGCCAGCCACCGCGCTGTTGAGGCAGCTGTACGCGAACCGCGAAAGTGTCATTAGAGCCACCGCCCGGCAAACACCAACGGGAGTGTTTTACAGCGAACAGCAAAGCGGACCGCTGCCAACACCCCCCGGCAGTGAATCATCGTACGACAATCATCAATACCTGCAACTTCACACAACCCATCCGCAGAAGTCATCTTCGGACGCATTCACGAACCTGGTATCAACATACGGCGGATATCACAGCTCCATCGATTACCACAACGCGATGACACCGCCGAGCTCAGTGTCCCCGCGCGACACCACCAACACCCTAAATGCAACCAAAGTGACCTCACATAATAGCAACGGCTACGACTACACCGATCCGCTCCGCGTTCAATATCCAGCGCCCAGCAACACAGGCGAGGGCGGCGGAGTACCCCCCCTGCCCCTCAAACCACAACCATACTCAGCTGCAGCGGCCACCATGCATCATCCGCACACTTCTGGTGATGCCACCAGCATTACGTACAGTAATCTTGATCAACCGCAGTACTTTGCACCGCATTCCAGCTTCCATTTGTATCACAAGGGCACACCTACAAGTGGATGGTATTCAACGCCGTCCTAGGTCCGCCTTCACGATTGCGAATTGCAGAAACAATTGGGAGCCCAGCAAGAGCAGCCGTTACAGACAGCTCAGCTGCATCCGAAGGAGAGCTGGGATATTGTGGGTGCGCTGGGCAAAGTCGCTCGAATGTTCTTCAACGTCCGAAGGGGGAATTGAAAATGATGGCGCATCCACTTTGTACATGGACTTTTATGTAGTGGCCTTTCCGTTCAAGATGGCGAGGTTTGATCAAAAAACTTCTGAATTGGCAATATAATGACACACCTATATTCGCACATATGTACATATGTATGTATTTATCGGGGAGCTAAAATTCTACACAATTTTCCCCAAACTGATTCAGAACTGGTAATTAAAAGAACTTGAAGTGGTTCTTAACTAGTTCGGAACTGCGACTGAACCAATTCCAAACAAATATCAAAAGGAACCCTAACTAACTAATTCCAAACGGATTCCGAACGGATCATGGAGAACTGGTTTAATACGGCTGCCAGGAGGGCTCAGCATTATCGATAAGCAATTGAATGCAAAACAACTGAGAGTTTGTTCGAAGACTATTTAACTATGTTTCTCACTGCTTGAATGGTGTTTCCTTCTGCCTGTGAAAAGTGCAAACTAGTATATTCATACCGTTTAGATGGATTTACACATGCCAAAACAGCCCAGGCAATTACACAATCAAGTTTTCATTCAAGTTGTCAATACTCTCTTACTTTTAAAATTTTATTTGCACTTGAACATCAACTTGAAATCAATTTCCTTTTAAGTTCTGTGGCAACTTGACGGTCAAGTCGAAAAGATTCTGAAACAATGAAACGATGGATAAAAACTGCATAAAACTAATGAAATATGGCGAGAATTTTAAATAATTTTCTGATGAAGGAATTTTGAAAATAAAATTGGCTATCAAGTTACGTGTCGCCTACATTAAAGCTTTCAAGTCAAGCCAACTTTGGCAAGCAGTACGTGTGATCAACTCGAAATAAAGTTTTACCAGAGAAATTTGAGAGCGAAAAACTGAGCGTAAGCCTTTTTCGTATTCTTGTCCGAAACGGCCGCACTATGCGAAAGTGGTGTTGTTTAAATAGCTGATTTCATTTTTTTATTTGCCTTTCTAATAATCGCACCCAATCCGGATTGATGTGGCACAGCGGAAACGAGGCAACGTTAGAACTTAACAACTCCATTTTTTCGGCAGCTCCTTGCGTTTTCCATGATCTTTAAATTTAATTATTTAATGGTCGCTCGAGCAAGTCCTCCATCGGCATTTGTGATCACTGTTACACCACTGTTCAGCAACACCCAACCCCCCCCCAAATGTATGATGTTACAACAACACGCCATCGAAAGGCTTTTATGAGATTTGTGATATATTGAATGACTGCGATGCAATTTGTATGCATTCATGCACTATTCAACTAGTTAGCCAACACATGATGAACCTACTTTTTCCATTCTAACCCCCTCCCTTGTTCTACAAAAACGATAGGCAGTCGTATAGCTCATTTACTTCAATATGGTCGGTCGGTCATTACTCGAAATTCAATCAAAAACCGGGAAAATCGGCTTTAAAGATTTACTCGCTTAGTAAAAATGAAGAGCTGTGTTCTTTTAACCCAACAGGCATAGAAAGGTAAATCAAGCTTGACTCGATTTTCATTTTTATTTTATTTCAATAAAGAAATAAAAGATCGATTTGTACATACAAACATATGCACGTGCTATTTAGGTATAGTAAGTATGTGCACACAAGTATATACAATTTATATTTTAACCTAAAATACGGTTATCGTTTAAATCTTTGTAAAATATTCTTATATTTGTACATTTACGAATGGAATAATTATGGCAATTATTATAGAAAATACGCTGCAAACTAATGAAAATACTCGAAACGATGAATTCCCAATTACTACAATATAGGAAAACCCCATTTGCTTGTATAAGACTTAGATAGTGTGCCAATAAGTATAAAACAATAACAAAAATGTTTTAGTATATAAAGATTTAGGAGTGCATTTTTTATTGTTATTAATTATTTAAGCTACTAGCTGTTTACTAAAGTATAAAAATAATATCTAAGGACACAAATACAACATATTGTCAACATATCAAACGCTTTTCATCATTTGTTTTACTCTTTCTTTCCTTCTTTGGAAGTTGCCCCTCCACTGAAAGCTTGTAAATGCATTGTAAATATCTACACACATTGGTATGAATGTACATGTGTATGTATGAATGTAAATACATACGTTTAAATTGTTCCAAAAATGCCTTTAAAAAATGTGAGAAAATGTTCAAAACAGTTCAGAAGCCATTAAGAACTGCATATAAAATGGATCTGGCAACCTCCGCGTTGCTTGAAGAAAATATGTCGCAATAAAATGTATTTGGCAAACCATGTGGGTTAAAGGCTCGAAGGACCATTATAATAAACATTTAAGGAAATTTAACAAAATGTAGAAAATGAAAGGACACACGTGAGTCTCTTCCTTAATAGATTGTGTTGCCAAAATCATTTAATTTTTTGGATTTTGTTAGTACTTAAAACAAATATTGGCATAAAATGTTATGAGCGACAATTACGGGAAATATGTTTTTGCAGAATATCGTTAATACCTCTCTCCCTCCCTCATGAAATCGCAAAGAATCTCAAATTCTAACAGTTCTCCCACGAAGTGCTAAAGTAAAAAACTAAATCAAACGACCTTATGTACGTCTTTAAACATGTTTTCTCTATTCCTTAAAAATAAGAAAGTTTTTGCTTACAACATATTTCGGGGCGACAAAATTTAGCCCATAAACTCGCTTGAATAACCGAATCTAGTAACGGATTAGTATCGTACTCGTATTGACTTCACCTAATAGATGCTTTGGTTGTTCATAGAATACTATTTTTAATAAATTCATTGCTTCAAATAATTTTTTAATATTTACTTAAACAATTTCCTATTATAACAGAGAAAATTATGCTGCAGTTATTTTAATAAATGAATGAAGTGAAATTTCCAAAAATTAAATTATAAATTTTGCCCTGACGTCACAGAAGCCGCTGACCCGCGTTGGAGATTCCGGTATTTTTTTTAATAATATTCAGTTGTTGTGATCTAAGCTTTTGGCAAGCTCTTAAAAAAAGTAAAGCTTTGTACATTGTTGACATATGTACACACACGCACACATTTTAACATTTTCAATAATTCCATCGCTGAATCAAGCCATACCAAACAGATTGTGTGTGTAGTAAATCCGTTTAAAATATGTAAAATATAAACTATTTGTAAATAAAGTACATATGTAGCTACATATGTTAGTTAAAAATGTAAACAATAGCGAAACCGGCATTCGCTCACTTATGTATGTATGAATGTTGAATATTTTTTACTGTAAAATAAATAGTATGTTTGTATGTATGATACATATGTATGTATGCAAATATACAGTTAAGTACCCAGCCAAAGTTTGGAAGATACATAATTGGGAAACATACATATACATATGTACATATGTATTAAACCACATCACCACTAATAAAAACTTTAGATTATGAAATAAAGTCCGATATATATATATATATATATACATAAGTACATATATTTAAATATCTATCTGTTAGCTTTCTTGTCGAAATCCCAGCACAATGGCTAGGAGGCCTTAATCATTGGAAGTAATCAAGGTTTCTAGTTTTCGTATCCCTGTAAAGGGTAATACAAGAGTGGTAATTGCGATACAATTTTATTTTAAACCCTCTTTTTTTCTAATCGAACTACATAAGTACATATAAAAGCATGGAGCAATAAAATAAAAGTGATGTCAGTAACAAAATGTCAAAATTTTCGATCTTGCATTTGAACTTAGTAGAAAAGAATGGAATAATTGAAGATGCCATTGTTGAGGAAATGGGCAAGGGTTGATGAACCTAATTTAATTTGATGGCATATACTTTTTAAGGTCTCATACTGGACTGCTATAATACATATGCGGCTGAGTGAATTTGAACGATCACTCCATTGCTGCCTGGCTGGAATGGGGTGCAGCTATCGACCTGCGATAGAAATATTATTCGAAAAGTACGTACATATCCTTTTTGTTGCCCAAACGAGGATCTTTACAAAAACCTGTGGAAGATCTTCAGCAGCAAGGATAAAAAAGCAAGCAAGCAGTTGACAATCAGGATCGACGACCGATCACTGGATTCTATCAGGAAAAACAACTGTGTTATAAGACGCAAGTTAGGTAGTATTCCAGTCCTTTTGCACAGGTGACGGCATTCGGCTTTTACCTCACGAAGTTCAACATTGCCACGATCTCCGAGATAGCTTATATCGGTACTCTGATGATAGGTGAAGAAGACCGGTAATGAATAATAAATAAATAAAAATAAAAATAAAATAAACTAAAATAAAGTCCCGGACAGCTAGGCATCGTAAACGCCAGAAGACGATGCTCATGCAACACTAAATCAGATCAATAAACTGGTCGAATACTGTGGCAGGAATATAGATAATAATAGATAGATAATTAATTCAGAGGTAAGCAATGCGACCAATGTGTCTATTGTGTCCTCATTACTTTGCTGCACCTCTCCCAGCCCTATCACCTCCAGGAAGCGAATGCGCTACGGCCTCACACTGTAGGAGTAGCTGTGATGGGGTTTCCCTGTCTCGGAAAGCGACTGTTAAGAATCGAAGTTTTGCCTTAGGGATGCTTATCAGTACTTTATACCCTTTGGTAATATACCACCCTAGCAGTTTTTTTTAGCCTGGAGAAGTCCAGGTATACCCTTCCAGTGTAGTTCCCTTAATTTGCTTCACTCTTTTCTGAGCACCTCTTGCACTGTTTGCGTTGAATACAAATGTATTTTCCCAGCAAAATGTATAAACGTATATTTATTTATTTAGGGCATATAGTATACATATAATACTCATATATTGGCAGTAACCTATCTGCGCAATGTGTAAAAATTCAGAAATCAAAGGGAGATAGTTTTAGCAAGGCACATCAAATAGGTAGCCGCAGCAAACTTTTTTTTTTAACTTTTTTCATATTTTATTTTAATTTGAATTGTCAAATTTTGAATTTCGTTGTGATAAGAATGCTTTCAGTACAATTCATGGTAGTTGAAAAATTTTTTTTGAAATTTTAGCTTTTGAAAGCAAAAACAAAATATACAGAGCTGAAATTTTTTTTTTTTTAATTTTTCTACTGCTGCTACCTATTAAATGTGCCTTGAGTTTTAGTGTAAATGTACGTTGTGCGCATGCGCAGGTTTTACATGTTTGACATATCTGCAGTTGCGCCAAAAAATAAATTTTAAGTGGGTTGCTTCACTGTGGGGGCTTATACCCTTTTTTGACGAAGTTTACTCATACAAACTAAAGTGTGCTGATGAATTATTAAAATTTTATTTTGTAGCTCCATGTAAAACGATTTGATTTGCATTGATAAGCAATTTTTTATATGTGAATAATTAATTCATATGCATATTCATAAATTTCCATTTTCAGTGAGTAAAAATTTAATCATTGACCATTCAACTTAAGAGAAAAAACATTATGTTGGCTCAACTCAAAACGGAAGTGATATTTTTACAATATTCGCAATGTCGTTCATTTGGAATTTGTTTGTTCATATTTTTTGATGAAGATTTCTAATTTTTGCACATAGTATATAATTTAAAAGCATATGGTTTTTGTCAAATGAACTATAATTTAAAATAAAAACTAAATAAACGAAAAATTTTGAAACAATAAAAACAATTTAGAGTTTGAGAACTAATTTTTGGCTACACCACTGGATTTTTTTGACTTACGTTTACTCGGTTTTCCTTTTCTAATTTTATATATCTGTACTGTTATGTTTGCTTACTGCACTTGCTCATACTGCCAATATATGAGTATTATATATATGATTTAGGGTCCCTCCGACGGTGATATCCCAGCAGAAACTGCTTGGAGAGCATCAAGTTGTCATGTACATTTCGTTGCTGTCGGTTCGACTTCACCTTATTGAATACAATTTAGACTGGGATCATTGTGCACCAATTTGTCCGGGATGAAGCTTCCCAACAAATATACATTATCTGAGAAACCTATAGGTGCAGAGCAAATTCAATATAGTGGTGTTGAGACGGTAGCTGTTTTTTCGATTTGGTGATCTGAATGTCAAACTACTTTACTCTGATTGGCTGACGATATAAATGTCTAAAAGGCCTGCCAGATAGAATACGTTGAGTCCGCTCCAACGAGGCATTCAACTGACAAGGCGTAAGAAACGCAAAGGTACGCCACAATAAAAGGCCTGCCAGATAGAATACGTCGAGTCCGCTCCAACAAGGCATTCAACTGACAAGGCGTAAGACACGCAAAGGTACACCACATTAAAAGCGTTGTCGCATGTAAACAAATTAGTTGTTTTGTATTGGCGGTTAATTTTTTTTTGTATGCAAATCAAATATATCTTAAAGTTGTGCTGATATTTACTTTTGTGTAAAGATTATAAAGAAAAAATGGAAATAATTGAAAAAATCCAATCAGCAAACACTAGCGACGGATTTGAATGCGTCAAAAGTAGAGAGTTGGGCTACTGTTGTACGTTGCGGCATCGCATGCGTTGCGAATGTGGCATTCAACTACTAACTTAGCTGTCAGTCGAATGCTTCGCCGGAATGCACGTAACGTGCTCTATCTGGCAGGCCTTTAATGAAATTTGACAAAACGTTCGCCAAATAGCAAAGTCAAAATTCGTGTACGTTGTATACATATGTATGTAGGTGCACATGGAACGTAAACAAGGCGGATTTAATAAGAATGGCGGATCTAATAAGGTGGCGCTGGTTTTTTCGATTTTGTGAGCATTATGCCAAACTACTTCGTTCTATTGGCTGCCAATATAAATGTCTAATGGTATTTGAAAAACAAAATACATGTTGGTTTTTTACTTACATGCTGTTACCGCCACCTTACTGAATCCACCTTGGAACCTAGGGATGAAACGATACCAATAACGTATCGATAGTTTTACTCGTTTTAAGTATCTCCAGAGCATCCATTCCCACTCTGAATCGAAGAAATAAATCTAAACAGGGTTATGAGTACGGCTAAATATCACCAGTTATCTTAAGTATATATATGTATATATATATATACATATGTATGTATGTATGTATCTATATGTACCCTACATGCTTTTAAGCCAAAATTTGCTTTTGAACCAAAAGTTTGTCAGTGCTTTTAAAGCATTAAAATAAAAGTATCGATGTTTAGTCGGTATCGCCGTTTAACGCATAGAGTAAAAACACACTTTGTATTCATCAAGTTATCGAGAATTTACTTTTACTTAAAAGTTTCCTTTCATTCCTAATTGAATTTATTAAGTAAATAATAATAAACTTATCAGGTTCATTATTACACATCCGCAATGGACGAAGTGGATAAAATTATTGTTCATTCTCTTAATCAGATTGGCTGTAATATCGATGATAATTGTACCATGGCGGAGTTCACTCCCAGTCTATTAGTACACACCGTAGCCAAATGCGTACAAAAAATACAACCATTGTCCAGCAACATTCCTCACGCACTACCTGAAGGACTAGCTATGGCTCAGAGGTTCTCTGTAGCTACCACGTTGTCTTCAATTATATCGAAGCTTAACTACCGCGGAGATATTGGATATCAAACTTTCTTATATCCCAACGGAGTAGATGTTCGAAGATTGTTAATGTTTCTAATAGAAAAACTTCCGCGCGATGAAGTATTATCATCAGCAGAAGACGGATGCTTTTCTGGTGATTTGGAAATATGGCGTAGAGGTATCAAACGAACCATTTTACAACAGTTGCACGGACCATGGGTTCCGCAATATTGTAGACATCTCACTTCTGAGCACACTTTCGGTTGTAGTGGTAATTTAATTTCCTTTAAACCACATCACAACCTTAACTTTTTTATAGAAATGCCAATGCTGGACCAAGATAGTCCTTGTGTGCAACACAAAGTAATTACCATTTTCCAACAATCTGCAACCAAAGATTTCGATCTAATCAGTTCTATTTTGCACCAAAACTCATTTGATTTATATAATGTTGGCAACGAAGTCTTGAAAAGAGTTAAAATTGAGATTACTTCCAAAGAAAATTGTCAAATTGGAGTACACCCATCACCTTCGAAAAACTGTGTTTCAGTTGCCATTGCGGACACATCGCCACTTAGTAAACTTACAGACGAGGTGAATAATTTCAAAGGTTCAAACACTGAACTTTTAACAAAGAGAAAAACGTTGATAAACGAAATTTCCGCTACAAAAAATTGTCAAGGGATCGTTCAAAAAGAATTGGAATGTATTCGCTCACAAGTTAAAACACACGAACGTACTTGCCTTGTGCTGGACCATCCAAAAGAAAACACTGCCAAATTGGAAACTCTTATACAAAGTACTCTTGAACGGCGTAAAAACTTAGAACAACAATGGCACGAATATCGACAACCAAGGTTAGATAAACTTGAATGCTTAAGATCGTTGAAACAAGTAAACCGGACCCAGAATTTAAAAAAATGTCGAGAAACTATTGCGCTATTACAACAAGTATTAGAAGAAAAGAAAGCTCAGCACCAACAACTTACCGCAGAGCTCAGAACAACCAAAAATGATCGAACAGCACCACGCAAGGAATATATTGAGAGAATATTAGAATTTATATCCAATATACGGAAGCAGCGCAACGATATTTACAAAGTTCTTGACGACACACGCGATTTGCAGAAACAACTTAACTCAATTTCAGCGCAATTACAGCGACAGTTTTGTTATACAGATGATCTTCTTTTTCAAACAGCCAAACGCGATATACATTCCAAGCAAGCCTACAGGCTTCTTGCAACATTGCACGCTACTTGCAATGAACTTGTTGAACTCGTTTCAAAAATAGGAAATGTAACTAACACAACACTAGAAACAGAGGTACAAATTGATCGAGAAAAAATCAAAAACGTTGGTGCAAGTCTACAACAAATTACAACCGACATTCAAAATTTTGAGAACATTATTCATAACATACAAACAGATATCCGCGGGATAGAAAATGAAATTTCAAGTGGTTAAATCACATGAATATACAGAGAAATATAAACAGAAAACAATTTGAGATGTTTATCCGTCATGAGAGAACACTATAGCCAAAACGAGCGGAAGGCCAAATCAAATCCGCGCCAACATTTTCTAACGAAATTCGAACGTAATTTATGGGGATTATCGTTCTCGCTGTGGATTGAGTACGCAATTAGTTTGATGTTTGGTGTTATATTTATTAAAAACTAAAATGATCAAATAAAATTTATATTGCTATATAATGCACTTAGTTATGCTTTCGAAAATACAAATTCAATTTTTAGATAAAAGTACATATACATATGTAAATACAAACATGCATTTGCGTATGTACATAGGTACCACGTTTTTGCTTAATTTTTTACTAAGATATAATCGACACGTGCAAAGCCAATACTCAACTCGAGTTTCGGATGTCTAAAGATGTAGAACAAAAGTGTACTTGCAACGCGAGTATATTTTTGAACAAAGGAAAAAAATCAAGCATAAACATAATAGTTATGTATATATGTACACATTTGTGGTTACACGAAAGAGTAGCCTAAGTCGACTTAAATGACAAATGACAGCATTCTTCACACTGAGGCGCTAAAATCTGTAAAACCGGTTTTCAAAAATTCTATTTTGCAGCTGACTTTACTTTATAGTTTACGTTTATCAAACAAATATTCTTTATTCATTTGCATACATCCATAATATACATATATATACTTCGGTTTTAAAATAGCGCTTAAGTAAAAATGAAACAATTTTGCATAAAAACAAATAATTTGTTTCTATCTTCAAACTGAATTTTTCGACTTAAGAAACTTTTCATGCGACCACAGATTTGAACCTACAAGTCTGCAGTTGTTTATATTACTCTTAATGAATACTCAAAAAAAATGTAAATTTCCGATTTTGACAAAATTACTTACTAAATATTCTTCACAACGTCAGAAATCTCTATAACCTATGTTTTTTTTTGTATTATTTTTATATGTTTTATATGCCTTTGTACATACCTGGACGTACATACATAGATACATCCGAAAAAAAAAACATTTATATTAAATATATTTTAATTTAAAATTATAGGCCCATTAACTATGTATATATATACATATGTATGTATATAACATATGTATGTATTAAATTTTGCATTTCAATAAATGGAAATTATTGGATGTTAAAGTCAAAAAACTTTCAAAAGTGGCCACACTCCAAATACGATTTGAAACTTTCATAGCATTCCGGTGATGTCCACTGCTCGACAATGGTTTCGAATTCTTCATCCAATGTCTTGTTGATCGTTTCCAATTGATTATTGAGAATGGTTTTCTTCATAAATTGATACGACTGCAAGTTAAGGAAAGTTACGTATGTATGCCTTTGTAATTGTGTAAGTATGCATTCTAGTAATTTTTAAAGTATTCAAATATATCAGGAACATTAATGAGATAACTAAATTTAGAAATATCTTCAAATATGCAAACTAAGTACACAAAAATTGGAAGTACATTCAATGTAATCCTATGTACAAATGTAGATAGATAACTTGAGGACCCAACTAACCTGTGTTGACATCGTTGCTATTTTCTTAGCAGTCAGTAAAGCATCATCGTTTACTTTAACAGACGTTGTAAGCTTGTGAACTAATCCTGATAATGCCGATTCAGTCGAATGTAATTTCTCTCCCAACCAAAAAAGTTTAGTTTTCTGTTAGAATTCAGAATTTTTCATATAGTTTTAAAAAGAGGGCATCCATTTGCTCACTTACATAGTTATCACGAATTTTGGTTGTATTGTTCCAAATACAGTAACCTTCGGGAACTTGTCCTATTTTGGCATATGGAGTCTCGTATGATCCCTTATCACTCCCAATGACTATGTCAAACAGTGGCAATTGCATTACCCCTAAGCCAATATTTATGCCGTTAACGCCAGCTATCAATGGTTTCGGAAAGGTAGCCAAAGTTTTAAGGTAGTTCCTAAAAACATAACTGAGTCAGATAAAAAAAAAAAAAATTCTTTTTCACATACTTAACCGCCAATGCTAAATTCACAGCTGTGAGTTTTCGTTTTTCCACAGTGCCAACTGTCAAATCGGTAAAGTCCACGCCAAAACAAAAATTCGGAGCATTCGTCGTAATCACCACGGCATTACACTCAGGGTCTTTACTTAACTTCTCTAATATATCAACCAACTTATTCAACATCTGTGGAAAATGTAAAAATTGTTTACCAATTATTCCTTTAACAATTACACCAAAGATATAACCTGCGATGTAAATGTGTAATTTATTTTTGCCTTCTGTGTGTTGAAAACTATTTGAGCCACTTTTGCAACTTTTTTCACAACAACATCTGACGCATTAGATGTAACAGATGCGTCTTCCTTTAATAATTTTGCCGGAACTTTATTGCTTACGGCAGTACTTTTGCTTTTATCTTTTTCATCGATAGTTGCAGGGCTACGGGATCCTCTTCGAGCACCAGAAGACACTATTGACTTTTTAGTATGTGTCAGCAACGAACCTTCACCATGAGTGACGTCCTTCGTTCGCCGATCGGCTTTTTGGTTAGATTTTAGTTCAGGTTTAGCAAACTCAAAAGAGCTAACAGAGGATATTTTCGTGCTAGTGCTGGAATTAGAAGCTTTGATAATTGCATTATGTTCATTTGACTTTTTCAATAAACTCCTTTGGGCTGTTTTTGTACCCGAATTGTTCGGGGTTATACTCGATGCGTTGGCCGGAATTGTATTTTGCTGTAAGCTTTTGGCAACTGTTGTGGCATTCGCAGTCTTTGATACTGGTGCATCTAAGCTAAGTCTTCGTATCGATGCATTACTGGAGTAAGAACTGTTGGAGCGGCGTCTAATGATCATTGCATCCTCGCTGGCTTGTTGTTTATATACGAAATCCCATGTTGAAGATGGTTTTTGTTTGGAATTACGTTTGTTCTTTGTTGCTCCACTATTTGTTCCCACATTCGTTGTTTTGCCAGATGTTGGCGTAGTTTCTCTCTTCAATATCTAAATTTAAATGAAATATATAGACTTATAATTGTTTGTGTTTGTATATATATAATTATGTTAACATATGTAATTATACCCGTTCAGAAATTGTAGCTGCTCGGCTCCGCATTAATGGTTTGTGTGTCTTCTCTGCTCCTTGTTCTGCAATTAATTTGCTTCTCTCACTCTCCAACGAATGTAACATGTTAGCTGCGCCCTCATCGCTAACTAATCGGTCGATTTCACTTACTCTTTTTTTCTTGGATCCTGCACTACCACCATTTCCATTTATAATAGGTGTCTGAGATCGCCGTTTTACTGGCGACTGGCGTTTCATCATATTTTCTTCACCGACGCTATTGGCCCTTTTTGATTGGACTTCCGTAGGCGATTCGATCGTAGTTTCCTTTGGCTGAGATGGAGCAGATCCTGGACTTACCTTTAACTGTGATCCCTGTTTATTTCCCAAATCGTGTTGACAAACTCCAGCAATTGATTTCTTTTCTTTGATATCAAAATGTTGACTTTTAAAAGTTTTCTCAGCTGATACCGTATAAGTCCTCTGTGAGGATGATTTTGAGGATTTATTTTCTGCAACCAATTTTATTTTTGAACTATTACGTGCGAACTGCGCATATGAAATTTGAGTTTCAGGAGCATCAGGATCCCATATTATTTTTGGTTTAACAATCCGTGTGCGCTTAAATCCAACCACTGGTTTTATGGTTGTTGCTTTGTTTGATACCGATTCCTTGGTATCAATGTTATTCTCTCCACTTGTGTTCCCTGAACACACCTCAATTATGGGTGCATTTGCAATTTTTTCGTTTGAGTCCGTTAACTCTTTTCGTTCAACAGGTTTGCTTGTCTCTTTTTCAAAATCTTCTTTCTTAATATTTAAGTCAATAGCTTGATATTTCAATTCAGCATCATCATCACTCCAATCTGCACCAAGTGATGTCACTAAATCAGAACTTTCTTCGACTTGCAAAGGTTTGATGTCTTGTTTGCGTCTACGTTGACGATCTCCAGCTCGTGCATTCAGACCAGCAATTTGCTCCATAGCCACTGCACGTATTTCTTCATGAGTTAAATGTGATATGGTACTATGACCATAATTCTGTATAGGATTAGAGCCAGACGTTTGAGCACTTTGAGAGTCTTGTGATTCCTTAGGTATTGACTCATGCTCATCTAATTCATCATACACAACTTCCATTATTTGAAATTGTCCTTCACCTTCAATGGTTACACCTTCAACTAGTTCACTATCCGTAACAGATGGTGACCGCATACATTGATGCTCATCATCGGCATCTTTTACTTCTTTCATATGTAAAATATTTGTGTGATCGTCAATGCCTTTTAAGACGGCAATCAAATCTTCATGCTTCAGAGCTGTAGATTCAATTCCTTCCGGGATATTTGGTTCATCTACACCATCGCATTGTAGAAAAGGGACACCTTCCACGTCATTGATACTATTTAAAATGTGTGAACCTATATGTTCCGGTTTTAGACCAGGCAACCTGTTGCTACCAGTAGCCAGTTTATTGGGTTCGTTACTTGAGTTCAAATTATCATACTCCACATTTGTAGATGGTTCTACATCGTGCATTTCGGCAATTTCGCGCTCTAGCGAAGTCAACTCGTCCATTTTCTCAACTCCGCTATATACTCCTACCAGTAGAAGCTCATTTGATATTATTTTAGCAGCATCACTTTCATTGGAATCTTCGCATTCCCTGTTTTTGATACGTTCTTGCTCCTCAACTGACGAATTGTATTCATTGACGTTAGACATTATATCGCAGTAATGTTCAATAACAGAATAAATGATTTTTAATATTAAAACCTTAATTTTGTGTAAATGTTGTACGTAGTAGCATTAAATTGCAGTCAACTTTCGGCATGTTTACGTGCTAGCGGGCGCCATTTTTCTACTATACTTTCTTTCATAAAAAAATTTATGTTTCAATCATCACATTATTTCTCATATGTACTATATTAAACGCTTATTATTAAATCGTACGCATAATTTAACTTTCTGAAAAAATCTAAATAAAATGCTTATATTTGGCTGAATGTCTGTGACGATTATATTTATTATTTTCACGTAATTAAATTCTTCGATATCTTAAATTCCAGTTCTTTATCAAATGTCAGTTGTCAAACCAGAGTTGCCGCGAAGCTTTATCCCTAGCTTATACGGCGATTATACTCAACGATATATATGAATTTCCGTATTCCATAGCGATTGTGCCGACTCGGCACTGCCGATTTGGAGAAATAGTTGCCAAAGCGCAAGAATCCCTTTAAGGGCCGTACACATAAGACTTTCGCTTTGCTTTGCTTCAGAGTTTCGCTTTGACAGATAAGTTGAAGACCTGATGTTATATGAGTGCTGCTAAATACAAGGCGAGAAAAGTAAAGCAAAGCAAAACGAAGCAAAATCATGACGAACTCTCAACTTTTGTACACTTTGACAACCAACTGTTTACATTTCCATTTTATTTCTGCGTGCATATACACACGATTTAGAGAATTCACTTGTATTTCATAGTTTTTGCGTGTATAATTACTTTCAAAAAGATAAAAGAAGAGAAATATTAATAAATACCAAATAAAACACCCCTTTGATCGGTTTTTATTTATGTTGTCGAAATATGCTCGGCCTCAATATAGTTTATTACACTCGCGACTTTGAAACATACATAAGTAGCATAACTACCACTTAATTATATAAGTAAAACTCATTTCTTAATATTTTATTAAACAAAATATTTGGAATAGACACAAATAACAATTGAAAACAAACCACTTACGTAGAAACTGTCAAAGCGTTATATGTAGCAAACCTTCTACACCTCATGCTTTGTTGTTAAATTTCGAATTGTCAAGTAAAGCGAGGAAAGTTGTATGTGTACGGCCCTTTAGTTTCATTTTAATGCATACAATTTTTATGCTTAAATTCAATGCTATTTAAAGATTTTAATTAAAATGTAGTTAATATACATGAAGTGCGCAGTGTTTAGTGGTAGATCGCAAAGTCTATTAATGATACGGTGCTATAAAACTTGTTAAAAATGATGTGGAAGTGCATCTGCACACTTATTTTCGAGTTAAGCCATGTACAATAAACAGGTAGTATAATGTTAGCAGCTGATTGGAGTTTTTTCTTATAAGTGGTCCATAACAAGTCAAACTTTGTTTACCTTCTGTGTATTAATAATTTCTAATTTATACAAATTTTTCATTAACGATTCGATTTGGAAAATATATGTATATACTCAGAAAGGAGACATTGTGTTCCAAAAAACGGGAAAAGGTCGGATTTTGCTTTTCATATCCAATTGGAACAGAACTTTGGCATCCCAGTTTCTGCAAACAGTTGGGTGCGTTCCGACCATTTTTGCATAATTAAAGTTATACCACGAGAGTCTTTTCCAAATTTTGTGACCAGGAGCAATATTTCCTGAGGATCCCTTGTAGTATGATGCGTCTTGCACTGTTTGCGTTAAAACAAATGTATTTTTGAAGCAAAATGTAGAATTAAGTGAATTTTATTTACATTTAGGATTATCAAACTCGTCAAATTTGATATACCTATCTTGAAGGGTGAGGGACCACAACAAATCAAAAAATATACCCCAGGGTTGCATTTTCTTTAATGCTGCTACCTGTTTAATGTGCCTTGAGTTAAGCTATTTGTGTCTTCTTAATTAGATAAAAAAGGCTTACACAACCCATTTGTTTCTTGCTTTTCGGTGATTTATTGATTAAACTGAGATCTTTAATTCATATTTTTAAAAAAATTCGAAATGGGTTTTCCTTTCCTTCATATAATTTGTTAACTTTCCTAGAGAAATTTCATCGAATTAGGGCCAGTTTTTCAGTGCAAGTTGAACTCTGTTTGTCTCAGTATGCAGTTTTTCAGTCAACTTTAAATGGCCGATCGCGCACGGTTAAACTTAATTTAACTTATCAGCTGTTTGCTGACTACTTCGTTTTGGAAGCAAAATAATTTAATTGAGCGCAAATAAACTTTCTTTAAGTTTAAACTGAGTTTAAACCATCACAGATAAACTGGCCCTTAGAAAGGAAAATTTAATTCAATTCACTATCAAATGCAATGGTTGTTAATAATGACTTTACTTCTAAGCTGTAACGTAGACTGCACGCTACTTGATAGTCAACTTTATTTTCAAGATGCTTTCATCAAACATGATATATCATGTTCACCAACGAAATAATTTCCAATTCATTGTGTCGGAATCCAAATTGAAACGAAATACAAATATTTAATTTATTTGTAAAATTTGTTAACAATAGTTCAAAGTTCAAGTTCGAAAAGTGAAAAGGTATTTGGAAAGGCAACTTGAATGAAACCATCATGGTGTTACTGTGGGGTAACGCAAGTTACGCAACTTGATCTTGAGGTTATGCCATTTAAAACGCTTGCTTCGCGTTGCGTGACAGATTCGCTTTGACAGATAAGAGCGTAAAATTGGCCAAACACCCATCGCTTTAAGTGCTTTTGTAAATAGCTAGTTGAATTCAAGATTGATGAACAAGAGATTGCACCTTGCACAGATCCGTTACTTTTTACTTTACAATATTGGCAATTAGCTGTTCTTGATGACGTCTCATCAATGTAAACTATTTTTGTTAGCTGTCGGCGCAATCTCTTCTATATCAATCTTAAGTTATATTAATATTTTATTCTGCATTTCTTTCACTTGAATTTACTTTAGTTTAACGGCTCTTTCGGCCAGTAAGTAACCAAGACGCTGGTGTTCAATCAGGTATAACACTTGCTTTATTAGCTTTGGAGGCATAATTAGAACTATAACACTATGCAACGCAGTTATATGTGCATTTTTTGTATAGGATGATCGCCGAGTTATTGTGTAAATAGGTATTATTAAAGGATTTTTAAATCACGTGTCTCTTCCTTTTCATGGAACTTCCCGCATTGTTTTATATGAAAATTTAAAAATTTTGGATTTGTATAAAAACCAAAAAACTCCCCAATTGGCAACTTTCCTAGTGAAAGCATTTGACTGCTGTCAAAATCTAACATGGCGTTCGCAAAAATCAGTGTTGTTTTTGCGCTCTTAAATCGTATTGGTTTGACGTCGGCAGGGGTGGTGTGCTTTTAAAGTTTGCATCCATCGTTTTGTCGTTGTCGCGGTCATATTTTCTTTGTTTTGTATAATTATTCTTGCATATAAACGTATTAATAAATTTTCAACGAATGCTAGAAATGGATTCCCAAAAGTTGACTGATTTGCTTCGGGCTACCATCGAGCCGAATCCTGAGCAACGAAAAGCGGCTGAGGACCAATTGGCACAAGTAAGTGTGGTTAAAAGATTGAGGTTATTCAAACTAAATTTTCCTAGTTTAAGCTAAAAATCCGAAACTATTCATTAGTAGAAAATATTTCTTTTATTGGGCAGCAATTATGTGGTTATCGTAAATTTCAAGTTTACTTTTCTAATATTGAGCCATATTTACGAATGATATGTATACCGACACGTGTTTAGTTGTCTTATGTTAATTTTTCAACTATATATTTTAAATAAATGCAGTTATGGATTATGCGTCTTTAATGATTGATATTCTTCCGTCCATTTCGATTTTTTGTTGGTATATTTGATTCTAAAGCCAAGACGAATAATTATAATTGGCGCTCACAATATATACATACATATGTTGCTCAGACAAGCTTTTACTATATATGATGCTCGTCTTTACGTTGGACCACAAATCGAGGAACTTAATTTTTGTTTACCGACTCCGAATGGCAGAAATATTTTATAAGAAACGAATTTGTCAGAATTACGACTTTCCGGGAATTATTTGCTATATAAAAAATCGCGTGTTGTCCAAGAGGTTTTCCGCCGAAATTTAGCTCCAGTGTCGCTAAACCCAAAAAATTATTTTGGAAGTGTTGCACGTATTTTTAAATGCGATATGTTAAAATTTTAGTTATGCCTTAATTCCACTTAACTTCATTTCAGATTCACAAAATAATTGGATTCGTACCGACAATATTGCAAATTGTTATGCAAAACAATGTTGATCAACCAGTACGTCAAGCCGGAGCAATATACCTAAAAAATCTCGTTACAAACAGTTGGTCAGATCATGAGACTAAAGCGGGTGAGCCAATACCCTTCTCCATCCATGAACAGGATCGTGCTATGATACGTGGGTCAATTGTGGATGCAATAGTTCATGCTCCAGATATCATCAAGTTCGTTGCTATATTAAATTTTTTAATTGTTTTTTGTTTTTATTATAAAAAACTTGTATTATCTTTAGAGTTCAACTAGCAGTTTGCGTAAATCATATAATTAGAAGTGATTTTCCGGGGCGTTGGCCACAAGTTGTGGACAACATCAGCATTTATCTGCAAAATCCAGGTAATATATTTTGAATGGTTAAAAAAAAAAATTTTAATTTAAAAATTGGATATAACATTTGCCCACTTTTTATTCTACACAGATGTAAACGGATGGAATGGCGCTCTCTTAACTATGTATCAATTGGTGAAGACGTATGAATACAAACGCTCAGAAGAGCGGGTTCCTCTAAATGAAGCAATGAACCTTCTACTTCCAATGATTTATCAATTGATGGCTAATTTAATGAATGATCAATCGGAACAGTCTATGTTACTTCAGAAACAAATTTTGAAAATATATTACGCCTTAACCCAGTACACACTGCCATTGGATCTTATAACGAAAGAAACCTTTTCGCTGTGGATGGAAATATGTCGGCAAATTGCCGAAAGGCCAATACCAGATTGTTCACATATTGATGATGAAGAGAAACCGGAATTTCCTTGGTGGAAAGTAAAGAAATGGGCCTTACATATAATAGTTCGAATGTTTGAAAGGTATGCTAGACAAAAATTATTATCTGTTTTAGTTTTTTTGTGAAATTATAAATTAATTTTTTTTTAGATATGGCAGTCCCCGAAATGTTGTAAGTGAAAAATACCAGAAATTTGCGGAATGGTACCTTCCCACATTCACATCAGGCATTTTAGATGTACTACTCAAAATTCTGGACCAGTATCGAAATCACATTTACGTATCGCATCGAGTTCTCACTGATATTTTGGCATATTTAAAAAATGCGTAAGTAAACCAGAAACATCTGAGATGGCAATCTCTGTAACTAAATTGATCCACTCAACAGTGTAAGTCACGCATATTCTTGGAAACTAATAAAACCCCATATGGTCGCTATTGTCCAAGATGTAATATTCCCAATTATGTCCTTTACTGAAGCCGACCAAGAGCTATGGGAGACTGATCCACACGAATACTTGAGATTGAAATTTGGTGAGTTTAAGATTGTGCCTGCTAGTCAGGTTGAACATATGTACATATATGCACATACATTATATTTAATTTAACGTAGATATATTCGAGGATTACGCAACACCAGTGCCCGCAGCGCAATCATTGCTACACACATGTTGCAAAAAACGAAAAGGAATTTTACCAAAGGCCATGAACATAATTATGCAGGTATATTAATTTTTTGTCATTAAATTTAAAAAGTAATAATTCAAAAAATATTTGTGATTTCCCATTCGAATAGATCATTACTTCACCGAATGCAGATAATAAACAAAAAGATGGTGCGTTACATATGATCGGAACTCTAGCAGATGTTTTGCTAAAAAAGCGTGTTTATCGCGACCAGGTAGAAACCATGTTGACCACATATGTCTTTCCTGAATTTCAAAACCCTGCTGGTCATATGCGGGCGCGTGCTTGTTGGGTTTTGCACTATTTCTGCGATGTCCAATTGAAGAATTCGCAGGTGCTTGCCGAAATCATGCGTTTAAATATACATGCGTTACTCAATGACAAAGAGCTCCCAGTTAAGGTTGAAGCTGCCATTGGTCTGCAAATGTTCCTATCAACTAATGACGACGCTGCGCAGTACGTAGAGAGTCAAATAAAAGAAATCACAAAAGAACTTTTAACCATTATTCGCGAAACCGAAAACGAGGATTTGACCAATGTCATGCAGAAAATTATGTGCACCTTTACGCATCAACTGCTCCCTGTGGCGATGGAAATTTGTCAGCATTTGGCTACGACATTTAGCCAAGTGCTCGAATCAGATGAAAATTCAGATGAAAAGGCCATTACGGCGATGGGTCTATTGAACACCATCGAAACCTTACTCACCGTTATGGAAGATCACCCCGATGTATTGTTAAATCTGCATCCAATTGTGATTAATGTGGTTGGGCATATATTCCAAAACAACATTACAGGTGAAACATAAAATTTCTTGTGTTTTAGGCTGAGTACATAAAATTAATTAAAAAAATTTTCCCCATTATAGACTTTTATGAGGAGACATTCTCGTTAGTTTTCGACCTAACTGCTAAGGCAATATCTCCTGAAATGTGGCAGATGATGGAATTGATTTATCAAGTTTTTAAAAAGGATGGTGTGGACTATTTCATTGACATAATGCCAGCTTTGCATAATTACGTAACAGTTGATACGCCAGCTTTCCTTTCAAACCCGAATCGTCTTTTAGCTATGTTTGACATGTGCAAAACTGTAAGAAAACTGTAACTTTGTTTTTATTTTATTTTTATTTTACAAAACTAATTAAACTTTAGATGTTGACAAACAACCCTGGCGAGGATCCCGAATGTCATGCAGCTAAATTGCTTGAAGTTATTATTTTGCAATGTAAGGGGCAAATCGATTCCGTGGTTCCGTTGTTTGTTGAATTAGCTTTGTCCCGTCTCACACGCGAAGTGCAGTCGTCCGAACTACGTACAATGTGTTTACAGGTATTAATGTTGTATATACATATGTACTTGTATGTATTACAGTAATTGATAAAGATGCAAGCAATTTAAAATTTTTTTATTTCAGGTGGTGATAGCAGCACTTTATTACAATCCACAATTGCTATTGACGATCTTGGAAAAAATGTCTCAGCCAAGTAATGAATCGATTTCATCACATTTTATTAAGCAATGGCTTCATGACACTGATTGTTTCCTCGGGTAAGCGATGCAACTAAAAATTATTATTATGAGCTACATATGTATATATAATTTGTGTCTTAGTATACACGATCGAAAACTGTGTGTGCTCGGATTATGTACACTTATTTCATTGGGTGATGCGAAGCCATCGGTTCTTAGCGAAGTAGCTGGCAAAATTTTACCCAATCTTATTCTTCTTTTTGATGGACTTAAACGAGCATATGAATCGCGTGCTCAAGAGGAAGATGAGGAGGAAGAAGAGGAAGATGAAGATGACTGTGAAGGTAAGTTGTAGTGATAAATTTTCAACAGCAAATTCTACATTAGATATTTATTTACAGAAGCATTATCTAGCGATGAAGACGAAGTTGACGAATTTGCTTCCAATTATTTAGAGCAAATTGCTGAAATGTCCAAAACAAAAGCTGCAGAAGCAGGTTTCGAAATGAAAGCAGAAATTAAGGATGACGACGATTCTGATGATGAAGAAGAGGAATCTGTCGATGATCTTAATGAAACTGCACTCGAGAGCTTTACCACGCCAATCGACGAAGAAGAAGAAGAAACTGCAATTGATGAATATGTAACATTTAAAGAAGTTTTCTCCGGTAAATTAATTTTAAATTATTAGAATATTACAATATTTTTGCCCAAATTTATTTCGATTTGTAGCTCTGTCCACTCAAGATCAAGCTTGGTACGCACTTTTAACAGCGGGTCTTACCACTGAACAGACGAAGGCACTACAAGAAATTGTAGTCACTGCCGATCAACGAAAAGCAGCTAAGGAATCGAAACTTATTGAGAAGCGTGGAGGTTTCGCATTTCCTCAACAAACCGTTCCAACTTCCTTCAAATTCGGTTCTTAATAATGGTCAGCTTCAGTGCGTTAGTGTGCGTAATCTATTTCAAAAATATAAAGGAGAACATATTTTGAACATACGTTTATAAACAAACTGAAATTGGCGATACATTAAAGGAATAAAGGTATTGATCGGTCACGCTGATGTGTGGTAATTATAACGTGATTTCTCAAGACCATGTAAATTGTATATGTATGTGTCCACTTGTACTCAGTAGAATGTTGCTTATAAAGGACATTGAAACTTTTAGATTCTTATAGTTTTCTACTAATGAAATTATGAAGCACACAAGTGAATGGTAATGAAAATTTTATACGGCTAGAATGGTTTCATATGGTCTCTTATTTAAACTACTGTTAACAAATACTAGCAATGACTAGTAGATATGGGGTGCATATAATTATTTATTAGTTTATTTACAGCACATTTGAATGTATAAAATTACTAAACTAGTTTAAAGTAAATATCAAGTGTTTGCTGTATTATATCTCATTTAAACTGACCATTTGATACCATTAACGATGAAGAAGTAAGATAATACATACATACATACATACACATATAAAATGAATATATCTAATTGACTATTAAGTTTACTCATTATCAATTTTTTATTTTGAAATAAATACAATTCATTTATTTTGATATATAAAGGTTGATCATAAACTAATTACTAAATATCGTATGACTTGTTAAATACGTTTTATCCACGTCTTAAAGAAGAACTAATTTTTAATTTTACATAAAAATGGACCAGACCTTCAAACTGAACATTCCTATATTTGTAACTCGGTTACAAACGAACGTCCCTAGTATTACTATAAAACCATTCCAGTCTTGTTGTTGCCTGCTGGCCGCTATAATGCTTTTTAAAATGTATATAAAGAAAACAGACTCCTGAATTTTTTATGTGTAGGTATTTTAATATAAAATGCTCGGACAAAGAACGGCGTCTCAACAATGGCTTGTGGATTATCATCACCATTCAACCAAAAGTGAGCTTCGTCGACTTTTTTGTGAAAGTCGGTATCGGTGGCCATCTCGTTTTGGGCCTATTCACCGAACGGCCAAAAGTTATTCCGGAGTAAGTCTGTTCATTATGAAATGGCAAAGGAATCTGAGTAAAAATCAAGTAACAGCTGTCACTTACAATTTGTATTTACATAAGAATTATTAATGTTCCCATCAAAATTGTTAGAAGTATGAGACATGCATGCACCTAAGAATATATGTATATATCTGTGGTCGATAATCGCCTAAGTCCTGTGTTAAAGAATAGAACTTAGGCGGTTATCGCTTGTGACCACAGATATAATCTACCACGAATGGAAGGACCCTACAGTTTTATGCCGACTCCGAACGGCAGTTGTTTTCATGAGAAGCTTTAGAGACTTTAATGCCATTAGATGAAGATAAGATACAAATTTTTAAATTAATAGAATAAAATAAGTGAAAACTAAAGGTTTTGAAGAAAGTTTGCATACAAAATTTTAAACTTAACTCACTGTTTTTATAAATCGTTAATTTTTAAATAAGTTTTTACAGTGTTTTCGTATTTTATTAGCATTTATTCATTCAGTTATGAGTATCGAAAAGTCGACCAGTAATTTAATAATTTTCCATTCAATTGTTTATTATTTATGAACTTTAATAACGTTTGATCCATGAAGTTATTGAACTGCAATCCAGGTTTTATTGCTGAAAGATTTTTATTGGGAAATACTTGTAAACCTGTGGAAACTATAGTTTATTGGTAGATATCGGAGCGGAAGATCCTCGACTCTTATCAGACTTCGTTCCTTTGTTTTTCCTTCAACACAATGTTAATCAATCACGAATTCCCATAACGGCTTACTATTTCCGCAATGTCACAGAAGTTTATAAACCACGGCGAAGCGAAGCGAAGAAAGAAGAATGGCAGAACGAAGAAGTGGAAAATGCTGCAACAATGAACTTTAAGCCGTTCAGAGTGCTTCAAGTTTCTTTGATCACTTTTCTATTTTTCTCATATTCGACGGTGTGGGAAGTCAAAAACAAATTATTGAATTTTATAAAAGTGAAGGAAAGGAATGTAAAAGAAGCTTAAAACAAAGAAGAAATAGCAAAAACTTCACACTTTAATTTCAAGTTTATGAAAAGTCCGAATTCGGTGTAATAATCGATTGCTTATAAGCTTGTATGACGTTACTCAACTGTCAAAATCCGTAAAATTTAAAGCAAAACGACCTCGGAAGTTATCTCTGCTCGCTGTATTTTTTTCACAGTCAGTCCAGCAAAGCGAATAACAGCTAGCGCCTTAACACTCACATTTTGAATTTGCCACAGCCGTCCTAGGGTCGTCCCCCGTCTGCGCGCCACAGCCTCACAGAAGCGACAAAGATCGCCCGACTCTACTTTACAGGACGGAATCTGACGCTGTCTCCTGCTAAGTCCACGGCGAACCTTTTCACATCTTGGACGAAGGAGGTCGGGCTCACCCTCGACATCCACATCGAGGGGACCCCCATTCCGACGGTTAACCACCCGAAGATCCTGGGAGTCACCCTCGACAGCCTGGTCTCCTTCTCAGCGCATACAACCGCAATCGTCAATAAGGTACAGAGCCGCAACAAAGTCCTCAATTCGCTCGCCGGCAGCACTTGGGGCAAAGACAAAGAAACGTTGTTGGCAACATACAAGGCGATTGGCCGGCCGGTTCTAAATTATGCCGCGCCAATTTGGTCGCCTGGAACTAGCAGGACTCAGTGGTCAAGACTAGAGACCTGTCAGAACGCCGCACTCAGGACAGTGACGGGATGTCTCCTGATGACGCCTGTGGATCACCTCTACCATGAGGCTAACTTGCTCCCAGTGCAAGAGCACAACATTATGCTCACAAAGCAGTTTCTACTGGGATGCCACCGTCCGAGGCACCCCAATAGAGACCTGCTCGCGCTGGAGCCGGCACCCAGGCACATCAGGGGACATCTCTCACAACTGACGGACGAGGTCCAGACATACGTACACCGACCGCTGACACATCGACACCCGCCCTGTGAGTGCAGTCCTGGGAGTCCAACCACCACCCATTGCAGCTGAGGAGCTCCAGCTGCCTCGTGAGACCCGCGTTACTCTGGCCCAGCTCAGATCTGGATATTGTAGCAGGTTAAACTCCTACCTATCCAGGATCAACCCCGACACCCCCAACACGTGCCCGGCATGTGAAGAGTCTCCGCACGACACCAATCACCTATTCACATGCCCGGCCAAACCTACTCAACTAACACCCCTCTCCCTATGGTCCGACCCTGTTGAAACAGCTCGTTTCCTGGACCTTTCGTTAGTTGAGCTTGACGATAACGATTGATGGAGTCCGCCAACCCAGTGGGGTGTAGCTAGCCGCTACAACAACAACAACAACGACTGTATGTCAAACTTTCGTTCCTCGATGGTGTAACGTTAGCAGAATTGTCCAAAACGCGATGCCCTTTTATTTATTGCAGCTTGAGTACACACATGATTCGTGAATCATGGAGAACGCCTTTTTTCATGTGAAACCAAGGTTGATTCAATAAGTTGGCAGTAACCGCATATAAGTAAATAAAAAACACGTATTTTGCGTTCACAAGCTCCTCTGTTATTTAAATAACGCACTAAAGAAATACGACCAATAACACACTTGTGAACTCCCTAATTGCACCTTTAAACTTACCCCCGAATTCAGTAAGCAGTCTCAGTCTTTAATTGAGGCAAAAGTGACAGTTTTAGACCAGTTGTCTTAGTTAGTTTCAAAATAAAGCCTCTAAATACATAGTGACCTGGTGATGAGCAGAAAAAAACGTGAGTGACGAAAATCTCTAGCTCATTTTAAGACTTGAGATGAAATTTTAGAATTCGGGTATTAGAATAGTTTAGCAGCCTCCCTAATGCATATGTGTCTGTACACGCAACCCAAGGCGTATTCGATATTGAATTCGCTTTGCACGAAACCATTTGTTTTCTGTCAAATACTCATTGAACATCAGCAGACAGTAAATAAAACGAAGAAAATTATTTATATCCTAAAAAGATCTCCAAAAATGTTAAATATATGCACGGATTTAGATAAGCTCTCAGCAAATCGGAAATGGGATGACGTATTTCATTGTCTAAAAATCGATGTCAATTCAACCATAGAGCTTGGCAGTCTTAAAGGTAAAATTAAAACTAAGAAGCGATAAAAAAATAAATGCAAATTAAATTATGATAAAAATACTAGTATCAAGAGTTGAATATCCTGATCAGTGGTTAGATGATTACAAAGTTACTATGAATTCGTTGGAAGTTATTTTGGCAATTATCCTACTTTTTGACCAATTATTTTACTTGCTTCTACTATGGTACTTGATATGTTTTGCAATCAAATTTATACGTTATCGAGGATTGAGAAAATTTTGGCATTGGACTCGACGATTCCGTTCCCTGGAAAATAATATTGAGAAGAAAAAAGAGAATAAAGCGCTTACTCACAAAAAAAAGACTCTTACCTTTGCAAAAGATACACTTGATAATTCTAAATAAAAGATGATCAAGTTTTCGTATACAATTGTTCCGCAAAACTCACATTTTCCTAAATTTTGTTTTGTACTTGTATTGTTTTTGTGAAGTTTCAAATTTGCAAATAAAATCATACAAATCTGTTGAGATGGTAAAAGTGAGAAGAAACTTTGTTTATTTTAAGGTTTTATCAAAACAACCAAGTTTCACAGCTGTTCATTCTCTGCGGATATACATATGTATGTATATATTGAATTATGTCACCGCACCGTGAATAAGTGGGATAGAGTTTTATTCTAATATTAATGAACGATCGTTTTGGTTGATTACGAATATGCTGGTTCTTTGTAATCTATACACGTCATTGATTGGACACAAGAATAATAAACAACTACTAAAATTTAATATGTAGCTGTGTTTGATCAAGAAAAGGGGCGGTAGTTTAGCGTATATAAAGCAATTGGTACATTAAAATATGTGAAATTGTGATATTTCGTTGTTGTTGACTCAGCAAATGGGTTATTAACACAACTCTCAAAAAGTGGAGAAAGTAAAATGGAATAGTTTAATGCTGTTATTTTGAACGCAAATGTGAATTTTTGTTTCTTTTCCCTTTTGACTCGCTATGACGTCACGCAGTTGTCAAACCAAAACCAAAAAAGATAACGAAAATGCCGCAATCTTCCAATTAATCATTCTTGATTCCCAGCATAAGTTTAGGGTTCACATTTATTGTTTATAATTTATACGATTCTTTCAACTCTGGGTTGTGACGTTGCACGTACATATGTATTTGGTGTCACATCGTTTTTCGTCAGAAAGACACAATCTTGTATTTCTATCATTGTTAGGGTGAATGCGCGATGCAGGGAACCAAAGAAGGCGTACCGTTACTGTGGTTTTGCCACTTTTGATATTTCTGGAAGTTAGTAAGCAAACTAACAATATTATTACGCTTAAGACAACACATTTATTCCTGGTTTTTGGCTATTTATTAATTAAACCGCCGTCTACCACGAACATTTTAAATCTTTTTCGAAATTAAACCGCAAACATGAAATGAAAGGAAGATGGTAACAATATCAGCTTTGAAAATCAGCTGAGAGTTAATTCCATAAAGGATATACCCAAGATGTATCTATTACAGGTGATATCGATAAAATACCTGCTTCCTCTTATTCCAGTTGTTGTTGTTGTTGTTGTTGTTGTTGTAGCGGCTAGCTACACCCCACTGGGTTGGCGGACTCCCTCAATCGTTATCGTCAAGCTCAACTAACGAAAGGTCCAGGAAACGAGCTGTTTCAACAGGGTCGGACCATAGGGAGAGGGGTGTTAGTTGAGTAGGTTTGGCCGGGCATGTGAATAGGTGATTGGTGTCGTGCGGAGACTCTTCACATGCCGGGCACGTGTTGGGGGTGTCGGGGTTGATCCTGGATAAGTAGGAGTTTAACCTGCTACAATATCCAGATCTGAGCTGGGCCAGAGTTACGCGGGTCTCACGAGGCAGCTGGAGCTCCTCAGCTGCAATGGGTGGTGGTTGGACTCCCAGGACTGCACTCACAGGGCGGCTGTCGATGTGTTTGGACACCGACTCCCTGTGGATGCTGTCCAGAGCCTGTCGGTACGTCCTTGGGTCCAGCGGTCGGTGTACGTATGTCTGGACCTCGTCCGTCAGTTGTGTGAGATGTCCCCTGATGTGCCTGGGTGCCGGCTCCAGTGCGAGCAGGTCTCTATTGGGGTGCCCCGGACGGTGGCATCCCAGTAGAAACTGCTTTGTGAGCATAATGTTGTGCTCTTGCACTGGGAGCAAGTTAGCCTCATGGTAGAGGTGATCCACAGGCGTCATCAGGAGACATCCCGTCACTGTCCTGAGTGCGGCGTTCTGACAGGTCTCCAGTCTTAACCACTGAGTCCTGCTAGTTCCAGGCGACCAGATTGGCGCGGCATAATTTAGAACCGGCCGGCCAATCGCCTTGTATGTTGCCAACAACGTTTCTTTGTCTTTGCCCCAAGTGCTGCCGGCGAGCGACTTGAGGACTTTGTTGCGGCTCTGTACCTTATTGACGATTGCGGTTGTATGCGCTGAGAAGGAGACCAGGCTGTCGAGGGTGACTCCCAGGATCTTCGGGTGGTTAACCGTCGGAATGGGGGTCCCCTCGATGTGGATGTCGAGGGTGAGCCCGACCTCCTTCGTCCAAGATGTGAAAAGGGTCGCCGTGGACTTAGCAGGAGACAGCGTCAGGTTCCGTCCTGTGAGTAGTGAGTAGTGAGTAGTGACCTAACCCCACTTAGGCTGCCGGACACCCCCAATCTTATTCCAGTTGTCAGTAAACCCTTTGTCAAACTATCAGGTGTGTTGCCTTTGTTTACAATTTTCGTTTGCGACAGGATTGTGTTTTGTGACTACGCGTTATTATTGTGAAAACTTTTTCTAAAAACTTAAATTTAAATTATGTATGTATGTGCGACGCAGAGCTTAATGGAGTGAATCCATCGGCATAGCATATATGTATATATAGCACAAATTATTGAAGTTCACTAAAAATATAAATAATGCTTTTATTTAGCAATATGTATGTACATTTTTGTAGTTTATACCTTTTTTTAATTGTTCCCATCGATTTCATTAGCTATATCATGAAAATAAATACAAAAACAAAGCAAAGCAGCCGTTTCTGACATAAGGTGAAACAGTCGTCAAACGGGAAATTTTGTTGTTACCCGATCAACACAACCTTAAATTATTGAGTCATGGGATATACCTAGGTTCAAGAAATTACTGTATGACCATTGCAAAACATTGGCTATCCAGTAAGGGCGCGGAGAAGAAGTGGAATATGGATCGGAAACTCGTGCTTTCCGACCATTAGAAACCAAGTAACAGAAATTCGGATCGGAAACTAGGCCTTTCCGCCCGTGGCACATAATGGTAGACTGGAAACAAGGCCTTTCCAGCTACCCAACTACGCAACTACTGTAAACAATGAATAAATAAATACTTTTACTCGAACATAGCTCCGGCAGTAAGAATCGGTACTCAAGTAAACATCGGATGGAGAGTATCGATACTTAATCGGTATCGAGCCATTTTACACCAATTTTATTTTTTATACTTAATAATAATAATAAAACACATTTTAAAAGTAAGGCAAAATTATTTATTTTAGAACAAATCAAGGGCTTTAGAAGAGTGACCCATGAATTGGAAGGTATGCGGGGTATCGGAGGAAAGGGGGAGTCTCCCCTATCTAAAAATATCACTGCCAGGGTGCGAGACCTCGTACTTTTTAAGATATTTGCGTTTTAAAGGGAGTGATATTTTTAGATAGGGGAGACTCCCCATTCCTCCGATACCCCTCTTACCATACATTTCGTGGGTCACTATTCTAAAGTTTAACCCAAATCAACTAGCTTAATGTATGGAAATTTGTATCTTCAGTTCATTTATAGTCAGTGGTGAATTTAAATTCATATTCTTAGAAAATACATTTAAATACACAAAAATTATAAATCAGTTAGAAAATAGATTTTGTGAAAATACAAATTTTTCATAGTGCTTGCGGAAAATGTTTTGGATTTCTGTTTTAGATAACAATCGTTCACGTGGAAATGACGATGCTACAACCACCAAAAATACACAAGCTTGCATATAACCTTCTAAGAGGTTGCTTTTGATAGATGATATAGTTGCAGACAAATATAATGTTAGTTCATCAGACTGAGTTAGTTCTTTTTTAATTTAGTATTATCTTTCGTCAGCGTTGTGATCTAAAGAGTGTCGATTTTTACGTGGTATCTGAGTGAAAAGCGTCGAGTAAAAAAATAATTGGTATCGCAACAAATGTATCGAGTATCTTGTACTCGCAGCCATCGGTTGATCCCTAAAAAACCTATTATCAATTATCTCTGCTGTGAACTCAACATTTACAATTTATTTCTGCATATGTAAAAAAGGAGTTTAAAATGTCGCATCAATGTGCTGATGACGATGTTATCATAGAGGAGGTTTGCAAGAGTTTATCGATGTGGGGTTTTTTGTTAATTAAACTGCTTTAAAAATTTGTAGATTCCAGTTTTCCTGTCCAAGAATCTTCAAGAGAACTTATATCTCTTCCAATATCCAACAAAGACGCAAATAAGCAACTTTGATAATTCGGCTGTAGTAAACTGTTGCGTGAAGCCGTTAAATCAGGAAGTAAAAGTTGACTTTTCTTTAAACACAGATTCATCCTTCTATGATCGTTTTAAAGGGGAGCAATTTGCGTTGGCCTCTGATGGTAAAAGCCAAATAAAAGGTGAACGTCCAACGTATAAACGTGGTATCATGGACAAACAAGCGTTCACCAGCACACGGTCGCTAGAAGACGTCGAAAAGTATGTAGTTGGAATCCTCTCTGATAAGGAAATGCATTTGACGCCTCTGGCAAATATATTACAGTTAAGACCCTCATTGTCACATTTCGATAAGGAAGATAAACGTATTAAAGCCGAACAAAAAGCCCTCAACGAGGAAGATGATGAGGATGAACTGCAACAGGTAACTGTAAAGTTTGCGAAGACTGGAGTTGGAAGTAAAAAAACAAAAGCTAAAGAAAAACAAGGTTATGCAAATTTTATAAAACGAAGCAATGAGGAGTCATGGTGTGAGACTTATTGGCATCCGCGAAAATCTCCCACAGCAGAACTCGAAAGACAAAAGTTATTTGCAACAAACCAGCAAATAAATTTGGCGTTAGAACTAGATTCGCATAAATATGTTAAAAAGCTATTACCAGACGATGGAAAAGATCAAGGTATAGATGCCGTCCTACCTCCGATGGTTATCAGCAAATCGCGCTTAAAGTCAATGTCTCTTATAGAACAACTCAAAGTTCTTCTAAAAGATGGTGAGTTTAAATATGTAATATGTGACTTGTATAACAGCATTAACAATTGTTTTCCAGTGCGTATGATGTCCTTCGAGGATTTATCCTCAATACTTCAGGAGTGTAGTGATGGTACTATTTCAAGTGAAAAGATTTTGCGAGCTTTACCGCAAGTCGGTGTATTAATTAACGGTAATTGGGTAATACAATCGGATATAATTTACCCTGCGGATACACTCTCCAACTCTAATGGAGTTTCTTCGGAACTTATGATACGCGCTCGAGATTACGTGGTAAAGTATACCGAAAGTTCACTAAATTCGTCCTTTCTCTTATAAACCAGCGTTTTTGTAAAGCTTTTTAGATTTTCACGTGTTAAGTACCTCTACCGCCGTCAAGTAATTTCGGCTACGCAACTACCGCCTGATGAAGCAACGGAAGTTCTGCATTCCGTTGCTCGATTGAATTCTGAGAAGAAATGGGAACTCCTACTCTCCTCTAACAAAGAATTTGAACAACGTTATCCAGAGCTTGTGCAGAGGCAAGAAATGGTGTGGCGTGCTACCGAACAAACTTATAACGAGATGGATTTTGAAAAATCTCCTAAGCGTTCTCGTAAACGTTCAATACGTGAACCCAAACAAAATTCTTCACAATCGTCTCAAGGGGACATATAATTATTTAAATACATTATCTATTTAACTTACCGTAAAACCTGTACTTTGGTTGTTGAATTAAAAAACGAAAATCAATTTCGACTAATTTCTCAACATTATTTTAATGCATTTCACTATATCAGTCCGGGCGGTATCACGGTTACTTCTATTTATTTCAAATAATCTGTATTTAGTTGAGGTTTTCAGATATTCAACAAGCTTTAGATGTACATGCTGTTGGTAAGGTATCGTCGCCAAAATGGGCACTTTATTAATTAATTCAATTACTGCATTCTCAAATTTTTTGCTTTTCAGTTCCATTTTTCCAATCTCATCAATAACTAGAAGGTCCTGCTTTGAATTGGAGCACACAAGCAACGGGAGCACCAAATTCTCAAAATCATTCACGAAAACATTATATTTCCCTACCTTGGGCAATCGTTCGTCAAATACGGAACGCTCCCTAAACATAATTTTTACGTTGTTATTATCCATAATCGATCAAAAAATACTAACCTTGCTAATGCAGAACGTTTCCCAAGCAATGTCACGACGTCAAAGCCGATGCGCGCAAACGTCTGACTACTCCTAACTTCTTCCGTAATAAAACCACGGCAATCATAAGATGCTTTAAGGTCTTGGCATATGTTTTTCACCAACGTCGTTTTGCCCACTCCTATGAAGTATGTAGATATACAAATGTCAGTGTGTATGATATATTTTATAAAGCTTATACCTGGTGGTCCTGTTATTAAAATTGTATTGTAATTTTGCTCCATTGAGGGCTTTTGAAGAAATGCAGAATATCTACTATTCTCAAATTAAAAAAATATATATATTTGGAAGGTTGTTTTTGTGGCGGAAACGCCACGCCGGTATAACTTTGCTTTACGGCCACACGGAGTTTGCGTGCAGAGTTAAGGCAAAGGGGGAAATTTTCAAACAGGATCTTGGGGAGCTCCCTACAAATTGGTTTAAAATCACATATTCAAGGTGTCGTCGTTAGTCTTAGTTCCTCCGGTCTATAAACAAAATCAAGATTTTAAACCTCAAGCATCAGAATTCTACTTTATGTGCGATGGCCAAGAGGGTCAAAGCAAAAGTTAAGGTTAATATTCGGTATAGCGCCGCATAAAAAGGGGGTGGTGGGCGGTGAAGGAGGGGGCGTGGCACCCCCCCCCCAGCACACCGTTAGAAAGGGGAAAGAATAAACTTTTCCATGAGCCCCCTCTGGTTCCTCTAGACCCTCGGTGAGGCCCTAGGGAAGCCTTTGAAAATGGGCAAAAATCCAACTTTTTCCATACAAAAGGGAGACAAAGTTACCCAGTAAACATTTTTTATTAAACTCCACACAAAATGTGAGTTCATTACACATGTTAAAATGCGCGATTTTGAATAACAAATTTTTAATATATTACGAAATATATATTTATTAGTAAATAGCGCCGCAGGCGAAAATTTGTAATAAAAAATCGCGCGATTTTTAATTATAAATTTTGAATATATAGCGAAATATATATTTATTAGTGAAAAGCGCCGCAGGCGAAAATTTGTAATAAAAAATTGCGCGATTTTTTATTACAAATTTTCAATATATAGCGAAATATATATTTAAAAATCGCGCGATTTACATCACGAAATATTTATTTTTGAAAAATCCCACAGACCTTAATTGTGGTGTATATACTTTTGAACCGTATTTCACAACTACTTTCCGCGTACTTTTAGCTTACTGGGTTATATTAACTTCCATTTTGTTTCTCCTTCGCTCGTTGTTTTCAGTAGTTTGACAGAAGCATTTGGCAAGAATTTTAGTCTTTTGTGCGGGGCTTAAAAATGCAACTATTTATTTAAGAAATGTAAAGTATTTAAATAGTTTTAGTTTCTAAAAACAGTAAAAGCTGATAGCACAATGTGTTAGTAATATGTGTGTGCCAAAATGAATGCATTAGTGGCTCGATATTAACTGCAGTGAATGAAATTCCAACACCATACATATATGTGAAAAATGCAAAAAAAGGGCATTTTTAAAGTTAAATTCTGTTAAAATTTGTGGACGGATTTTTGCAAAAAGATAGTTAAACAAAAGTTTATTTTGTTGTTCATCTGTGTGCATTGGAATTTTTCAATTTGGTTTACGCGTTTAGCCACAGTAAACCAAACTTATGCGGCGCTATATCGAATCCCACCCAAAGTTAAAAAATGCTTGTGCAAAATGTATTCAAGGTGTTGGTCGTCCAAACACAAGATGATTATCTACGACCCGACCAAGTCAGTATCTAAACCCTCAGACTCAGAATTTTCCTTTCTGTGGGAAGTAGAAGAGAGCAGACCTTTCTTACTTTTCACAAACTTATGTATGTACAACCATGCCCATCACATTAATATGGGCAGACACTTCCATATACATTTAATATATAAATTTTAAATTACAATATATAAAATATATTACAAAAGCCTGATCTGTTGGCAGCACTTGTGCGTAAAAATTTTAAAATTGTGTCTAAGCACTTGTAATCTTATAACGAACCATTTGCCAAAGATTATATGATACGAAACTCTCAACCAAGGATTATCTCTTAACCGCTATTAAAATATGGGGACTGATCTCGTTTTTCATGCTGGCAACAAAACCGAATGAGTTCCCCTATTATCAGCTGCCAAGTAAAATAGCGAGATGCCAGAGGCAAAATGTGTAAATTATCAATAAAATCAGAGCGCTTTCTAACAAAAAAAGTGTTACAATCTCAAAATAAAGAGCAACGTGTAAAATATTGAACTTTTTACAAAAATGTTGCGTTTTATTTAGAAAAAGCGTCTTTAAAAATGCTAATAATAATATTTTCCAAAGAAAACTGCTTATATATTTCTTTTTTAAATACCTTTTAACTACATACTGTATATACATACATTTAAACATATACACATTTCGATTGAATTGATATGTTTGATTATGTGAAAACTGATATTTTTTCTTTCAGTTAAAATTGTTAGTATACTATGAATTTTCATGCTGAACTCATAAATTTATAATTTTTTTCATTAATACCCGTATTTTACCTGTTACTTCATTGTATTTGTATTATTTACGTATGCATAACTCAATGGTCGTATTAAATTCATAAAATCTCCAAAATATGCAATGGTAATTACCACAACTGGTTTCTTTCATAGTGTCATCATTGAAAAATGCTATAAAAAATTGTGCTTTTGGTACGCGTTTTCACGAGAACGAGAGTTTCGTATCATATAATCTTTGCTTACATAATGATAAATTAGAAGATTGATTTTTCGTTCCTTTATCTTTTTTAGTTTCGGTTTGACAGCTGTGTGACGTCATAGCGAATCAGAATATCGAGTCAAAAGGGCAAAAACAATTAACGATAAAATATCTTTTAAAAATTAAATACATATATAGAGCAAATGTAGTAGCGACACGATGAAACCAATATGATATTTAAATTAAGTGATCCCAATCCACTATTGGAGAGTTGTACACCACACGTAAACACCCCAAATACAGCATATCTCACAAAATATTAGTGATAATTGAATTTTTTTTTTTTTAAATTTGGTGAAGTGATTTAAAAACAAATAATTTAAATTTTATTAGTTTCTACATTGCGACAGTGATAAATTAAGATAAAGAAGGCCTCCCCTAACATTCCCACCAAGTTTCATGACAAAAATCTTTATACTTCCGCTAAAATCGAACACCTTTTTCTGTCGAGGATAGTAGACATCGAACCGACCTCGTATTAACTGTCAAATTAAAAAAAATCGAGGGGGTAAATGATTAAGAGGTGGCACACTGGATGTCACACGTCAACAATTTGTTTTGTTCCTCACTGACAATAAAAGATTTTACTGCTGAACATGTTGAGTTAAAATTTTATCCTTCTTATAGTTATTAAATTTACTTTTAAATGATTTTATAATGGCTAGCCCACGCACTCGTCGCGTTCTTCAGGAATTAAAACCACACGATGAAAACTCAGTACGTGTTAACTTCAGTATTGAATGTACCATTATCATTTTTATATATAATTATTTCTTTGTATAGAAATGCTTTGAATGTGGTACGCATAATCCGCAGTGGGTTTCAGTAACGTATGGTATATGGATATGCTTGGAATGCTCTGGAAAACATCGAGGTCTAGGCGTGCACATATCTTTTGTACGTTCGGTGACTATGGACAAGTGGAAGGATATAGAATTGGAAAAAATGAAAGTTGGTGGAAATAGTAAAGCTCGAGAGTTTTTCGAGGAGCAACCTGATTGGAACGATCGTGTACCCATAGCGCAACGTTACAATTCCAAGGCTGCTGCACTGTACCGTGACAAGATATCTTCTTTGGCTCAGGGTAAATCATGGGTCTTATCGGAAGCACAAAGCCGTATTTCTATTACCAGTGGCCTCAGTGGTGGGAATTTCGGTGATAAAAATACGACATATTTGTCTCATTCTAAGAGCAGTGTGTCTCAGACTTCCGACGGTGGTTATCAGACAGCAACAACGGCTGGTGGTTCTAGTTCAAACAATTATCAGCAATTTGACACACAAGCATTCAAGGACCAGAAGGAGGAGTTTTTCGAGCGCCGAAAAATCGAAAATGCATCACGACCAGAGTGGGTATCTTCTTTTCTAAAATTAACAACGTAATTTTTATATTTATACCTTTTCAAACAATTCCAGCAATTTGCACCCAAGTCAGGGTGGAAAGTACTCTGGTTTCGGATATTCTCGCGATCCGCCACCTAAAACTCAGTCTCTGGAAATTATCGACTCCACACTTTCTTCTTTGGCATCGGTAGGGTTTGTGCTTAATAAAAAAAAAGTTATCAGAATTGTATTCTCTAATTGAATAGGGTTGGAGTTTATTTTCCGCAGGAGCTTCAAAAATTGCTAGTACGGCTAAGGAGAAAGCTGTTACTACGGTAAACTTGGCTTCATCAAAGGTCTGTTATAGTGTTTTGCATCAAATTTAATAAAATACGTGTGGTAGCAATTGTTGAGTTGATAACAATATTTTAATTTTAAAAGTGTAATTAGTTATATTTTGGTTGCGTTTTGTAGTTAATTTTTTTTTGCTTTAATATTTATAATTTTTTTAGATTAAAGAAGGCGGTTTACTAGAAACTGTTCAAGAACACGTGTCCGATGTAGCTTACAAGGTTTGTGTTTAATGTAGATGCCCTGAATATGCATACATACATTAATACACACATATTTAAAAAGAAACCAGCTTAATTTATGATATTTATATTTTAGGTGACAGACATGGGTAAACGAGGTTGGAACAATATTGGAGGAAGTAATATTGCGCCCAATCAATTTAATGCTGTTGGTAACAATAATGGCAGCAATGATAATTCCTATCAACGATCGCATTCCATTGGAGGTGATTTTTCAGAAAGAAGTTGTTTACACTCACCATTAACAAAAAACATATGTACGTATGTGTGACTTTAATTGTAGGTAACGGAGACTGGGATTGGGAAAATAGTAAACCAAAAGCAACTGTTATCCAGTCTAGTTCTTACCACGATCAACTCGGTGAAATGAATGATAATGATTGGACAGGCTTCGAAACTACTGGATACCAAACTTCTAATCAACATACAAAAGAAACTGGTGATGATATGAGTACCACTTCAGTACGCAAAAATATGAAACTTCAAACAACTTCTCAAAAATTATGCGAAGGCTTTAGTAATCTTGATGTTAGAAGTGTTCCCAATAAGAATAGCAACGTTGGAAAAGCTACAGAAGAAGACGCTGCTTGGGATTTATTAATGAATTAAAATAAAGACCAATTTTCCGATGAATTTAAAGCGTTCGTATAAAAGTGTCGTATCTTCTCAATGATGTAAAAACTATGCTTAAATCAAATAAATATCCATGTAATTATGTATATGAAATATGCATATTTTTTGGCACACTTCATTTTTAGGGGCATAATTGCAGAAAAGCGATTCCACTTGGAAGACGCTCGATTTTTTAAATTTAATTTCCAATATTTTTCCAATTCAGATACGAGCTATGATAAGAGGTTAATTTTTGCAATTTTTTTAGTGTGCAGTTTTGTAGCACTTTCAAATTTAGTATAATAAATCACAAGCTATAAATTATCGTTGAAAAATTACAAAAATTACCCCAAGGATCCGCCGTGGAAAAGTGCGGGTGCGGCAACGCTGCGGAAATTTGTTGTTCTTTTAATTTTTAAGCTGTTTTGGTCCTGTCCTTAAGACATAAGCGCTTCAGATGAGCCTCATTTCGACTATTTAGGACGCTTCACGCGTGATCTTCCTAAGTGTGAGCGTCCATTTTTCCGACCAGTTTCTTCATATGATCTTAAAATTCGACGATTTAATCATTCAATACATTCCAAACATAGAGCTATTTTTCGGATATTTTCTTCGGTATAACACAAAATTTAAAAAAAAAAAAATAAACAAAGTCTTGGACAGCCAAATCGCAAGATCGGAAAACATCAACAAAGAGGCAGCGGAAATTAAACAAAAAAATGTTTGAGAATTCATGTTGACTAGCAAACGGCCTAGACAAAATAACACACTGGCTTCGTTCATCACTGAACGAAGTAAGCTTGTCAAAATCAAGTTGCAAAACAAAGCTTGGAAAAAATGTAAAGCAAACCAGACTTCAATTCGAAACTTGCAATATAAAAAGATTTGTGCACAAGAAGTTCAACATACTAATTCCTGAAAGAGACTGGTGGTCCGATGGACCCCCTGGATCGGAGAATTCACTCCAATTTCTAAGGGACTCAACCCTTATGGAAGCAGGAGACCGTTGGAAAAACGGAAACACTTATATCAAGTCCAAGCCCTTGCGGCCGAAGTGGGACGTCAAGCGATCACAAGGTCTTCTCATGCTGAGCAGAGAAAACTTGTCCTTAGCTTTAGGAATCATAACAGGTCATATACTGATCGGCAGACACACAGAGCGACTAGGTGTTCCCTGCAACGACTTCTGCAGAAGCTGCAGAAATGAAGAAGAGCCTGAAACTGTGAGGCACCTTCTATGTGAATGTCCTGCACTATGGGCTAGAAGAAGAAAATTCTTGGGATCAGAGTTCTTCGGAGACCTTAGCGATCTGGCCAAAGTAGAGATTCGCAAGCTATTAAAATTCGCAGATTCCACATGTTGCTCCGAGTAGGGGGATTTTTCAAATCCGCGTGGTACCACAATGGGCCTAAAATAAAAGGCCTAGGTGTGCTGGCGCAATCGCTAGCAGCCACTTTAACCTAAGCTAAGTAAGTGGGGCTTGTTAACAAGGAATACAATATTGCTGGAGTCGCTGTGTAAACTCCATCAATCCATGGCTCGATGTAAAAGCCCTTTGGAATAAGGTAAAAATTATTAAATCGAGAAACGCAGCAAATTTTGTCGCCGAAATTCTCAAATGGTGGTGTGGAGCTCGATATGATCTATCGAACGTTTTTAACGCTACCTAATTTTAAATAAAATGAATAGAAATTTTGACAACACGACGTAAACACTGAAGGTTAGTATAACTTACTAAATGAAATAAAGCCATTGGAACTAAATCTTACACTCCAATATGTAACAGGAACGACGCCCGGCAGAGACAAAATAACTTGTCTCAGGCTAAAAATGCATCCAATTCGATAAAAAGCTTCTGTGTAAATTATATATGTAGTCTAATACTAAAAAAAAGGTTTATCTACATATATCCGCATGAAAGGAAATACGAAATACTTAATATGGAAAAAAATCAAAACTCGAATGAAGGCTATCGCCCCATGTCTCTATAGTCGGTACTTTTGAAAATTCTGGAGAAGACAATAACACAAAAGCTCTGGAAAAAAAAAACAAGAGCTCAATGTACTAATTTCAAAAGACATAGAGAAGGCATTTGACAGAGTAATATACATAGTAATATCCACACAGTCCACAAACGAATTACACAACTGCGGAATTCCCTGATGTATATCACAATCGCTTATTATTGCCAAGGGAATTCTTCAGCGCTTATAAGTACAAACATATTGTTCGGAGCCCTAACAAGCGTACCCGGGATGATATACTATTTGAACTATCTTCTTCTTTAGAAGAGGTAAATTAAAGTCTGAACGACCTTGGCAGGTGAAATTGGAGTGGAAATTCCAGCCAGATTTGCACATTTGCAAAAAAGGAATATGCCCCTTATGAAATCAGCATTATCGATATGCCGAAAACTAGTTGAAGAAGCTGTTTAAACATCTACAGGTGGACATCCGAGGCAAATAGGAAGAAAATAGATACGATCATAAATAAATGCTTGTGGACTTTTATCAGCGAGGCCACTAGATCTAGATCTTCGAAACTTAGAGCGCAAAATCCCACATCACATCACCTCGCAGGCCCTACACGATAGTTTCTGGAAAAACATAAAGCCAAACGACAAAAGAGGTAGCAACCGCTGGAGTATTGAATTTATATCGGAACTTTTAAAGAGTAACAATACACCAAGAAGTTTGACAAAGTCTATGGTTTAACATTAAGGAAGTTGAAAACCGCCAACCATGATCTCTACCGCCAAGTTCAAGCAGAAGTATTTGCCGCAAAGCTCCGCTAGCACGAAAAAAGTCTCATATTTTCTCGATCCAGTGTGATCTACCAACTTAGTTGAGCACCGCAACAGGCGCGTAAAATGGCATAAGCCAACCGGTCATATCGCCGCCAAACCATCTTGTTACCATTTTCCATAATACCGCCAAGAAGCTTCCTCCGTCAGTCAAAACAATTTTCGGATCTTTTGAGTACCCAAGGGAACGCCAGCCGTGCGGATTTTGGCTCTACATTCCGTTGACCGCTTAACGTCTTACTTAAGACCGGTCTCAATTATTTTAAATCCAATCAACGCCACGATCGGTCGTGGAAAGGATAAGCGATGGGTGGCGCTGTTCACATGCTTCACCGTCTGGTCGATACACTTGGAAATCGCTCACAACCCAAGTACGGATGCATGTGCCATTCGTTACATTAAAAACCATCGCGAGGCTCTGATAAAATATGTCGAAAACTGATAAAATTTTCGGCAAAGCCAACCCAGAAGCCAAAAGAATTAGCGAAATGGTGAGATGTCTGCCTATATCGCCCGATCACGAATATCTGAACCATTTCCTGCTAGGAAGAGTCCACAACGCGCAAACACCAGACAGCTACTTTGGACCACAAAGACTGTGCACCGAATGCAGTGCCGAATGGTTTACCTGCCGCGAAGCCACTTCTGGAACAGAATAACCCGTCGATTGCAACGATGCCAGGGTAAATAACTGTAGAAATCGGTGATGCAGCATTCATTTGCGACTGTGCTTGCTTTGCCACGAAGTCAATGGTGCCGAGGCATCGTAAAGCGAGTATATCGAATCAGATAATAACGCCAAGTTAATGTGTGTACCCCAAAGTGAACATCGTAGCGAGCTGCATCCAAACTATATTTACTCGACGTAGAAGCTGGTGAATCTGGGTAGCTTGTATGTACACACACTCATACATATGTATGTACATGTGAATATTTGTATTATCTTTTATACTCCTTTTAATTGAATTAAATGTACCATGAATTGGAATAAACTCTCAAAATAAACTGTTAAATTTCGAGCGATCGAGCCTTCGGCGTCTACCTACCGCACCAATGTACTAAGTATTTTAAATTATGTAAAGAAAATCTTAATTTCTAAAAGATAAACGTTTCAAATAATAATGGGGAAAAACTCGGGCTTAAAATTTCAACCTTGATTACGATATGTTCTCTGCTATGCGCTCAATTACCGCGCTGTGCCGCTACTAGTTTTTACAATATTTTTAATGTTCTTTTACAAATTGTGCCTTTTTCAAAAATAAACAACTAACAGATAAGTATGTAGTACATATATTTTATATTTTATTTGATCTTTTAAAGTACAACGGCAGTTATGTACAGAATAAAATAACAATAGTAATAATACTAAACTCGAACAATCAAATGATAAATAATGAGTTTTTAAATACATAATACACAAAATATCAATATAGAACAAACAAAATATAAGTACAAAAGCACATCAGTAGTGCGTTTCTGTAAATTATCACTCTAACTTTGGGTGTTTCTATAAGAAAATGGGTTGTTCTGGATGTGACGTGACTACAGTCGACAATTTTGTGGATTTCCTACAGAGACTCACTACTGGGTTCCTTTTACTTAGCAATATACTCGTCTCGTCTATGAAATACATAGTTTTTTTTTTAGTTTAGGTTGTATAGTCCGGCTCTGGAATATCCGGATAAAGCGTCTTATGTGGCTTAGATGCCGCTTGAGGTTTTCCGGACATATTTGTATATGACCAAGGCAATTGACTGCGAAGCTCCGCAGAGACCCGTTGATTCGACAGCTGCGGAACTTCAACGTTTGTATACCTACTATTTAATGGCGTCTGAGTTGAGAAATGTTGTACTTGCTCCAAGGGTAAAATGGGAGAAATAGGTACCGCCTGGGCGCCTGGATAATCAAGGCGGTCCGGGTGGGTGTCTGTATTTCGGTATGTTGTATAGTTTTGACTTGGTTTCAATAGTTCGCTATCGTTTAGCTTTGGATCTGGCGAAAGTTGACTAACTGTAACCGGCGGAGTCGGTGTATGGTTATCCGGAGAAATACTTGAATTTTGATGTGAAGTGTAAGGTAGTTCATCAAACATTGCTTGTTGATTCGGAGTCCTCTGCTTAGATATCTGATCAGGTTGCCGCATGTTCTTGTGTACTTCAGGAATGTTCTGATCTCCGTTTACTGTAGAACTTCGTTCACTTTTTATTACATTTGAATTCTGAAAATTGTTGATAATTAGGTGTGGTACACAAATGTATAGGAAGAGAGTAAAATCGGAAAATTGAAGCCGCCACTTCTAGGATTATTCTATATCGAAAAAAATCGTCAAAATTTTTCATGTATTAAACAATGGCATAAAATCATTGAAAATAAATATTTTTCAATCGTCCATTTCATCATGCATTTATTCAGGACGACTCAATTAATAATACCTAATGGTATACTTAGAACAATCCTAGGGGCGACGGCATTAAAAATCCGAGTTTACTTATTTTCGACCGCTCTAATATTCATATGTAGCCATGTACATACATATGTATGTATATATCATATATATTTTACATTATTCGCCAGAACGTGAGATAGTGACAAGCAAAACCCTGTCCCAAAGATGTTAAGCAACCATATTAGCACGAAGCGACAACTCAAACAAGCCATCACAATAGCCGGTGTGACGAAGTAGGCATCAAAGTTTTCCAAGATATCCATCAAGTTTTCGTTCGTTGTATCAGCTCCGATATACGTAAAGGTATCTCTAACGGTCTAAAATTTCACAAAATAAACAGTAGTTAATTAAACCGGCCACCCACTCATACACAGTTTTTTGTATGACCATTTCAGCGTCATGAAACCGCCAGAATCGAGTATGCGTTAATTTTTATCCTGATTTAAAAAGGTCATAGGTATATTTTAAAGAGATAGTTTGGGTACTATTCCCTTACGATCATCCTGATCCAAAATTGAGACAAGTAAATTTTTTGAACGACAGCGAAGCTGCCAAGGTAGCCGAAGTGACAGATAAGAACATGAATCAAACACAATTTTTTGTTAATGAAATTCCCTTACGTCGTTCTAAGCTGGATAAAAGAACACCGAAGTTTATCTGACTTATTTCCAGTTTTTACACCCATTGATGGGAGACTAGAAAAAATTGAGAAAGTTATGGAAAAGCAAAAGTTAGTGATGCTTTCGCGTGAAAGACTAATCAAAAATTTTTTTTTTATGTTACGTAATATAGGCAATACCATATGTTATCAAAACGGAGTTATTAATGATGATAATTCTTCTGCTCAATATCTTTTGCATTTTAGTTTTTGACGTTTTCTAAAAAGAAGTAGTACATGCCCTAGAACAATAGAATACAAGATTACGCTTTCCCGACGAAAAATGATGTGAATCAAAATGCGCGCAACGTCACTCGAGAACATGAATTGACTGAGAATCGGAAGAAATTGCAACCAAAAATGCGAGGTTAGGTTTTGCTAAAATTTGTAAATTTTAAAGGTTTTTTTTAATTTTAAATTTTAAATTTAAATAACTTCATTTATGCTCTGTCTTTATTTGGAGACCTTTAAAAAAAACACTGCAGAGTCACATTGGGAAACAGTAGAAGTTTAACTTGCAACCAAGTGTGAAGCTACATACATCTTCACATCATTTTTAGCAAGTTTTTTAGCCCCGTCTCATTGATAGACTTTGCGATTTAACACTTAACACTGCGCACTTCATGTTTAATAATTTTATTTTAAATAAAATCCCTTTATAGCTTTGAATTTAAGCACAAACAATTGTATGCTTACAAACACACAAACAAAACCAACCGGGTTTGTGACTTAACATACACAGATGATTCTGTCAAATTTGCTAAGAGCGAATAGCGGTTTGCGGAAGGCGCAACCTCTGTATTTTCTAAATCGTGGTACATGCCTCACACATGTACTCACACGGATCAGATGATCCAAAACAAGGGCATTTCAATTAATCACTTGTTCTCTGACTTTTTACCCTCTAGATAATATACAAATTTTGAAGTGGAGCCATTGTTTGTTCTACTTTTAAATCAGTTTGGATATGCAAAAAGGCATAAAAATCATTTCGAGAATTTCTAAATAATTCTTTAAACAGGAATAAGATTTTTTAAGTGCTCATTATGCATTAACAAATCATACACAAAAGCATTAAATTAATACTCGTCAATTATTTAAATGCTTATTAAATTTCATATTTACTTACAGTGGTGTGCAAAATGTCGTGTATGTAATAACCCGTTGCTACGCCATCTAGAATACATCCTCCGATAACAATCGAAAACCATGGCCAAAAAGAAATCGCCGCAACTAAACTAGTTACTGTTCCACAAATAGAAACTATATAGCATAATACAAAGTATCTCATATTAGTAGAAATACAGATATATGTACATACATATATGTATATACACATATATATATATACAAATAAATATATAATATATGCTATTTTTTTTTACCCAACCTCCGCTTAGTCGTGGTAAAATCACTCGATCGCACCAAAAAGTAACAATTACAGAAGGAGCTGTTTATAAATCCTCAGTATGTTTGCCTTTTGTGTCAAGTTTAGGATTCCACCCATGATTCAATTATAAAAGGTTAGGTAAATAATGACATTCGAATTTTGACACTCCCTTATAAATGGTTGTTTTACGTAGTATGGAAATCGGGTAAGAATTTGTTTCCCTTTTTTAAAAAGTAAATAATTAGTAGTAAAATGTTATTGATCATTTTAAATAAAAATTTCGAAGGCTTTATATTTAAATTATGAAATACAATAGCTACGCTTACAAAACATAATTATGTACTTATTGGTACATTTTTTTTTTAAATTTTTGACCATGAACTAAACGACAAATAATTTCGATTGATCATAAAACATAATTTAGAAATATTTAAGTTATTTATTCGCTTTATTCCTTTTATTTACATAAGTATATACCATTGACATCAGGATTATTCTTAATATAATGACGAACCCTGGACGGCGAAAATCATAATAATTCGAAATTTAAGAAAGAGAATCTTTATATGTATATTACAAGAAAAATTAATCAAACTTAATAACTCAAAAATTTAGTTCTTAAAAATTTATGTTTTTGGATGATTATCACATTATTTTAAATTTAATTAAAACTATTCCTTCTACACATTTACATAAAATATTTACGAGACGGAGTCAGTCTTGTTATTAGAAAAAAAGCTGTCTTTAAAAGCGTGATTTAAACTTACCGTTTACGCGGACAAAAGAAACAAAAAGTGTTGCCTGTTAGTTTTTGGTATTAAAAAGTTTTCAGGTTATTACTATTTTTATTCTAAGAAGCAGCACGGTTTTGATGCTTAGGGAGGCGTTTAACAAAAAGTGAGGGAGCTAGCTGCTTAATTACCAAACCTTTAATAATTGAATCATGGATTCCACCCATTTGTTAATTTTTTTTTCTAAGTTTTTCTGACTTTTTCACTGCAAAGTTCACACAATTTTTTACTTATATGTGGAGTATACCACCTTGAATGAATTCGCCTTGGTTGTGAGTTGGATCTGTGAGGTTATTTGAAATAAAAAGAAGTGATTTTGATTTCAAATATGAATCCACGGAGAATTATGATCCATATTTGAAGATTGGAAACGCAAGTGTTGGCTTAGGCAATAAAAGAAAATAAAGAATGAAAAAAAAGAAGGACATATCCAAGTTACTGAAAAAAAGTTTTGACCAGAGTGGAGAGATTAAGAAGACTTGAAATTTTGTTCAAATCGATAGATAAAGAAAGGGAAACTTTTGATATTGAAAAATTTGAACAAACTTTGTCAATTTACGTAAAATCGTTTATGATGAAAATGTAACGTGTTGGTGTGGAGCTCCACAATTATAAAATGTTCCAATTCCAAAAAAGATAAACTTATCTTGTATAACCCTTTAATAACAGATGCAAAAATGTTTCCTAAAAAAAATCTATCGTTTTGAAGGTAAAAGCTTTGCCATTTACATTTGGGTATTTCCATGGCATCGGACACGACATTCGTAAGACTTGAGAGTTTAAAGCGCATGGGACTTATACAAAATATTGCCGTTGTGCAGCGTTTATAGTCATTTGGTTAAAAAGCTGATCATACGGAAAAAATCGGGAGTTGTTTCTGCGAAACTTATGGGGTTTTCTTTTCCAAACGTTAAAATACGTCAAATTGTGGACCAATACAACTTATTCATATTTATTGAGAGCAGTTGTTGTTGATTTTATTGTAACTTAAGTAAATATGAGAACGAACGTGACGGATTTATAAATGATAATTACCTAAAACCAGCAAAGATGTCGCTATCCATAGCGCGCTTACAGAAGCATATGCGATCAGAAATATAAACATCCGATTTGTAATTTCAAATGATTGAGACCAAACCATATCGATTTCAACTTCCTGGGATAGGGATGGCACTAATACCTTTGGATATCCACAGCTTTCACCTTGAAAATAAAAACAATTATTACAATTTGTCGTTCGCGCCCAAGACTTTTCTACTTGGTCGGTGTGTAAGCTTGTCACCGGCATTAATAAAATATACCTCTCTCTTGATGACCTTTTAAAGTTAGGTGTAAAAAAAGATTCTTGCATATTCCACCACAAGAACCCATTTGTATATCGACAATATTTGGCCAAATAGCAGTCATACAAATAGTTCCAGCCCAATGTTATAATAAATTGATAATAGCGTATGCAAGGCACAACCTCTGTATTTTCTAAATGGTGTTATAGTACCGATACTTTAAATTTTCCGGTTTTGCCATTTGTGTGAGTTGGTGTAGTGGAAAGTGAATCATTTTTGTACACAATTTACACGGTTCTAGTACTTGAAATTAAAATTTGCAATATTTGTTATCCCCATGCTTTTTTATTTTTTCATTTTTATTACTATCCAGATTTCAGCGGTTTGTTTTCAGTACAACAAACACATACATACATATAACAAACATACACGATGCAGGGGTTCCCGTTAGTATTAAATTGACAAACTTGACAGTTTAGTGACGTCATAGAATATTATAAACAATCTATTTTTACATCCTACTCACAAAGTCTTGGCTTTTGATAGTACAGTTTGGTTATTGGTATTTTGTGCTCACTCATTCACTTTTATTAAATTCAAGATATTATAAATTGCTTTCTCACACAAGCAAATATGAGAAGACATCTCGAAAGCAATCAAAAAGAAACAAACAATAATGTTAGAGCGCCCAAGTTCGGTGTATCGCCAGTATCTGCCTCTTTGCGTCTATCTCTTCTTTGTTTACACACTACAAGGACGTCACGGTTTGTGAAGGATCAATCTGGTTTTCTACCATTCTTGATTAATACGTTTATTGAAGAAATATACTGACCATTGCAATTGGAGAGAAATATTTAAATACCATCTTTACGAGCTTATGCAAATTCATCAATTGACATCGACCAATAAAGACCACCTTTGAGTTTGGCGGGTATCTATTAGAGCTTAAAATTGTATTTAACAGCCGGCACCGTGTTCCGCCTGCGCGCTTCTTCTTTCAATACCGTAAACGTGGAATACGGAGTGCAGAATTATACTTTTGCGGGATTAACGGGAATAAGAAACATGAAAAATGGAAGTGGTCGTAGACATCGTTTTATTGTTTGTCCTGTATAACAGGTGTTTATTTATTTATTTTGTCTCCGTATGTTCACTGAAATTAGTGCGTGTAATAAGCCGGGTCCAGCAAAATCTTTTAACATAGAAAAAGTTATTTCCTCCTGGTGAGATATCTACTGCCATGAAAAAGCTTCCTACAAAAACATCTGTCGTTCAGTTTCGGGATACTTGTGGTGCAAAGTCAAGGGTTCTAGAAAACTGCCCTAAATTATTTACATTTTAAAGCTAAATGCCCACGTGCGATTTTGAAGCTCTCATTTAAATAATTTTCAGTTAACTACATATATATGCAGATATGTGTACATACATACATACAGCGCCTTTGCTGGAAGAGTGCCAAATTACAAAAGATCAAGAATCGAGTCCACAGATGCAACACATTGCTAAAAAATAAGTATTGTAGGTGCATAAATATTTTCTACAACATAAAAGAAAAGTGGCGGTCATTCCAGCAAACTCATGATATGTACACGCATACATAAGTTCATCATAAGTATGTACATACATATGTACATATGTATGTAGCTATAGGAACGCACTTTGAAAGTAAATTAGTCGCAATACGAAATCAAAGGGATTTTTTGATATATCTGACGATCCGTCTTTCCGGCAGCTCTCCTGGGTAATTCCATATACTGACAAAGCAAGGTAAATGCAACCTTGGAGCTGAAAAAATTAAAGGTATTTATTATCAGGATTGAATTAAAAGAATTGTGCTCTTTAATACAACAACTAGAAATGCCTTAAAAAATTCTTTCGTCTTTTTTAAAAACTACTTTCTAATTCACAATGGAAAACCACCAGGAATCTAACAAGCAAAAAATTATTGAAAGGTGTGGAAAAGTTAACCAAATGTGTAGTCTTAAGATAAATTTGGTTTATATTCAAATCACATTTTAGGTTAAAACCACAATTTTTTTTTTGGATTTAAACATTGAAAAATCGAATATATCTAATTCTTGTAATTTTTTTGTTTGTTAACAGTTGTTTAGATTACTTAAAAAAAGTTAACAATAATAAATTAAAATAAAAAAATTATTTGAACAATAATATAGAATTTTTAATGATTCCAAAAATACCAGTTAATTCTAATTTATAATTCATCTCTCCAAAAATAAACGCGTTTATTAAATTTTAGTTTACTTTTCTTTAATAAAAAAATTATAAAATCAATAAAAATGAATTTCGCTTTCTTAAATTCTGAAATATCGTGGTTTCCTCTGAAATCATTTAATTCTAGAATTTGGTATAATATACGAGGGAACTAACTAACTAAGTTCGCTTAGTCGCTCGTAGAATATCAAAACGACAATCAAGTAAAGCCATTAACTGAAAATAGGGAAATTTGCAAATTCATCCTTCTGGTATAATTAATTTAATTTTAAAATTACTTAACTATTTCTTTTATTATTTAAAAAAATATTTTTATCTTTTCAGGGATCGAATTTTATCGTTACTTTAATGACATTTGGAAGTACGAATAAGAGCCACTGCTTAGGTTTTATAAATTAAAGTTTTAAATAACTGATACCATAAGGCACATTAAATAAACTATCAACGTTAAAAAAAAAAATAAATAACAAATTTGTTTGCTGCTTTAAATTGTATTAATATTTGATAAATTAATTGAGGTTAGTATGAGTATTACAATAAGTGATAATACATTTGTAACGTGTATTGTGTTTACTGAAAAATATAGTTTATATCATTTATGATAGCAGTTTCAAAGTGATCTTCTTCTAGGAAAATGTAGTTTCAAAGTGCGCAAAAACTAAAATAAAAAAAATAATACATTTTACACATTTCAAGAAATTTTCGGCCTTAAGTATTTTGACAGAAATCATTAGTTAAATTTAAATAAGTAAATTTAAGAACTTTGAAGACATATTATTTTAAGGAACAGATAGATCGCGATTTGGTTTCACATACGAGTATAAGCTATATTTTATCCAAAATCCATGACAGATTTGCTTTGACAGCTTAGGAGTAATTTATAAAAAAAAAAACAAGTAAGAAAAGCTAAATTCGGGTGAAACCGATTTTTATATACCCTCGCGCTGTATTTTTGCATGGGCGGTGCCCATAATTTCATAAAAACCCCGTTTCTTTGTTTCAAATTACTGCTAGTATTAAACTTTACTCAATTTCTTCCAATAAATACTGAAAAACGAAGTTTTTGCATTTTTCAAAAATTTCCGTCATATGGAAGTTGGGCGCGCTTATGGTCCGATTTCAAAACTTATTGACGGTGATGCTAGTGATATCAAGGACAATATGTTCACCAAAATTTTTAACGATGATAACAGCGATATTGCGGAAAATTTATTCACCAAATTTTGTGACGATACCTTACACCGTTATTGAGATACAGACATTTTTTCCTAAGTGGGCGCGACAATGCCCATTTTTCCAATTTACATAAATACCTAATTTCTATGTTCAAAATCGCATCAAATACTGAATTTTACTCAATTTGTTTTAATAGATACCGAAAAAATTAAGTTTTGCATTCTCCAAAACTTCCGTTATGTGGGAGGTGGGCGTGGTTATTGACCGATCTCGATAATTTTCAATACCAACCTACCCTGGCCAATGGGCAATCTATGTACCAAGTTTCATTAAGAAATCTCAATTTTTACTCAAGTTATCGTAACCACGGACAGACGGACGGACGGACAGACAGTCAGGGTTAAATCGATTCTTCTTTTCATTCTGATCATTTTAGTCTATATCTATCTCGATTATTTTTTGCTGTTACAAACAACCGTTATGCGAACAAAGTTATAATACCCTTGTGTACAAGAACGCTCGGGTATAAAAAGAAAAACATGAAGCTTCAGCGCTAAGCGTAAAGTTGGCTGAATCCTTTCCTTTTGCGCGCGTTTGCAAACAGTTGGTTTCATTTCTCTATATCTTATTTTGCACTTAAGAAATGAAACTATATACATATGTAGTTCAGTGTTTGGCCGAGCTTGTCCTACTATTTTTGGTGTACGTCTTTATATTCTACCTTAAATGGGGGAACCTCCAGTTTTGTGCCGACTCCGAACGAGGGCGTTTGGAGCAACCTTTGCTATGATTTAGATTTTATTTGCCCTGGCTGAGATTCGATCTCCAAATACTTGATCTTGTTATAACATCCATCAATAGTTTTCTCCCATTTTCCCTATGTCAGTTTTGCACATTTTATTAAATCTGGCATCATTTATTTCAAGCTCTTTAATTGAAGAAAGTATTCAAAATGACTTCTTCTACCCGTTTCTCTTATTCTCTTCCAAAACACTACCGTTAAGAAAATGCAGAATAAAATCGAACTGTCACAACGTACATACATACATAAGCTTTACAAATTGAATCATGGTTATTGTACATATTTATGTGTGTATGTAGACTTAAAACCCGTACACATGTACATATTTACATACTTGTAAATATACACGAATCAGATAAAAAATGATAATTCGGTTTTTGATTTTTCTTTTTAATATTTTGCTTAAGTCTACATATGTACATACATATGTATGTACATATATTTCTTTCTTATGATAACAAAGTTTGGTTTTCCACTGTTTTGAATTTTTTCTAAAAAATATAATTTTGATTTTTTTACACTATCTATGTAGGTGCATACATATAGTATTATATAGTAGTACATCTACATAAGTTTGTCTACTTCCACATGCTACATTTCCAGAGGGTTATTAATTTGTTTTAGTTTGTTTTACTAAAATGGGAATATTTACCAATATCACAATAGCCATAAATGAGATGAAGCATTTGGCAAAGCCTGCATTGACATTAGTAGATGCCATAATGTCCCTATTGCTGTTCGTTAAGAGAACGAGTATTATTCACAGGCAATGGAAACCAATGCGGATTTTATGCTCTTCACTTTCCACTGAACAATTTTCCGTAACTTGTGACTTAAGCTAGACGGTCTGGGTAAAAATTAAACCACGACAATAATGACGCTGGGCCTGACTGTTTAGCTTTTGCTGCCATTGACGAAAACTTGATTTGATGGAGTATTGTTTTGTCGTTTATCATCGAACGCTCAATTCAATATCTTATCAAAGTAATGACTCTGGCATACTCATTTATACACTTGAGGGAAATTCTTAACATGTTACATATTTGAGCGCAATGAAAAAAAAAAAAAAACAAAAAATTGAGATTACTTGTGCGAAACTATACTCGCATTTTTTAAACATTGAAATCAAAAAGGTTTTACGCCCTTACACTCATGCGGCTCTATCGAGCTCTTATCAGGCTATTTTTACAATATTTTTTTCATACTATGTTCGATAATTTTACACTAGTCTATGGGTAGCCATTCCATTAAGCACACAAAATTTTTGGCAAAACAAAACAAACTTTTTTTAAATGTAGGTACATACATACATATATTTTTTCAATTTATATGAGTGTCGTCGGATTATTGAAGAGTAACCCTGCCGGCAACTCAGCTAATTTTAAATGCATTTAAAAATAACTATTTCGCAACTTGTTGTGGTTGATACTTGGATTACTTTTAATAGAGCCAACTGATTATTTTAACATGGCCATGTCTTAGGCGGTAGTCAATTGTTTGACTCTGCATGACTTTTCAGCTAACTTCAAGTTAGCTGGATAGGAGTTAGGAATCAGTTATCTTATTTATAGTTAGCTATGTATGTATGTATATCCATGCATGTATACATATGTATGTATGTACATATATTATGTATATTAACTCTTTTTAGTTGACTAGATATTGACTTAATAAAAATCAGTTATCAGTTAGCTAACTATTTACTTACTCACAACTAAAAAACGAAGATACTTACATGTAAAACTACAACCAAATTATAAACCAACTATTTGATTTTTGTTAAACCTTTGCTTCTTCATTTTAATTGTTTAACAGGAAAATCAAATAACTTTAATTTCGATAAAACTTAATAATTAAAAATAACTTAAAAATTAATAATAGTAATAATCTCCCAATTTGAAATAAATGTATATATGTTTGTATGTACATATAATGTATTAGTTGCCCGTTAAAGCTCGGAAGAAGGTTTTAAAGTCCTTTAACCGCTTCTTGCCGTGGATTCCATCCATATTTATATGTACGTACTCAGTCAAAGTTTTTGATAGGCGTCTTTTTAATGATGACTTCATTATATACACCTGTGCAAAACTGTTGTTGAGTGAGTTTAAAAAAAAAAGTTATTAATACACTCATGCAGGAAGTACGAGCATAACATTTGTAAAACTTTTGTCCTCAGATTTCGTGTTGCTCAGCTAAATGAAATCATCAATATTTTCTATGGAAAAGACTGTGCGCACATTATTGTTGGTGGCATCTTGGTGAAGAACTTGAAGAAGTTGGTGAATAACACTTTCTGCTTAGTCACAACCACAGGTACATATATTGAATATTTTCACCTTTTCTTTTTATTTACCTGCGCGCAATCGCATTGGTTTTTCAAATTGCAAACAGAAAATGAGAAATATGAAAAAAAATTTAAAACTGAAACAACGACACTTTCAAAAACAGCGGGGAAAATGTCACTTAACAAAAAATCAAGCTTCTATTTTGGCGAAGTTCTGCATTGCATTATAGTTAAGTTATAGTTAGGTTATAAAAGTTATATATGTATATCTGCTTTATAATTTTTTAACTAAATTAGTGAGTCACATTCAAAGTCTAGATGAGTGCATTCAAAGTCTAGAACAGTGCAGTGCAAAACAACGTCTGACAGTTGTCAGAATAGATTAGTTCAAAGACGTCAAAAAATTAATATAGTGCAACTTAGAAGAAACCGGCTGATTTATTGTAATCGAAGCATTATTCTACCATTTGGCGCCGAAAATTCACTTTTAAAATTTCTAGCTCCTTTGGTATGGTTTATACCAACCCAAATGTTGTTTTTACATATGTACATACATACATATGTATGTGCTGCTCTAACTAACACCAGCTAAAAGATAGTGCTTTTCGAACACTTATATTCTGGAGAAATCTAATAAGTACATTTATCGAACTGGCCAAGCTGCACCATGGCATGTTTTTAGCTATCGAATTAAATACCTTCATGTGCCAACGGAGGGCTAACAATGGCTTGGATTATGATCTTTTCGATGTCAAGATCCGCAGTTGACTCTGTGCAGCAAAAGGCGCAACAAATGGACGCAAGGAAAGTTCACAACAGACAGTCAGACTCTTCGCAACTGGACCCGCAACACCGCTCCCTGAGAGCAATAATCAACAAAAGGATATTTTCGTGCAATGACGTGCCTTCATTGAAATATTAAGTGGGATTTAAGGGATGCCTTAAAACAATTTTTACGACGAGTAAAACCAGGCCAAATAGCCTTTCTTATTTTCTTTTGAAGACGTTGGAGAGGCAGTTAAAATCATTAGGGGGTCCTTTTAACACAAAGATTACGTAGTGGACGCCTTACTCAATATCGAGAGGGCCTTCAACAAAGTACTTCCTGGCGCGATTGTGCTGGCCCTTGGTCGGCTTAGAGTTGAGATCAACCTGATTAAGCCCTGTGACAAAACTGTAGTGACAGAGTGCGGAAGCGCGTCGGCTCAGCGAAAGGTGAGCAGGGGCACCACACCAGGAGGAGATCTCTTCGTCTTCATCTGCAATGTTGTTATTAATGAGGTTGTGGAGAAGCGTCGGGTACTTGAGGGTTATTCTGGACAAAAAACTAAACTGGATGTCGAACATCGAGGATCGGGTGAAGTGGTCGTCGGTTAACCTATACTGCTCTAGGGGCGCTATAGAGAAGAAATGGGTCTTTCTCCCATAATTGTACACTGGCTAAAAGCTTAGAACGGGTGCAGAGGTGCGCCTGCTCTTCGAAAATTCGGCTAACAGTCTGGGGAAGTACTTCAGGCTACCAGCCTTGATTAGTGTCCTGGCCGGACACTGCGCTATGGAGATCCACGCTGTATGGAGGATAATGAGGTGGAATCATCTCAACACCACCTTTTCAGCTGCCTGTGTCAATTTGCAATTGGCTATGTAAAATTATGGCGAACCACCCAACCAGCTCCGTCAGAACTAGTAAGGACCTCATAGAGCCGTTTGATACCAACCAAGATTTCGTACTCCGAAGGCATTGACATAAGCAGTCTTAACAATAGTTCTGCCGCTTTCAAACTGCATAGAGAAGTGAAGCGAATGGGTCTGGAGGTGAACGAGGGCACGACAAAGTATATCCAGTCATTAAATAAACAGTCAGCACATTCAAAGCTGGAAACTTACATCACTGTTGACTGTTATAAGTTTCAAAGCGTAGATAAGTTCGTACACCAGCATTAACACCAATAACATTGTCATCCTTAAAATCCGCTGGCTAGAAAGAACTTTCCTGGGTTGGAAAGACAAAACGGAAAAGAGACTTAAGTGCACTTGGTGTGTCTATGGTAATTGGCGCCAGTAAACGAAAGAAAGTTGGCAAACTATGTAGAGCTCGACTAAGATCGCCTAGCCGATCATAATGCCTATCAAACAAGTATCATTTATACATTTTTTTTTACAAGTTTGCTAATAATTATGCATGTAAAGTCTACGCCGTACACAGCACCGAACATGAACAAAAATACAAAAGTCTTGACCTTATTTGTGTCATTTCTCAATTATTAATTTATTTGTTTAATAATTCACAAAAAAACTTTGAAAATAAAGGTTTTCTTCGACAAAGAGAGAGTACATATGTATATGTATGTACTATGTAAATGTGCCAATAAATATTTAATTACTCATATTAGCCCTAATTTGTAGATGTTAACCAAATTTTTCCTTGTTTTACCTCCATAGCAAAACTGAAAAATATCGGGGTTTTCCAAATTTGGTTCCCAGTTGATTTTTGGAATGACCGTAATGTAGTCTTGCAATTGCATTAAATTCCTACCACTCCTTTTTTTCAAAGCGGTGCGTCGTCTCAAAAGTATTTTATCTTAATTATGAAAAATTATCAGCGGCTAGGATTTGATGATTCACGCATGAATGCAATTGTGTCGGCAAGTGCTAAACATATAACTTGAATTTTAATTCCAGGTAGTACACCATAACGCTGGGAATCGCTGGGCCATTGTTTGCCCAAGCGCTGAGAGATTTCTATTTGATTTTGTAATTTAAATTTCCTTCATAATTGCTTTGCTTGTTTAAATAAGTCATATGATCAGCATTTACATACACATAGCGACATATGTATGTATGCAAGTATGTACTAAATCAAATCTGTTTAATACCCAATAAACATTGCGGCAACCGTTTGAAAGTGACCTACATAGATATCCAATATATATACATACATAAATATCGAACTGGGAACGAACTAACACCCAACCTCAGTGTCCAGAGTTTTGATATATTGGAAAAACATTCGAAGAAAAGGGAACCCCATAAAAGCGAGAGCAAATGGCAATCAACCCCCCCTCATTAAAACTTTCTTTTAAGAAGCGGATGGAGTTCAAGTTCATAAAGAAAATAACATAGATTAGACATCGAGCGTTCCAATTTTAAGGAGAATGGTTTACCCCTCGACAATAGATCCTGCTATTTTCACATTCATTACTGAAGGTGAGACTTGAAAAACATTCCCATCTTGATGATCAATGCGGTAACTGAGTCATCCTTAGGCAAATTGAGGTAATTTCGAACGTTCGCCACGATGTTCATTGGGATATACAAATTTCAGTATTATTTTAAGCGTGCGGGAATACATGTGAATAGGTATAAAAATAAATACATACGAGTATGTACATACAAATGTGATACCAACTACATAAATACCTTGTTTGCATTTGTATATTTATGTACTTGCCTACTTACATACCAACATTAAAAAAATGTAACATTTTTTTTTTAATTTTTCTATGATGTTGATATATTTATTTAATACTTTACCAATCATAAATATCTTAATATGTAGTTTTTAGACCCGAGCTGAGAGTATTACTGGTTCTGCTTCGATTTCGGCTACCTTTTCCTTCAGCTCCGCTTCGGTTTCTTTCAATTCTGCTACATATTTCTTTGTGGTTGTCGCCAGCATCACCTCAGGTTGCACAGTAGTGTGCTGGTGGGAGTCGTTGCTTTCCTCTGAATGGTCATTTATCTTACCTTTTTCTTCCCGTCCATTGATTTCCTCTTTTTGCGCATCAGCTTTTTGAGAATTATCCGGTATAGGGGCAGCTTGTATTTTTGTCTTTGTAATGGTTATTTGTGTTGGATTGGAACTTGAGTCCTTGAAAGTAGCCGATATCAACTTTGTGTGTTGCACCTGAAATGCCGGTACTATAGGCAGATCTCCGTAATGTGGTTGCACTGAAATGTGTTCAACTTGTATTCGTGTTGTTCCAGTTTCGTTAGAAGACAATTTCTCGGTGGATACTTCCACCAATGGTGGACGCGTCGTTTCCTCTAAGCTCTCACTTTTATCGCGATGATCGATTTCATCAACATGCTCTGCATTTTCTGTTTTTCGTTTGAGTATTGGATGATTTTCGACTGTGGTTGAATTGGATTCAGTGGATTCTGGTATTTGATGTGCAAGGCTGCCAATACTAGACGCTGATTGGAAAAAGTTCTGTTCTAAGTCACCAACTAGTGACTGCAAAGAAACTTTTTTCACATTTTCATCCGGATTGTCTTCGTATATTCGGCGCTTGACTGTCTGGGATTGCTTTTCTGGATAATAAAGGTTGATGTTTTTTAAGTATCCGCCAAAAATGTCGTCTAATTCAGTGGGGCGTGCGAATGCCATTACACACAATGTGCCAAGCAACTGAAAATCGATTTAATATATTTCATTATCCAATTAAAAGTACCTAAAAATTATTTACCACAATGCATGATGCTCTCCACATTATATACTCTATATGAACATATACTTCTCAGTTGTTTAAACTAACTGCTGCTTCAAGATCTGAGGCGGCTGTTTTTCATCAAGCAAAATTTCTTTTAGAAATCAACTTGCTTAGTGTGACGCTTTTTAAAGTTTTCATCGCACTCTCAGCTCAGAAGCTTTTTCCGATATGAATATGTATGTATGTATGTGTGAATAGGTGTGAATTAATTCGGTAATATGTTTTATTTCAAAGCTGCCAATGGCAGCTAGCAGTCTCAAACCCGTCACACCAGTTAGTTTATTTCCTGCAATAAATAATAATGGCAGCGTCATAAAAAGACTAGTTCTGGATTACCGATTTCGAGAGTAATAGCAAGTGTATAAGTATGTAAGGTGTGTGTGATTTTTTGGGATGAGATTAATTCTTTATCACTAAATATTATATAATTGCACACAATTTCAATCAAACTGTAGATATTCAGTATCTACTAGAATTATCGCTTAAGATTAAAAATATACATAGATACATATGTACATATGTATGTATATCAGTTCTGTTTTTAGTGAACAGGCACCGGAAAGTACTTCACGTATCTAAGCCGACGGAGCAGCGTCGAAGCTACATTCCTCAAAAAACAAACAACCAGAAGCTTTTTGTATCCAGATCACTGCAATATACCATGGGGTATGAGAAGTATATGCCTGCGTTTAAAGAAGATGGATCCAAAAGACGACAATGTCAATACACCAGAAGTGGGGGAAGTCGATATGGATCTAAATCTATACATGCTGACTAACCTGTAATTAGTGAAAGAGGTGTCTAAAAATGATGTTGCAGCCGTGGAAGCAACGAAGGAAGAGAGTGGCCATCAATATGTCAATGTTAATTTCAGATGAACCCGTATTCCAGCAAGTTATTTTCGACCTAGCTCCTATCAATATTCATATCACCTATAATATCCTTCAACATACAAAACTTAAACAGAAGCTTGCACTTTTAGTCTGCTAGCCGTTGTATTGCATTTCATTTAAAAAAAATCGTAGCTGATTTTCACAGAATAATATGAATTCAGGTTAAAAATTTCCAAAGTTCAACTATTCCTCATCAAGTTGAGAAATCGGGACTATATTAATTTCTCCCCATTAATCACCAACAGAATTATTGTTTAATTGTTTCCCCCAAATTCTTCAAAGAAGAAAGCTTCATCCTCAGGAATTAAAGAAGTATACCAAAAGCAATTCTATCCCCTTTTCTATTTTTTTAAAACCTTTTCAAAATCCTGGATAGAAAATTTAATTCCAGACATTATTCAATTAAAAGCCTACAATAATGTCTTACCACAATGCATGATACTCTCCACATTATACATATGTATACTATCTATGGTACTTCTCAGTTATTTGAACTAACTCCTACTTCAAGGTTTGATGCGGCTGCTTTTCAGTAGGTAAAATTTCTTGTAGAAATCAACTTGCATAGTGCGAAGCTTTTTAAAGTTTTCATCGCACTCTCAGCTCAGTAGCATTTTCGACCCGCAGAAATAGATTGCCTTCTGAAAGGGAACTCTATAAAGCTGAACTTGATACATGTAAGTCCAAAATAATGAAAATACTGGCGGAAAGCTCGGAAGCCCCTGGTTTTCATCCCAAAGGCCGGAAGGGAGCTTTGAGAAAAGTAGCACCGGAAGCAATTGTTAAACCACTAATTTAGCTTGGATGTGCGCTTAAGAGCGTTAATAAGAGCACCTCTTGTGAGATAGGGCCTCTTGGATCGTGGCGTTAATCGACCACGGCTGTCAAGTGATATCCAATCTATATGACATAGCTCTCTTGGTAATGGGTTAGTTTTTAAATACTATTTTCGACCTCATCCTTAGTCATCTGAGCTTGGGAGAGAATAGTTTTCAAACAAATTCGAAAATTCAAAACTTTATCAAGTATTTAACTGTAAGTGCCTTTTTATTTAAGATCGAAAAAAGTGGACCTTCAAACCAAATAAAAATATTATATTCTTCTTTCTCTTGTCCGATAGGGTTGAGTGTTGTTATTTGTTTGGAAAGATTTTCCGTCATCCATTGCAAGTTTGGTTTGGAGACAAACGGGTTTCGGCGTCTTCCCTTTGTTTTTCGTAAACAAGCCTTAATGGTGCAAATATCACCTCCGAGTTGCTGCGCATTACAAAAAATTAAATGTAAAGTGCTTCTTCTCCCGAAGTTTTGGTAATCTTATATTCTGTCCGATAAAAGCTAGTTTAATTCTGTCAATTGAAACTTTTTTTCCGTATTTTTTTCAATTACTTGAAATGGTCCCTCATATGGTGATTGTAGTCCAAACTTTTTATTATCAACACGTACCTGTTTTCATGTCAGCAAATCTTTAGGCAAATCCACTTTATTTCAATTTCGGCGATGTGATATACCAGAACGAAAACATTGCAAGTGATTATTTTATTTTGAAAGAAAAACCTAACAAAACAATCGATAATTCATCAGACCAATTAACACTATTATCTCTTGCCAAAAGAGCTGTTTTTAATTGCCTATGGATGATATGTATGCCGCAGCTGTGATCAATTGACAACCAAAAAGTTTTGCTAATTCACAAAATATGTTGGATGTAAATTGAACACCGCGATCACAAGTAATAAAACAGGGTACTCCAAAACGTGGTATGTATTCCTTAAAGAAAAGTTTAGCAACAGACTCTGCTGTAGCCTCTTTGAGAGCATACGCCTCTGGTCAACGAGTATTTCGATCAATAACTGTTAAAATATATCGATAACCATTTGAACTCGGTAAGGGTCCTACAATATCTGTGTGAATATGTTCAAATCTGCCTTTCGGTATTGGGATAGTGACAACAGGTGCTTTGGTAGGTTTACTAGCTTTTGACTTCTGGCAACTTAACCCATTCATTTGATGTCCAAAAATATTTGGCTTAATTAAATTTCTGTTAGCTCTAGTTCCTGGGTGTAAGGTCTAGTAAACCCATTGGACTGTTCACAAATTATCTTAACATTGAATACAGGAATTTCAACTTCCACTAATTTATATATACACAAAGGATTTTTAATAATTTGTTGCAAAAATGTATCCTTCTGTTGTTCGTCATATAACTTTTTAAGTTGAATTCATTTTTGTCCTGGAATACAAAGAAATTTTAAGGCAAATTTCTCTTTAACATTCTCAAAATTCTGAATAGTTTCAGAAGTCCAATTGATCCTTTTGTTTTAACGATTGCCTTTCCATTGAATGAATAGGACTCAAAAACTCCGCTAATGTTGGAAAATATATGTGATAATAATTCCCCATTCCTAAAAATTTGTTCATCTGTTTAGCAGTCTTTGGGCGTTCAAGGTCACGAATGGCTTTCACTTTATCATCTGCTGGGTGAAAATTACCTTACGATAAGCCAAATAAACATTTAGATAGTTTAATGTTAAGTCCGAACTCATCTAATTTCTTAAATATTGAGTGAAGGTGTTGCATATGCTCTTCGTCATCCATACTAGCTAATATTATGATGTCATCAAGATAAACGAAGACGAAATCTAACTTGGCAAAAACTTCAGGATACCTATCTGGTATCTTCAGCCTACGATAATCGCCACATGTTCGCCAATCTTCGGAATCCCTGTTTGGTGATGCGTCGTGCGAATTAGATATGCGACAAATACCTGATTTTACCAAAAATTTTAATTCAGTTTCAGCAATTTTGAATTGAAGTGGGTCAAGCCGTCGAGGTCTATAAAATGGCAGTTCGCCATTGCAAATTATTCAATGAAGGGTGGAATGTTATATTGGTTTATTATAAACTGGTTCTGATTGGAGGCAATTTTTTTATTAAAAGAGTATATTTGTTGTCTACTGCAAAAAGTTTTGGCAAAGAAATATCTTCATAAGAAGAAATAGTATCGACTGAAATATTTGTAAGAGAATCTACTAAACGTTTATTTTTTAAATCTATACGTAGTCCAAATTTTCTTAAAAAATCTGTACCAATAATTGGCTTATTAATACCAGCGATAACAAAAATAAAACGAATTGACGTCTTAGTTGCAAATTTACGTTAAACAATTTCTTTCCAAAAGTTTTAATTGTGCTACCGTTAGCTGCCGTTAAAAATAGGTCTGAAGAACTTTTGCTTTTTTTGAATTTAGAGGAAAGTAAACCTGAAATTCCTGCACCACTGTCGATTAAAAAATTAAGCTTGTTTTCTTTATCAAAAATAAAGAAGCGACGGGAAGATGTATCACCTAACCCATTACTTGCCGCCAAAGCAATGGGTTAACTTAGTTTCCCTGTGAAGGTCGGCAAGAATCAAGAGACACATATGTATGTATGAACAAGGTTTTTCACATTTACGTGCCTTGTTACCTATACCGATAATGATGACGACACAATCAGTTCCGCGATATACATACATAGATCTGCCTCGTGAACGATCTCTTATAAATGAACGAGAACGACGAGGATGTAATGAGTTCTGGGCAACTGATTATCGCATATCCGATATTTTAATAGATAATCTAGAGAAATTTTCACTATTAGATTCACCGCAAAAAGGTATAGTAAACCATACCTTTGAACGTCTTGTAGTTAAACGGAACAAATGATTATTTGCAACTAAACAATTGATTTTGACAACCAACCACCAATCAGCTGATTGATTAACACCACCTTTTATGAATTCGCCTTGAACTTCAATATACGATATGTCAAGTACGAATAATAAAAATTTTATTCAATTTTCAAACCCAAAATAAAATTCATTGCAAACTTATTTTAAATTAACAAGTATTAAAAATACACAGTATATTTTCACTACATTATGTTCAACATAATGCCTGCCGCGATTGCGGGCAGAACTGCAGCAACGCAACGGGGCTCTGAGGGAGGGTTTTGACACTCTATCTGAAAGAACGGATCTCTGCCACGCTGAGAGGGTTCCCAATATCTCCTTCTTCACTTACGTTCCCACAAGGAAGACTGTACCGAGGAGTAATTGGGGGAAAGAGGCTGTGAACATCTTCAGGGATGGATCAAAGCTGGAAGGAGGGTTAATAGAGGAGTCTTCTCTCGATAGCTCTCTTTAAGTTCAAACTTTTGACAGATGTTGCAGCCATCAAAGAAGCGATGACCTCATTAATCAAGGGTGCAACGTCAATCAGAGAAGGGTACATGCACTCAGCATTGATTGTGCCATTGAGACAAGTTGGGGAATGTCTTCTACTTCTACATAAAACTTAAATGGGTCAAGGGACACAGTGATATTGAGTAGTTGGATGATGAGCTAGCCAAAAAAAATTTAGAATTGCATTATGGACTAAATGTGCATTAAACGTCTTGATAATGTAAATTGTCAGAGAAAAGAATGAGACTATAACTAACAGTTGCACCGTCATCCCAAGTATCAGGGGAAAGAGTCATTTCAACTTTGAGTTACATTCAATCGACTTTCAGACGAATACATATTAGAAGATATGGAGTGATGAATAATGTTCTTAAATAATGCAATTTATTCGTATATTCTGCCGAGCAACTTTTGTGGAATCTGTATTACTTGAAGCGGCAATAACTTTTTTCTTTTAAGTCAGGGTCCATAATTATTCTACATCTTCTGCGGAAATAAGTTCAAATAATTATTATTTACTTAATATAAACATTTTATAACTAAATTTGTGTCTCCCAAAGCGGCTTTGCAGTTTTTTTCAAAGCTCCAATTTAAAAACAGTGCGTAAATGAAAAAAATTTAATATAAATATGTTGCTTAAAGTTCCGTACTTGTAAAAACTTAAAAATTTGCAATTCCTAGCATAACCTAACCTTACATTTTTGTTTGCAATTTTTTCGATTCTCTCTCATTTCGTGTTCGTGTCATTGCACGCATTTTGCTTCACGCCATTTTCCGTTGTGGTTTAATTTGGCGATGGGGACAACTGCACTCCTGCAGCCATGAAGTCGAGCTTTTGTCCAAAAAACTGTGCCCATAAGAACGTGTGTATTTTAAAATTTGACAGGTGCTGCCATCAAAATTTTCATAATATAATGTTAATCGAACTGGTGGTTCAGTGGTACTATCGAACAGGTTCGGGCACGTTCCCATGACAGTCGGATCTACGATACCGGAACGACCCGGATTTATGTCCGGCCAAGGACTGTCGCTTCAGCATAATTTGTGCTGCTACAACAACAACAACAACAGGTTCGGGCACTGTTTCAAGTTACTTCTAAGCGCTTTAAAATACTGAAACGAACAGTTTTCAGCAGTATTTCAAAAGTTTTAAATGTGCGTTTGCACAACAAACTTCTCCTACCTTGGAGAAATTCATAGTTCTCAAGTTGATATCATTCTTCACCAGAATTCTCTAGCTTAACATCAATCTTTGAGAAATTCTTAGATCTCAAGTAGATATCCAACACCATTCTCCAAGTCATCTCTAACCTTCAAGTGAAAGTCGAGAGGAGTTTAAGAAAACAAATTTTCCCTAACATGGCACAAATGAGCTAGCCAAAAAAAATTTAGAATTGCATTATGGACTAAATGTGCATTAAACGTCTTGATAATGTAAATTGTCAGAGAAAAGAATGAGACTATAACTAACAGTTGCACCGTCATCCCAAGTATCAGGGGAAAGAGTCATTTCAACTTTGAGTTACATTCAATCGACTTTCAGACGAATACATATTAGAAGATATGGAGTGATGAATAATGTTCTTAAATAATGCAATTTATTCGTATATTCTGCCGAGCAACTTTTGTGGAATCTGTATTACTTGAAGCGGCAATAACTTTTTTCTTTTAAGTCAGGGTCCATAATTATTCTACATCTTCTGCGGAAATAAGTTCAAATAATTATTATTTACTTAATATAAACATTTTATAACTAAATTTGTGTCTCCCAAAGCGGCTTTGCAGTTTTTTTCAAAGCTCCAATTTAAAAACAGTGCGTAAATGAAAAAAATTTAATATAAATATGTTGCTTAAAGTTCCGTACTTGTAAAAACTTAAAAATTTGCAATTCCTAGCATAACCTAACCTTACATTTTTGTTTGCAATTTTTTCGATTCTCTCTCATTTCGTGTTCGTGTCATTGCACGCATTTTGCTTCACGCCATTTTCCGTTGTGGTTTAATTTGGCGATGGGGACAACTGCACTCCTGCAGCCATGAAGTCGAGCTTTTGTCCAAAAAACTGTGCCCATAAGAACGTGTGTATTTTAAAATTTGACAGGTGCTGCCATCAAAATTTTCATAATATAATGTTAATCGAACTGGTGGTTCAGTGGTACTATCGAACAGGTTCGGGCACGTTCCCATGACAGTCGGATCTACGATACCGGAACGACCCGGATTTATGTCCGGCCAAGGACTGTCGCTTCAGCATAATTTGTGCTGCTACAACAACAACAACAACAGGTTCGGGCACTGTTTCAAGTTACTTCTAAGCGCTTTAAAATACTGAAACGAACAGTTTTCAGCAGTATTTCAAAAGTTTTAAATGTGCGTTTGCACAACAAACTTCTCCTACCTTGGAGAAATTCATAGTTCTCAAGTTGATATCATTCTTCACCAGAATTCTCTAGCTTAACATCAATCTTTGAGAAATTCTTAGATCTCAAGTAGATATCCAACACCATTCTCCAAGTCATCTCTAACCTTCAAGTGAAAGTCGAGAGGAGTTTAAGAAAACAAATTTTCCCTAACATGGCAGCACTGCAAAGCAGCTTTTAATGTACTGAAATATCATATTAGAGTTCAAATTGAGAACTAAATTTTTCTCAACTTGAGAAACAGTGCTATTTTCGTACAAAGAACGCTATTATTTTCTAAATTGAAACTTAGTTTCCTTGCGCTCAATTAAATTTGTTGCAACTAAAACGAAGTAGTCAGTAAACAGCTGATAAGTTAAACAAAGTTTACACGCGCGCGATCGGCCGATTAAACTTAGATTAAACTTCGTTTAAAGTTGCATACTGAGTTAAAACGACAAACCGAGTTCAACTTGCACTGAAAAACTGGTCCATAGTCCTCATTTTAACCTCAAAGGGACCTTAATGTTTGGTCGGAACTCCCAAAGTAAAATTTAGCACATACTTAGTATATCCACACAGACATATGTGTTTTGTTCTGGTGAGCTATTGGTTTTCTCTTGGGGAATATGTCTCGGTGTTCCAGACCGAAGTATTTGCGATTCTCAAAGCCATGGACTATGTGGAGGAAAATAGATGGAGGGGGAAGAGCATACGTGCAGTGACAGCCAAGCTGCACTCAAGGCCAGCCCTCTAACTACTTCCAAACTAGTTCGGCAATGCAAGTCTCGACGAAACTATGTTGGTAAACATAATGAACTTGCTTTACTCTGGGTGCCTGGTCCCTTTAGGAGTACCTGATAATGAGACATCTGACCATTTGGCCAGAATTGGCTCGGATCAGGTGTTCCTTGGCCCGCAGCCAGCTATAGCACTCCCATCTTCGGCCATCGATGCCACCATCACTACTGGGTGAATACTTCGCGCAGCAATGACTGGGAGGCGTCGAGAGGTTGCAGATGGGCAAAACTTGTGTTACCTTCAACCTCAGAAGGACTATCAAAACACTTGCTCTCACTTAGCAGGCGAGACTGCAGGCAACTTGTTGGCCTGTTGAGCGGTCACTTCACGTGGCATAGACCTCTGACAATGATAGGCGTACATGACAACTCCATATGCCCATTCTGTTTTGAAGAGGAAGAGACGGCGGAACACCCTTTGCAATAACTAGGTATGAGGCATCGTAAATCCTGCAGATTGAAAAGAACATGAAAACATTACAATGGACGGCATGTAGTTTGAGTGCTGTTTTCTGCACGCTTTGTTTCGTGCTTGATTCCCACCAAAAAAAATAAAAAATAAGAGCTATTGGTAATCTGGTAACGGCCATTTCTGTAAACTTTACTCAATCTTTTATTATTCGGCTCATATCACGTGATAGATGAAATAGAAATAAATTTTTCCTAAAATCGATTGTCTGGAACGCATTTCTCATGAAAAAACCATATATGTACATACATACATACATACATATGTACCTATGAATGTAAATGTATGTAGCACATCTATAGATCATTGAATATTGTAACATATCTATATACATATGTATGTATGTATGTATGTACGTATGTTCATATGTACATATGTATGTATAATGAAAGTATTCATCAATTGATATTTTCATATCAATACAATAATGGGATTGTGTGCAGTTGTGTATACATACGGACATGCAAATTTAAGCAACATTTATAGATATGACGTACATATGTATGTATATACATACATAAGTATATATACATACATATATGTATATATGTATATATAAGTATAGATTAGTATGTGCGAAAGAGCGTTCTTCGTATACATAACATATATACATACATATATACATACATACACACGTACATATGTATGTACATGTGTAGAGCGAATTTCAATAGCCAAGTCACAGAACTGTGTAACTTTGCGAACCTCAGTTTTGAATACTAAGCTTGGAAACGCGCGAAATTAATTAGAGCCCAGACGCATTCCTCACTTCCTCCACCACGTTGCTAATTAACACCCCAGGTTCGACAATTAACAGTCCATGTTAATTAAACTAAATCGTAAAAGCTTCCAAAATATAAACAAACATCGATTCCAGTTAAATGAGTTCGATATAAAAACGACGTAAATTATGAAGCAAAGTTTAAGTTGACGGAGGTATATTGCTGGGAAGTAGTGCGGTTGAAAACTCATAAAGTTATAGCCCTATTTTTTTTTTGTAAATACTTTGGTACCGCAGAATATTAAAAATGACCGTTGAACGCAAAATTCCTATTTCCTTTATAATCGCTGTGGTTTTTGCTGCATCCCAGGCATTGCCTGTGTTGGAGACTTCATCAGGCATAGATAATTCAACGATTGAAGACTTGCAAGCCAATGTCAATGATACACCAAAAAATCTGTAAGTTGACATCATTATTAGCAAAAAAAAAATATTAATATACATACGTCTTCCGATCTTTGCATAGTTACGTTGTTAAGGCCGTTGTGTATGAAATCGGAATATTAACAGAAGCGGACGACAATGATACCAGTTTCGAAAGGTAGATCGTACCTCACTAAATTTTGCAAAGGCAATTTTTAAATTTGTGTGTTTTTAGTGAAGAACGTGTGGATTTAACCTTCTACGATGCCCATTCAAACCAGAGCCACATTAACCTTGGTAATGTACCTTTACCGATCCAAACGAACATTTCCGGACAAGTGCTTACTGGCATTGCGCCCGTAAATATCGGTGCTTTCAGTAGTCCTCAGGATCTTTTACGAACGCTCCCATTAACTGGAACCATCGTTAATATAACGCATAGCAACACGGCGTATTATCAACTTAGCAAATCAAACGCCAGTGACACATTGAAACCTCATATAACAGATGCTGAAAGTTTAACAAATGTGGCTAATCTTTTTCCAGTGGTCAACCAGGTGCCCTTACAGTACCCAGTTCCAAAAGATGACACAAAAGAGGGGATAGAAAGTTAAAGGGATACTATGCTAAGAGCGGTGCTTTTCCCACTTGCAAATAAAGACTGCGGATATGTAATTGTACTATAGACATACATAGATACATACTTATGTATATACATATAATGTGTGTGTACATACATACATACATATGTATATCTAGGTACATATTTATTTAAGGAGTTATTATGGCGGCGAATATGTTGTTATTTTTGTTTTCTTAAAAACCAGATTAGAGCATTTGATCGTTATTAAATAACAATTTGCCGCAAATCGAAACATTTCCAAGGCATCGTGTTGAATAAACGTTTTATCGAGCTCTTTTCACATCTAGCCTTCTAAATAACACATACTAAACATACATACATACATAATTACATCATTACATACATATGTACATATGTAGTTTCAGGCTTCTAGATCCGGTTGCTAAATATTTTTTGAATTATTTAGGTAAAACAGAGTTTATGAATTGACAACTTATTTCTCAGAAATTTAGCGTCGCTACGTCACAGGTAGTACAATCCAAGGTAGTTGCAAGGCACATTGAACAGGTAGTATGAGCAGATCAGCTGATTTGATTTTTTTATTTTATGAGACCCCTAAACTGCCAAACTCTGTTTACATTTTACCAATGGCATATTGATTTAATGAGCCTTGCCTTGTACTTTGTTTACATACATACATATGTATGTATGTATTTTGAAAGCAAACTTGATATTTCATAGGATGGCACATTAGAGATCTCAGACAACAACTAAATACATTTGAGTTTCCCATGCAGTTACAAATTTTGTATGCTTAAATTCAAAGCTGATAAGGGCCAGTTTTTCAGCGCAAGTTGAACGCGGTTTGTCGTGTAAACTAAGTTTAAACTCAGGTTGCTGACTACTCTGTTTTGGTTGCAACAAATGTAATTGAGTGTAAGGAAACTAAATGTAGATTTAAATTGAGTTTAACTAAACTAACCCTCGCCATAATTAGTTTTATAAAAACACAATTTTATTTTCTTGTAGATTAACGGTCGAATCGTTTACTGTAAAAAAATGTTCTTTTGCAAAACAACCACCAATCAGCTGATAAATCAACAACACCTCCGTTTTTAAATTCGTCTTGATTAAACATATCCATAACAATTTTGTTCTTTCATAGACAAATTCAGACTTAAAAATCTATTTATATATGGACATCATATACATACATATGTATGAATATATTATGTATATGTACATATACATATAATAGCCATCTGCGCAAACAGGTCGGACGAGAGGGGTGGACATCGCGGGCAATTCCTCCCGGGCCAGAAGTTCTCAGGAGGCCCGCTGCTCAAAATAAACAAAATATCATATCAATAAATTGATGGATTAGGGGGCCCGCATCCTATATCCTCACCGGGCACCGGTTTTCTCCCGGCGGCATGGTGCGCAATGTGTAAAAATTCAGCAATCAAAAAGAGATAGTTTCAGTACAATTATTAACGGTTTGGTAACTAAGCAGCTAGCTCCCTCACTTTTTGTCAAACGGTTGCCTTAGCATCAAAAGTGTTGCTTCTTAAAAATAATAATAGTAGTTACCTCAAAACTTTTCAATACCATAAATAACAGGCAACACTTTTTGTTTCTTATGTGCTCGTAAATAGTAAGTTTAAATCCGGATTTTAATGACGGCATTTTTTCTGATTACAAAATTTACCCCGGCTCGTAAATACCCGTACTTCATGAAAATGTGTATGGTCGGTATAGATCCGGTTTTATATGGGTAAAGTACATATACATAGTATGTAAGTAGGAGATATGCGGTTTGGCAAAACTGATAATATGTTTGTGAAATGCTATCTAATAGATGGTTTACTTGTAGTGAAAAAATAGGTTAAACCAAATTGTGGCCAAAAGTAGTTAGATAATTGCTACTTGGAAGCTAAAACTAACTTTTTCTTTGGCCATAGCTATGCAAAAGTAGTTAGTTTGCTTATATGAAAATAACCAGAAAAGAATCAGCACTAGTGTGTTTGAATGCAATTTAAAGCAACTATTTGTCACAAACACATACAATCAAGTTTGACATATATAAAGGAGCACCTAGAAATACTCATGAAGAGGATTCTTTTACTCTGGGGCGCTTATACCCTTTTTGGCGATGTTTACTTATGCTGATGAAGTATTAAAATTTTATTTCATAGCTCTTTGGAAATCAAACAAAACATATTCATAAATTTCCATTTTCAGTGAGTAAAAAATTAATCATGGACTATACAACTAAAGACACAAAATATTATGTTGGCTCAACTCAAATCGGAACTGATATTTTTACAATATTCGCAATGTCGTTCATTTGGAATTTGTTTGTTAATTTTTTTGATGAATATTCCTAATTTTTACACATAGTATAATTAAAAAGTATATGAGTTTTGTCAAATGAACTTCAATTTAAAAAATAAAAGATAAACGATAAAAAAATTTTTATTTCGACAACTAATTTTTGGCTACGCCCAAGGCGAATTCATACAAGGTGGTATATTCCCATCAGCTGATTGCTTGTTCTATCTACGCCTTATGCGGTGAAAGTGTAAAAATGGTTATTTTGTTAACATTTTAAATTTATATTTATGTTCGTGATGGAAAATTCCATGTGTAAGACAAGCAGCACATAATATTGTAAAGAAATTCATTTGAATATTTTTACTTTAAAGCCTGAGTACATCATGATGGAATAATGAAAGGTGTTGTACGTTGTGACAGCGCCAGTTTGAACGCCCTTAGCTCAGTGTTGTATTTTGGAAGTATTAGAGAAACGGGAATAAAAGAAGGCCGTTCTTAAGAAAAAGTACAAATGAGTGAAGATATTTACATAAAATTTAACCACAATGATTGGAATATTATGATTTTTATATGAAAACTGACAAAAAAAAAATAATAACATAATTTGTATTTAAATTGCTGGTAAAACCTGCGCACGGTACGAAATTTTAGTGTTTTTGGATGCCAAAATTAAATTAAAGAAACTTCTTCGATAATGGTTATTATTTAGTAATTAATTTTTTTTAAATAATTTTATTGAGCTCAAGGCCAGTTTATGGAAGATTTGTTAAGGAAGATGAAATAAACACAACAGCCAACTCGGCTAGCGTAGCACAATAGGTAGCGTATTGGCTCTGCAACTCCGAGCTCCCGGGTTCAAAGCCTGAGAGAAGTGGTTATGAAAATTAAATGAAAAATAATTTAATTTAATAATCCAAAAAGAAGTCTGATGAGGAAATGTGGTGATTTCCGAAATAGTACTATACCTTCAACCATTAAAAACTGTTGTTGTTTTTTCACAAACAAATCTTCCATAAACTGGCCTTGAGCTCAATAAAATTATAAAAAAAAAAATTAATATTTACTAGGCCAACAGAAAAATTAACAAACATTTAGTAATTAATGTAAAATGTTCGAGTATAACGCAAATGTATTCAAACCGTACCAACAACATAACAATGTTTGTTCAGCGATTAACTTTTTTTCGGAAAAGTTTTCCCACATTAATATAGTTTATTTCCAATCATTGGATCATGAAGAAACTGAAGGTAATCCTCATTGATTATGAGCATAAAACACTGAAGGCGGGATTTTTTAGAAAGAAATACTAATTGATAACTGGAAAAGCATAAATATACAGGTCCACGGAGTTCCTTTAGCCTTTATGGTATAATTATTAGAATACAACATCTACATATATGTTAAATAGAATATAAAATTAGCTTGTTCCAAAGTATTATTTTTGATACTTTATCAAAAAACGGACATTTTTTTCTTGCCAATAAAATATTGTATTGGAAATGCCAATAAAATGGTCTTCCGAACAAATAATGTTTCATTATACAAATACTTGACCATTTATACAAAAACTTATTCAAATTATCGCTTTTAGAAAACCAATTTTCAATAAATGAGTAAAATTATCCAAAATGTAAAAACTCGATAATACATATTATAAATTTCACATGAAAAACTTAATTTTCTGCTCCAATTCAAATTTTTTTTTGGTACAAAACTGCTAACCAAATTCTGCAAAGAAACAACACAGTTTCTAAGGGCGTTCAAGATGACTGATTTAGAGCGAGAAGTTGCCAACGTACAACACCTTTCATTATTGCATCATGGGACTTGCAGACAATGCAAATTAAGTCAGAGTGGACTCTTAAATCAGTTAAAGTGAGTACATTTGCTTTTTGTGTAAAATTTGGAATTATACCCATTCGTTTATTTTGTTTTTTCTAAGTTTCTCTGACATTTTCACCGCAAACTACACACAATTTTTTACTTATATGTGGAGTATACCACCTTAAATGAATTGGCCTTGGCTACGCCGCTTTAATACAGGTGACATTTTTACATGGTTTTTCTATTAATTTTTTATATATGTAATGTTTGCTGACTGCACTTGTCGATATAATTATTATAGATCGTTGTGCATTCGGTTTTATTATGAACTCCTATTAATGTATTGCTTGCAATATTCCCACATGAACAAAGCTCCGGTAACGTGTACGTTTAAAGATCTTAACACGCCAAATTGAGGTATTTCGATTGTGTTGTCTAGGAAGCCCAAAATATTGCTTGGAATGCCTTCTTTCTCATGTCTGAAAGTATTCAAATAATCGTTGTTTGTTGTGTTTTTTTTTTTGTCGTCATATAATTTAATACTCACCCTAGAACCAAAACACACTTTCGTGGGAATTCAAAGTTCATTATATTCACACTATCAACAGTTTGCTCAGCACCAATAATTTTGAAATCATCAGCCTGTTTCTCCTTAAAGAATTCTTGCAAATTCGATGGTCGGACTTCTATAATATTGAGATATTTTTCCGCAGTCATACTACAAAATAAATTATTAAATATTCGTATTCAACAAATAAAAATTGCAAGTATATCACCTCACGCTTTTAAAATCTTCTTTCTCAGCAAGAAGCTTTGAGCTTAACACCAAGTTTCGTATACCAAGTATTTCACATGTTCGTGCGATACCGCCTAGGTTCGGAATTTTGTCTATAAGACTTGCCACTATAATCATCTAATGTAATCAATTAAATTAAGAGTTATGTACGTAGTAATCCGTTTATGACCAAATTTATTTTCACCTCGAACTTTGTGGTGGTTTCCGACTCCATTAAACTGCTCCTAGCACACAAGTATATTTCCGGGTTCATTTTGCGCTGCAAATTTGCTTTAGAAGTAACAGTTTGTTCCGATGCTGGCATCTTTTGCATGAAGCTGTTTTTTTTCTTGGAAAATATATATTTCGATGCTTCGTATCTGCTGTAATCTAAGTTCGACAAATACTCATCAGCTGGAGCCATTGTAATATTCATTATAATGTCAAAAAAATCAGTAGGACCACTTAGATAAATAAATGGAAGCAGCAGCCGTACATCGTTCAGCAATTCATTTAGTTGTGGTCCAACGGCCAATGCTATCGCTTCTTGCATATTTATATGATTCCATAATAATGGTTCAAAATTACTGAAAAATAAATTAATAATTGACAATTTTATTGAGCTCGAGGCCAGTTTATGGAAGATTTTATTGGAAAAATAACAACAGTTTTAAAATGGTAGAAGTTATAGTACTATTTCGGAAATCACCACATTTCCTCATCAGACTTCTTTTTGATTATTAAATTAAATTAATTTTTAATTTAATTCTTCATAACCATTTCTCCAAGGCTATGAACCAAGGAGCTCGGAGTTGCAAAGCCAACACGCTAAATGCTGTGCTACGCTAGCCGAGTGGACTGCGTCGTTTTTCCATCTTCCATAAACTGGCCTCGAGCTCAATAAAATTGTCAATTATTAAAACCAATAAGGCCGAAAAAACAACGAAAAATAAATTATATAAAAGAAATTAAAGAATTTAAAGCCTACAATACGTACCAGTTGGAACTCGATTTGCGCAAAATGTTGTAAATAACTAGCTGTGCATATAACCGTGTCTGAAAATGTGCACCCATGGTGAGCGGAAGAAGTTTATTTACTACGGTATAAAGATACTCTTTGGATAGTGTTTCCCAGTTCAAGAATGTGTAGCAATTAGCTATACAAATAAGAGACACCTGTTGGCTTGGGGTGTATTTTGTAACCTTCAAATAAAAAATATATTTATTTACAAGTTTCAATGAGTGAACTTAGAAAACACTCCCAAAAACTCATTAAGGACATAATGAAATTTTCATACAATGCACAAAGATTTTTGACAAGGGTGTGACAAAAAAATGAAAATAATGACTTGAATTTTGCACTTTGTTATACTTAAAAATGAAATGGCCTCAAAACAATTTTTTAATTTTTGAGAAAATAGTTTGAAATTTTGTGAATAAAAAAACTTTCTTTGCTTTCTCGCGAGACTCGACATGTTTAATGGATAAGTTATTTGTTACTTTCGTATAATGAGCGTATTACAAAAATTACAAAAAAAAATTATATGTGCCTGTTTTGCACTACACTATGTACCTTATATTCTTAGTCCTTAAGGAGTATTTTACTATTATGATATATGTATGTACATACATATATACTAATGTATGAATGTCATACATATGTGTGTATGTATGTATGTATATATTAACATTTTCTTTTATTTCTTCTTACTTCATTCAGTTTATTTAGAATAAGTCCTTCGCCGGTGGCACATTTCGCAACAATAAGTTCGTACATGTAATTAATATTCAATTGATTATTATGATTCAGTACGAGATCTAATAAAGCTTCATTCGAAAATCCCATATTTGGATGGATTTTTAACAACATTGCATTTGCAATTCTCATTTTCAATCTATGCTCCGTGGAATTTTCGAAATATCTAGGCTTTTTTTCACTCAAAGTTTTATGTGTTTTGAAAAGTTCATTTAATATTGCGTCGGTATAATCGTCTGGAATGGATAAGATGTACCGCAAACGTATTTGTTGCAACCGAGCGCACTGGCTTTCGTCTAGTTTTAATAAATACAACTCTTCTATCCTTCAAAATAAATTGTATTTATATGTTATAATTATCGTAAATTTTTTTTACCATTTTTACCTCGCATCGCCGAAGTAAGCTTTATCGATCATGATGCCCTTGACGTATGTTTCTTCGTCCAAAATAATACCTGAATCCAAAACAGCTGCACAAATGCTAACATTTTCAAGATCGATGCATAATATTTGTTTGGCGTAATTTTCCAATTGGCATGATGGATAGTTAATTGAAATGTACTTCAATAAATTCGTTGCTCTGTATTACAAATAAATGCAAGTAAAAACCAATTTTGTAAACGCTTACGTAAATCTTATTTACCTACACTATGTAACAGAGCGATGACATCCGTGAATATCTTTTAAGTGCTATTAAAAAATCGTCTACAATAGTGACATCCTCTTTTTCTTTGCTATTAGCTAGCAATTGAGAAAGTTTTAGTAGTGTTTTATGTGAACCGGTGTTCAGAAGGTCTTCTGCTTTTACTGCGTATTTTTTTAAATCAGAAAAGTTGGCCAGGTACATTTTAGCAAAAAAGTCAGTACATTTTTGGCGCACAAATGTAGTTGTTACTCTTCCGAAAGACAGCAAGGATGTTATTTCAAGGTATAGCAATTCAAAAGGAACACCAATTAATCTTTCCAAATTTAAATCCCAAAATGATTGACAGGTATTCCGCACCACATCATTAATTTCTGACTCTAAAATCAGCATCAGAGCTATCCAAACATTACTCTCTTCGCCGGATTTCTTCATATTTTCAAATATATCAGCTATATCCTCTAATTGTTTAGATTGTGTATTATTCAGATTATGATTTATGTTATGCTGTGTTGGAATACATTGCAAAGGTTGTTGTATGGATATGTGTTCACCGTATAAATTATTTGTAATGATCTCATAAAATCGTTGCGTCAACCAAAACTCATCACCATTCTCGCAACATTTTTTTAGCTTGCAACAAAATGTTTCAAAATGTGCGAAGGGATCCGTAACGTTATAGAGCGTTTCAATCAAAATGATATATTCAGATAATGACATAGTTCTTATGGCTTCATAAAATATATCTTCAAACAATTCAATTGACTTTAAACGTAAAGCCTGATTTTGAAGTAAACGGATTCTCGCTGCAACTTTTAAAATCAACTCGTTGGAGTTCAGCGGTATATTTGATTTACATCTACTAATATTATGGAGCCAGAAGTGCAAGGGAACAGACTTTAAATTGACTTCAGAAATGGTTTCCATTAAACGATCAATTCTTCCTTTTAAAAATTTTTGAACATTTTCCATTGGCAAACAATAATTATCGTGGTTATATAAACTTGTATGATTACTGGCTTTTAAAAATTGCAGCAATACTTCTGAGCTTATATCTACACAAGTAAATGTTTCACTAATATATTCAAGTGCCCAACGGATGACGAGAATATTTTGATGCGACAGAATTTTGATTAACAGAATATCTTGCCAAATTTTAAGCCGAACGGTATTCAAATGGTTTTGTTTGAAACATTCTAAGGATGGTAAAATTAAATGAGATTGATTTTCCTCTAAGTTTTGTAATACAGCAATGCCCGATATCCAAAAAATCCTTACTTCTGTATCAAGACTAGAAGTACATTTTTTCATCAAGTAAAGAGCAGCCTTGCGATCTTCACGCACATCTGATTGCAATAGTTTATAAACGATACTTTCAACATCTCGACTACATTCGAAATCGTCTATTACTTTTGAAAACTCATCAAAAAACTGAATAAGAACATAGGTAATTGTAGTTGTAACGGAATTGCTTTTTGCATTATATATGAGAAGCGTTTGCCAAAGTCGGTGCACAATGTTATCTTCACAAAATATTTTAAAATATAGCTTAATACATAGAAGTGCATCCGAAATTGTTGTCTTCTTCCATGTCTTAGAGAAAAGTATGTCGACTAATAACTCGACCCATCCACCATTTAAAACCAAATTCGACGCAAATGGGCCCTGGATATCGGAAAAGTCTTTCATTACTTGGTAAAATACTTGCATTATTGATTTAAAGATCATCTCGTCTTGGCTATATAGTCGAAGCATACGTTCAAAATAATCGTTTATATCTAATGCCGTTCCACACCTTGTTTCCCTCTTGATAGCATAGCTTAGCTGTAATGTGTTTATTTCTGGAATATGCTCTCCTCCCGAAGTGTTTGATTTATTTAGAACCTCTTCTATATCTTTAAATAGCGTCGCAAGTGGGACGTAAGAGCTATTCTCAATTTCATAGCTTTCAACTGGTTCCATTGTAATCTTCTCCAGTTATCGCCCGGATATCCTTTTGAAACAGCTGTATAGGAAGTATAGGAACAATATTTTCCTCGGAATAGTTTTATACACAATATTCAAGATTATCACAATATATCTGTCAGAGATAATCTACTAAACTATTCTAAAGATGTGTTTCAAATAAATAATGTTTTAATCGATAGTCGACTTTCAAACCCGACAAGTAAAGACCCGTCTCCATAAGAAAAGGTTGATGTCCTAAAATATATGTCAGAAAATATATTGTCAATGTAGAACGCATATTTTTGAATTAATTAATTTATACCGACAATATGAGAGGGTTAAGAGTTTGAATAGCACGCAGGACACCAAACTTTTCGTTACTTTTACAGCTCTAGAAATGAACGCAGGTGAAGACCGCCCGTAATGAAAATGTTGCAGCGGAATTTATGAAAACGGTTTAACAAAGATGTATTTGACTTACCAGCAAAGTGAAAAAAAACCGATTGCGTTTCAACACCCTCTTATTGAATTAACCTTGCGGCTGAGGCTACACTAAATATATACGATCTCTGATAAGATATATATGTATATATATACGTTCTTTGGTGGGGTTTTAAAAATTCACCACGAAATTCTTTCTCTGACTACAACTTCAAGCAAACAGTTTTCAGATTAGTTACCTTTTTTTTATTTTTTGGATTAATTTTCGAAATCTCATTGCGTTAACCCCATCGTACAATAAACAGGTAGTATAATGTTGGCATCTGATTGGATTTTTTCTTATATGTGGTCCATAACAACTCAAACTTTGCTCACAGAACAAACATTTTTTTCAAAAATGCAAACAGTTGGGTGCATTTCTATTTTTGCTAGAATTTCGTTACCAGGGACAATGCTTCCTGAGGATACGTTGTAGTATAATGCGTCTTGCACTGTTTGTATTGAAAACAAATATTTTTTAAGCAAAATGTAGAAACAAATTAAGTGAATTATCAAACTCGTCAAATTTGATATATATATTTTGACGGGTGATGGACCACAACAAACCATAAAATATACCTCGGGGTTGCATTTCCTTTAATGCTGCTACCTGTTTAATGTGCCTTGGTTTACCCGACATCTAATCAGAAAAAAGGTGATGTTATCACATCTGTCATTTTGATAGGAAAAAATTAGAAATATATTACCTATTTTTATTTATGTGGCAGTTTAATGTCAATGACATCAGTATATGTCATATGCAGTTTGATTTCCTGTCCTAAACATTTGTAAGATGCCGTCAAACAAGTAAGTTCGTTTAATAAAGCGCAAATATGCTGAAAATAACACAATAAATATGTTTTCTTTCCTCCCAAATACGTAAACATATGCAATAGAAAACAACTCAGTTTTTGCTTCCGAATGAAAATATCTTCGATGTTGACCCCACGGAATTTACAGCCATATAAAAATTAGCTGTCAAAGTAACAAAGTGACAGCTTATTTCATACAATAGATGCCAAGACATAAACGCTGACATGAAGAAATAAGTGGTCTCCATTGACAATATATTTTCTGACATCTATTTTAGGACATCAGCTATTTTCTGTGGAGATGTCGGGTTAGATGGCGTCAAACATATATACTACAAAAATATTAATAGAAATGAGAAATTTATCTTCCAAATACACAAACATTAGTAAATACAATAAAAAAATAAATTTGATGTTAACCCCAGGAAATTTACGGACAAATGCAAAATTACCTTTCAAAGTAATAAAGTGACAGCTGATTTCAGGAAATATATATCAAAAAATAAACTCCAGCATATGTTGCTCACATGGAAAAATAAGCGGTCTCCATTGACAATATAATTCTGACATATATTTTAGGACATCAACTTGCAGACCCTGCTTTTTTTTTAATAATTGTTCACTTGTCCGAATTGTTATGCCTCTCAATATTTGACTCATTGCAAAACGCGCAAGAATATATTTGACTTGTGTTGTAATGTGTGGCTTATTATATTTCGCAATGTTGATATATTTTAATCGATAAGAAGAGGTGGAAATTATTTATTTGACGGCGTCAGTTAAATTGGTCTGGCGTAGAGATTCATATATCACAAAGTGATATATTTGTACCTGATGTTTTTGACATTTCTAGGTAAGTCGCTAGCATTTGACAAGTATTTATTTGTCATGAAGATTTTGGCTTTTTTGCTCGAGGTGACTGCAAACGATTCCGTGCTTGTATTTATTTAATTGTTTGCGTATGATTGCGTCGGGTGATGAATATTAATGAGATACAGTTTGTGGAAATAAATTTTCGCTGAAGTGCCAGGTAGCAGTGCTGACCAGGAAAAAAAAACCTTGTGTTAAACGTATAGGTGTACATATGTAATGTTAGTGAATTTTAACCTGAGCTAGTAACATTTATCGGCAAATGTTTTATATTTACGATTAATTCAAAGAAGGAAATTCAGCAGATAAATAAATTTGGTACGTGATTTAGTATCAGGTGTTATTAATTGAGTATGGTAAAAATTTTTAATTAAGATATATTTACATGGACTTACATCCATATCTATAGAGGGCGCGATGCGAAGTTATCTATTCATTCAGGCGTTTACCACGTGAATAGATTCGCTCCTTTATATACTACTGGCACCACTAGAAATTAAGCGCCAATCGTTTTCAATGTTTGCACCCGAGGAACAAAGAAAAGCATACTAAATTTGTATGGGTTCTCCATGAAAAAGTGAAATGTTTCACAGGATGTACCTCTACATGTACAATACATATGCATGTAGATTATAATTAGCATTCTTTTTTTTCGTTTTTTAATTTGTACGTTGTTTTTAACTGGTCATTAATTTGTGTACTAAATTTTATGTATTATGCATTTTATGTATGTGCATCGTCCATATACATATCTATAAAGAGCATAATTGTATGTATGTATGTATTAAACCTGCTTATCGAGCAAGTGCGATAGAAATAATATCTATTGTAAGCACAATAACTTGCGATAAGCATCGAGTGTGAGTGATATTGCAATATTTTATCGTAACTGTCTTGAGATAGATTCTCGAACATTGAAATTCCCATATATGTATGTATCAACTATGTATTTACTATGTTTATGTTCTTGGTAAATATGTGTACATAGATACATATTTGTTTATTGCTCATATTCGAGGGCAACATATCCGCCATCGAAAACTTCTTAAAATTTCGCTGTCTCAGGGCCATATATGTATCAAATAAAGATATGATCACCTCATAGAACGCGGCTTACATTTCCGTTTCAGAAATCTAAATCACCAGCGAGGCAAATGGCCTAGTAGATCTGCCCCTTCGGTTATTTTATAATTCATTTATAAAATATATGTACATATGTATATGTATGTATGTATGTCTGTCCGTTTCAGAACAGGTGAAAGCGTTACCATCGCGTTCAGTTCGGTAGCTCTACGTCGAAGTAATCAGAATGCTTTTTTGAAAGCTCGGTAGAAAGCAAACTTGATGGTCAAGATTTAATGTTTGTGTAGTTATTTGTTCTGCATAAGAATCGGTGAATTCTTTAGCGAAGAGAACGATAGTGGATCAGTCAAATTCGGTAATGCTTTCTTACCATGGGCTTTGCTGAATGAAAAGTAAACGTATAAGCAATAAACACTCGTTCTGGTGCAAAAAATTTAAATGAAAGGTCCTTGCCTAACGTGCCACAGAAATTTATTTTCCATCTGCCGTAGCTCTACAGAGAATAAACATAGCATTTTACCCAAAATTTACAGACTTTTGTCAATTTCATAACCACTTTAAATGAAATTAAAATTTTTATTTTTTTTATACATATATGTATGTATAATTTAAATTATTCATAAAAATAGAAACCCCAAATATGATTGAAAAGAGATGGCAAATATTTGCGACCTGTGGCTTTGTCACTGTTACTAAAAAGTCGCTGGTCACTTGTTTGCATTTTAATTTTTTGTGACCTGCGCTTCAACAGGTCACCATTTAGAGACTTTATTTTGAGGCTAGAGTCTTTATTTTGAAACTAATGAATGCCAACTGGTCTAAAATTGTGACTTTTGTCTCTATTAGAGACTGAGACTGCTTACTGAATTCGGGTATGTGACTGTGAAAAAGTAGCAGGAACAGTAACAATCGCTGTCACGGCTCGCGAACTGAGTCTGTGACAAAGTAGTAGTCCCAATAACGCAATGGGGACGGTGCAAAAGTAGAATTCGCAATAACCGTATAATACAGCGACAATAAAAGTTTGGCATTAGCCCCGTTTTAAAATAGGTTTATAACTTATTAACGAAGTAAATTGTAAACTTAGATATTTTTAAGTATTTTAATTTAATATATCTGAGTTTCTGTAATATTTTGGTATTGAGAAATTTATGTATGTCTTTTACTTTTAATTATCTTTAATAAATAAAAACAAATATGTATGTATGTACACGTGCATAAATTTGAAGATCCATTAAAATTCTTGCTAAATTGTTTCATTTGCATCCTTCTATCACTTTTTTTGTCACAGTCACAATTTATAATCACCGTGACAGCAAAGTCACAGTCACGAGTAACACTGTTCCTGACAAGTAACAATATCGCCCATCACTATGATTGAATCATGGTGCATGATTCCATTATACAAGGTTGGATAACTAGGCAGTTGTCTCACTCTTGCACGCTGCCTTAAGGTAGCCTGTGTTGCTCTCTTTTAATTTAAGGAAAAAAAATGTTTTCAAACACGTGGAAATTAGTACTTTTCTTGTGAAATGGCCTGGCAGGCAACACTGGTGCCTTTTTGTAATTTTCAAATTATTTCAGCATGCCCTACATTAAATAATCGAATTGACGGCATTCTCGTATGTTTTCCAGTAGCCTTGCTTATCTAGCAGCGCACAGAAATTGAAATTTTTTTCTTTGCATGTATGAAATTGATTGGTCGTTGGTTCGATTCCCGGTCAGGTCAGATCATTTTGTTTGATATTTTTTTCAAAGTAAGCATTTTATGTTTTTAAATTTTTTACTGTATATATTTTATATAAAATAACATAAAATTAAAAAAAAAAGAATTTATATAAATATTAACAACCATAAAATTATACAGTTAAAATATCGAATAGAAGAACATTTATTAGTATTTTGACCAGTTTTGACTAACGTCTTAACTTGATTTCTAACAGATGTACATATATCAATAAAAATTCCGTTAATTTTTTTACGAAGGTATTGTGTGGTGTTTTCCATATAAAACAAAAATTTTTTCGAACAACTAATGTTACATTTTTAGTGACTTGAATCTTAAAATTTTATGATCTACAAAAATGGTAATTATATTTTTAAAAGTTTGAAATTGTAATGAAATATGTATACAATCCTAGTTACTGGGCTTTTAATATATACCTCTTATTTTGGTTGCTAAAATTGATATTGAATTAAAGAAAAATGTATTATCAAAATTTTTCCAAACGTGATCTATTTTCTGCATGTAAAATCTTTAAAAAGGTTGAAATCACATTGTTTTTGTTTATATAGTTTGTTGTATTAAGGTGCTATGTATATATGTACATACATGTGTGGTTGAATATTCGGTTATATTATATTACATAAATTGAAACATCAAATTTCTGCAAATATGTTTCGTTCCATGTACAAACCGCATTTCGCTACTAGTTACCTACTTTTCTACTACCTTTGCGCGAAAAGGGATAAAATATTTTCCCCTTTATCAGACCTTCCTAAATGCAACCTTACAAGGCAGTCGGAAAACTTAAACGTCAATAAGTATCCAACCTTGTATAATTGAATCATGATCATGGTGAGCCAAGAACGATAGAATACAAGATCACGCATTCCCGGATTTGACATTTCTGATATAAAGTTAACAAAGAATACGAAGTAAAGGAAAACAAAGTAGAGCTGATTTTTGTGTTAAACACGTTTAATTTCAAAAAATTATTAAAATATAAATTGTAATTAATTAATTAACAAAAAAACTATAAATAAATGTGATGTGTTAGCCGTATTATTACCAGTATTTAGTTTGTTTACAAACTGTCGCAAATATCAAAATCAGCAAAACCAAGTAGAGGTACCCCGGATTGTGCCATATCTGATTCGCTGCATAGTGATGATAAAGGCAAGGCGTTTCAAAAAGGTGCAGTCAGACCGATAGCAACAAAGTTTCAATGTATTTTGTTTTTTGCTTTTACGGCATGAGCAGTCAAAATTTCTATGTACTTTGTTTTTGCTTTTAGAAATTTCTCACTATTGGAATCGCCTTGTCCAAAGAACGTTCAGTTTAGCTAAAAAAATATCTCTCTTTTTCACCATACCGGATGAAAGTCGACATCCGTTGATTGATATTACAATCTAATTCGAACTTATTCGATTTCGGTGTGATGAAATGAGACGATATATTTTGCCACAGGGAACGAAACGGCTGAACTTCTCTGTTATGCATCTTGTCATCACTTATCGTTCAAACAAAACTTTCGTAATCGGAAAGTAACCACGCGCACCTTAAAACGGTACTTTTGAAAAATCCGCGCCCAACTTGCTAAATATGTATACTTGAGTAATCTTGTAGCAATAAAAAAGGGATTTTACAAAGTTTCATAAAATCTGAAAATGTCATATTTCAATAACTTTAATAAAGTTGTTTTTTTTTCATATTGGCTTTTTGTACAAATTTGGAAATGGGCGTCGCACCGGCAATACAAAAATACATACTTGTTTATTTATTTTTTCCTCAAAAACTAGTTTCTTGTTTTGAATGTTTGTTTTTGTTATTTTCTTCTATGAAATAGAAATACGGAGAAAATCTTAATTTTTTAGGTATGCGAATTGCAATGTACAAGTTGAATGAACAAGTTTTTTTTTATCAAATCAACCAACATGCACATACAGTGGTGGCCAATTGATTTGCAACCAAATTCAAAATGACATAATTTTCTACTTATATTCATTTATTTATTTTTAAGAATTTTCAATTAAAATTCAGTTCATTCTCTACCATATAGCCCGAAAGAGGGTTAAAAAAGGTTTGTACTTCATTTGCTAACGTTTTAATGTAGTTATATTTGCTGCAATCAGAGATTTCTTCCAAATTATTGTTGCGGCTAGCGGTTACTACACGGTTCTTAAGAATATGTTCAACACGAAGGGTGGTGTGGCACCATCTGCATTCTCTCGGCCTGAATGGTGTGAAGTAGTGATCAGAAGAAAATTTCGTTTCCTCTACCCTCATGCGGGGCGGGGTTGCTGTTGGATTTGTCGTAATTGCTTTTATGTTTTCTTAAAAGTTTCCGACTGATGAATCCACCTTGTGGGAGGCCCTTTGGTTGTTTGTCAAATTTTCACATATGCGTACATGGTATGTACATACATATGTAAGTATAAATTAATGTAGATATTAATGTGCAAACGTTCATAATTTTTAGGTGTCCGAATTGCAAAGTACGCAACTTTGATCTTAACCAGTTTTTTTTTATTAAATCAACCAAAATATACATACATACGTGCATACATATACATATGTATGTATATGTAAACATTGATTTTTCATAGACAAAGCAAATCTTCAAAATTGATTTATAATATACAGATAACGTTTATAATAAAAGATTTATGTAATTCCATTTTGAGCTTGATAGGGAAAAGTATACATAAGTGGAGATTTGTCAAATTTTTACAGATACATATGTACATGCATATGTTCATACACACATACATACATACATACATACTTACATACATGCGTACGTAGTTATGCAAAGTGGACTTATAAAAATAATTCGTCTTGGTTTTGTATATCACATTCTGTCAATTACACTATACAACAGAAAAAAAAATACCACTTGGCTTCTCAACGGTTTCTAAAGCTTAAGAGTCTACTGAATCCGAATCTGAAGTCAGAATTTTCGTGATTTCACCAGAAACCGGCATTTGTAAACAAAAAAAATTTTAAATAATTTTTATAATCATTGAACTAAAGGTTTTTGGAATTAAGTAATCATAATATAACATAAATATTTGTTTTGACATTTGACCGCATACTGCAACATCTGTGCGAAAAAATGGCGTTTTAGTATATTTTCTATTTATTTTTATTTTTACATTAGATATATATTAAACAGCTTGCACAGGGCATCGATAGCCGATTAAATTGATGGCTCACAACTACCACGGACAGACAAATTGCGAATTGATGGTGAAGTGATATTCACCAAATACCATGGCTAACCCAAAAGCTGTAGAAACCGTTGAGAAACCCGGGGAATTTTCGAAATCATACATTTGGTTGTACTGTGTTATCATCAGTTAGAGTATACACATATGTTTGTATAGGCATGTGTATGTACATATCTCAAGTACTGTAGTTTTCCTTTTTTCTTAAAAACAACATTGATAATAATTTGATATCTCCTGGTATTAAGGCAACGATATGCATATACGAGTGTAGTATATCAAAGCATTTATATGAAGAAATAATTCTATCCTTCTGATGACATATCAGATGTCTTGTAAAAACAGGTTTATATTGATAAGAGTAGTACGCGTGGAATAGTTGCTTGCCCTATCTCGACATACTCTGTGCATATTTAGTATGTATGTTTGTAAGTACGGAAACTCGATATCAGCATAATAAAACCAGCATGACAATTCTGACAAATATACATATATATGCATGTATAGCATGTACTCGTATGTATTTACCTGCATACGAGTAGGTATACATATATGTACATATGTATGTAGGCACATCCTAACATGATTTAATTATTAAAAGTTTGTTCACTAATACCATTAGAGCTTTTACACTCGCAAGCATTTAAGACAGATAGGGAAAGGGCAAAAATAAAACCGCTTCCGTAAATTGTTAGCAAAAAATAAAAAAAATGCATACTCTTGAAATGTACATTCATCATCGAAAATACATTTTTAAACTTTTAGTTGCATTAAAATTGAAGTAATTTTTCTAGGAACCGCCTTTTCATAAATGCTATTATGCTTCCTTATAAAAGTTTCCGATGGGTGCCATTTTCGTCGTTTTTAATCCTTGAGGTGGCAGCATCGTCTGCTAACTCTTTTTCCCCTATCCCTATATGACCTGGTGTTGCGCTTATTTTATAGCGCAGCAACGTGGGAATTAATCAAATAAAACACAAATTTAATATAGTACGCTCGTGACTACGCACTTTAAAAACTTTTGTATTTTAAGTTCTCTACATGTATGATCGTTTTTTACACTCGCAGTTATTTATATAGAAAAATGACATGAGCTGTTTATACAGTTAATTTTAATACATAATGCTTTACATACATACGTTCATATGTAGGTAGATAGTAGATATAAGCAAGCAAATGTAAATAAAGGTAAAGTGCAAAAGGAATAAAGAAAATAAGGCGCGAATGGATCTTTACTGCTCGGGCATACTTTTTTTCGGTAACACCTGGTATCCATATTATTTAGATATTTCATTTGGTTGACAGCCCGCGCAACATGTATTTAAATTGTTCGGTATCTTTTCAAACAAAAAAATGTTGTTGGCAACATACAAGGCGATTGGCTGGTAGGTTCTCAAGTACGCGCCGCCAATTTGGTCGCCAGGAAAAACTTGGACTCCGTGGACGAGACTTCAGACATGCCAAAATACCGCACTCCAGATACCCTAAATACCTGTCTCGCATGCCCTCTAAAGCCCACTAATCTAACCCTCTCTACCTATGGTTCAACCGTGTTAAACCCGCACGTTTCGTATACCTCCCGCTAGTTCAACTTGTATTGCCGTAGCTAGTGCTATATTAACGTACCACTCTTTTGAAAATCAAACATATATTGAATATGAATTAAATTTTTAACAAGTTGAAACCCTTTAAATACACATCAGCCCCTTTCATTTGATATCACATGTTTGAAAATCTGAATAACAATGCAGGTCTGACGACCTGACCTGACGACAAAACAACAGTGCACCTGGGTCGCGTCATGAAAATGAGCGAAACTTCTGTTAATTATATGCTGATTCGGATGCAACGGCAACCGTTTCAGCGTATTAGATCTGATTGGTGGAGGATCAATTTCTCTTATACGTTTGACATAAAGAATGTGAGGCTTGATCGACTTTGCGAAAGAAAGGTCTCTGCCAATTATTTTCAAACTTCACACAATGGGATACATACTGATAAGTTTTAATCAGTTCATTGACAATATCATATAATACGCGATATTAAGTAGACTGGTTCCGGGCAAGTAGCCACAAACTGCTGGACCATCGTTCTTTTGTGATAACGCAGAGTATTATAATCCACAGATATGCATTTTAATAACAAAAAAAAACCAACTCAATCGTAATATTTCCACCAAATTAAGAAAATCATAAAATTATTGTTCCATTCAAGGCACATTAAAGAAAATGCAACCCTGGGGTATATTTTGAGATTTTTTGTGATCCATCACCCTTCAAAATAGATATATCAAATTTGAGGAGTTTGATAATTCTAAATGTAAACAAAATGTACCCGTTTCTACATTTCGCATGACAAACTCATTTGTTTTTAACGCAAACAGTGCAAGACGCATCATACTTACTACAACGGATCCTCAGGAAACATTGTTCCTGGTCACAAAATTTGGAAAAGACTCTCGTGGTATAACTTCAATTATGCAAAAAATGGTCGGAACGCACCCAACCGTTTGCAGAAAGCGGCATGCCGAAGTTCCGTTCCAATTGGATATTAGAAACAAGATCCGACCTTTCCCCGTCTATTATAACACAATGTCACATTTCTGCGTATGTACATACACATGTACACAGCTGATGGAGAACAGCTGATTATATTTTGGATAAATACGAAATTTTTATTAAAGAGTTTTAAAGGTAAAAATTATAAAATATGAGTGATAAACACGCAAGATAGAGATAGATTTTTGTTTGGTTAGGTTTCGTTAGTGGAATGTGTCACGAAAACATTAATCTTTTGTTTTTCATTTTGCATATTTGGATGCGGGCAAGAATTCAATCAGCTGTTCGTTAAATTTGCAAGTTTTCGCGTTCGCGTAAAAATTTCCAAGCATCTCTCTTTGAGAGAGAATACTCCAAAATTCTGAGATATTTCGTTGCTGAATAATTCTTACTGGACTTTTACACGAACAAACCTAATGAAAGCAACAATTCTTTTCAGAAAACGTATTAATGTGAATACACATTTTGTCTTGCTATTTAAATAATTAGTTCCTCGCAAACATTTTACACGTCTTAAAGAATTTCAATACTTCAATATTGAATGAAAATCTTCGCTTTCGGTTTTCTATTAAATTAACAAAATAAAACTAAACAGCTGGTTTTTATTACCTTTTCTTTCAAATGTTAAAAATTTACCTGATTACAATGAGCGTAGAATACTAAATGGTTACAAAATTTACTGAATCGTACATTTTAATACCCCATTAAATTTTATTATCATACTAGAATACACCTACTTATAAAGAAGATGGGAAGGCCTGGTTTTCATTATTAAGTCGGCCTTTGATCATACTTACGCAAACTAGATAATTCAATTCATTATTGGTTAAGAATAAACGACGGCTTTTCTTTGCAGTATTGACGCTAGAACATTCCAAATGTTCATCCAAAAAAATTTTTTTTCATGCATAAGCATAATAAAAATTTGAAATTATTTTTTGAAATAAAATTTTTGCTGAAATGTCAATTATTCATAGCCTACTTTGATAAAAATTTGTCTTATATTTTTCTATATTTCTCCTTCTAATACATATGATTATTATTGGAGTACGGCATTACTTCTCTAAGGGCCAGTTTTTCAGTGCTGGTTTAAACTCAGTTTAAACTAAGTTTAGTTAAACTCAGTTTAAATTTAAACTTAGTTTTCTTGTGCTCAATTAAATTTGTTGCAACCAAAACGAAATAGGCAGCACGCAGCTGATAAGTTAAACTAAGTTTAACTGTGCGCAATCGGCCGTTTAAACTCAGTTTAAACTCCGTTTAAGGTTGACTGAAAAACTGCATACCGAGTTTAAACTTAGTTTAAACGACAAACAGAGTTCAACTTGCACTGAAAAACTGGCCCTAACATATGGAAATTTTTCGACAGTTCGAAAACAAAATTTGTATATGTGTGGGTGAAATGGGTAAAAGTTGTGAACGTTTGTGTAAATTTTTTGAATTTCAGGGGAAACTGCTTAGTCTTGGCTTGCAGGGATGTGTTCAATTTGTGAATAAATGTACACATCTGGGTCGCCAAGTTGATTTTTAGATTAAATAATCTAAGATGTATTGAAAGTAATAAAAATTATATTTCATAAATCAAATGAAAGGTGTGTAAATGTATCTAAACTTACTATATTTATTTTTGACGTTAACTGAAAATATATAATTACTTATTGTATGTCTCGATGTGTTTATCTGCAATATCTTTCAATTGCAATTCAATAATTTTTGTTAATTAGTTTCTAATTACAATTATTAATTTCTAATTGTCCTTACAATAAATTTAATTCCAAACCTAATCAATACTTAAATTTTTATTATTTCAGAGCAAACAAAATGTCAAAATATTCTGGAAAAAAATGTCGTCTGCTGTCAATGATGTGGTTGACCGCATTCTTCTTTTTTGTGGAAATTGTCGTGGGCTATGTAACAAATTCAATGGCTTTGGTGGCGGACAGTTTTCATATGCTAGGGGACATCGCCGCACTTGTTATATCGTTTCTATCAGTAAAAGTAAGTATCTTTTATATGACTGGGCGAGTTTATTTTTATACCTGAGCGCACTTGTGACAAGGGTATTAATAGTCAAATGCAATCGAGATGTATAGACACAGTAAACACAGTACGATCTTGGTAAAAGCAATAGGTACAAATTCGAAAAGTTGTTGTTGGCAAGTTTGGTGGCCAACTCACAAAATATTGGGCTTGAAATTGAAGTTTAATCTGAAAACAAGCCACAACAATTTTAATCACTAGAATTTTTTTTTTTTTTGGTTTGAAGCATCAAGGGCAAGTTCCCACACTTGAGTATAGGCGAGAATTTTACTGTGGTTGGTCGAGGTGTCAAGTATTAATGCAGTTCCTCTTAGCAAAATTAATATACGTTTTAATGCCACTATACCACCTGTCGAACCAGAGGAAGACCAATTGAGGAAAAAGAAAACTCCACCCCATTCACACCAGACATATTCTTGAAATCTACACTGGCCAGTTCGAGTCTTGTCCGATTTGATTTTGAACCAATTTCGTGGATATGAATTCAATTATCATCCGTGAATGAAAATTTTCTGAGCATCAGCTGTAAAATAACTGTCCACTGTCCAATTCAATGAACATAAGCCGCAAAAGAGAAGACATAAATATGAAACGAAAAAAGAAACTATGGGAAGAAAGTAGTGTTGGCCAAGGCATTACTCTTTTGAAAAGTTGCAATTTATGAATCACTTGTAATAAATCTTTATTGCGTTTATCGAGTGTTTGTTTTTGCTGACGCATACTGTATCGAGAATTATTCAGAATGAAATATAAATTGATATATTTCTGATTGTAACTTCTGTAAAAATGGAGTAATAGCAATGCAACTTTGTTGATAGTTTGCCCTTAGTCATAGTATTGGTAATGGGTGGAATCGAATAATAACCACGCCCATCTCCCATATAACGGTACTTTTGAAAAATTACAAATTCGTTATTTCAAACTATATTGGAGAAAAATTGGTTAAAATTGATATATAGATTAATTTTGGACAAAGAAATCGGAATTGTTGCCTTATTTGTACATACCTACATACACTTTTATGCTGATTTCAATTTATGATCAAACAATTTTTTGTTTGCTAAGCAATTTTTCTCTTTTAGGAATTAACACTTTAGTTTATCATTTTATTTCATTTGATTTTATTTATTAAGTCAATGGTAATAAACCTTACTGACTAGATTTACAAAAATTTCTTAATATTAAATTAACAGCTAGGATAAAACGAAAGTTAATTAGCTACATAATTGGGCTCAATACGTAACGTAAATAATGACCTTGGCATCGCAAAATCAAGATCAAAGATTCTTAAAAGCCGATTAAACTCTTCGAGCCCTCTTATGAGAAGGGCGAAACGATAGTAATTCGATCTTAGAACATCTATATGTAATAAATTATGAAAACGGAGTGTTCTATAAGGAATATTAAAACTTAACTGCAGAAGAAGAGCTGAACAGTCAATGGTACCGGAGATAATATCATAAATAAACATTAAACTTTGAACGATCCGTCTGACTTCAAGCGACAAAACATTGATCAGCATGCACCTAGCGCTATACGGCGGCAATGGATTTTCAAAATGAAGTAGTGGTTAAAGAGCGAAACGCAGAAACTTGCGTTGAACTCCTTGAATTCTAAAAGAGTCTCCATAAAGTAAGCATTCGGAGTGTTTGAATCATAAACCAACGTCATTAATGAAAATATTAAATAAGATAGGACCAATAATGCTCCCTTGTGGCACACCAGAAGTTACCAAAAATTTATCGGATTTAGTATTATTAATTGCAACATAAGATATTCTATTTGACAAGTATGATTTAAAGAGTTAATGAGACATAGAGAGTTACGAGTATCATGACGAGTTTTTTTTCTAATTCTTAATTCACCATTTCCATTTTGCTTGTAATTACATACATAATTCATGAATTGATTGTAATACTTTTTTTTGGTTTTTGATTAAATACGGATACAATTTTGCTCATATAATTTATGCTTAAATCAAATTGGTCTTTTTTTTTTTGTTTTAAATATAATAAGATATGTTAAACCAAAGAAATAAATTGTTCCGTTTTTCTTAATATTTCTTCATTGGATTTTTGTATGCGGATTTTTGCCGCTTTTTACATAAAATATCTGAATGTATGCGGGTTTTGAACGAATTCTCCGTTTTTGTATGAATGGAATGCACTTTTTTATGCGACCTGCTGATGAACGAATATGCCGCATAAAAAAGACCTAATATATATGCCTAACTTTAAATGCATTGCATAAATTTTCTTAACATATCTATGCCATATAGAAGTTATCGACATCGGATATTATTTACGTATGTATACCTCTTGTATCGGTAATTTTAGAAAATACAATTTCTGTACGTCTAAGAAAGTTCTTACATACATACATACATACACGTACATAACAGATCGCGAGGGTATTAAAAACTCGTATTCGCCCGAATTTCACCTTTCTTGTTATCTCATGTTATACAGATGTCGCCGAAAAAGTGGTCGAAAAATACATTTGGCTGGGCCCGAGCGGAGGTGCTAGGTGCGCTCGTGAACGCAGTTTTTCTGGTGGCTTTGTGTTTTAGTATTACCATAGAGGCTTGTAAAAGGTAAATGCCGACTATTAGGCATATAAATTTCATAAAATACAAATACATAACTCATGTCCTCAACCGTATAGATTTATAGAGGAAGAGGAAATACATGAACCAAAACTCCTAGTGATAGTTGGCTGCCTCGGTTTGCTAGTAAATATCATAGGATTGTGTTTACTTTACGGTAAGTTCACGTTCAACTTTAGTTTAAATAAAAATGTTGATATACTTACAAATTGCACTGTAGAACATGGCGGTCATCATGGTCATTCTCATGGAGGAGGCCTTACTAGAAATCATAGCAAACTCACAGAACTTGCAAATATAGATGACGGGGAAGGGGAAGGGGAGCCAAATGATTTTGCATATGAAAAAGAGGTATGTAAAATATATGTGTATAGGATATGAAAATTAAGGTAAAACAAAAAAAATGTTGTTCTCTTCTAGAAAAAACCGATGAAGAAAATAAACCATGGCCACAGTCACGATCCTGGACATATGAATATGCGAGGCGCCTTTTTACATGTATTGAGTGACGCTTTGGGCAGTATCATTGTTGTGATTAGCGCTTTGGTATACTATATACATATATAACTGTACTTATGTTAAAAAATTACATTTTAACAAAATTTTGTTTTGATACTAGGTTGTTTGGTTGACAGATTGGAAATATCGATTCTATATGGATCCTGCTCTTTCCATTGTTTTGGTTTGCTTAATTTTACATTCGGTTTGGCCACTCTTGAGGGAATCGGCATTAATATTGCTGCAAACTGTGCCAACTCACATCCAAGTATATTCTTGTTTTAATCTTACAAATTGTCAAAACATTATACCCCGTCATTTATTTAGGTAGATGCGATCCAAAAGCGTCTATTGGAAAAGGTAGATGGTGTTCTGGCTGTGCACGAGTTTCATGTTTGGCAGTTAGCAGGAGACCGCATAATCGCTTCAGCTCACATAAGGTAAAAGAAAATCAATATGCACATAGATATGTATGTATGTATGTATTGAAATATATATGCTCATATTATATTAAAAAAAGGGGCTTCCTCAATAATGCCATTACATATTTATTGTGCGATTTTATCCGTGATAAAAAGTATATATTAAAGATTTGATATATGTTTGTACATACAAATGTACTACGGTCAGCTGATTAACAACGCAGCGGCATCGGAATTCGTTTTCTTGTTTAATTAAATTTTCATTGAATTAATATTTATTTTATTTATACGATCAACATTTGTGAGTTCATATGTATGTATGTATATTGAGAAATTTGAGAAAAAAATACAATAGTCCAAGCGTTTGAAGTTATTGCTGGTTGATCAGACGGTAATCCTAATATTAAATAATCATCTGATCCTGAACTTGAAGCCAGCGTCCTCAAAAATGGAGAATGGTAAAAAAAAGACGTATTCGAACTCATCATCGAATATTGTTTTCAAAAATTGGTGAATTTTGTATGAGTTACACTGCCGTAGTAGTTATACTATATAAACTTTATCAGAGCAACAGAAGTGCCCATTCGCATAAACTGAACTGATATACATACATATGTATATAGGAATATGTGTATATATTTGGATATGCACATGAACACCTACCACCCGGAGTTGGCATAAAACTGTAGGCCCCACCATTTGTTGTTGTTTTATTATTATAAGTTATAAGTAAATACATTTCTATCTATGTATTTGTATAAAAGTTTTTTGTGTTTACCTACATATGTATGTACATATATATATAATGTACATACATAAATGTTTTGTTTTCAGATGTCGCAACCTTTCGGAGTATATGAAAATTGCAGAGAAGGTTAAAGAATTTTTCCACAATGAGGGTATACATTCCACCACAATTCAGCCTGAGTTTGTAGAAATAGAAGGCTGTAACATGTCTGATGGCACCTCGAGTCTAAATATGAGCGGATCTGATTGCGCATTGGATTGTCCTAGCACAGCGGAAGGATGCGTTAAAGCGACTTGCTGCCAAAACAATAGCAAATTGGTAAGGCAACATACATACATTCATATACATATGTATATAAAACTTACCGTACATATATGTATGTACATATACATACATATGTATGTACATGTTCGTGCACCGTTTGTAAATTAATATTTATTTCGTTTGCAGAATCAGTTGCCCTCGCCGACGAATTCTCCATACACATGCCGTCAAAGGAACTCCAAAAATCCCAATGACGTTGAAGCGGGTATGTTTGTGTTATTTTCTTTCAAGTTAAAATACTTTTCTGATAACTCTTTCTCGTTTTGTATTTTAGGCTCTTCACTATTAGAGTGTTTGGCCAGCACATCAAATTCAGTCAATAATGGGAATTTGGGTTCTGGACCTGGAGTGAATGGAGAAGTGGTGTGACAGGTCCACCTTATACATATGTGACGAAAATAGGAACAAATGCTAATATAGAAAATGAATTATGACGCGCAAAAATATTAACATCCTTTCTTACGCTATCAATTTAAGTATACATAAAAAAGTTATGCCTGTAAACAACCCGTACGGAGTAAAAATATTGGAAAACCAAAGATTGAAAACGTCTTCAAAATCGAATTGAATGAAGACTTAAATTTTTCAGAATATTCTTACTTGAGTATTTATTTTGAAACAGTTCGATTTTATGCTTTTACATAAGTAGTAATCAGATGGAAAGTGCATTTCCTCGCTGCACCAACAAAAACAGTTATGTGATTTTAGTCCAAAAATTGTATTGCGTATTTTATTAACATTAAATATTGCCAAAACTTCTGCATGATTCGTTCTTAATATCTCTTTTATTATGGTAATTATCAAACACGGTTATGTGCTCGCAGTACTAGTAGAAATACTCTGAAAAACAATAACTATTTTTGTTTGTGCACCGTCGATTTGGTGAAATTTTTTTAAGATCAAACGTAGGATTTTCATAGAAATATAGTAAAAAAAAAACTTGAGTTGTTTCTTTAATGGCTCTTCAGAAAATGGTGGATATGTATAAACTGACGTTTCCTTCCATTATTATACATACCTTCATATATTCATAGATATGTATGCACATATACATATGTATGTATGTATGTATATGTATGTAAAATGTAGCTTTAAGAAATATAGAAATTTTTTCACGTTTCAGACTATAAAATTAAGTTGAATACAAAATATAAAAATACAACATACACATATAGACATTATTATAAATGATTAAAATTGGGATCTCCCAAAAGATGCTAACCATATATGATGTTCGTATTATGAAATGGTATTGGCTTGTTTGTTATCGATGAAGGCGTATTACTTATGATACTTCAGTGACATTTGAATATGTTAATAAATATTTTAAATATCGTAAATGTATACATATATATTTTTATATACTTACTCCATTCCTGTCTCATTATAATTGTTATTATAAACAGTATCTATCAGAGTGAATAACCAAGCTTATTTTGAGGTAATTTCCAAACAAAAGAAGTGTGGGGTTCAGCAGAAGGGAAATAACAGCTACGCCTTGTGCATCTTTGTACCAACGCTGCATTTCAAATTCAAAATGAAATTGACCACAATTGTTTTGTTCTTAAACCATTTAAATAGTATGTCTTATAGTTGATATTAGTTTTTTCAGAGCAAGTGGAACGGCTCTCAGATTCCACTGTAGTTAATAGGAACATTTTATTTCATAAATATATACGCCAATTTTTATTTTTAATCTGACATTTCTGCTTGCTGTATACTGACCAATTTTGAATTATTTGTTTTTTTTTTTATATAGGCTTCGTTGATTCAACAGCAATGTATAATAAACCCCACATAACGATAACTTGATTAGCTTCAAGGGTCATAACCTTTATTAAAAACAGCACTTACAATTTTTCATATACATATGCTTTAAACTGGTAATCATTTAAGAATTGTTTTTGTTGTGGTTAATAAAGATCTCTGGACCTGAAAAGTTTCTCAAGTTAACGCAACGATGGGCAAAGAGGATTATTTGCCCTCTCAGTCAGATCGTCGAAGCCCCTATGTAACATGACTAATATTTTTCATAGCTCAACTTAAGTATATCTTATTGTTATGAATCAATCAGTATTTTCCTCCACAACTGCTTCATCCCAAGGACCATGAATGTTATGCTTATATTGCTGTTGCAATTTAAATATGTATGGACAGAGTATATTAATGAATATTGTAAAAAGTACGTAAACAAGAAGAATACTAAAAGATATGTTGTACAACACACAACAACAAAGACCGAAAATCGGTACCAAGAAGAGCCAGTGCCAATACAAAGACGTAAAAAGTGGATAAAGTACAAAAAACACAGCTGCTTCTACGAGTAGCACAAATGCATGAAACGCTGTAGAGAGACGAGAAGCCAGACAGATAGATGCAAATATTGCCGCATTCAAGGAGAGTGCTTTCGATACCATTGCCGCTGACAATCCATAATCGCAGAAAATAAGATTTAGGAGTATGACAAAGAATGTCATTAGAAATATTGTATCCGTACTGATAGCATTGGTTAGACGGTGTAGTAGAGGTGCGAACAGATAACCGAAAATCAAAACACTTAACAATGTTTTCGAATCTTCTAATAGACAAGGCAGTTGAAATAGCTTGCGTCCACGGTAGAAAATATAACCCAATGAAGTTAACATACCGGTAACTAGTAGTACATTTGGTGGCTTGACAAGCTCACTGTAAAGCAGATAAAAAACAACCAGGAATAGGGTAACGCATGATATCTGATTATTTAGTCTTGTAACTCCCTTCACAGCCTCGCCGAATGTAAAATAACGCACGTTCAAGTTCGTCTGCATATCTCTGAGAAAACTCGGATCTGTATAATTATCATCATAGTCAGCATTCTCATACAATCTCTTCTGCCATTGTTTACGTGAATGAAGCACCATGATTTTCCAGTTTAAATAGTCTGAAATTAATTAATAGCGTTTTAATAAGTTCTATTTCACTCTTACTAAATATACAATCAACCTTAGAAGTTATGTTTTGCTTAATTGGTATATACTATTTTTCGTTATACATATGTTGTTGTTTATCTTTTATCAAAATACATCTGTGTAGTGATGGCACGATTAATCGAAAAATGATAATCGGTTATTTCCTTTGATTGAATACTCTTTTATTAAAAGCGAATTAAAATTAAATTAAATTCGCTGGTCGGCTTAGGGCCAGTTTTTCAGTGCAAGTTTAAACTTAGTTTAAACTCAGTATGCAGTTTTTCAGTAAATTTTAAACTGAGTTTAAACGGCCAATTGCGCACAGTTAAACTTAGTTTTACTTATCAGCTGAGTGCTGACTATTTCGTTTTGGTTGAAACAAATTTAGTTGAGCGCAAGAGAACTAAGTTTAAATTTAAACTGAGTTTAACTAAACTTAGGTTAAACCCGCACTGTAAAACTGGCCTTTAAAGGGCTAATTATTTTTAAATTGTCAAATAAAAATATGTTCAATGCATTTCGCCTGTATCTGATTATCTAGAAATTAGCTCAACTTATAAAAAATTAGCACCCTACAAGAACATGCAGACAGAATTACCAGTACAATCTCATTCATAATATCAGACTGTAATATTACCGGTCAAATGATTGTGCTGGTGCTTGCCAAAGGAAGACACTCGCGAATTGCTTAGCTTACTATGGTTGCATATATGCGAGAATGAGACAACCGAGATATTCATGTTTACCATCACTGTCCAGCAGATGAATGATAAAATGGTTGTCATTTATAGTTGCACAAAAGAGATAATCACCATTTAGAAAAATTTATACCCCAGTATACATATATATACTGTGATTTTTACGGTATGGAAACACAAATGAATCAAGTGCTTCGCTATTTGGTTTACGAACGTCAAATCATCACGTTTTCACGACACATTCGTCATTCGTTTGGTGTTTCTGTTTCTTTTGTAATACATACATACATACTTCTGCCTCTTCATTTACTCTAGTTGTAACCAACAACCGCTTTGACATAATTATTTTCTTCACAAACTCAAAGTTTAAATCTATTTGAGGATTTAATTGTTTCTTGTTTGATTAATTTTTGTTTTGTTTTGAATCTATATGTGGCTTGGAAGCTATTTTCGATAATTCACATTTAATCATGTCGATTCGGTTCGTGATTGGAGAGTCAATTACGAATGGGAGAGCGAATCATGTACCGTGGAAACATAGTATTAAGTTTTTTTAGCGTTTTCATAACTCCACATCTCCACAAGCAAAGGCCGATTGCCTGTTTGCTGTAATATTGACAGATAATTGCGGGCAATCTTATTGCAAGGTTGCAAAACTCCGAAGATATTTCAGTCATTAAAAACCTTCTCATAAAATACACCTGCTGTTCGAAGTCGTCATTAAACTGTAGATCCCTCCATTTGTGGTACAAAATAAAAGATGCACACCACAAATGGTAGGAAAAGCTCGGCCAAACACTAGGCTATATAGCGTGAACGCCAAATAAATAATATTAAAATTAGATAGTAGTATGTAGTATTTGCTTTAGCCCATAAGCTCACAAACATGGTTATGGCCGTTATTGGACAAAATGGAACAAAAAGCCACGATTTTGATAAGTAGATACTATATCTGTGGCTTCCCGACATAACCGAAAAAGTCACTCACAGCTGTTTTCGAAAAAACGCGCTCTAAAGTTTTGAAGCTTATTTACATTCTTTCGAATGATTAACACCCACAGATTTAAAATTTTGCATTAACTCGATTTTGCAACAAAAAAAACCTTTTTCGGTTATGCCGGGAAGCCACAGATATGCTGGCGAATGGGTAACTACATTAGCAAATATATTTATGTACATATGTGAATACGTTCTCTGTTTTGGACTAAAACCTGTAAAAATCGTAATGCATCTGTGACACATCCACGGTTACTCCCAATAAAAAATCAACATATACATAATGTATGTATGTATATTATTATATGTTAATGCACAAATTGTTATTAAATAAACATTTATGTATATATGTATGTATAAATTCTTGTTATTTTGTATAAGTCATGCATTGTTTTTATGCATGTCTATTTTCACAATACTTATTTGTAGGTTCCATAATTACATATGAATGTATATATGTATGTATGTATGTACATACTTATGTTCTCATACATACTAATAATAGAAATTATAAATAAAAACATCATATTTAAACCACGAGCCATAATCGCCAAGGCAATTATATTAAAGTAAATTTTAAAAACTGCTATTAACTTTAAAGTCCACTTTACTTTGAATTTTAAATATTTAAAATTTTGATATACATAACTGCTTTTATAAAAGTGCGTATCTCGTTTTATGAAGTTCTTTAAGAAAAATAAATCGCGTTTTTGGTACCAACACTTAAATTAAGATAACAAAAATTAAAATTGATTACGCCCTTGATGCGACACTGTATATATGTACATACATAAGTATGTATGTACGAATGAAAATTAAGTTTCGGGATAACGAGTTGTGCGCTTCGTATAAATATTTTGTGCGATAAATTAAAAAGTTAACGTCATTGACTATTATTAATGTTAAGTAAATTCTCGCTTGGATATGTTTATTATTGTTTGAAATAACTTTAGTAAACTAGGAATAATTATTAAGTGTTTTGATTTAAGTCAATTAAGCTTATTTCAAACACCTACTCCCAAATTCATATAAATTATACTGCTTTGTATCTAAAAAAAATTTTATGAAAATGTCACTTTATAAAGCTTTTCAAATCTATTTTTTTTTTATGAATTTGGTTCTTGGTTATGAATGTATGTATGTAGGTTTATTTGAGCTATGCAATTTGATCGTTGTTTTAACATTTATTGTCCAAGTCAAAAACTTATGCATATATTGTATGTGTGTATGTACTTAGTTGAAAACGAATGAAACTACTTTGCCCTTTATACATAGATCAAAATATTCAATATATGTACATACATACATACAACACTCGTATTTATGTCTGAATTAATATAATAGCAAATTGCATTGCGATTATGACTCAAACCCTCTGTGCATTTTCAGCGTAATTAGGTACAACAAGATTATGTAAACAATGTTAAACTGAATTAAAAAATTTCTACATATTACAAATGTACGTAGGTACAGCTTGTTCATTTGACGCTACACTGTTCGTTTTGAAAATTAGTTTGAAAATTGTTAAGAAAGGAAATATACTTGTACATACACATTTGTTTGCTGTTTGCACTTTATCGAAAGGTGCAACTTTTTTGAACTGGTAAAATATAAATAACTGTTATACATTAAGACAGGCACAATGGCTTTAAATACGAAATTACATACATTAAAGGCACCTCAAATACACATTTCGAATATTAAATAAATTTAGTTTAGCTATCTATCGTATTTTACATTTTCAGTATTGTGCATATTGACGCCGATTCATGACAGGCATTGCAATCCAGTAATACGAATGATATGATATTCAATATCATATGTTTATCAATATATGTATGTGTTTATGTAGATGGCATCGATATACATACATATGTAAGTATTAGGCAGATGTACTTATTTATGTATTCCATAACAAATCATAATGTACCAAGAAATATAACTTTGCATGGTACAATCAATATTTAGAGTCACTAATGGACTTACGGTTTTATCAAACATTCGTAATACTGGCCGAACTCTAATTTATGCCCATCCACCGGTTAGTTTGTGGAATAGTTCTTCGTTTAATGTTTGATTATTTTCTTTCGAACGCATTGACATAAATATATATCCACCAATAAATTCGTGAACGACTTTGCAATCTGCCGACTGACATGAAAATACCACAGTTTCATCATGAAACTGTATCATCATACATTTTATACCCCAATTAACATTCCAGGCTTTCATCGTATTATAGCGCCACGTTTTTATATGATCGCCAGAGCTAAGGTCCATACGCATGATTCTATTATGAGCTACCCCAAGCAGCTCTTCTTTTTTATGTCCATCGAATTTAATAACAAAAAGTGTCACTCCAAAGTCAGGCAAGGATTGCCAGGCTTCAATATATTTCAGCTTTGCCTCAATTAATGCCAGCTTTCTTACATTGGCGTGAGCTTCCAAAATTCGCTGGGAAGCCTTGCCAGACATTTTACGCCCCATTTTTGGTGATAAGTAGTCATTGGCGTCAATGCTCCGTGGATCTACATTAACGGCAACTCCATGTACTGGTTTCTGCATGGTAAGGAACGATCGAATATTAGCCACTTCATTTTCATACGAGCTATCAGCGAGAGATCGGCCTTTCGATGCTAACCGGCAAGCCGCCATCCATCTTGCATATTGTTCTTCTGTGTCGCAACGTATCCACACTTCGCTGTTTGGACCACTGTGACCTTCTGGAGAGACTTCCAAACGAATAGAAAATTTTCCCTGTGCTAAATTAACATCAGGAGTAACTTCGCATCCCCGCAGGTTGATTGTCAATTCGGGAGCACTCCGACGGGAGTCATCGGCGCTTTTATAAAGATGAAGTTGAAGATCTCGATAAGCAAAGAAATATCTTTTATAACCCCTTAAAGTAAATTTACGGGGCTTAAGAAATCGTAAGTAATCTGAAAGTTCTGGAATTTTCGTGATATTGTTGACTTCTGAAGAAGCGTTCGGGCCTTCTAATGTAATCTGTAATTCGTTAAGCGCCGTATCAATGTCATCGTATGTTCCATTATCGCCATTCCCAGCATCTACCACGTCTAGACTAGATGAATGTGAATCGACTTGGTAATTTATTTGAAATTGAAGTGCTGCAAACATTAAAGATTCCTCTTCAGTGCAGTCCAACTCCTCATTTAAGATTGACCATTTCGCTTGTTCGTACAATTGATTTATTCGTACTTGGTCGTATTTTGGGTTTATGTCGAAAAAGGTGTAATATTTGAAACGTAAACAAAGGGTATCATATTCCCGAATGCCCTGCTCCATTATAGAAAGTGAAGAGTCCAACCAACCCACATTCATTCGAGCCTTTTCTATTAAAGAACGTGGACGTAAAAGTCGTGCGCGTACGTCTGGGCTTGGTGACCTTGGTGAACAAGCCAAATTTTCTTGAATGTCCCCCAAACTGGAAGACGAATCAATTGTAGTGTATCCATTGTTACTTTGTTTCCAAGTTCCAGTAGGAGAACTGATTGGCGTACTGGGGGCAGTTCCGCTAGTTCCTCGACGTGGTGTTGAAGCATAATTAGATACTGGAGCGCACAAAAAAGTTTCATTCTGATGTTTGTCAAGGCTTCCGTTGCTTCCATTGAGTGCTGAATTTATGGGGATGAAAGAATTTGTATCGGGAGCAGGATGTAGATATGTTGTTCCATCCGTGTCCAGTACTGGTATAGCTTTTGGTGGCAATTTAGAAAAATTCTTTTTAAGAAAGTCCGGTTCAAGAGGTTTGCAAAACGACAGTTCTTCGGGATATCGAATATCAAGGCCTTTACACAGATTTACTATGGAAGCAAAAGTTTTAATAGAGAAATCCACCCTGCAATCCAGATATCGTAGATCCGGTAACTGTACACGTAAAGTTTTGTGCATTGGCGTGAAGTGGAGTACACAGTCGGCATGAACTCCCACTTGATCTAAAGTAGAGCGGGTTCGTGTCAACCATATATTTTTTGCAGGCCACCATAGTGCATGATCTGACCAATCCTTTGGGTTTTCCGGTTCAACGAGCTGGAGCATTATACCACCAATATGCTGATCACCCCGCACTCTTAAAGTCTTCTCAATTCGAAGATCTGTAATGAAAATTCGTAGATTCCAAGAATTTTCTCCGACGTGAATCATTTTGGTTTTTTCTGCCTCAGCGATTAGTTTGTTAACTTGAAGTGATAAATTCCAAAAGTTTAAGTTCTCCCTTTCGCAACAGAAACTAAAATAAAAAATATGTAAAGCAGATGTTTGAAGAACGCTTAAAGCGAAAGCAATCAGCGATGACGTAAGTTGCTTACTCAAAATCTTTGCTAATACATGTACATAGTTCTTCGCCTCCGTGCTTGTATTGGCAACAAAAGCGAAGTGCTTATCTTTCAGTGCAGCAGATGTTTACTTAGCGCTCAACCTTGTTCATTAAAATGGTATATACTGTATTTTTAAACCACTTTGACTTCGATCGTTTTCACATTAGATATGAATGTGCGTTTCAGAATTTGCTGGATTTTTTATGAACAGCCTAAAAGCTAGGAAAATTATTATTAGCAATTCAGCAAATACATGAACCTACACACATACGCTTACATATGTACGTGCAATTTTCTTATTTTTTAGGTGCGAACACAAAAATTTTTCAAGAGAAACTGACTTGAATCATTAATACAATTAACGATAGAACCAACAATGCAAAGCACACCAACGAACATCCAATCTAAAAAATTCAGTTTACGCGAAAACACTCGGAACGACAAATATAAATACGTTGGAGAAAAACGAGATTTTATATTTAATTTAATTAAATTAATGCATACTTTTTTAACCAACTGATTTAAAATACACTCGCAGATTTCACTTCTCTCTATCTTGTTTCTATTTTTGGAAAGTACAGAAAACATAAAGTTAAGGCTTAGTTAGTCAAGACTTAACTTCACTTAACTTAACTATAGACAAAAACAAAATTTAAAAATAAAAATTATTGACGAAAAGTAGATCGTATCCTCCAATAAAGAACTGTACGATAAATTCTGCCCTGGATGTAAATTGGCAAAACAAAAAGTCTCTATTTATCGGGTGGATTTGCCACCACCTTTTCCTCTGATCAAGTGACTGCTTCTTGCACATTTTGTACATTTGTGTCAACGGAGATATTCAAAGAACAATAGGCAACAAAAATTAATTGACAAGTTGAGTAATCGTCGCCAATTCTTAAGTAAAGTTAAGTTAAGTTAAGTCTTGACTAACTGAGCCTTTATTAACAAAGCGAGATGAAAAGATTGCGTTCCATTCAGGGCTGCCAGCTCAGTCAATGTTTACTAAAATGTGGAAATATGTATTTAGAATATACATTTGTATGTATACCCTGCAAGACGCCGGTAAAAGCGAATTCAATAAGATGGTTTCGAACCGGACGAATTTATCAAGTTGGAGGTGAGCGTATGTCAAGAACGATCCCGCGGGATTTGACATATCTGTAATAAAGTAAATAAAAAATATGAAGTAAAGGAAAACGAAGTTAAGCTTAACGATTTTTATTTTTGAAAAATTGTTAAAATATAAGTTGTGGACAATGGTTTAATTATTTAATTACCAAAAACATAGAAATAGATGTGCTGCGTTACACATATTATCGATTTTCAGTTTGTGTTCTTTCGTTGAGAATTGTCACAATCGCCAAAAACCAAATAACGCCCTCTAATGCGCTAGCGAATTGAGTTAGCTCAATTGTGCCATGATACAAGAAAACCTCAATAATTTTTTTAATTGATAGCATTCAAAAGGCTCATTCATTCCGCTGTGACACTAGAAGTGATTGTTGAGCTCTCAACGCATGGTATAGCTCTCAACGCATTGTGCTTTCCACGCAATGTTTTGCTTTGAATGTATTTTTTGTGCTGTCAATGCTTAATTGCGCTATTGCGCTACTTTCACAAGTTGGTGTATTAGCGCACATAACTCACCTTGAGTATCAACGCAATAACGCAGCGCTGCGTTGGGTTACACATCACAATAGTAAAGTTTTGACAACTGCTAAAAATATATGGCATTCAAATTTACCGTTTATCAAAAATGTAAATACCATAATTAGCTAGAAAAATTTTATTTAATTTTCAACTGTCAAATTTTTCTTTGGCGTGTACTTTCTGTACGACTCAAGTCGTTTTGAAATGCGAAATATAATGAAGATTTTCTGTTATGAACACTAAAAAAACAAATTCAACGGAATATAATAAGGAACCTGATAACATTGTCGCCGCCACCTCTGGGAATCAACTTAGGTTTAAGATGACCTTTCTGGACCAAATAGAAAGTCTCCAAACCAGAAGATCTGGCAGCACAGTCCACCAGGTAAAAATAATTGAGGTCCACAAATGTGGAATTGATTTTCGTAACAGACTTTCCTTTTGTCAAACATTTATGTTTAGTATAATTTGTGTTGCAAAAAATAGCTTTTTGCTGAAGTTTATCGCATACTCTCGTAGTTTGCTTATTTAAAATATTTAATCCAAGGTTTGTGATTAATAATTGACAATCAATTTATTGAACTGAATACATACACATACATATATACATACATCATAGTAGACGCCTATACAAATATTCGTAATTTGAAATTGTGTGTTGAGGTGGAGCTGGGAATGATGTCACTAGATAATTACAGAAGTCTAATATTTAAGTTCATTTGTGTGCGTAAATGTAACGAAATACCCATTAGGATTGCATTTAATAGTTGATGTTTATATTTGTTATATACGCAAGCATCAATGACTTACGTGCGAAAATTTATGTTAGAATGTTCATATATAAATTTGCGTTAAAACCCAAGGAATATTTAATGGGTAGCAGCACTAGAAAAATTAAAAAGCTCTGGGTATTTTGTTTTTGCTTTTATAAGCTAAAGTTTCAAAAATATGATGTGAACAATTCAAATAAAAATAGAAAAAAAAATTGTGTTCCATACTGCTACCTGTTTGATATCCCTTGGTTAAAACCTGATTTTGGGAGTTCATCTTTCGTGGTTTTGAGTATAATTTTTACTCATGTATGCCTATTCAATTTAGACATAAATCAAACTCTTATATATGTATGTATACATATGTACGAGTACGTATATACAAAAAAATCTAAGTAAACACACGAGCCAGAATGGTCAGCTCATTTCGTATGCAGGGTTTACATACATACATATAATATTAGGGGATTCACGCTGTGTCGTAAAGTATCGAATTGTCGTAAAGTTGTAAAATTTGAAAAATACCAAGTTGTGTTATTGTACATAATTTTTTTGTGATATTTAACGACACCTTATGAATCCTCTATATGTGTATAGTTTACCTGTTACCAAGGCGATTTGATTTAAGGTGGTATACTCCACATACATATGTACATATATGTATATAAGTTTATTGTGTTCTGTATTTTGCGTTGAAAATATCAGAGAAAATTAAAGATAAAAAATAAACAAATGGGAATTCCAAATTTGGCACAAAAAATAAAAATAATTAATTTAATGTCTTTAAAATATTATGTTAAGACGAGTAACACATGGCTTTTTCCACGAACGTACACATGTAAATAGAAATTCCAAATGTATACAAAATAGAACAAGCAATCAGCTGATGAGAATATACCACCTTCTACAGATTCGCCTAGCTTGTTACTCTTTAAAGTTGAATATGTTCAACTATTGCTCTTTGAATCAAAATAAATTAATAAATTAAAGATGTATCGAAATAAAAGTTTTATTTCAAGTAAACATATAAAGTGATTGTTACTACTAACATTGTCGCGCTTATGATTCGAAGCCATGATACTCGCACTAACCCGCGGCGTTGCCCACGTACATACTTATCTTTATTTGAATGAAATATATGTAAAGGTTTGGTGTTTGCCGACCAAATAGGCAGGAATTTGGATTTGGAGGAATAATCACAAAAATGCAATTGCCACGCTTGTTCTTTATTCACAAATTGTAGCAATCCTTTGGAAAATTGTTCAAATATTCAATAACTGTTAAATATGCTTTTTAATATCAGCATGAAGATTTAAAACAGTTCTGTACACATACATGTATGTACATATCGCACCCTGAACCAAAAACAGTCACAACTCAAAAAATCACATTTTTTTTTAATATCCAAGAGAAGTAAAAAATTTGATGTAAAAATGGTTGTAATATTTTAAACGTACTTTCCCAGTAAATAAGATAGTTACGATGAAGAAATTTTCGGAGCATGTTGGGAAATATTCTGGGAGTAGGTTTATGAGATAAAAGCGATTTTAAAAAATTTTGAGTTGTGACGATTTTTGGTTTAGGCTGCGATATACATATCTATTATTCTAAGTTGTATGGATGTATGTATTTCCGTTTCGATTGCAGATTTAAACAAAATCTGTCTAATAGCTCATAATTCATATATGTATGTATGTATGTACATATTAGTTTTTGCAATTTCTGTTAGATACGTTACATAAAAATGTAAATTGAGCTTTAATCTTTTAAGGTGACAATATTTACATATATGTATGTATTACAATTGCTCTCTTAACCAAGCTGCGTAAATGAGATAAAATAAATGTAAGGATCTAAGACCATGTTTACACATTTGCGGACTTAACTTTTATTAAGTTGAACGCCGCGTTTGCATCCTGAGGAACGACCAATTTCTTATGTGCGTAACACTTCTAGTTCGAAACGTTTATCTTTATCCGATTTTTATTTTATTAATCAGTATTTAGGGGATATTTTGATCCCTTTTTTCTTTTACTTATTACTTTTAATCCGCGCATTGGAATTCCGCACAAGTGTTAACATGGTCCAATGGAGGTAAATTGTGAAAAGAAATTCTTGTTACAGCTGTCAAATTAATACACTATAAATTAATATTGCAGGATTTTTCTAGATATAAACATGAGTAAGTCAAATGGAGCCACCCCACCCCAATATACGTATGTTCCTCCACCATCTGCGCCACCTTCTTACCAAGAAGCTGTGGGAGGAGTCAAACCAGTTGGTCCATTTACTCCCATTACTGCATCTACGACACCATCGGTTAACAACACAATTGTAACTACAGTGGTGCCTATTGGTCGAACTGCTACACATATGATCTGTCCATCCTGTCATGTTGAAATTGAATCTACAACACGCACGGAGCCTGGCATGATCGCCTACTTATCTGGCTTTATCATAGCCCTCCTGGGGTATGTTATATTTTAAGTAACATTTTTAGAATGCACTAATTTCGCTTTTTCAGTTGTTGGCTAGGCTGCTGTCTAATACCGTGTTGTATTGATGATTGCATGGATGTACATCACACTTGTCCTAATTGCAAGGCTTACCTTGGACGTTACCGACGATAATATCTATTACACAGCAAATAGCTCCTTTAAGTACTCAGAAAGCAATTCCGAATCATTATTGTGTATACAGTTTTGTGAACATATAAAATGTAAGGATCAAAATCGATATTCAAAACTAAAATTTATAACTACGTTATCCGTCTGATAGTACGAAAAATATCAACTATACACTATATCTCTTGATGGAAAGTCGAGAAAAACGCGTTTAGTTTAAAAATTCATTTCTTTTGTGGCAGCTTTATCATTTGAAAACGTTTTCTGACGTAAATACTCGAAATATATACAAAAAATATAATATTCTTTAGGTTAGCTCCTCCGATAGTTATCTCTAAATACATATTTCACATTATTTTTGTTTTATTTAATTATGACCCTCAATAAACGAAATATTAGATATTAATGCAAGATGGTAGAAACCGTTGAAATATTTAATTATTTTTTCGCCTGTAACATTTGAATGGCTTAGATACGAGTAAGCACAATAAACCTGTTTGTTTAATTTTGCTTAAACTTATGAGAAATTTTCAAGAGTTAAAAACCGCCGTTTCATAGTTTTCTAAGCAATTATGGATGGTGAGCGTTCGAGATAAATTTGTAAATATATTTTTCTACGAAATACAGCTACATTCATTGAAATGCATCGCGTAATAGGCGAAGGATTTAAGAAAACAAATCTCTACAATTTTTCAAACATAATGTAAATGTAATTTCGTACATATATTCTAAACACTTCCAAATCTCCAAAATTCAAAACTATATCGCTTGAGTCAATTTATTGTTTGAATAATATTCATTTAAATTTTAAATCACTCTATAACAAAATCGATATAAAAAAAGTTTGAAAAATTAATAAAGGTTAACAATTATCCCCGAAAAGTAAAATTAAAAAAAAAAAAAATTTCACAAGTCTAGGAAACTTCCGAGTATTCAATTTTGTTGCCCATTTGAACTTGAGTATTAATTTTTTTTAGACAAATTTTAAGCCACTTGAAACTTTTATTGTGCTTAACAATTTCATGAAAAAGAAAATAGGCTTATAAATATGAATTTGATTTTCTAATGTTGTAGAAGTTTCGATCATTTATGAACTTTAAGTTCAGGCGGCACCACATACATACATACATATGTATTATTATTATTATTATTATTATTATTATTATAAATATGTATGTCTATGTAAATACATATGTATACCTGAATAACTTTCGGCGGTGGTGGCTTAGCAGAATAATAGGAGCATACCTTTCATTCTTGCCGTACCACGATTGGCGCAACTTTTCGCATTTAAATTAGCACTTAACCCCAACCAATTTTCACTACTAGTAAAACGCCGTTAATGCTACAGTTTCAAACAATTTTTGCTGATCTGTAAACACAGAACAAACCTAAATCCTAAAAGTATGCAAGTAGCACAGTTAACAAAAATTGTAGCATTTAGGTAGAGAATTTTGTGCATTTAGGACGAATATCAGGTGAAAAAGTTAAGTTGCACTTTAGTTTGAATTTGGATTTCTGTTTAATTGCAGTATTCTTTATTATATTATACATAGATTATACCTAAACTCAATTCTCAAAAATTAAGATTTATAAGCTTCCCACTTACGTTTTTCCTTTTTGAATATTATTTTTTGAATACAGGCATTCGTATTTTTTTGTAAAGAATTATAAAGAACAAAGTTCCGCCTTCCCATTTCCGCAACGTCACAGAGGTTATAAACAATGAAAACGGCGAAGCGAAGAAGGGCGTATGGTGAAACAAAATTCAAATTTCTTTAATTACTTTGGTATTTATATTTAGCTGAAGCAAAAATTAAATTATTATTTAAAAAAAAAGTGAAAGAATGTAAAAAAGCACAATATGCAAAGGATAAATAAAAAAATTGCTACTGTAATTTCATGTATATTAACAGTGTGAACCGGTTGGAAAAATAGGTTATTTATAACCTTGACACAAAAAAGAATATACATATGTACATAGTTTCATTAAACAAATTTATCGATTAATAAAAATTATTTGAAATTTCATAAATTGTGAGAATTTTAATTCGCCTTGGCACTGTAGTAATATTAAAGCCATACATTGAAGAATTTTTTTATAATATTTATTCCAATGTACATAATACATATTTAAAGTGAAATTTCAATATAGGGATACTATTTTTTTTACTAACATGATTTTGCTTTTTTGGTTCTAAATATATAATAAATTTAAAAAATACATATGAAACGAATTCAACAAATAAATAAATTTAGTTTTCTAATCTTAGGATTTAAAAATCTTATTTTATTTATTATTAACCGCAAATGAAATGTTAGTTCGACTTGAAGCCCAACTTGACAAGGGACGACGGAAAATAGTTCCAAAATTCAGTAGATCCAATATTGATTTTTTAATGCCGGAAATCAGTAGATAAGCACCCTCAGTCCAGTTCTCCAGTTCAAGTTAACTCTGTTTGCCGTCGGTCAAATTGAAACTTAGTTTAAACGTCCATTCTGAATAGGTTAAACTGAGTTTACTTATCAGCAAAATATATACATAAGTCTTTTTTGTTATCAATTGAATTACATCTTTGGAAACGTCAACGAAAACACTTGGAGCCGGCGCGAACAGCTGGAGCCCACAACCCTCAGAATGAGTTTTCGAAGTGGTTGTGTTCCAGATGCAGGTACATGTTTAAGTCAGAAGTTACAGGAAAGCACACCAGATACCCAACAAACTTACAGTTGAAAGTTTTAGTCGGAAGTATTTTTCCTGCAAGTCAATAAAAAGTGTCAAACTATCAGCTGTGTTGTCAGTGGAACACAAAAATTTAAAATAGAAAAATTATATTCTGAAAATAATCATAAAAAATAGGAAGTAGGATGCATACATACAGGTAAAACTAATATTAACGTGTTTATATACATACATATATAAAATAGGAAGCAATGAGGAGTTTTTGTCAGTTCTTGCTGGTGTGTCCGCATAATTTTTGGGAAATATTTTGCCTTTTAAACACGCGAGAAGTGAATTTACTAACTAACTAAATCTTCACCAGCAACAGAACATATACAAGTAGCAGAAATCTGTTTCGAAGAATTTGAAAGGAATCGGTCGGTGTGCGACGAAACTCAAAAATAAATACCTAATAAACTTAAATAAATATTAACGTTTTTCAAGCTCCAAAACAAAATTTTGCATCAATGTATACGAATTGCTCAAGAATAAAAAAAAATTATCTTTAGATTTAAACATTCAAGTTTTTGGGCCCGATAGTTACAAATAAAAGTATATCCCCATAGCACAATACATGCACAAATAGATTTGCTTTCAAAGTGTTGTTTATTTAATTTAAGTGCCTTAAAATTTATCCGATACAAATTTAAACAAAGTTATATGTTTTATAAATATGTACATACATACATACATATGTACGTATCAGGTATGTTTGTTACGAATGTCTTATACAAATTTCACAAACGAATTGATAATGTTTAGAAATACGAATAAAAAGGCTATAATCAACTTAAGTTATAGCTTTTTATTACTTATATAATGTAAAAGTTTCAATAGGTATAACAAATTATTATAACATTGAATAAAATTCAAGAGGCATATTTTCAGAAAATCCAAATAAAAATTGCCATTAGAAAATGGTTTTTTTATTTTTAACTTAGAATTTTCGAAGAAAAAGGGAAATTACACTTTTAATATGAAATTGCGCAAACCATTAGCGCTCAATGTTTTATTGTACAACCAGTATATCCAGCGGTGAGAATGACACGCTACACACCGTACACCGTACACACCAGAGAACTTAGGGCCGTACACATACAACTTTCCTCGCTTTACTTGACAATTCGAAATTTAACAACAAAGCATGAGATGTAGAAGGTTTGCTACATATGTAGAACGCTTTGACAGTTTCTGCGTTAGTTGTTTGTTTTGAATTGTTATTTGGGCCTATTCCGAGTATTTTGTGTAATAAACGAATAAGAAGTGAGTTTTACTGATATAATTAAGTGGTCGTTATGCTACTTATGTATGTATGTTTGAAAGTCGCGAGTGTTATAAACTATATTAAGGCCGAGTATATTTCGACACAATAAATAAAAACCGACTCAGAGGAGTTTAAAAAAAAAGGTGCGGGTGGTTACCAAAGAGGTGTTTCATTTGCTATTTATTCATATTTTTCTTCTTTCATCTTTTTTAAAAGTAATTATACACTCACAAACTATGAAGTACTAGTAAATTTGCTAAATCGTGTGTATATGCACGCAGAAATAAAATGGAAATACAAACAGTTGGTTGTCAAAGTGTACAAAAGTTGAGAGTTCGCCATGATTTTGCTTTGTTTTGCTTTGCTTTACTTTTCTCGCCTTGTATTTAGCAGCACTCATATAACATGTGTACTTTAACTTATCTGTTAAAGCGAAAATCTGAAGCAAAGCAAATCGAAAGTCTTATGTGTACGGCCCTTTATATTTGACTGGTGCTGCTGTCTAAATAACTGTGCCCATAACTTGCGGTCTTCACCTGCTTTCAACGCTCGCTTACTTCTGAAAGCAAGCGACATGTCGCACGTGAAGACCGCACAAAGTTGAAAGTATGCTTCGTCTAGCAAACCGATCGGTAAGCGAGCGGTCGCTTGCTTTCAACTGTCATATTTGTAGTTTGACAGCCATTTTCCATTTCGTAGCATCTTTCATTGTGGCAACATCATTTATCATAGGCTCTTCGAGCACAAAAATACCTTTTAATAAGATATATTGATAAAATCGAGTGTCGCGTTACTGATCTTTGTAAATTAATTAATTTATACCGACAATATGAGTGGGTTTGGAGTTTGAATATCACGCACTGCACGAACCTTCTTGCTCTACAACATGTTGCAAATGAAAAAGTATGCTTTCAAAATGCCCAGTGAACCAATCTCTCTCTCGCTTGCGACGACAAGAAGCAGAAAGCAACCTAGCATTGAAAGCAGGTGAAGACCGCCCGTAAGAACGTGTGTATTTTACTATTTGACAGATGCTGCCTGCCGTTTGCTGTCTTCAAAGTGTTCAAAGCATACGTTAAAATTTTCTATGAATGCTTTTTATAAAGCAAAATGTATGTTATACTTACGTTAAAGAAAAAACAATTGTGATCGCCATTTTAATAGGTTTCATAAAGAATATGATACAAATTTAAACCCAACTTACGTTGACATAATTTATAAAATGGTATGCAACATTTTAAAGAAAGAGTACAACAAATTATTTGTTTCAATAATACTTTGTGTAATTAGCACCCCAATGACGAACCGAATCAACACGATTCACCAAAAAAAAATTTGTTTAAAGGAATCATCTTATTTGTAGTTGATTCCAGAGAACGTGTATTGACAGAGAAGCCTTATCCCAGTCCATTCCGACACACATTCCTCTGATTTTGAGGGGTACTGTATATGTCAGCGTGGTTCACCACAATATTTTTCAAAAATGTTCACCACAATTCGACAGCGATTGAGCAAAAATCTAACAGCAGCAGAGCGGGAATTGATAAAACGAGAGTTTTAATGTATTTTCGTTCTGTTATCGGTCGAGCCGAATATTTATTTAAATTTTGTCAAAATTCATTCACTTAAATTTATAAAAATAACGTTTGAGGCAATATTTTTCAAATTTGGTACATTGCATACCAAGTAGTACTTTGTACACATGTAAATCGGGCCATATGAGAAATTTATTTACTCTTTAACATTCAATTTGGTTGATATAAATTCCGTAATTTTGAATCTTCACAGGTTTCTTATGTATTTACCTACAATCATAAATATTACATAAGTACATAATCTACAAACATACATGCATATGTATATGAATGAACGTAAATATGTATGTATGTATGTATGTACATAGTATACATGTACATACATTTGTACTTATTTTATGTACTTATGTACATATGTACGTACATACATAGAAAACCTCATATCATATTCTGGTTCATACAAAATCTGTAAAAAGGCCAACAATATGCCTAATACATAGTATTTATGTATGTATATGTACATATATGAACATATGAACAAATACATATTTATATGTTGATTTTACTAGTTACTTATTACACATGTAATATAATTTAGTATGCTTTCCGAAACTAAATTTAATACATATCACCCATGTTTAAAATATTTAATCAAACAAATAGAATCCTAAAATTCATCTTACTTGCAAGCAAAAATACAAACGCATATTTTTATGCACATACCTACATACAATAAATACAAACGTACATTTGTTCACGTGCCCGCAAAACACCCTTGAGCTCTAAATGTTTGCTTATGCTCGGATTTCCGACAATTTTGCTGCGAGACGAAGGCAATAAACCACCACCATAAATTAGAGTTGGGTGCAAATACTTTTTGTTTCGCAGTAGGTACAAGGAAAAATAGGAGTAATAAATAAATATACGATTTAACTTTCAAAGACGTTTAACTGGGAGAAAATCAATAATATATAGCTGCTTAATACTTATTAAGGTGGGATATAGTGTGATAATTTTTTTAAATAAATTAAAAGTGAAAATTAATTATGAATTTCTGTAAGTACTTTTTACAAAGTGTAGATTTCCTACTCCGACTACAAATTGCAGTAAATGATTTGAAATTGCAGTGATGGCCAACACTGTCGTTCAAATGCGACAAAATTCGACGACATATTTACATATATACATATATAAGCTCATACAAATGTACACAGCGCGTATTGAGGTGATGAAGATGTGCTGAGTATTTGTCTTGGGAAGGCCGATTTTGCGAAATAATACTGAATGCATTTATATATTTTCAATCGTTTTTTACAAAAGAATGGTTTGTAATTGTTAAATATTGATAAATTATATACAAATTTGGTAAAGTTATTTCGTATTAGGTGAATAATGCCTAATATACGTATTTTTAATTATTTGTTAACTACAAATTTGCCGGACTGGGCCAGAAATAGGCAACGCCCCTGTACTTGCAAAGCTGAAGACGAAAATGTTGAAATTTATAAATTTTTGCAATATGTATCGTGAAAAATGTGCTTCGCTGGCAGATTTTAAGTTGCGCTGGAATTTATGAAATGAAATGGTTTAGGATTTATGGCGCCGGTGTAACTGTTGATTTAGCAGTTGCTGCGGGAAGTGAGGACAGAAGTGTGCGCACGTCGATATGTAAATATGTATAAATATAAGTATGTGCGTATATTTGTATGTACAAAGACGTCATTTGTCCTTGAATTTATATTTTGGCATGTGATGTACATATGTATGTACATACATAGGTCAAGGTTGATTTATATTATTTTGTAAATACGAGTACATTTGATTTTACATATGTAAATACGTTTATACATATATATGTATGTACATATGTATGAACAAAGTTAGTTCTTTTTTTTGTATAAATATGTACGCATAGATATGTAAGTATATACTTATAATGGGTAAAATATTGATTTGTATTATGTTGAATGGGGGTTTATATCGATACACAGATATGTACATATGTACATATATCAATGTACATGTAATTATTGGGGTACTATTTACGTGCATACATAAAATGTGTACATGCAGACATATGGTACTTAATACCTATTAATTTTACCTAGTATAATAAATGCAAAGTTTGGGTGGAAAAAAAGTTTTAAATTAATATCCATGCATTTATGAATGTACATACATATGTATACATATGATTTGCAGTAATTTTTGCGAATAACTTATTATATAAAAGCGTAAAAATTATGTGCCAAAAAATACAAATCGCCGCCGGCATTTTAGCATTTGCGTTTGCGCACCACCATTATAGCAAATCTTATCATATCATATGTACGTACACACAAATAACACAAAAGAGGACTCTTCATTAACTAATTAAACAAAGGTTATTACTATTTAATAAATACAATTCGGCTTTTTACTTTATTTTTCCAATATCCAACGAAATTCATAAATTTCCGTAATGCCGTCGGCAAAACAACTGGTGGATTATGCTCACATTTGTGCATTACCTAAATACATATTCATAAAACAAAAGAGGGGCGGCTTCAGTCAATAATTTCACAAATGCACATAAGTACCTATTAATATACATTTTATCAAACATATGTATTATAATTTTTCTGCTTTTTATTAAGTTATGAAAATTATCTTAAAATAAGTCTAATTTTCTTACATATATGAGAATATTCAAGCTGTTAAATTTCTTTCGACCTCACTCATCTCTGTTAACTTGCCGCTCTTGCTATTTCCCCTGTTAGCTCTGACGAGGTGAGCTACGCTTACATATCTTGTTGGATTTTGACAATTCACACTGATATTCGCGTGAAAAGCTTCTCTGTCAAATATAAGTTCTCTGATTTCGATCTTCCATCCCTGGAGTGAATAGTGGGTAATGGCGAAATTTTTCATGCTTTGATACATTGGCGCAAGCGCACTGTAATGCGCTAGCGCATTGAGTTAGTTTGTTTTGGTAAATTGATGTGCAAAAATAACAAAAACCAATAGAAGCATAAGCTACAGCCAATCAGCGAATAGTTCAAGCGAACAACTCCAGCATACCCAGTCGGACTTGCTTGGCTCAAAATGTACCACATCGTTTTATGGAATGTTAAAATTATCCTTACATTATAGTAAAAAGATAACGTCTTTATGCAGATCTGATCATAAAAAAATTATATGAACTCAAAGTACTTCAAATAGTCCAAGAAAAATTACTACCGATGTAATTATTTTAGGAACTTTGTTCTGCATGTTCCAAATGGGCCCAGCGTACAAGTTTCGGTAGTAGGCAAGGGGATTGTTAGTGCGCGCGGGAATGTGCGGTGCACTTTGCTATGCTGAAGTGTTTTACAAAAACAAAAGGTGCAAAAGTGTATATGGCGTGGGCTGCAGTAAAGAAATTGTATTACAAATCGTATTGTGGACTCATGCGTTACAAACTTATTTACTCTAATTGGCACAGTTTTAATTCTGTCCCGCGAACGTTTGTTATATAATATATATTCGTATTCAAAGGTTATTCCACTCAATCGTCTTCAGTGTTTATTCACAGAAAACACATATTTTTAAGAAAACCTCAAAACATTTTTTTTTTAATTTATGGCATTCAAAACACTCATTCATTCCGCTGTGACACTAGAAGTGATTGTTGAGCTCTCAACGCATTGTGCTTTCGAGGCAATGATTCGCTCTGAATGCATTTGCTGTCAACGCTTTATTGCGCTACTGAGTTCACAAGTTGGTGTATTAGCGCACATAACTCAAATTGAGTATCAACGCAATAACGCAGCGCTGCGTTGCGTTACACATCACTATAGTTCGCTATTTCGTTGTGCAGAAGGATCTACTTTTAGAATTAATTATTGTAAAAAAATTAAAATCTTCGTTGGGTTTGGAAAAATGGCTTGCCAAACTGTTCTTTTCGATTTTTCCGTAGACTCGGCAAAAACTTCTGATTCTAAAGAGCGTCAAGAAATTGCTAAAGTTGTTCGAGGCGAAGTGGAGAACATATTTCCCCAGATTGAACTAGCATATCAAATGTCCCTGGATGATGGATTTTTTTGTGTGCTTACAGAAAATAAGGAGACCATAATTACATTGCGCATTTTCCAACAAGGACTTGTGACTTTGAATATTGAGTATTACCTTGAACATGGGAAAGAACCACTTATGACTTTTGATGTAAGTATATACATACATACATATATGCTTGCCGCATATGCTATTGAATTTAATATATATGTACATACATACTTATTGAGATTTTTAACAGGCTTGCTAATATAAACACAACTACAATATATAGTTATAATAAGACATGCCTGTTTTGTAAGCACGTGGTTTGTTTTATTTATATACATACTTATGTATGTATGTATATGCTAACAACAACTGTGATATTTAATTGAGTCTAAAGTGTATTTAACAAGGTGTACTTAGTACTGAGCGCTTGAATTCCGGAGCGTTATTATGTCAAACCTTATGAAATTTGTTAACCCTGTAATGTGATCACAAATAAAAAAAAAAGTAAACAAAAAGTTTCGTGGAAAAATTATACACATGTACATATGTATGTATCATGATTCAATTATAAAAGGTTCTGTACTTACTGACAATATTATCAATAAAAGTGGATATTAAAAAAACTCAATAGTCGTGGTTGTGTATAAAAACATAATTCCAGTACTCCATCGCACATATGTATGTATGTATGTATGTGTTTTCCGAGAAATGCTATTAGCCATATTCCTGCTAAATTTCATTCCAAATCGCCTATACAGGCCTATTCTGTGTTAAGATTTTCAAAATTTTTTCCGGAATCGGAATGAATAGTATTTGTATACATCGAAAGCGAGTATTTTTATTTTGGTTTTTAAGTCTTGTCTCTAATTCTCTGAAAAGAAAGAAATAAATTCTGATCTTCTCAGAACTGAAGAAACTAATAACACATAGAGTGGAAAGCATTTTTAAATTTCCGCAATCACAAAATCAAATGTCTTTGAATGAAAAATTTATATTACAAAAACGAGTCAGTGATGCCAATGCTTTTTTTAGTATGAAGAAGCTTACTATGTACTATTACAAGTGGAAATTGTATTGGCAACATTCTTCACGAGTTACAGAACCTTTTATTATTGAATCATGCATATGTACATATGTACATGTATGTATATACAGTGGGCGACAAAAGTCTACGTACGCTCCATATTTCCGCGTCTGCCCGAGTTCAAAAGTATTAGGGGAAAAAGTAATGATGCAGTTTTGTTTTAATTATATTTTTATTAGGAAATTATAAAAAAGAAACGTATTCCAATACAAACTTAGAAGTTATTCACAAAAAACCTTGACAAAAGCCTACGTACGACTAGCATATTAGCATAAAAAACTTCAATAAGGCAAAAAAAAAAGTTCAAAATTAGTATTTTGTTGGCCCCCCATGTGCATCTATAAATGCTTGTAAGCGTCTAGGCATTGAAGCAGCTAAATTTTCAAGCTCAACGGGTGTTATTTGTTGCCACTCCTCCTGCAGCTTCTCTTTCGCACTTGTAATGGCATGTTTTCTCAGCTTGCGTTCCAAAATCTCCCAAACGTGCTCAATAATGTTTAAATAGGGGCTCTGTGGTGGTGTACTTAGTTGACGTGGAGCATAGTAAAGCAGCCATTCCATGTGTGCCGTGTGCTTCGGATCGTTATCCTGTTGAAAGATCCAGCTTCTACCAAGGTTCAGTTTATCAACGGATGCTCTTAAATTTTGTTCTAGTATATTTTTATATTGATAACGATCCATGTTCCCCTCAACAAACGCTCAATTTCCAACTCCAGACGCAGCCACAGCGCCCCAAACCATGACATTTCCACCGCCATGCTTGACTGTAGATACTAGGTACTTAGGGTTCATTTCTGTATTAACTTTTCTCCAAACTCTGGCTCTTCCATCATTTCCAAAAATGTTATATTTCGATTCGTCTGTGAATAAGACTTGTTTCCGAAACCGAGTTCTTTGTCTTTATACTTGTGAGCGAATTCCAGACGAAGTTTTCGGTTCTTTTCACTGATAAGGGGTTTCTTGCGTGGAGTTCGGCTATGTAAACCCTTATCATTTAAAGCCCTTTGAACTATTCTAGGATGCACAGTTGTATCTGACCGCATTGCAAGTTCTGCAGCTAACTTAGTGGCATGCACTTTTGGATTTTTATCCAGTTCTTTTAAAATAAAAGGGACATTTTTGCGACTAAGCTTCTTCGGCCGACCGCTCCGCGATTTGTTTTCAACGCTTTTCGTATTTTTAAAGTTTTCAAATATGGTTTGGATTGTTGATTTGGGTAAATTTAGCAGTTTCGATATTTCTCCAAATGATTTCTGTTCGGTTTTATATTTCACAACTAAGTTTCGAACATCAGTTGAAATTTCTTTACGAGGAGCCATTATCAGAACTATGGACCACTTAAACTAATCACGGCTCAAATGAAATGTAATTAACACGAAGCCTTATTTGTTTAGAAGTTTGTATTGGAATACGTTTCTTTTTTATAATTTCCTAATAAAAATATAATTAAAACAACTGCATCATTACTTTTTCCCCTAATACTTTTGAACTCGGGCAGACGCGGAAATATGGATCGTACGTAGACTTTTGTCGCCCACTGTATATCAAGCTAGAACAAAATTTCAGCAAATAATTTAAAAAATAAAGAAAAAATGCAGCGCCCAAAAGAGGTGTGCATAGGAAGAGATGGATCGAACCTTACCAAATAAATATTTCCGGTTCGGTGAGAGTATGTGAGAAACATTTCGATGTAGCCGATTTTAATGCTGGCAAACGGCGAAGACTGCAGCCAAATGCAACACCTCCGAAACACCTTTCTCCTGCACCACAACAGCTTTATTTGAATAAACATCTAAAGGCCAAAAAAAGTCTAAAATTATAACTTAAAATCATTTACAATTTTGCATTCCATGGACTAGCTTGAAGGATTACTCTGTTGACGATTTTGCTATTCTTTATTTGCGCTGTCCTAAACAAAGCTAATATGAATAATCGAAGAATCTTCCTGAATATTTCTTTCATTTTTGATGTGATTGCCGATAATGGCTCAATTAGTCAAGACTTAACTTAACTTAGCTTAATTTAAGATTTGGCCAACCCATTATGTATTTGGAAAGCCGTGCACGCGATTAATCAACACATAACTTAAGGCTCAGACTTAACTTAACTTAAGCCAACCTGTTATATGGAAAGCAGTAAGAAACTTAAGAATCTGTTGATTTTAGATTCTTAAGTTTCGGCCTTGCGTAAGTTGAGAGCGGTGAGAGAATAAGGCTTACCAGATCGTGACATTTACAATTTTTGAAATTAAATGTATGCAAAAATTACATTTAAAACGAGTTTATTTGATGTGGTAACATAGACGGCGAACAGTCAAATAGCTCAAAATGAAATTATAGACAAGAAGAAAATTTAAACATAAAAATGAATGACGAAAAGTTACTCGTATCCTCGTAAGTTGAACATAAGTCGCCAATATTCTCGTCTTAAACTGATATTTTCCTTGCGAACAGCTGATTATTGCTTGTCAAATAAAATTGTTAAGACCTAAATACAAATAATTGAAACAATTAAAGAATTTTCCAAATTTGGAATTATATTGGAGTAGTGATGAAGACATTGACTTAGAGTACGAGGAAGTTATAAATATTATTGTATTAAGAAGAACTAAAGTTATTTCAATTGTCGATGAGAAAGATTTTTGCGACCGATTATATTTCAATAATGTTTGGAATGTCATTAAATTGATAATATCGAATTAAAGCATAAGACTATCCGGTATGTGTATATTTTATTATTTCCAAAGAAACCTAAACTACTTCAGTCAATCTAATTCGGAGCGCAATTGCTTCTTCTCTTTGTATTTTAAATTTTGTTGAAATTAAATTAAATAATTTCTGTAATACGTATATTTGAACTTGAAAATACTTTTTCAATTAACTGCCCACAAATCTATTTATATGAGTTGTTTTCTATTTGGCAAATTCTTGTGGTGCTACAATATTTCTGAATTCAATATTTTTCATACTTAAGTCTCCATTGTTAAACGCAAATGTGTGCAAAATCTTAAACTGATCTTAGCTAAGATTTGTCTTAACTAGAACTTAAGTTCGAATTTTTCATTTGGCTGTAAATTTCGTGTTTACGTACTTGGGAGGAAAGAAAACATATTTCTTGTATTATTTTCGCTTTACGAGTATTAAACGAACTTGTTTACCGCCATCTCACAAATGTTTATGTCAAGACATCGAACTGCCAACACATACAAATTGACAAAACATTTTTAATTTTTTCGTGCCAAAATGACAGACGTTAGATGTCGGGTAAGACGAAGGAGTCAGTGATGCCTACTTTTGCTTTAGTATGAAGAAGTTGACAAAATACTACCATTTCAAGATTGATCAATAAGAGATTGCTCCTTGCGCAGGTCCGTTAATTTGTACTCTACGATATTGATTGTCTGATGACGTCATCAAGTTTCTTTAAATTGCAACACGAGTGAAGTGAATATTTGGTGTTCTATTATTTTAAAGGTTTAATTAAAGTTTTTTTGTGATATGCAGCACGATTTTATTATATGATTTGAACTTATAAAGCAATTTTCCAATCAAAATGAGAATACGTTATTGATGCTGTGACGTACATGCTCAGATCGTAAACTATTTTTGTTAGCTGTCGGTGCAATCTCTTCTGTATTTCAATAGGAAATGGTAGAATACGCAACATTCTTCATGAGTTAAGAAGCCGATATTAGGGGTGGGTAACTCAGCAAATTTTCGCGAGTTGACTCAATGACTCTTGCTCAATTAAGTGAGTCAACTCAGTGAGGTAGCACAATTGAGTTACGACTCATTTCATAATTGTGTCGCTCTATGCAACTACGGCATCACTGTTATCGTGGAGAGGTGCACGTTGAACGTTGAATAATTAAAGTGACAGCACAGCATGTTCATCACATATATTTTTATAATTATTTGTTTTATGCAAGTTTAAAAGCTGTTACATTTTTGCAAAATGTAAATTTCTCGTATTTTATAATTGTGATCATGTTGATTTCATATATTTATTTCTTATTCTTATTGCGTTTACATTTAGGGCCAGTTTTTCAGTGCAAGTTGAACTCTGTTTGTCGTTTAAACTAAGTTTAAACTCAGATTGCAGTTTTTCAGTCAACTTTAAACGGAGTTTAAACTAAGTTTAAACGGCCGATTGTGCTCGGTTAAACTTAGTTTAACTTATCAGCTGTTTGCTAACTACTTCGTTTTGGTTGCAACAAATTTATTTGGCCGCAAGGTAACTAAGTTTAAATTTAAACTGAGTTTAACTAAACTTAGTTTAAACTGAGTTTAAACCAGCACTGAAAAACTGGCCCTTATACTGTTTGCATACCCCAAAGGTGGCGAAAAAACTGCAAAATCTCCAAAATTACAATAAAAAACTCCCAAATGCCATTTCTTACAGAGTGTCTGTGCACAAAACAAAGAGCTTCGTATCAGCTCATCTTTGATTCTCAGTGCTGATACACTCATCGACTCGCCGCTCAGTAGGATGTCTAAAATTTATAACTGAGCTACTGAGTCACAATTTTTTTGAGAAGTGAGTCTGAGCGTGCGGCTCATCGCTAAGAGTCAGCTCAGTAACTCAACTCAGTGCTGAGTTACCCACCTGTAGCCGATATGTCATCAGGGAACGAGTAAGCTGCTTTATTACATAACCTCTTATTATTGAATCATGCATTTTGCCCAACAAATGAATGAATATGTTGTATATTTGTGTGTGAATTTTGTACCCAACTAGAACAGAGTTGGGTAAGTGCGTTAGACAATTTGGCGAGTTGTGATTTGGTTGCTGACTTGAAACCGGTACACTTGATGCCCAACTCTGTCCCAATATTCAAACATTAAGTTATGAATTACAAATATACATTTTGTATTTAGTTATTTTAGATGAATTGAATTTGCGAATTGTTATTTTTTTGTTTGTTGTTTCGGGACGAAAATTAGGCCGTTCTTAGGAATAAGTACAAATCAGTGAAGATATTTACATACATAATAAGAGTTTTTGCGATGCTGATAACACCGGTCAATTAAATGTTTTTTTTTGCGCATGGGTTTTACTTTATATATTTTGGTTATATAAGCAAATATATACATATGGGAAAGGACGATTAAAAATCGAAAATACTTGCTTTTTAAACAATTATAGCAATTTGACAATTTTTGTTAATCGCGCCAATATAATGTCGGTCTTCGCGCGCTGTTGCCGTCGAAAGAGAGGGAAGAGCAAGGGAGATAGTGTTGCTTGCAGTGCTCGTTGTGTACGACAGTATAAGCACAGTATATACAGTAGGCAACCTTTTCGATAATTTATCGGCAAAATTCACCTTCCAAAAGGACTTGGGTTTCGTGTTACTCTTTTTAACGAAACAAATTTCTCAACAGGGTTTTGTGCAGCAAGGAACTACATAAGTTTTATTTTATTCATTAATAAATAAATAAAGCGCGTATAGAACAAACTCACAGCTTGTACTACTTCATTAAAGATATTTTATATTTCTAATTGCTGAAGTAAGGACTTTGGTCATGCTGTATAAAGTTCGAAGGAATATCTTTGCAAAAACCGTTGACGGTGCGAGTTGAGCTAATAAGTAGTTTCTAAACTAATATTCTGTTGCATATTGTTTGTTTTAAACTTTCAATTTGTTTCCTTTTAAATTGATCTTTAAATGGTGCTTAAGATCATATACATACATGTTATATTCCTTTTTTTTTGTCATAATTAAAATAAAAATTAATTCCCAAAAATATTAACTACGTCGTGATATGTGTGTATTTATATATTTATTTACGTTTTTACAAATATATGCACTTTTAAATTTGTATTTTTGTACATATTAAGGAATCTTCACCATGAACATTGAGCTACAAAAAATCGATGTAAATTCTAAGGTCTTGAAGTATCAAAAGTCTTTCGCAGCTGTTTTATTGGCCCAGAAATCATTATTCTAGGAATACTCTGCTTTAATTTATAGATGTACGTTCGCTTGCTCTCCATTCCACGCAGTTATTTCCTTCTAAATGTAAAAATGTTGCAGTTATAAGAAAATTAATATATGTACTTATTTGCAAAATTAACTGCTTTTGTTTACAAATTTAACCGAAACGAATGAATGAAATGAAGAAGAAAACTCACCACCGAAAAGTTTACTACCCAGGGTTGCTTTTTTTTAATGTACACGTTGCTTATAGGAGAATTATGGTGAGCTGTTGAATAATTATTCAAATATGCAAATAAAAACAGTCGTCACATATTTTCGCTATAAATTTTTGGTTTTAAGTAATAATTGTAAAGTGTATCTTCACTGGTTAATGCGAATATTTCACATTTCGCAAAATTTTTCATGTGAAATATAATTGCATGCAACTCTGCTATAGTTTCTTTTCATTATCCACATTGAAAAATCTTATCCCTGAAAAGGACTTTACCTCAGCTTTTGTACTGTACGCGTATATACTGTGGTATAAGTTTGCACATTGCAGAGGAATAACGTTTTTTATAATTTTATTTTCTGTAACAAGCAGAATAAAATATCTCCGAGAAGTTGTAAACGAGACGCTGACTCGTTTTGCTATATTTCCTGCGAATTTATTAAAGTGAGAGAGAAAAAGTATGTTTTAAGTACAACTTTAGAGATTTGCGTAGCATATCAAGCTTACTTTAATCTACCTGTTAAATTCGTTCCAAATATAAAGTTTCACTTAATTTGCTCCAAAAGTTAAACTGTGACTGTGTTGGTGAGCACAAGCGAACTGCTCCGCATAAGCAGCCCAGCAAGAAATTTTCCAATTTGAAGCAAATATTGTAACTAATTAGGCTTCAATTAGGGTATGCTTATATAAAATATATTTCGCCCATGTTATTTAATCATCAAAGCTTTTGTAACAATCGGTTCGTTAATATAATTTGCGATTAGAAAGTATTTGAAAAAGCGTTAAGGAAATAAACTTATTGTGAAAATGGTATAAAAAATATACTCAGTATGAAATAGTCAGATAATTTTATATTACATATACTTAAATATAGGTATGTATGTATGTATATCTACTATCGCTGAAAGTAACATATTCTAATAGTTTTGAAAGTGGATATTTAAAAATTTACCTTCATAATTAAATTTGTATGTGAACGTCTAACGCCCTCGAAACCCTCCAATATTTGAAAAAAAGTTAACGAATTTACATATTTATGTAATTAGTCTTTGGCTTTATTGTTTACAAAAATGTTTTATATGCTTATAAAAAACTTTAAATTTACATACATAACTTGATGTCATATTCTTTGTATTTTTGATTGAATAATACAAATGACATTACATCTCACCAATAAATCAGGCATAAAATATTTCTCAAGAAACAAATCGAAACATTCATGCGCGATGTTGACTCGGTGCTATCTCGCAAACGACTAAACGATAGAGCGTAAGAATATGTGTGAAGTGCTCTTGAACAATTGTTCTATGGCGTGCCGACCACTGGTTTAAAATCTAGGTCTATGGTACAGAGTATGGGCGTATGATTAACCCTTTAAATAATTTTTAATTAACCATTGTTTAACTATTATTAAGATTGTCGCTAAAATGTTATTAACCGTGAAAATAATAGTTTTCAGCTTTCGATTAATTTACTTGATCGATTAATTGATTCGTCTCTCGTCCCTAGTACAGAGTAAATATTTGGTATTATATATAAAACTATTTCTTAGATTAATATTGCTTTATTGTGCATATACATACATATATGTACATATATGTACGTCAAATCATGAGTTTATTAGCCTTTTAGTTTTTTTTTTTAAAGACATATGTATAACACTTGCTTCGGCTTATTTTCATTTGTCTGTAAATAATTTTTTTGTAATAAAATTTTTTTCAAAGTTTGTGTTTCAAAATCCGTGGGGCGTAGTTGTAGTCAACATAAAGTCGGCTTTAGAGCTGATGCACCTTTTTTTTTGACAGATATGCAGTAGATAATTATGTCAATAAGCTGCTTTTAACTTTATAGTCAATTTTTTCTGGATTATCACTTCGCGTCAATATATTTAAAATTGGTGTGTTTCTAGGAGTATCAACATTGTGACTTAAACATTTTGGCGCGCAGTCAAGATAAAGACGACTACAAAGTTATTGTAAAATTTTTCTACAGATCTGTATTCGTAGAAAATTCTGACAAAAAAGTGCTAATCCCTTCTGAGTCGACTTTATCTTGATTTGAACTACGCACCTTAGTTTGTACGTATTTATAAATATGTTTTACTTTTAAGACAGAGAAACAGCAAATAACGACATGCCGGATATGAATTGTGTAGGTCCTTACAAAGTTACACGTATTTTAATTTATAGGCTTACAATTTTTTCTTAAATGTAATTGTATTTAATTATTTGTATTGTATACGATTTACATTTGCAGACAATGCGCACAATGGAACTAATTTTACGTCAAAAATTGCATTCCGATCGTTCCAAGTATTTACCTCCGATAAAACGCGGTGGATATATTGACATATACATGACTAGTTCAGGTCAGCTTAAGATTAAAAATACCTTATGCAATCGTATTACGCTACCTACCGTAGAGCTGGTTTCTGTCATCACAGACAGATTTGATAAACGAATAAGTAATAAAACAATGAGCATTTTTAATTATTATTGAATTGAATTTTACATATTCTACACGAACAGTCTTCAACATCTTTGTAAATAATTGGTTTCAAAGTTTTTTTTTCATAATCAGCCCCTTCTGCATGACTTTTTTACCATATTATTTTTTAATTCTTTCATGTATTTGATTTATCAATTAATGTCTTAATTCGACCGGTATGGTTGTTTTCTTATGCTCGTCATTATTTTATACAAAAATACAGATTCGTTTTACTCAACACTTCGGGAAATTTAGAATTTCCAAACCTCGATGCTTATGTATTTGCGTACTAAATAAACGTTGTGGCGAACATTCGAAGATTACGTTACGTATTTATAGAATAGCTTTGTTCTCACATTCATTTTTGAAAATGTAACTTGAAAAAGAGATTAGTTTTTCAATATCGAAACGGTAGCTTCGATTTCCAATGTACTTTCCCATTAGTTGTGATTTCGTTCTCAGTTCGATATTTAATTGGATATCGAAGTTCATTTTCGAACGATCGCTTCAATGTTAATGGGATATGTACATATGTATGTACGAGTATGTTATATGTAGAACGAATCGTGATGAAAACATAGTAGTAATCGGTAGGCCATCGCCATGATTCAATTATTAAAGGTTTGCTCATTAATGACATTGGAGTTTTGGCACTCCCGAATAAAAGGTTGCATTTAAGGAGGATGGAGGAAGGGCAAAATTAATTTTATTTTTTTTCGCTATTGAAATTTAGACATGACGAAATAATAGATAAAACAATGTGAATTTTTTAGAAACTATTGCCGCCTTTTGTTTCTGATCGATTTGTTCAGGTTTTTAATTAATTGATACATTCTTGTTTTAAAAAAAGCTTCATGACGACTTAAGTCCTTATGCGACCACAACTTGGACATAGTTGCATGGGTGACGAATAGTATCGTTCACGAGGTCGTGTTCATGCCACAATTTCCAACTTGCTTTTGACATTTTTGATTTACTAAATTGGTAAAAAAAACTAAATTAGTTTTATGCATTTTTGTCATGTAAAACTAAATTTAAAGGACTTCGGTTCTTATTTTCTATTTATTTTATTGTTTAACTAAAAACTAAATGTATTAATAAAAAATAAAACAACAGTGGTGGCATAGGAATTTTTGTTTTACAAATTTTGTTTTTCCGCCAATTTCCATGCAACTTTGAAGAGTTAAGTGTCTTGCTTTGAGAGCCGTTTGACAAAGAGTGAGGAAGCTAGCTGCTTATTAAAAAAACCTTTAATAATTGAATAATGGGCAATGACTTGATATTTTTCTCACATTTTTAATACATTTTTAACCTATTTTTTTTTGAGATTGGAAATGACCGAGTTTGATAAATTTCTTGGAAACGTCAATAATGCTCAACATTATTCTCAGCGGATATACCTTTTAATTATTTGTATCATGGATCAAATCATACAAAATTTAAATCGACTTAAGTTATCTTTTTCGTATGTTCATAAGTAGATATGTACATGTGTTCAAGTATATTGCAAAATAAGAGGCATATCTTATTCGGTCATTCATAGCTAATTGCTTTGCCGTTAATTATTCAGGAAATCTTTATATTTCTAAATTAAATTTACCACCAAATAAAAAACAGTAAATGAACATACTATGTACATACATACATATTTATGTAAGTACATATTGCAAAAAAAAAAGGTTAATCAGCATCATTAGTTTTTTATTGAAAATTGTCGCATGTTCTCGTTAACACAAAAAAGTTCGCTTATTTGAATTTAAACTGAACTTTTTAGCGGTGACTAGGACATTAATAGGTTATATCGAAGAAATACTGCCAAATTCGACAGTACATATAAAGGGGTTTCCAATAAGATTGATATGATTTCTTTAAAAAAAAAAACACACTAATTGTTAAGGAAATTTATATGTTTTTTATTTAATGTGAAGTACAATCGATACAATTAAGTTCTGAATATAACATCATTCAAATGGCCTCCACCACTTCTTTTGCAGGAACGAATTCGATGAACACAATTTTCGAGTTCTTTTTCCACTAAATCAAGTCGTATGTCATAAATAGCACGTAGTCTAATGGTGCCAAATGACAACTTCTTGGAGGCCATTCAATGTCACAATATCTTGAAATAATCGAATCTCCAAACTTTTGTCGCAATAATTCGGTTGTTGCACGTGCTGTGTAGCACGTAGTCCCGTCTTGTTGGAACCAGATGTTGTCAAGATCAAGGCCAATTGCGGTCATAAAAAGTTGGTTATCATCGATCTATACCGCTCTCCATTGACAGAACGGTGTCACCAGCTTAAGCTCGAAAGAAGTACGGACCGATGATTCCACCAAACCAAAAACCACACCAAACTGTCAATTTAGGTGAAAGTGAGCCTCATCGGAGAAGATGATTTTCTTAAAAAAGTTGCAATTGGAGAACGATTATTTTGATAAAAAAATTGAATAATTTGTAAACGTTGTTCTTGCGTATATCTTTCCACGATAAAATTTGTAAACATTACTGAATACAATGAAAAAAAATGACAGATCATGACATATTAAAATGGCCGAAACGACACTTAGAAATCATATCATCCCTATTGGTAAACCCTTTATAATAATTATTAAAATATTTTAATCCAACAAATCACTACATCTGTTTGGGAGGCTTAGCTTTTTAAGCGTTACGGGATGAAATTGATATTGTACCGCAGCTGTATGGAAATTTCTTAATAAATTAATAGCACCTAAAACACGACTTCTACGTATTTAGATTTTGCTATTTTTTTTTCACAAATACTGAAATTTGAAACCACATGATGTTGTTAGATAATAAAAAAATTATAAATTTAATCGCCGTTTCTTGTAAATTAAAAGCAGAAGGAGCTAACATCTTGTACAGGTCGTTTAAAAAAAAAAGGAGTACCTTCAACTGTAGGTACCAGATCAGCAAGGAAAATGTTGATAATTTTAGAAATAAATTATTTTCCATTAGAGTTTCAATTCGTTAAAGTTGGTTTAGAAACGTATTTTTTTTTTTAAATAAATCACAGCTAAATACGAACAACAAGCTATTAAGCTTTATGGTTACGGAAATGCAGAGATTTTTCTTCTTGTTGCGATTAGTGTTAAATTCAACTTGTCTAAAGACGTTAAGAATCTCGAATTAATAGTTGCAAATTGAACCAAAAGTAATATGTTTAGATTGAGCTCGTACGATGAAGGCAAATCGGTGCAAGTCTTTCGCAAATAAAATCGATCTGTGAAGAGTGCAAAGAACTTTTTAGTAAAAGGGTCGGTGTTCGCAATAATATGATCTCTAATTGATCTCACTTTGAGGGAACTAACACATATTTGCACTTAATTATGTATTTATTTATTAGGTCTATAATTATATCAACTTCTCTTACAGATTGATAACAAAATTATATAAGAAAAGCTATAATTTCTCTAAAAAAATATATATATGTAACTATAACATTTAGTTGAGAAGCTATTGGATTTACAGGCAGCAGTAGGGGCATAACAAGCATATTTAGTTTTGAAATTATTCCCATTAAGAGTATATTCTGCATGTTACCGGTGCTGTTGTAACAAGAAAATGGCATTAACGAAAACTGTAATCACCTCGTGTAACCTCATTATCGCGGCCCGCATTAGTAATGCAGTCTCATTGCCACTGCAGTGAAATTTACGTAAAATTAGCTTTCAATACATTTTTGGGTTGTAAAGTTAACACTCTTAACCCTTAGCCACCTAACGTCTTTTTTAGACACTCTACCACCTAACGTCGGTCAAGGTGACCCCTTACTTAATTTTAGTGTTGAAAGTATAAATATAATAATAAAACACGCAAAAACCGCACATAACTCTTTTGTACCTTTTATTTAATTAATATTAACAAAAAATTAACTTAAAAGAAGTTTCATACTTCAATAACATTTTTTATTCATTGTTATACGAATTTTGTAAGAAAACGTAGATACTTTTATAAAATGAGATCTAATTAGGAAAAAAATATTCGAACTTAAAATTTTTTTCTTTTTTTTATAACTTAAAAACATGGACTTCAATAATAATTTGTTTTTGGCGCGATTAAATCGCAATTAAAATAAAATTGCAAACTGCCAACAATCACAATTTTTGGCGGCATGGTATACACATTTTTTGGGAACATTCAATACAAATTGGATTTTTGCATTCAAAACACATGTGGAATGTTTTGCGTTTCTTTTTGGGATCACATAGTGAACAGGTTTTACGTTTTTCAAATTTTTCTACGTTGTCGGCCAGCGATGTACTGGGTACTTGATCCCTTTTCAGTACACGGCGAATAGCGCCTTGAAGTTCTCTGTGTAATCCATTCTGGTATGCACGGCGTTCTAAATGTGGTTTCACGAGATCTTCAGCTAATTTCTTCATAAAATTAAACCGAAGTACCTTTTCCTGTGTTTGGTTCATCTTGCTTACGATATATGCATTTACAGCAGAAATATCTAGCATTCTATAGAAGATCGCCATTGGCCATCTCTGCGTTCGCCGAGAAGTGGAGTAAACGGCACATTTTTGATCCAGCATGTCTACTCCGCCTTTTGTGCTATTATAAAACATCACCATTTCTGGTTTTTTAGTATTAGGATCAATGTTGGAAGTATGATGCATGCTGGACAGAATAAGGACGGATTTGTTAGCCTTTGGCACAAAAGATGCCAATGTTGCATCGGACGTGAATCCAAAAATGGACGAACCAACTTTTCGATGACGACTAGGGAGAAAGTTAGGAGGAATTTCTCGTTTGTTCTCCCGAGTCCAACTCTTGCAGCCATGTGCCGCTGTTTTGATCATGCGAAAACATAATAACTCTATAAAACCACAAAAAAAATTATCGGCACTAAAATTCCATAAACACCTAACGTCGGTCACAATGACCGCAAGCAAAAATGTGTTACCTCTAGTTTTTGAATTGGTACACGTGTTGACTGCCTGATTGCACAAAACGAACTGACGAGAGAAAAGAAAAAGTACATAGACGGACAACTGCGCAGCTTGCATAATAACGGGAATATTTAAAAAATAAAAAACGGTAGAGTCACTGTGACCGGCGTTAGGTGGCTAAGGGTTAAATATCGTCTTGATTCATTTCGAAGCTAAAATTCCGTTTTATTTCCAAAAATGAAGTGAACATTAATTGTAGCCAGAACTTATTGTTATCGGTAACTTACATATTTTTTTACCACTGCAGAATGACCCGTAAGTGGCAAAAAATTACATAATAAATTACACTGACGAATGTGGATACGTACATATATTAAGTACGGTTTTCTTAAGCAGTGGGACAATATACATACATACTTAGCACCTTTCATATAATATTAAAAGTAAAATACGAAAAGACAAAGAGAGCATGTACATACATACAAGTATATACATACATATGTATGTATGTTCTAACTCCCCGAGGCTTCGCATTTATTAAAGGCAAACAAAAATACTCCAGTGATGCTATGTGTGTATGAATTGATGTATTTTCTACAGGAAAGTACGCATAAAAAAATAAGTCATAACTAACTAACATACATACATATGTACATACACATGTATGTTTGTATGTACCTAATCACCGATCATTAAATTGCAATTTAATAATATTTTATAATTTTATTGAAAACAAAACTATTTTCTTTTATTTTCATATATGAATCTCTTACGAAATCAACTCATAAAAATCGCCACCCACCATCTACCACAATTACCATCATTACCACTACCACAACTTCTTCCACTTCGATAATATCCGAACGCAAAATTTTATAGTCATCCAAACGCCTTGAAAATATCCTAGCGAAGAAATTGAAAGTTCAATCCGGACAAGTATTGCCCATATTGAAACGTGGAGGTGTCGCTAGGTATTTTCCATCATCAGGTAATGATTTCCTTAAAAATTTGCCAATTTATTTATTCGTTTATATGTATGTGTGTATTTCCGATATGTAAAGTATGTTCATATGTGTTTCTATATATACTTATTTATTCATGTATGTACGTAGTATACCCAATAACGTACAGAATGTTCTAATGTTATGTAATGGAATGTTGAACGTAGTTTACCCAATTATGTATAAAATGTTGTAATGTAATCGAATAATGAAAAGCTGAAAAAAAAAAACGGATATACATACATATAAATTCTTCAATTTACTAACTATTTACCTCTTTTCTGAATGAAGGTCGAATCGTCACTTCCGCGAGAGCTGGGATAATAAGGCGAAATAATGTTTTTGTCATATCAATTATGCGAATATATGTATGTAGATATGTATCGGAAAAATGAGTAGAAACGAATTGTTTCACATTATTTGCTACCGATATCTTCCCATATTCAACTGGTGAGGAAATATCATAAACGAGCTTTCATTCAATTACATCGCCACGAATATGCTCAAATTTGTTGAAATTAGTATTAGGTTTAGTTTAAAAACAGTAGTGAGCTCTGCGACGATTCGAACCCAGATTTTGATTGAAGTGGTAATGATTCACAGAAAAGCGTAAAATCATGATAAAGACCCTCAAGGCCCATACAAAACTGCAATATCCGAGAAAATAGTGTTAAAATTTTATACAATTGGGTAAACCACCGACTAGCCGATTTAACTTTGTTCAATAAAAAAAAAAACATTCTAAAAATATATGTATATGTTGATACATGCATACATATGTACATATGTATGTACATTGATTCCCAATAAGCAAATATTTTCTCCAACCGATCGATATGTTTTTGAAAACAACGAATCTTTTGGGAAAATTTGTAGATCCAAACACTTTTGGAAAACAGCGTTGAAAGATATTTAGCGTTAAGATATTGGGTATTTACGTTGTCTGTATGTATGTATGTACATATGTACATATATGTATATGTATATTTAATATGACTTATTTTCTTAGGACCCATATAAATACGTTGTATGTATGTTTATGAATATATACATATGTATGTATATGTGTGACAGGGGTAGTTAAAAGGGATAATAGGGGTTTTGCGTGTAAAACGACAGTAAAGTTAAAAAGTGGATTTTGATGCGCCGGATTTTTGGGAGCACTAATTATAGTTTAAAGTTAGATTTTAAAAATTCAAAACTCTTGATCAAATATCCGTTCACACAGCGTAAGCTTAGCAAAGCGCGTTTAGCTACCGGCTTAAGTGTTGCGTTTACTGTCGTCTGTTCGACTCCCGCGGAAGCCAAGAAGAAATACATACATAAGTCTGAAGAGGAGGTGTGGTGATCTCCGAAATAGTACTTTAACTTGAACTACCGCTTTGAGTATTGTTTTTTCTTTATAATTTTTCCCAAAAACTAATCGACCTTAAAACAGTTGGTCCCTTTTAAATTTCGATGTCACATATACATACATATACATATGTATGTGTAAATAAGTACTTATTTGAGGTGTTCGTTATTAACTAAGTTGATGAGAATTTTAGCGCAACTTACTCACAAAATAAGTATTATTTCTAGGTCAAGCCCGAAAATTACAAATTAAACAGAAAAGGCTTCTAGTATTGTAAATCTAACGAAACAATCATTTCAATTCAATTGTATTACTTTATGCATTAATTTTTTTTTTTTTTTCTTTTGAACCAATCAATCTACAGGAATAGGAAATACTCGTACACATTATTAAAGGGAACAATTAATGAGTTCACAATCCATATTATTTGTAGTATTTATTGAGTCGTGTTATTGTAATACAACAGTTGTTAACTTGCTGTTTTCTTATTTCAATACAATTCTGAAAGTGAAGTTTTGTGTGTTTCAATCAGCTATTTATTCTTATCATCTTATTTTTTTGTAATTAGTGCAAAAGCGGAGTAATAAAATACGACAAATTATAGGGCTTGTTGTGAACTCTCTAAATAAATGTTTCAAAAGTGTTTCGTTGTTTAATCTGCAGCCCGTTTCATCAGCAATTTCAATGGAACTTCAATTTTTATTTTCTATCAGTTTGCATATAAAATTCAAAAAATATAATTAAGTTTTCATTTACATAAATTAATTGCGTTCCCCACATTCATTCTAGTTTACATGGTTAGAAATTTCTCTTTCACGATTGCGATCTATAATTTTCCAGATTAATTTTTCCACTTTTTAAAATAATAATAATAATAATAATAGTATTTTATGATTAATACCGTACATTAACCCAAGTTTCAAACTTTATAGAAAATTTAAAAAAAATATTAAAACTTGCATCAGAATTTAAAACTGCGTGTGTTGACGAGGTCAAAGCAAAAAAAGTTGACCCCCTAATACTTATTGAGAAAGTGGTGTGTCGGTTTGAGTTTTTCGATCTGCCAAAAAAAATAAAACTCAAAATATAATCTATCTTTTTTATGAAAAAAAATAATCAAAAAATTGTGGTTATTTCCAGTAAAAAAATTAAAACTCCTAAAATAATGATTATTTCTGATCAATAAACAGTAACTCACAAAATAAGAATTATTTCGGAGCAAAAAATTAATACGCAAAAAATGTATTATATTTTTTATCAAAAAAATTTAACTTAATATATGAGTATTTATCCTAAGCGATTTATAAAAATCGAAATATAGGTACTAATAATAATTTTGAAATGTCTTGATCAAAACTTTTAAATCGGAACAATTTCGTACAGAACTTGAGAAAATATAAACTTAGATACATATATTAAAAACCGGTATTTGAAACCTTTCAAGTTTTTCAATTAAAAATTTTTAAATCATCATTATTTTCGGACTGTGTTTTCTTTGATTTAGATTTAATTGCCCGAATGCTGTGGTCGAGTGTGTAGCTTTTCTAGATTCGAATTTCGATTACAAAATCGTACAAAATGTTTTTCTAAACATCGGTAGGCAATGACAAGCCGCCGTTTCCGTCACGAAAAGTGGTAGGAGAAGTTCGTTCAAGGCGAATTCATGTAAGGTGGTAGCGATTCTAAAAATGCAACGCTTTGGTGGGTTATTGTCAAACTTTATCTCCTTTGTATTCAACTTTCGCGAAATAATTGTTACACTATTAGAGTCTCCGCAATAAATTATATTGTACCATATCTTAAAATTTTTTGTAGTTAACCGGAACAATGGATTATTTGCAAAGAAACAATTGATTTTGACAACCAACCACCAATCAGCTGATTGATTGACACCACCTTTTATGAACTCGCCTTGAGTTCGTTTATGAGCAGTCCCCGAAATGTTCGGAGTAGAAATGTCTTGGCTTTTTTTTGTTATCGAATGTGTTTAGGCCTCATATACTAACTAGGTCTTATTTTTTCTAAACAAATTCTCTATAAAATTGTTTGTTGATTTATTCAAAAATGTTAAAAGTAATACATCCATAAGGATTGTGACGAGTTTTCTTGGCAAGGTTTACAATACTAGCACATTTTTCGGTAAATTTTTTTTTGTTTTTTTTGAAAGAATTTTCGACACCATATTATTGATATTTTTTCATTTGAATATAAAGTCGCCTTACTTTTTGAACGCACCTCGTACGTTCGTAGCGGTGGTCACAAATTTAGCACTTGGATAAATTATTATTAATTGCTTTTTCTCTGGAAATTATTTGTTTACCAATCTTTTTCCCATGATCTTACTCAGTAAGTGGGCAATAAATGACGCCTCAATTTATGTATATCTGAAGCCTTCCGCTCTGTCTCCCAATTTCCACTCACATACGGAGTATATGCAAGTAATACTAGTGTGCTCTGGCCACGGATTTAGCATTTTTAAGGATTGTATGTATTTGTTAGTATTAGCAGCACAAAGCCTTAAATGTGCATATTACCTAAAGTTACCGTGTGAAATCTTCCCAACCAAAACATTTTCCTGAGCAATTGCGTTTTAGGAATTTTAAATTGCTATTTCAAATTAAATGGGTTGTAGTATCCCAGCTACACAAATTTTAATAGAATTAGTTCCTAATTATAATTATTGACATTAGGATGCTGCCTTAAAAAAATCAATGATTACCGTGTATTACAATTCAGAATTTTTTATTTCCTGTAACCCCAATTGATCTTCTTAGAGAATTGAAAGATTCAGACTCCCCGTTGTCATGAACGACGCTCCTATTGGATAGAGCCTTAAAATCGGTCGGACAATTGGTCTCCCCAAATCAACTTATTCTTGTTTGCTTAGAAAAAACTTCGTAAACATTGTTACAGAAACATTTCAGTAACTGCGTTATTTCCATAATAGCTACGGCGGAAGATACGATGTTGTAAGGAAACTCTCGCTGTCCTTTTTAGCATAACTTTGCCTTATAACTTGAAGTAGTAAAAGTACATTAACTTGGGAACTTAAAATGAACAAAATTTAATTAATGGTAGGAGATGATTTTATTTGTGTTTAATTCCAAGTCCGGCATATTAACGAGTGTTGCAAGTAAGGGGACAGAGCAACGGCAAATTATTCCAACGATACTTCTTCTCTCCTTGGTAATATTTAGAATTAAAATATTAATAAAGAAATTCGTTTGTAGAGAGAAAGAAATGCAAAGATAATTTGTCCAAGTTTCGTGTGCCAAATTCCACCACTGTATGTATGATTGTACAACACCTATGGTATCGGGTATAATAAAAATGATCAATCCCATTTAAATGTTTACAAATATGAAAAATGGAGCTAACATTTTTTATAACTGATACCATAGATAATCACATACTTTCTTATGTATAGTACAAAAATTAATTATTTGAGCGTATTTATAAAATCTTTGAATTTTAGACGAGCGTATTATCGAATATGACATAGATGCTTTGTTGTATGAGGAGCATTCCACCTTTCAAAAAATTCAAATATTACACTCTAAAACCCTTGGAAACATGTTGATTTTGGATGAGTTACAAAGTAAGTATTCGCCATTTTTCTATTCTTTTCTATAAATTATCTACTTATACATATACAACATACATATATACAATGTAATGCAGATATTGCCGAATCTGACTTGATCTACACGGAAACATTGATGGGTCGCGGAATTGAAAATTATAAAGGAAAAGATATATGCATACTTGGTGGTGGCGATGGTGCATTGCTCTATGAATTACTGAAAGAGAATCCCAATTTTGTAATGATGCTGGAAATTGATGAAATGGTAATGCAAGCCTGTAATAAGTACTTAAACACAATTTGCGGTGATGTACTCGAAAAACGCAGTGGCGACAATTATGAAATCGTCGTAGGAGATTGTGTTGAGTACATGAAAAAATTCATATCTGAAGGACGAAAATTCGACTATGTTTTTGGAGATCTCACTGATATTCCAATATCTGGGGCACCTGTTGGCGAAGTTTGGGATTTTATTCGAACAATTTTAGAACACTCTTTCAAAATATTAAAACCAGATGGTAAATATCTAACTCACGGCAATGGTACTGCTTGCACAGAGTCTTTGGGATTATTTGAAGATCAATTACGATTGCTTAGACCTAAAGTTAAGTTTACTACGTCAAAGGCATTTGTGCCTTCGTTTATGGAAGAGTGGGTATTTTATCAAGCATCTTTGGCTTGACCGACTCAAGCATTATTATACATTTCAAATTACAAGTTATGTAATCGAATGCAACATTTATATTTTAACACGAAACTTCAAACAGTTATCCAATTCCTCAAAGAGGCTTTCTTCGTACTTGTCCAAATGTGTATTATCAATGGAAAACTAATTAAAAATATAGTTTACCTTTCGTTAAGTTACCTTCACCACTCACAGGTTTCTTAGTGTAGTGGAAAATAGATTTATGTCTGCAGTGGAAACGATTTTAATATATTCCTGGAAAGTCACAAAAACTTTTGACAGTTATGCGGCATACCAAATATGTAAATTTATTTAATTCTAGTGATTATTGTACTTACATATTTTGCTAATATTATTTTGAGTAATATTCTTTAAATGGTTCCTTTATTCATTAAAATTACGTTTAATGTACAACATGCCGGGTGATTAATGTGAAAACACTATACATAAATTTGAATAAGTGTTATGCTTTAAGTCCAGTTAAGTCATAAGCATTCATGCAAATTTAAAAATATATCTATGCATACATACAAAGTACTATGTACATACATACATACATATATGTATGTACGTATGCATATGAATTTTATCAGGAAAATAAATCAGTCAGAAATACAAAGCGTTGTGTCCTAAATGTGTTAAATTTACGTAAGTTATAAACTGCATATACTTAAATAGAAACAAAAGTCGTTTGCAGAAAAAAAAATTAAATTTTAAATTCGTTAGTGTGTTTTCATTGGAATTTATTTTTGATAGGTTGGTTCAAGGCAATGAGCTATGTTACATAACCGGAAGTGAAATTTTAAATATCAGCATACAAATGTAATAACATTTCGGTAAGTAAACGGCTTATGTAAGGCCGTTAACAAGAACAACAGAATACAAGATTGCGTTATGTAAACGTGCAACGTCACAAGGCAGAATGAGAGTGAATCGGAGAAATTAAGTAAATTCGTTTAAAATGTCTTATGTTCTCTCACAAGAGGAAAATATCCAAAATAGAACGCGAACGTAAAATTTCACATACAGTTATCAGAATTGAGTTGGCAAATCATGTGTTGTACTGTGTAATTATCAACGACGCGAACGTACCTATTGTAAACAATATGAGGTTCAGTTATGCAAGGAATTATAAATTTACACGACAAGCAAAGTGCAACTTGCACAGAAAAACTGGCCCAGTCAATGCTTACACCTCGGTTCGAACGAATATTAAACACGATTGAAGGGTATCCCGCCATGCAACTTCTTTGTTATGTACCTTACAATAACATGCTGACATTCATAACATTCATAACATGACGCTCATTCATAAAATCAGCACTGACTGTCAGCTTACCGGTAAAATGACTGCCACGGTGCTTGGCAAAAAGCGAGAATGAGACAACGAAGTTTTCGTGTTTTCCTTTACTGACCGTCTGATGTCCGGTTAAATGGTTGTCATTTATAGCTGCACAAAAGAGATAATCACCATTTAGGCTAATTTCGCATATGCGAGAGATAAACACACAATAAATTCATAGGAGTTTTGCAAATGGTACGCACTATTTGGAAAACTCTGAAGTGTAAAGTTTAGGAAACATTTTAATCGTCGTGTTTTTATAAAAAAAAAGTTTTAAATGAAAAAATTGCTTTTCTAAATGCTTATTATAAATAAAATAGGATTTCTGAATTAAATATAAAATATCAACGGATAACCGGAGTTTGTCCGGCTAGCGATATTCTTTGCAGGATGGCCGAAGGACGCTTATGCAGAAAGGATTTCTGCTCAAAAAATAGTTAACGAAAAATATTTTCAGTTATTTACTTGTTTTTAGTATTAGCTTTTAGTTTATCAATCATCAAATATCATTTGATGTACATACATAGGTATTACTAAATATTTTCAGTACTGACCCAGTAAAAAGAACGAGAGTGAGCAGTAGAGCTACATACATACATATATGCTTGTCTATTCGGTAATATTAATGTGTTGAGAGTTAAAAACACTATCACACGTACACATTTGTTGACATCAGTTTTTGCATAGTGGCCCTAAGAAACTGATAGCGACTTTGTTCTAAGTGCTGACAAAATTTTTTCACCCACTGACCATCAGATGTACGGTAAATTGTCCGGCACTGTTCTTTTATCCTATGAATTCCGTGCTAGCAACGGAATGAAAAGAATGCGTTGAGAATATCCGGAACTTCAAACGAATAAATAAACATGAAACTATGTTCCGAACGTTTGAAATGAATAAAGAATCACGCCCATAAACACAATCTTAAATCGAATTGGAACTTTTAACCGTGCCACCATAAATCACATTTTGAATGCGAGTTATGAGTTGTTCAATCATATTGATTGTGCATATATGTATCCACGGGATTAGTCAACACGGTTGTTTCATGCAACTCTGTATAAAGTAAAACATTAAACAGCGTAAATCACATTTTTGTTAAGCTTTATTAATCGGTCCATATAAACAAGTATCTTGTAGGCTGCCACCAAACCTAACCTACTTGTAAATTTTCAAAATCAGCAAAACTAAAGTAGCGGTACCCCAGAGCGTCGCGTTAAGGCTCAAGACTCTGTTAGTCAAGATTTATTCTTTTGTGTTTATTTAAATTTTTTGTGACTAGAGGCCTTATATTGAAACTAATACAGTAACTTATGCCCGAATTTAGTAACTTTGTATCATCTCAAGTCTCAAAATGAGATTATTGCTTTTCCTCGCTTTCTCGTGTTTTTCTTTTGTTTTGATTTTAATTTTTTATGACCGGCTCATCCCCAGGTAACAATTTAAAGACATTATTTTGAAACTAGATGCCAACTGGTCTAAAATTGTGACTTTTGTCTCTGTTAGAGACTGAGACTGCTTACAGAATTTGGGGGTTAACTTAACTTTACTTAAGAATTTGCGACGATTAACAAGTCAACTTAATTTTTGACGATTAATTTTTGTTGCATATTGTCCTTTGAATATTTTCGTTGACACAAAGTTGAAAATAAAGCACTTGTGTGAATTAATTTTGCTTGTAAAAATGTCAAGGAAAATTAAATTGTGTCGAATGTTTTTAACTTTAGTACAAATGTACAAAATATGCAAGAACCAGTCACAAGGTCAGAGGAAAAGGCGGTGGCAAGATGGATTCAGTAAGGTGGCAGTGACCGCTAATAAATAAAACTCCAACACGTTTTTTGTTTTTGCTTTTTGGTGAGCATCATGTCAAATACCATTAGACATTTATTGGCAGCCAATCAGAACGAAGCAGTTTGAGGAAGCAGTATTGAATCCGCCTAGGGTGGTGACAAATCCACGCGATAAATAGAGACTTTGTTGTGCCAATTTACATCCAGGGCAGAATTTATCGCACAGTTCTTTATTGGAGTATACGATCAACTTTTCGTCATTAATTTTTATGTTTAAATTTTCTTTTTGTCTATAATTTTATTTTCAGCTATTTAACGGTTCGCCGCCTATATTACCACATCAAATAAACTCGATTTAAATCAATGTTCTCCACGCCTATGCACCGGGTGCGAACGCATATGTGGTTGAAATTCACATGTACACGGTCGTGGCAGAATTTTGTCACACGTACGTGCGATGAGACAAAAACGAGCAAGCGCTCGTTTTTTAAAAAGGCAAGTCTGTTGGCAGATAGCAGGTAGAAAAATTTCATTCGCTGAAGCTACGTTCAGCAAGAACAAGCAAGCTTCAGATCAAATAATACACACAAAAAAATGTTTAATAAAAAATGGCACAGCGATTTTTTATGCGCAGAAAATATTTATGGCGAAGCTGAATGTATGGTTTGCCAACATGTATACAGTCGCATACATAAAAATACCATTGAACGGCATTATAAATCGTGCCATAAAAATTATTTTGGCGTTATAGATGAGGAAAGAAATAACTTAATTTTATCTCTTAAAGAAAAGTTCGATTCTAAAATGCTTATTTTTTCAGTGTACATTTATTATAATTTGCTTCAATACGTCGCTTCTCTTCGGTTTTCTCTGCTAGCAGCATTGAAAAAATGTATCAATATGCGTTTTGGAGATCATTGTTTTAAATGTAATTTTTGCTTACATTAATGTATACATATATAATAAAAAAAATAAAAATAAAATAGAATAAATAAATTTATTTTCAATAATTGTAAATGTCAAGATCTGGTAAGCCTGTTTCTCGCACCGCTCTCAATTTTCGTAACCCGACATCTCCACAGAAAATAGCTGATGTTCTAACATCTGTCATTTTTGCAGGAAAAAATTAAAAATGTTTTGTCAATAGTAGTGTTCTCGATGTCAATAGTTTGTAACAATTGTTACAAACTATCACGTTTTGGCGTTCTTGTACGCAAAAACTTGCAAGAAACTTGCAAAGTAGGGGAAATCGAGAGAGCGAATTGACATTTCATTTTGAGGGGAAGTTGATAATTTTTACTGGACAAATTTTTGCCAGTAAAAACTTGCAAGTGGAAAAACAGCTGATCAAAAGCAGCTGATTGCAATTTGGATAATTTGGAATTTTTTGTTTAAGAGTTTTAAAGGTGAAAATTATAAAATGTGGGTATCAAACATGCAAGAAGCAAGTACAAGTTCCTTTGGTTAAGCTTCGTTAGTGGAATGTTTCAGGAAAACACTAATGCAACGTTTTTCATTTTGTATATTTGGATGCGGACAAAAATTCAATCAGCTGTTCGTCAAACTTGCAAGTTTTTACTGGTTTTCCGTTCTTGTACTTTTTGGTATATTTTTCACTCTGAGAGCGAACGTTGTCAAATTCTAAGAAATTTCTTTACTGGATAATTCTTACTGGAGAAGTACGAGTACAAACCTAATTTTTATGTGTGGGCAGTTTGATGTCGAGACTCTAACATAAACATTTGTAAGATGGCGTCAAACAAGTAAGTTCGTTTAACAAGGCGCAAATATGCTGAAAATAATACAATAAATATGTTTTCTTTCCTCCCAAATGCATAAACATTAATAAATGCAATAGAAAACCATTCAGTTTTTGCTTCTGAATGAAAATTTCTTCGATGTAGACCCCACGAATTTTACTGCCAAATGAAAAATTAGCTGTCAAAGTAACAAAGTGACAGCTTATTTCATGCAATATATGCCAAGACATAAACGACTGACATGAAGAAATAAGTGGTCTTCATTGACAATATATTTTCTGACATCTATTTTGGGACATCAGCTATTTTCTGCGGAGATGTCGGGTAAGGAGGTTCGTGTCCTGCGTGTTATTCAGATTCCAAAAGTACTCATATTGTCGGTATTAAATAATTAATTTAAAAACATCGGAAACGCGCCACTGCATATTATGTTTATAACGTATCCAAAGACTTTTTTGTTCGAAATGACGCCGTAATAAACGATGTTGCCCCAATGGTAGATGCTACGAAATGATAAAATGGCTGTGAAACTAAACAAAAATACAGTTGAAAGCAAGGAACTCGGTTACCGATCGGTTTGCAAGACGAAGCATACTTTCTAATTATTGCCGTATTCACGAGCGAAATCTTGCGTGCTTCCTGAAGTAAGCGAGAATTGAAAGCAGGTAAAGACCGCCCGTAATTCGCAAAGAAGAAGCATTTCCCTACATAAATATCATCACTTGGTATGCACTCCCCTTGATACGATCGGAAAAGAGAGAAAATAGATTTCGAATAAAGTTTTCTTGATTTATTTTTGCGGCGTCAATGGGAAACAACCTTTACGAATATTGAATTGGCGAATTATACTTTAGCCATATATAGGGTCCATATGCAATACGAAACGTTGCTTGCGCGTTATAAATATTTGGTTCACAAAGTCACGCAACCATTCAAATGCACACTCGTAACAAGGTGCACGCATTATAAGCAACATCAGAACTTAAATAAAGCGAACGCTATTTGCTGTTAATAAAGTAAAGTATTGCTCGCAGTAGAATGGAGGGAAAGTTACACAGTGGTATTCATCATCCAACCTTGCGTATGCTACAGGAATCGGGTTGTGAAATAACTCCGCACAATTTAATGTATCCAATTTTTGTGATAAGTGATGATGATGCGCTGGAACCTATTAAAAGCATGCCAGGTCAATCGCGTATGGGAGTAAATCAACTGCGGAAATTTATAGCCCCACTAATACCGAAAGGTCTCTCCTCAGTTCTCTTGTTTGGCGTGGTAGATTCCAATTTAAAAGATGATCGAGCTACTAATGCGGACTCGGACATAAATCCAGTGATCACGGCATTGCCTCTTTTGAGAGAATGGTTTCCTACTCTTTTAATTGCTTGCGACGTTTGTCTTTGTCCTTATATGAATCATGGACATTGTGGAATTATTGGTGAAAACGGGCTTTTAAACGCACAAAGTATAGAACGGTTAGCGGAGGTTGCTGTGGCATATGGACGAGCGGGTGCACACATTGTCGCCCCCTCGGATATGATGGATAATCGGATCCGTGCTATTAAGGAAGCACTGATCGCAGCGAATTTGGAAAACCGAGTATCTTTGCTTTCATACTCGGCAAAATTTGCATCTAATTTCTATGGTCCTTTCCGCGATGCTGCGAAATCCGCGCCGGCATTCGGCGATCGCCGTTGCTATCAGCTCCCTAGTGGCTCAAAGGGTCTGGCAATAAGAGCTGTCCATAGAGATGTTGTTGAAGGAGCCGATATGCTGATGGTAAAGCCTGGCATGCCTTATCTGGATATATTGCGACAGACGAAAGATACGTTTCCAAGCCATCCCTTGTATGTGTACCAAGTTAGCGGCGAATATTCGATGCTTTATTTCGCTGCCCAAAATGGAGCCTTTGATCTGAAAAATGCCTTAATGGAGACGATGAAAGGATTTCGCCGAGCAGGAGCTGATTGCATCATTACTTATTTTACTCCTACATTGCTTGATGTCTTGCTTGAACTCAAATAAAATTGCAACGTACAGTTCCTTTTACCTTCTAAGGACGAATAAATATACATAATAATCATATAAGTATGTATAGTGCAATATGTTTTTTATTTAAAAAGTGTTATGTGGGTCGTACTTAAGAAAACATAAATTTTCGTAGAAGTAAAAATGTTACTGTAAAGAATGAAAAATAAAACCAATTGATTTTAACCTGCTGTTCTACTTGCTTATACATATGTAGGTACATATGCAATATAAGTATACTTATGCGCTTTTAAAAGTTTTTTGGTTTATTAAATTAAAGTATATTTGATCCAATAACAAAAACCTAATAGTCAATGTTTTACGATTTGTGCAGCAATTACAAAAATGTTTAATTTATAATTGGAAATTGTTATCAAAACATTGGATTTGAGGCGCAATGCTTCAAAGGAAGCTTATGTATCTTGAAGATTTTAAAATTATGAACCAAAATTTTGTGAATTATTTGATTTTTAAAACGAACCTCAAAAGGTAGTTCCCTCTACTGGCGAACATTTATCTGAAGAATAATTTTTAATATAATATATTTTGAAACCCAAATCAATTCGAGTATTAGCAAAATAGCAAGATAAGAACCTCGTTAAAAAGTTTATAGAAATTGACAATTTATAAAATAAGTTGCTTTGCAAGTAACAATTTAGAGTGCATTTTATTCTCTGAATTTTTGTTTGAGTGATTTATTTTGAAAAATTTATATATCTTTTCACCAAAAGACAAATGAGTGCGAATGCTTCCAAAAATATTTTTCACAGACCAAAAATTTTGCATTTAAATAATCATCCATCAATATATGTACATATGTACGATTATCATATTTCAATCAATATGTAGGAATATTATGAAAACAGGCACTTAGCTCGACTAAACTCCAATAGCTAGAGATGAGATATGTATGTACTCGTATTAAATGAAAGGTCTTCATGTATACATTTGCACAAAATTATCGGTTTGTTAGTTCCTAAAATATTTGCATGGAAAAATATACAAATTTTCATATTGGCCGCAGCATTGCGCAACACATGCACTCGCGAAAATGAGTTAGGTAAAAAATACAACCAGCAGCAGTAATATACATTTGTTATGTAATATAATAAAAATAAATGTTCTAATAAAAATGAGTTTTTATGTTGTTTTTTTTTTGGATTTTTAAAGAAAGATTATAATTGTTCTTAAGAGAAACGTAAATTCGTAACATACTTGTTTTGTTTATTCTTAGTGAAAAAAACCTAAAGGAATTTGCTTAATGAAATACTTACAAATGTTTGCATTATTGTAGTTGCCATTGATCTGAATGATATGAAACACCAGCATTTTTTAATAAAACAATCAAAACTATTCATAATAATTAAAGTAGTGATTTATTAATAATAATTTGGCGCTTACACTATATAGCTCAATGTTTGGCCGAGCTTCTCCTACCATTTGTGGTGTGCGTCTCGTATGTTGTGCCGCAAATGGAGGGACCTACAGTTTTGTGCCGACTCCGAATGGCAGATGTATTTTATGAGAAGCTTTTTCATGGCAGAAATATCCTCGGAGGTTTGCCATTGCCTGCCGAGGGGCGACCGCTATTAGAAAAAAGCTTTTTCTATGATTAAGATTTTGCTTGCCCTGTCTGAGATTCGAAACTCGAACTCGGCGGCATATCGTGTTATAGCACGCACCGCTACCAACTCGACCACAGCGGTGATTTATTGGTAGGTATAAAATATGTACACATATGTACATACATATCTACATATAATCGAATATTTAAACTAATATACATACATTGTCCATTGCACTGGAACCGATACTTTACGAAAATATGTAAATCTAGAGAAAATCTTAAGTTTTCAAATAGCACAAAAAAGCCAACAAACTAAATAGTCGGTCGTAGATTGCGCGTCTGGATTTGTTTTTCTAGATCAGGCCATTTCCTCAAGCTATTTCGATTTAGAATTGGAATTGTTTTCGAAATTTTAATTGAAATACAAAATATATCTACATATGTACATACATATGTATATAATAATATTTTGTAAAACTTAACACCATGATTTTTTTCAATTCCATTTTCTTTGGCTACTTTGAGAAATTTTTAGAAAATCAAACATTTTTTCGATTTAGTACAATAATTGAAAATCTTTCTCGTGGCCAAAAATGATTTTTTTTAAATCCACTGAAAATTTCAATCTTCATTGTTTCTGCAGAAATTCAGATTTTGCTTTTCCTCAAAAATATTTAATAACTCGCTTATCTCAATTTTTTTTTTTTTTTTTGGTATTTTAGGTTTTATACAAATAGCTAGCAATGAAAGATGGGTTCAAACATAATTTAAGTATCAAACCCTTAGTTTAAGTTGAAATGTCGCCCGAAATATTAAAAGTAAATACAGGTGAAGTTGAGTAGTAGTTGTAAACCAACTTAAAAATCGTATAAATATTTAAGAAAAGCATTCACTGGTCTCAACAAAGAAATCATTTTCAAATAAAATGCATTAAATTATTTTAAATAATTATACTCGTATGTATGGATACTCCAAATTTTTAAGTACTGTTGTTATTTGTTAGAATTCAATGCACATTCATTGATTTTACTGTGCTCCAGCATGTCTATATTTTGCATTGGCTCTAAGTCGGTGTCTTTTATAATATCTGATAGCCATTGTTCTATGTGTACTGGACGACCACATTCGTCTGGCCTATCATTGTTAAATGCAATATTTAGATTTCTAAAATGTTTCCAAACCTGCTGTTGTTCAAATAAAGCAGAATTTTGTGCAGATTGCTCTGTAATTTCTGTTTCTGCAGCTGAATTTAAATGTGTTTTAGTTCTTCCTGTGTTGCTTAACGTTTTTCGCTGATTTAGGTTACGCTTGATTTCGTCAAGAAGACGGTTATAAAAATTACAAGTTATTTTAGATTCAATTTCTGTATCAGTGTTAAGAGTACCATTTTCGAAATTTGTGAAACTGTTATTTATTACTTGTCCATTTGTATTGTCGGTTTTTGTGACCAATGATCTGTTTTGTAACATTTGATCAACAAAATTGTTAGCTTTTCCGTTTTTCTGCTCCTTCGACTGAGATCGAGTATGCGAATTACTGGACTGATTCGAAAACGTATCCGCCGAACTTGGGGTAGAACATTCCGAGACACAATCGACGACAATAGGAACTATTGGGTTAATATCGGTTGACGCACAACTTTTCGGATCTGTCAAATTTATATATGATTTTAAATCGTCATTATACTCACATTTATCGCTGCCACAATTTATTGTAACGCTGGATATATTTTGAAGGTTAATAGTACCCCTACAATTGTTGATAGTAACCTTTTGTTTGGATCGACCAAATTTTGGCTTTTTTACAGAACCTTTTTCCCAAGTATCTGATGAATTGTGCTTAAGTGCTTCACTTAAATTAGTATTGGAATCGTGGTTTAAAGAAGAAACCGCGTCAGCAATAGACGATTCCAGCTCGTCATCTAGCTCCTCCAAATTTAAAAGTGGTATCGGTGCTTCATTCGTTATACGGGCTTTTCTAATAAGCTCTTTAGCTTCTTCAAGTGTTATATTAACAATTGAATCATTCATGAATTTTGTAGTGTGTTCAATCAAAGATTTATCTTTAGAAAAGTCAATCACAAGCTGATCGATTACGAGCTTTTGCTGAGGTAATGCGTTGAATTCGTTATAATCAGATTTGATATCTTTATACATAATTTCATGGTCACAGTTAGGAGTTATGTAGTCCTCTTGCTTTAAGGCTAGCAATATGGACCCTAATTGAAATTGTCCAAATGAACGTATTGACCGTAGTAATTCATCTTCATTTTCAAACAGTATTTTTAGAGCACCGCCCTCACTCAATTTGGATTTAGTCATTAAACTGTTATCAGCATGGCATTCCGCCATTCGTTGATGAGTTGATACAACAGCTTCTAATTGTCGTAACAATAGTTTTTCTCGCATTTGAAGCGCTGTTCTTAATTTCTCAAACTTTTTATGTACTCCTAGTTTCAACTGCATTAGAAAATTTGTTTCAACATTATAAGCGTATACATATGTATATGCCAGAATTAAAAGTAATTCTTACCTTGGTTACAGCATCGTTCTCATGACTGTATATTTCCATTTTTAAATAGCAGATTGTCTAAATATGTATTTATAATGATTATTGTTGTAATATTCATATATAAATCACCAAATAAAATTTAGTTAACAAATCTGCTAAAATTTTGACTATTATAAATATTTAAGTATGTAAACGTCAATATCAGATGCAAGGCGAATTCAGTAAGGTGGTGTTGAGGCGGCAGCTGTTTTTTCTGGATTGAGTCTCCAATTCTAGGCGAATAGATTAAAGGTGGTGATATTCCTAAAAATTACGTTTATTTTGCTTTGCTTTCTGAGTAATGGCGTGTTTACATTAGATACTCGGCATTGTCGCAGAATCCGAAACGGAATTGTTATTTGTTGGAAATGCAAACGGATATCTGTTTTATCGGAATTTGCTTTATTCGAACTTGAGCAACACCGTTATTCGAATCAGCCCTTCTAGTGTTGTGATTAATTAAATTAATGCATTTTTGTAAACAACTGGGAATGTTTACAATTTTTCGACTATTTTGTCAAAATGTTAGTAAGATAAAAAAAATATATTATGGTCACTGTAATTGGGTCTTATATAATTAAATATACACTTAACAAATTTTCTTTAAATTAATTTTTTATTTTTTAAGGCACAGAAATTATATGTGCTCAATATTGCACACAATTTTTTTGTTAGTTTCTTAAAAATTATAATAATTTCCTGCGTTAGGTGCAGTGCATACTTAGATCTATCTATCTATCTATCTATCTACTTAGAAAATGGCCCTCCACCAATGGCTCGGGCCTCGATTTAGTTCTGCGCCAACTCCTTTTTCACTTCGCTTATCCAGTCCAATTATATCAGTATATGTTACTAATGAAACATGAGTTGCATTTTGTACAAAATATATTTAGATATTATAAAAATTAACCAAATCGGCAGAGAACGTACACTTAAATAATTAATAGAAATAGTAAGTAAGGGCACGTCTCCACAAAAAAAAGTTTGTGTCTCTTAGGGCCAGTTTTTCAGTGCAAGTTGAACTCTGTTTGTCGTTTAAACTAAGTTTAAACTCAGAATGCAGTTTTTCAGTCAACTTTAAACGGAGTTTAAACTAAGTTTAAACGGCCGATTGTGCTCGGTTAAACTTAGTTTAACTTATCAGCTGTTTGCTAACTGCTTCGTTTTGGTTGCAACAAAATTATTTGGGCGCAAGGAAACTAAGTTTAAATTTAAACTGAGTTTAACTAAACTTAGTTTAAACTGAGTTTAAACCAGCACTGAAAAACTGGCCCTAAGTATAACCGTGCGCAATCAGCCGTTTAAACTCCGTTTAAAGTTTACTGAAAAACAGCATACTGCGTTAAAACTTATTTTAAAAGTCCAACAGAGTTCAACTTGCACTGAAGATCTGGCCCTTAGAAACGCACAGGTAAGTGGTTCTTCTTGCACATTTTGTACATTTGTGTTAAACTTAAAACATTCGACACAATTTAATTTTCCTTGAAATTTTTACAATTATCACACATGTGCTTTTATTTACTACTTTGTACTTTGTGTCAAAGAACAATATGCAACAAAAATTAATCATCAAAAATTAAGTTGACATGTTGAGTAATCGTCTCCAATTCTTAAGTTAAGGTAAGGTAAGTCTTGACTAACTGACCGTTAAGACGATAATAGGTACGTTCGTTTAAAATCTCCAACAGAAAATATCCAACAGCAAAATTCCGGGGATATGTCTTATGTTCTCTCACAAGAGAAAAATATCCAAAATAGTACGCGAACGCAAAATTAGCAGAAACTTGCAAGTTTAACAAACAGCTGATTGAATTCTTGTCCGCATCCAAATATGCAAAATCGAAAACCTTGCATTGGTGTTTTCTTGAAACATTCTACAAAGGAAACTTATCCAAATTAACAATTACTTGCTTCAATAACACTCATATTTTATAATTTTCATTTTTTAAATTCTTAAGTTTTTGATCAGCTATTTTCTTGTTGGCAAACTTCTGCGGAAACCCTCAATATGAAATGCACTCTCAATTTCTCCTACTTTGTAAGTTTTTTTGCGTACGCGAACGCTAAAATCTGATAGTTTCAATAATTACCCGTACGCGAACTTACCTAATGTTGTGCTCAGCAGTTGCCAGCTACATCTTTGTTTTCTAGGGCATTATCAAAATTATAGATGTTAGGACATTAGCTATTTTCTGTGGAAATGTGGGGTAACAAATATAAATTTTCTGGCCAATGGCAAAACGAAATAGCATACGTAGCAGTGGAAAATGGCGGAAAATTGAACTTAGGCTTGTTCACATTGTTTCAAATTTCTTTGATTTTGATTCTTAAAAAGGGAATGAATCACAAAATAACAATTGCAACTGCATTTTCCTCTAGAACCGCAAGACATGCATTTAGTCGGAGTCTTTAAAATAATATTAAAACAAAAATACGTAAAATCTGTTCTCACATAATTGAAATCATCCAAAGGTATGTACATATGTGCGCGTTCTTGCTGAATGTGCATCTCGATAATGTGTGTTTTTCGATCATTTTTACTTTTCTTCCAATAAATTCTTTCACTTCACAGTTGTCATAATTGTACTTTCCTGAGAATTTTGCTACCAATTGGCTCACAGGTCCTCTATATCACAGATATACTGTCTTTTATATCATTCAGTATGAACGCTGCGTATGTATTCGAAAATATATGTGGCTTTCGTCTAATTGTACCTTAATGGCGCACAAGGTACCGAAAAAACTTCTTTGTTTGAAAAAGTCGGAAAAGGTACAATTGAACTCCTATTCCATCACTGGTATCTGCCTTCAAGCCTATTCTGTGTATGGGTTGAATGTGGATCGCTTTGCAAATATTTCACCAGTTTTGTTTCATTTCACTTTTGTCGATTGTTGGTTGTCGGTAGTCCGTTGTCGTGTGGTGTATTGTGGTATTAATTAAAAATGATTTAGTTTGTAAAATATACCCCTTGGCAAAAGTAATTAAATTTTATTGCAAACTATTCACTCGAATCGGATATCAACTAAGTATTTGGAGTTTGAACAGTTCAGAACAACTCATCAGGCAATACCGTGTCCCCTCGTGGTACTTTCCTATTATTATTACTGATTTATGTGCAGTCTGTTTTGTTTTACTTTATATAAAGTATATATTGAATGATTACAAGTATCTATATTAAATACATAATACTTTTCGCTCGTGGAATGTAAAAGTGGAAAAGGTACATAGAAATATGGTGTTCTGAACTTGTTATTTTCGCGTTTAATTAAATTGAGTGCAACTCGGTAGATATAACAAAACATATGTATGTAAATATGTACTTAAACACCTGCATATTAACTAGCATACTCCAAAGCAAAGATAATCTCCAAAGTGCGTTGTGACCATTGCAATAACGATATTGCAAGAAAATAGTTTATTATTTGTGTTAACTTGCAAATAGGACTCGGATTCAGCGTTTGATTAGAGCATCCAGTAAAAATATGGATTTATAATGTGAAGGGTGATTATGCTGAAATTGCAACTCCATCACTTTCAGCCTTGATATATGTAGATACTTGTGTATTTTGGCCCGTTTATGTAAAAACTCGGCGATATGTGTATCTGTGTAACTTGGTCTTACAGTCCACTTTCCGTATATTTTAAAAGCTAACACAGTGATTTAAGTATATTTATATGTGTGTTGTACATACTTTAATAATGCTTTAGCTTTGAACTACGTTTAATCAAATGTGTCACCAGCTAAAATAGAATTGGTCAAAATATAGCAGTGAAATGTGATTTGTAATCGTTTTCAATAATTTTTTTAAATTTGTGACGCAAATGTTAACTTTATAATATGTTGACAACAATTTATGTTTAACTAGTATTAGTGTTAAATAAAGAGTTGCTTTCAATTTCGATAGTGCGGAAACTATTTAAAACTCGAAAAAAAAAAACAAATACCTTCGAATCAGGGGCTTTATTTATTTTCGATTGAAATTAACAATGTCTTAGGAAATGCCTTTGTTCAGAGCGAGCGAAAATTCATGTTATACGGACCGTGTTCAAAATGTAAGGTACCTTGTTTTTTATCAAAACTACTTTTGTATTTTGTGTTTTGTATTAATTTTGTTCCCTTAAAATTAATCCTACCTTAGCCCAACGCTTATTCCTATCCTTAAAGCACTTCTGATAAGCACTTTTTTATAGCTTTGAGTTCTTCTAGCAATGCTTTTTTTATCTCCCCAGTGGAAACAAAGCTCCGCCCTTTCATGAGAGTCAGTTTCAAATTCATCGGTTATGCCAAATTCAAACCAATTATATTTTATTATTTATAATTATAATTTGGGTAGCTGTGACCTTAAATTTGTAATGGTTGTTAAAGAGCCGGGCCAGTTTTTGAGCGCAAGTGTGTTTGTCGTTTAAACCGACTTAAAACTCAGTAATTTCAGTCAACTTAAAACGGGGTTAAACAAAGTTTAAACCGCCGATATGGCACGATTAAACTTAGTTTAACTTATCGGCTGATTGTTGAGTACTTTGTTTTAGCTGTGGTAGGTGTAGTTAAGAATATGTCCCGTCGGTATTTTCCAATGGGACATATTCATCCCGATTAGTAAGTTACGCCCCCAACCAGACATATTCATACATTTTCTTTTTTTTGTTGTTTTTGAGGTTTCCGAGAGGGTAGGAATCCCTTGTCAAGTTTGGTTTTAAGACAAACCGGTTTCGGCGTTGCGCCATCTTCAGAGTCGTTTTCGTTTGTTTCGTGAGGAACGTGATATGAAATCTGTTTTTATTTGTAATCCAATGAACATTTTCGGTAAGCACAACAGAAATATACATATATTATTGTTATATTAGCTTTTTAGCTTTTGACCGTTTTTGAATTTTTTTTCTATAGTTGACATTTCAAAAGCTTGCATGAATATACCGTCATGACTTTCAGTTCTCTTAAAGCGGTAACCTATGTATATCTGGAAGTCGATGGCTAGTCACAGTTTTTCTTGAAACAAAAGCCACCATATAGTTTGAATCTTTTTTTTAAACTGCCTCCTGAAGATTTTTTTCTTGTAAGTTACATATACTTGTACTCTGCATCCTCCTCTTGATGATCAATATTGGCCTCGCCAATAAAGCTTTTATCAGAAGATACCTGACCATCTGTAAGCTCGTAGTCATTGCTACTGCCGTACAAAAAGTCGTTATCCTTAGAGTTTATTAAGTAAAACATGTTTCAAAGTATGTTTTTGTTCTTTCTTACAAACCCAATGACACAGAAAAAATTAAAAAAAAGAACTTAAAATAACAATACTTACCCAATTGGCCGCATCAACAATGTCCTACACTTAAATAGTTGTAAATACAAAAACTTTGTAATGTATGAAAATAAATTTAATTTAATGTCCGCTTTACTTCTTATTGTTTAGTGTTTAAGTGTTAATTTCAACTAAAATTTAATTTTACAATATATGTTATGTACTCATAAATGTTATATTAATAGGTCATACGACCGTAATAAATAAATTAAAAATAAACGACTTCGAGTCGAATTCGATCCCGACCCGTTCTGGTGAATAATTTGTTTGCCGACGACTATCACCGGCGGCTCGCTGGTGAACTCGTCAGCGGATGAAAATCGCAGTTCCCCGGCGAACAACAAAATCGATGGGGTAGCTAACTACGGACATACATATATGAATATGTATATTGAAACTAAATTCTTTATATGTATGAATATTAAACATATTTTTTATTTGTCATTGTTTGGCGATATAACTATTTAATTTAAATATTTTTGAGTTTTAAGGCCGATCGGTTTATTGGGAAAATTATTAGGAAAAAACAACATTACTCAAAGCGGTAGAAGTTATAGTACTATTTTGGAAATCACCACATTTCCTCATCAGACGTCTTTCTTCTTGGCTTCTGCGGGAGTCGAACCCGCAACAACATGCTCAATACTTAAGCCGGCAGCTAAACGCATTCAGCTATGCTTACGCTGTGTGAGCTGTTGTTATTTTTCCTGATTTCCCTTCACAACTTACTCCAATCCGTTCTCAGTAGTGTTGTTTTTTTTCCTAATAAACCAATCGGCCTTAAAGTTCAAAAATATTTAAAACAAATATATTTTTATTTATATCGCAAAACTTATAAAAAAAAATCAAAAAAAATCCTTTTAGCCCTCTTTGAAATTCTGTCCCCGGCATAACGATAATGTCTCTCGGATGTTTTCTCCATAATTTCAAGACCTTCGTTATACCTTTGCTATACGGAGCCTGAAATATAATTGTAATTTTATAAACATTTTGCGTTTGTGAAAACTAAGCATTAATAAGTATGAGTACTTCTTTTTGCTGCTGTTGTAATAAGGTGCCGCACAGGTCTCTTCGATGTCGTTCCCATCCACGAAAACTGTACCGCCAGGTCAACGCTCAAAAGAGCGTTCCAGCATTTTCTTACATATTGCTCCACGTTATACTCAGCAATACTTTTGAGGTCATGTATCTTTTTAAAATAAATATCACATTAGATTTAAATTACAACGAAAACATAGATTTTCTTTACCAAATGGTGAAAATTCTTTTGGTTTTGCAGCTGCTTCAGGATAATAATGTCCTCTGTTATCCGAGCTACGCAATTCATTATCTTCTCTGCCATAGAGTCTTCGTGGATAGATATTCTGCTATTTTATAATCTGTGCTTCTGTCTGTAAGTAAATATATTATAAACTAACAAAAGCAGAAGAGTTTGGTTAAGCTATTTCCTTACTTTCTGGTTGTGTAGATACATAGCTGGATCCCATGGAATCGCCGCTTATAATGCGCATTCGTTTCATTGTTGATGAGTTTGTTATTAATTAGCATTTAATTCAATTGAAAAATAATGTAATAAAATTGATTTTTTTAAATATTGAAATCGTTTTTGGGTGTTTAACATATGTAAGTATGTATGTGCGCCTATGTATGCATGTAGTAGATACAGTGATGCACAACCCACAAAGCTCTTTAAAATCGAAAGGCTTTCAGATTTATAAGCTTAAAAAGACGAATGCAAATCATGTTGTTTAAGACAAATAAAAACGCGTTTTGAAAATGTGTTAAAAAAATGTTTTATAAGTCGTCATCTTTTGTAAGCGACTAGCAAAAGAACGCCCAACCCGCTTATAATCAACTCTCTTATATTTTAAATACACTTTATAGCACTAGTCTGTCAAAATTAATGGTGGTTTGTAAAATTTTATTGCAAAACAAAACAAAATGAGTAATTCTTATAAGAGGCGATTTTACTTACGTCTGCTCTATCTTTGTTTTTTACTTAGTTTTATTTTCCAATGATTATACACAATAGCACCACTTTCTCAATTTGTAACACTTTCAATGAGGTGAGCTATTTCTTAAGCTGGTTTATTTCAACTCAACTGTATTCAAGCCTTCGAAACGATCGAAGAGAAAACGAATTGCCAGAGCAAATGGGCGCTATTCTGCACAATGAACGATAATGCTCCCAGCAGCAGCTCGCCTCACCTGACAATAGCTAGCGCTGATCTGATAAAAACCCAACCAACCAACGAAGTCCTCATAATCATCTCGATCGACAGGCCTGTCAGACGTTCGAGTACCACCTACCTACATACATACATATGTCAACTTTAATAATGCAGACTGGGCGCGATTCACGGAATTCACCGAAAGTACCTTCAGTGTGTTCGCACTCGGTCACTTTGGCCGACGAACGTGACCACATGTGCCAGATAGATCCGGGAAGTCTAGGCATCTGATCCGCTTATTGCTTTCATAAATGCAAAGCGTAGGACGGGTTTTCTTTATGTGGGGTTAAAATTTCTGTGACGTAATTGTAGTCAGTATGTACAAGTAGTTTTATAAAGAACTGGATAATTTTTGCCACTGACAACTCTCCTGCTTGAAATCTATCTTTACTGCCAAGGAGTAAGTGCAAGCGTTAGGCAATACCCCTTAAATTGACGGTCACAATGTAATGCTATACATATTGTATTTGCAATTTAAGTTTCCATTCAGACTTATACATTTTTCGAAAATACTATGATTCGATGATATCAGCCACAATTTGGTTCAGATAATCGGAGTACTACTGTTTTTACAAAAATTAGAAAAAAAAAAAACAATAAGATCCTTTGTTAGTGTCTCCGCTATTTTTCTTTGGTGCCTACATATTATTTGTCATTTGTTTTCAAGTCTTTCCGTTTTGCAAAGGCGCCTTAATAATTGTTGTAGTATATCCGTTTGCCTCGTTTGGTTTTGCTTATTTACAAATATTTACCGCGAGCAATTAAATATCAACAATTGTCTTCTTTATGAATATACATAAGTAAATAGACGAGAAAAAGCGAGCCGAGGACACGACTGCAGAAAAATAAAATAAAAGAGGTGAATTTGGGTTGATGTTCAGCCACAGAAATTAAGCCTATTTGCGCAATATTACTGTAGACAAAGGAATCATAAACTGTTGTCCATCTGCCAACAGGTACATACTTACATATGTATGTGTGTGAGCATACACATATCCATACAAACGTATACTCGTAATATGTAAGCTTTATTCTAATGAATAAAAATCCTTTCTGAGCCTCCGTATGTAATATTCTTTGGTGTCAGGCGCAAATATTACAACTCCTTAAAATTTTTTTACAAAAAAATCTATTTAGAAGGCTTAGAGTTTACTCAAAATTGAAACATTTTTGGCTGTTTATACATATGTACTTACATATAATATGATTTGAAAATTTAGCAAAAAGTAAAGTTCTACAGTTGCGAATTTTTGAGGGCATGAACCTGGAGTGTACGGACGCTTAATTAGGGCTGTGCCTCTGCTCGGCTAGTTGTTGTTTCCATGTAAGCAAAATCTGACATCAGAAATATAAAAATCGTGCTTGACGATCTTGATGCAAAGGCAAGGAGGGCATATTTGGTTCCACAGTCAGAAAATTCAGTCTCTACGACGAAACCTCCGACAACGTACTGTTGCTGATCGATTTTGTCGGTGCCCAAAACATGGTAGTGTGTCGCGCCAGGTTCCAGCATTAGGTTGATGACAGAGTACACGCGGAGCGAAGATTGAAGCGATAATATTTCTTGCTATAATCAAAGCTATCACATGTCAGAGTGCATGCTAGTTTGCTTAATATAAGTGTACATTTTTTACTTTTCACTTTTCATAAACACATAATAATTTAAGCGCGAAACAGCTGTTAAAATGACAGAAAACAAAAAGAATAGAACAAATTAAAGCGAGTTCATGCTATAAAGCAGTTCAGAACATACTTTGTAGCTTCACGCTTCATTTATAGCATGAATACACTTTGCTCTTCGCTTACACTCTGACATGCATCAAGCAAACACATAAGAAAATACTAGATGCTATTTATAGCACGATGTAGCTTTACTGCTTTGCTCCGCTTATAGCGTGCACTCTGTCGTCAACCTTAGATCCACCAGCCTATGATGCTGCCTCCAGAACGAACAACTCTTGCCGTAATTTACCTTGTCGTTAGGGGCGTAAGAATATCTACTTTCAGTGTTCTAGATGTGCGCACGATCCGAGGAACTAACATCGACCCGGATCATTATCTAGTCAGAGCCAAGATTCGCGTACGCATCTTTACACCGAAAAGTATGTGCAAATTAACGCATGGAAAGCTCAGCGTCGAAAAGCAGCAAATCACAACAAACAACCACACACTGCGCTCCTCGATATGCGCTTCTGCTCCCTGATAGCATTAATTAACAGAACAGCGTTTCTCCAGTGGACAGTTTAAGATGCTGGCATGCAGGAAAATCGACCGATAGTTTTTTTAAGAGACGACGACGTCCAGCAGGCTTCAATAGCGGGGCCTGTGAGAATGATAATGGCAACACAGTTACTAATGACTACTTTAATTATGAAGTGAACGATTTTCCACACTATATAAGGGTAACAGCATCGACCGCTATGAGGAAGTTAATCACCGAAATACCTATGCAATGATAAAAAATGTGTCGCTCCATAGAATCCAGGATATACACCACGATTAATATCATCCTAAAGATCGACCTAAGAATAACAATTGGCAACAGGTCCTACTACGCGATCGGTGGAAAATTGATTTGCAGAGCCCATTCACAACGAAACTCTATCCATCGTCGTGGTTGACCTTTTATATGCCGTCAAAAGAAGGAAAAACTCAATCAACGATTTAAAAGCGTAGCTTTCGAGAGAACTATTCTACACAAAATGTATGACGTGGGCGACGGATACCAAGGAAGATGGAATGCCGATTAGCTTTATATTGCGATGGCTTGGCATGGTGTACGTATTGATGGAGATGCTCCGGTGAAAATATCCTTCGCCACGGCAACCATGGGTGCGCAACGAAGGCAAGGTCAAAGTGCAGAAGGAGTTGCCTTCATTTAGTATGCATAACTGGTTCCAGTAACTCAGCAAAGGAGAGAGGGAACTGGCCAAAGTTTTTTTGTCTTGGCTCAAACCCTCAAACGGTTGTTACGTTTTTATTTTATTTTGTTTTTACTTTCAATAAAAATTTTTTTAAATGTTTTCTTCTCATTGACCATGAATTTATGCGTTTATTCGAGTATTTATGTATGTAAGGAATTTTGGATTTATACGTACGTATGTATGTACATTCCCTACAAGACGGCAGAGCATGAAATAAATGCTCAAATTATCATTTTTTATAATTTCAAAAGTGCTTATTAAAGTTGTCATTTTTGTTCAGGGCGTGGGAAAAAACTAAGAAGTTTCCCCTTGTCGGTGTGATTTTATATCTCTTTCCTACCTACAAAAATTGCATATACATATGTGAAGAATATATCTAACTTGCTCTAGCTGACAAGGCAACTAATAATTTTTATGCCTATAATGTAATTAGCGCTGGCAACCAAACTACGCATTGTTGTCATCACAAACTCATCAGCACTAATAATCAAACTACTCATTTTTGTTATTACAAACTCCTCAGCACTAATAATGAAACTAGTCATATTTGTAATCACAAAGTCCTCAGTACTTATAAACAACCTCCTCATTTTTGTAATCAATATTTTATCGTATACGTTTTTATTAAAAATAACTACTAAATAAAAACAATAAAAACTGTTAAAATAAAGTATTAAATAAAAAAATAATAATCAAATCGGTAGAGGAATAGGGATGTTCGAGCATCAATCACTACTGCAACACTGCAAATAAAAGTCGACGTTAACACTAAAGAAGATGGGAATGCCAAGTTTTCATGATTAAGTCGGCCTTTGATCATACTTGACGCTGGAATATCCCCAATGTTCATCCAAAAAACATGTTTTCGTGCATAAGCATAATAGAATAAATGAAATAATTTTTTGGAATAAAATTTTTTTGCTGAAATGCCGATTATTCATAGCCTACTTTGATAAAAATTCGTCATATATTTTTCTATCTTTCTCCTTCTATCACATAAGATTCTTATTGTAGGACGGCATTACTGCTCTAACATATGGAAATTTTTCGACAGTTCGAAAAACAAATTTATAAATGTGTGCGTGAAATGTTACTGGTTCTTTACTTTTTGAATTTTCTTTATTACATACATATGTATGTACATACATATGTATAAGTACAAACTAAAGTATGACTTTTTGGGACAACTAAAATTACGTTTGTAAATCTCACCAAACGAAAGATTTTATTTCACCAGCAAATCTTATATTATAAATATAAATTTTTTCAGTTTTTCAAATCCCATTTATTTTTATGCATTTCGCTGTTTGTAGTTTACCTTTTCATGTTTATACTAAAAGGTGTTCCGAGTTAAGCTAGGTTACAGATTATGTACATACATATGTACACATGTATGTATGTATGTGTTTTGTGACCAAAAATATCTATTATTGACAATAACTGAGCAAGATGGTTATGCCTAAAATGTTAGCGCAGACATATTTCAAATTCAATTTGCATTAATGTGACCTTTCCTCATGGTCCTTTTAAGAAATTCCACTAGTGTGTATACATGTGTATACATGTGTGTGTGTGTGTGTGTGATGTGTGTGCAGTTGGTATCTAAACCAAGCTCGCAGATTTTGTTGGCTTGCTTGATAACATGTTTTTACTCCACTCGACATCCGAAACAAGGGCAATTGTATGACGTGTCACGTGCAATCTTTTGCAGTTACAGTTATTGTGCTGTCACATGCATGCGATGTCATGTCAACTTGTGTGCATTACCCGCCGTGATTACGGAACAAAAATTGTTACAACAAATCGACCAATAAGTTGAAAATACGGTCATCACCACAGCCATACATATGGTTATATGTGCATGTGTATGGACACATGTATGTACATACATACATACATACATACATACATACGATACACAGAGTAATAATTACATATGCGCATTAAGACGCTTCAAGTTCCATTTCAAATCGGTGCAATTAATGAGCTCGACTAGGTTGGAAATGCATCAAAAGGTCTGCCCCTTTGCTCGATCGCGGTCACTCGTTGGAGCCCGTAACCACCCATTTTGGGTTTCTACTTATATCAGTTTTCGGGCAGTTGAGAGCGGCAATGAAAGCGTAACTTTTGTTTCCCACTAGCCCGAATCTCGGCGAGTTTGTGGAAATTGTCTAATTCAGCTACGAATAAGAAGGGCGATTCATGAATACCAAATCACTAACAATGGAAAGCATGCGATGAAGTATATTTATTATTGCCCGTGCTTTTGGGCTGATTACTCTCTAAAGAGTGAGACAATTTCTACCAACATACATTCTACTCAATAAATTAAAAACATTTAACACTAAATATCAATACAATTCCTCCTGTGGTATACTTGCCATACTCATTTTAATTCTATAAACATAACATAAGTATGAATAGCCGCAATATCATCTGTGTCTTCCTTCTTCTTAATTAGTTTCTGCAGTATTCGTAAGCTCTCTAAAAGCGTGTCCATCCCTTCGCCAGTGTACACAATAACTCAAGTGAAAATTCAATAAAAGTTGGTATTGGTATTGGTTGGTGAATTACTCAATAAAAATTTGAAATATTTTAATTTTCTACAAATGCTTGAAATATGAATTTATATGATCTTTGTTCGAGAATTTTCGGCATTTTAATTTTAAAAAAGTAAATATTTGTAAAAGAACAAACAATGGCCAATATGCAGGTGTCGTATAATTTTGCAACTCACAGTAGTTAGGCTTACTTTCATAGATATACATATGTACATATGTATGTATGTATGTATATATGTATACAAAACACCATTCTAATGTGCAGCATAAGTAATTAGGGAGATAAATAGGAAATGAAAACCTGCTGAAAAAAAGTTGTAAGGTGTCGCTTTTCGCGGTTAAAACTCGGTGTACACATAAGTATGTACATACTAGGCATATCAATCCAGTGAATTTAATAGCCATTTATTTTTCAAATTTTGTTTCATCAAAAATTTCCCTTTTAAGGGCAAAACAAAGCCTTTAGAGAGTTCACAATCCGTGTTATTTGTGGTATTTCTATAGTTTGCTATTAAAATAATAGTGGAACGTATGGATGCACTGTACAACGGTTTCTTAAAAATATGTATGTATACGCGCATTTCCATTTAGCTTTAATTAACATTTTTTCAAACAAAAATAAACCTCAAATGATTTAAAACAGAAAGAGCCGATCGAATATAAGTACATACATATGTACATACCGTTTAGAGTTGTATTGAAACATAGATGTTAAGTAATGATTAGATAATGCTAATGATTGCTAATTAACCTTCTTTTGTGAAATTCTCTAATTCATTAAACAATTAGAATTAGTTCAACTAATTCCCATTAGATAATTGAAATTTTTATTCTAATGGTAAATCTAATTGCCATTAGTTGCCATTAGCAAAAAAATTTGGTTTACCTTTACAATTAGAAATCTAATTGACTTCTTCTAATTAAATAAGATATTCAATTAGCTTGAATTAGAATTAATTATTTTGATAAAAGAAATTGTTTCCGAAGAATAATTGAAGTGAACGAATAATGTCGTAAGTCACTGTAGGTGTAAACATACAGGAGAACCTTGCTGCAACAACCGAAAATCATAAATGTGAGGGTTCGTATGCTGAATCGACCTTTTATGATTTCAGTGATAATGGTAAGTTCTGCATAAATGACACATACATACATATATATGGTATTTTTAGTAAATCAGAACACATTTTGCAGAAGAAAGTACTGATTTATTGTCAAAATTGACTGAGGAGGCTGAAAGCCTGCATTTTATTTCGAATATGATGCATCAATATTTGAATGATGCTGATAAAACTTCCAATGTATGGTGCAAATATCCTACATTTAAGGAAATAGCACTGTTTTGCAACACACCGCTTACGTCTTCAGGCCCTGTGAGGCGGCTATTTTCCTTTGCGGGCATTATTAATAGTCCAAGGCGGGGTCGCTTGACGGACTTTTCTTTTGAAAGGCTCGTATTGCTGAAAGCGAATATACCCGGTCATTGTAGTTATTAAACAGTTAGTACGTACGTTAAATATATGTGCATGTATGTAATATATGTACATATGTAAGTAATAAATATGTGTGTGAAATTCATATTATGAATATTTTAGTTTTTTTTTGTTTTTGAAAATATGAACATAATTGATTCTAATTCGAGCTAATTGAATATCTACTTGCATTATAGCAGAAGTCAATTAGATTTCCAATTGTAAAGGTAAACCAATTTTTTTTTGCTAATGGCAACTAATTGCAATTAGATTTACCATTAGAATAAAAATTTCAATTATCTAATGGGAATTAGTTGAACTAATTCTAATTGTTTAATGAATTAGAGAATATAAAGCAATTGCACCAATTGCTAATTCTAATTGGAATTTAACATGTATGTATTGAAATAAGAAAATTTTAAGTTTATTTATTTTAAGTTATTGAAAAGACCAATGAATACATACATGAATTACAACAAATTATTCTCTTTGTTATTCTAATGTTATTTTGTATACTTCTTAAATAACGATTTAAAAATTTAGTGAAATTCGGGGTCCCGGGATTGTCCCGGGATTTTGTTTTTAGATCTTGAAAATCTCGGGATGAATAAAATGCCCACATTTGACATCCCTAGTACATACATACACACATACGAGTATGTACAAACAATATTTAATATAACTTTTATTTTGTATTGCTTGGTAATTTTTAAATTTTAGAATTATTTTTGTATTTTTTACGAGGCGTTTTGAAGTGTCTTCCAGTTACGTTTTGTGGGCGATTTTTCCTTTTTTGTGCGGGTTTTCATATACGATTATGTTTAGATTGATTTAAGAAACTTGTATGGAAAAAAATCTCCATTTTTTGAATGAATTTTTCGATTTTCTTGAGAGCATAAAATATAAATCTATAAAGCTATAGATATATACAAAAATAATAATAATAAACACGAAGAAGATCAAGAATTCAATGCAACAGCACGAATAACAGACGATTTAGTTAAACAAGGCTTGTGGAAGTAATGGATATCGATGTTTTTTTTTAGCAGAACACGATTCGTACGTTGCCTGCGTGGATATATTATTGTTGCTTTACTATAAAAAATATTGGTGCATAATCATAGTCAGGTTAAAGCCAATTACATATGAACTTAATCTCTTTCATTCTCGAGTTAGCGTTGGCTTTTTCGCTTTGAGCCAGCTCTAAAGTGAGAGTGACGTTTAGTATTCAATAAAGCTACTAATAGCTTTAGCTAATAAGATTAAACGAAATTAAAAAAAAAAACAAAAAATTAAACGATTTCGGAAGAATAAATGATTAACGATTATTGATAAAAGACACATAAGGAACTATTTGATTTATTCGATTGGATCGATGAATAATAGTTGCCTTCAACAACATATTTTGTCCATTTTTAACCACTTCAATTCAACTACTACGAACGTATTCGACAATATTAAGTAATAGATTATATGCATCGTAATAGAAGTTCTCCAAAAGCAGGATCTAACTATAACATAGCATTTTTGAAAACAAACCGAAGCACAACACAGAAAAAAATGAGTAAAAGGCGGCACAACAACAAAGCTTTGTTTGAAAGTTGAAATTAGTGTGGGCCTCCTGGTTTTTTCAACTTCTCGATTTCACATTTTGTTTACATACATATATTTAATCTAGAATACATTTTACATACATATTTACGTTAACATAGAAAAATATGTATATACATACATATGTATCTTTTTACAGGAAATATAACATGAACATAACAACATTTAGAAGTCAATTAGAATGGCCAAAAGGACGCGTTGCAGGCAAATAAGAGGTCATTTAAAGCGATGCCTTTTGGCACTAAAACAATAGCAATTTAACGAATAGCATATTTCCTATAATGTTCTATTGTCTTAATTGGCTATGGCGAAATAAAGAAATTAAAATAATGGCCAGAGCAAAATGGAAGCGAAAACAACAGCAATAAAATAGTATATGATACAAATGTTAAGCAAATAATGAATGCAAAAACTTATATGTACGTACATATGTAAGTATATTGAATGACAGTGAAAAAAATTAAAAATTGATTGAACTAGAAATCAATTCGCGTGAGAGTTCCACGAACGCCGTTCGTCACAGTTGCAGCGTTGCATTTTAAAATATTGACAATAAACTTGGTTGGACTTTGCACGAGCTGAGATCCATTTAACTGATTAAATTAATCAAATAGCGAAAATAATTAAAGGACGACCAGTAAAAGTACCATCGGCCATTACTTATGAATACTATAACAATAATATTTGCTTTATATATGCAAAAGAGGTCCAACGATCGGCGAGCTTTAAATATTAGACAAATATCGACGACACACCGAATAATCTGGAGGTGAAACGTGAAGGCAAAAGGAACATCAACACCAATGAATTTATTCTGCTGCTGCTGCGGTAACATGGCGCCAAACACAAGGATAACTCGCAAATGGGAACTATTTGCAGGACGCAATAAGTTCTACTGTGATGGATTGTTGATGTCCGCACCACACACTGGAGTTTTTTACTTGACCTGCATACTGATCACGGGCACCAGTGCACTTTTCTTTGCGTTTGAGTAAGTAATTATTGTTTCTCATTATGATTGAATCTTTTTATACGATTTACCATTATATATATGTATGTAGCTCATACAGTTCTCCATTCCATTTTCTTCGGTACCCGTAGCCCCCGCAAAGAGGGCCATACATCTTATAAGGAATAGTTTTCTCCGTTTTTATTCTCCTTATAAAAAGTCGAGCATTGACGAGAGGTTTTTAGATAGCGTTTATGTTTCCTTAAGAATGTGCTTCGAATTTCAAATTCCCATCCAGCTCATTGTAGGATGTGTTGGCAAGAGTTATTCTTTAGATGTATGTATATTGAAACGATTTTCTGTCATCCCTTGCCCACACAGTCGGAAAATCAGAAGAAAATCAAGATTATTCTTTACTTGATCTTCAGGCTGATGTTATTGGTGGTGAGTTGTAAGACCAACCGTGCGGTAGCCACAATAAGCGAAGACCCCTTGTTTATTGCCCGAAAGTACTTTGTTTTTTCCTCTTTCAACGCTGGGCCAAACTCTTTTGCTTCATTTTCTAAAACAAAAAGTTCACAACACATAAAAAACCCAACAGTGCTGTTTCGTGAATATGAGATTTTTCGTAACGTCTTGATAAGAAAAGCTAAACAACAAGTCAGACCTACTGCCGATGGAACTCAAGAAATTGACTTTTTTGACTTAACGAAATGCAGGATCATCCTTCTCATAGATTAAGCAAAGCACACTCTGGTTCCTATCTTCTGGCTGCACCAGCATCTTAAGCTCTTCGGGCTGACGTATTCTGCCTCCCACTTCTTACTCTTGAAAATACGGCAGGATTGAGTCCGTTAAAATCGTTGTTTCTCGACGTAAAACTTTCGTTGCACTATTGCTTCGGATTCTTCAATGCACCGAGGCATAAGCGTCGTCGAAGGATAGAACGTTCTTGGTCCATTGATCTGGTCACACCCAAGTGCCTTTGTCGATATTACGATGCTAGAATTTGGTAATACTCACAACTATTTTCCGTATCGTGGCGAAGTCGAAATCCTCTCCCGTTGTCGGAGGTAGTATCTCTTCACCCTTCCCCACCGTTGGGTACGTACACGCAAACGAAGCTGACGTTGTTGTACTAAATTTTGAATTTATTCCAAATTATTTCACCATGTTTGTTCTTTACCACCCGCCAAACGTATTTCAGTTATTTCAGTTGGAATTGTTCGAAAACTCGCTTACCTCTGCTTAAGATAGAAGACAAAGGGCGATCGAGAGCCCAGTTAATTTTTCATGCATCTTTAATAAAAAAAAAACCTTGTAATACACGAGTATTTATCTACGCACATATTTATATAAAAAAAATAGTATGTACATACATATGTATGTATGGATATGTGTACATATGTATGTATGTATATAGGGGAAATACAAAACTACAAGGCGTAAATTAGGTCTACAACGAGTATAATTACTTTGAAATGTGCAATAGAGCCTCTACAGTCGCATGCGTTAGAAAATATTATACTTTCAGCTGGACAAATTTCCAGTCCGCGCCAACAACATTGTACACGAATGAACGCATAGGACGGGCGTTCCCTAGAGATCTAAAACAAATTATTAGCTCTATTTGTAATGCGAACGAACATACTTTGCTGCATCAAATCGCATGCGTTTCGCCATTGTTTTTATCCTTTCACTTCCTTTGTGCAATTTTGCAAGGATGGCGCTGATGCAGGCTTTTGAATAAGTCTCTCCCAACGATTACTGATGTTGAAAGACACTAACACATGTACATAAGTACATATGTATGTATATTTGGTACATATGAGTATAGACATGTAGTATTTACATATGTATGTATGTATGTATGTATATAGGATAGCTGGTATGTTTGTAGGTTCATATCTACACATGAGTACCAACATGCAAAGTTAAATTCCATGTGTCTGTTTCAATTGTTCATTTACTGGATAGTTGAATGCATTGTGGCTCTTTATTTTATAGAAAAGTGTAACGATTCCTTTTTTTTTTTTTCAGTATTCCACTAAATATGATACAATGCACGATATTCATTCTAAATGTTGTCGCATCACACTTAAAGCGTTTTATGGTGACTTGTCGAAGCGACCTCCACAATATTTTTTTTTTGTGTTAGATTTGTTTCGCCTCCTTCTTGTTAACTATGACTTTTAAATATCCAGCTGGCCAAATTGTCATTCTTCTGTTAGATATCCGCGAGAGATCTTTATGATTTCTGATCGACCGTAGTGGCAAATTCCGATTTATTTAACCGATGTTTCTAACTGGTATCTAACAGATGAATGACATCCGATTATAGCATAATGAGTCAAGTCTACACGAAGTCGCATAGAATTCTATTAGGCATGTCGCGAGAGTCAAAAATGCGAAATGTTTACTTGTCCGACTTATTTAATGCTAGAAAATGACTGGCAATTGTGCTAACTGAATAAGTGGATTAAGTGTCACTTGTACTCGTATTGTCCACGTTGTGCATAAGTATTTATGTATATACATAATCATTAATGTAAAAATCTTTTTTTTGTTAAATTACAGTTGCCCGTTTCTTGCCACACGTATAAATCCTATAATTCCTATTGTTGGTGCAGTGCTTTACTTTTTTACAATGAGTTCCTTGCTACGAACAACCTTTACAGATCCTGGTGTTATACCCCGTGCATCTCACGACGAGGCTGCCTACATAGAAAAACAAATTGGTAGACATTTTGAAATATGTAAGTAGCTGTTTAAATGAAGAACTTTTATTTATATTCTTGCAGAAGTGCCAAATTCATTGAATAGTCCAACATATCGGCCGCCGCCACGCACTAAAGAGGTCCTTGTTAAAGGGCAAACAGTGAAACTCAAATATTGTTTTACATGTAAAATTTTTAGACCTCCACGAGCTTCTCATTGCAGTTTATGTGACAATTGTGTTGATCGGTTTGATCATCACTGCCCTTGGGTGAGTATTGACAATATTGTGACATTCGAATAGTTCGGCTAGTCGGTTAGATGCAATCTATTGTATATACATATGTACATACATACATACATATGTAATAGAGAGCTATGTTATCAAATAGTACATATAATCATATAAAATTTTATTAATTGCATAATACGTAGCAATATATGGCTGAGACTGACCGAATGCTCTTAAATTGCATATACATTTGTTTCAAATATTATGTTTACAATTTTTTATTAATTTATCCTTAGGTTGGTAACTGCGTGGGAAAACGAAACTATCGGTTTTTTTACTTATTTCTAGTCTCATTAGCATTTTTAGCAGTATTTATATTTTCATGCTCAGTGACACATTTAGTTTTATGTAAGTATATTGGGAAAGAAAACAATAACGCGAGTAACATATCGAGCCCTATTTGCGATTGTAACGTAGTCGATAATGTTTCGGAAAATGCTTTTGAATGTAAATTATAAATATAATAAAACGAGTAAAAAATATTTGAGCTCACGAATATTTGTCACGAATAGTACATTCGGAGAATGTTTTTATGTGTAAACTATCCGAAATGTTCAACAAGGCAGCAGTAAAAAGAATCGCAAGCGATTGAATTTGTTGAGTTCCCTTACACAACATATTCGCAAACATATAGCGCAAACGTCAATACAATCGAAAATAAGGCTCGATATAGATGTACTCCTGACTAAATACTTTTTTTTTTTAAGTGATGAAAGCTGAACAGGAAGTATTTGAGGTGATAAAAAAGGCGCCATTTACTGTGATCGTTGTGTTCATTTGCTTCTTTTCAATTTGGTCAGTTATTGGCTTAGCGGGATTTCATACGTATCTCACCACAAGCGATCAAACGACAAATGAAGATGTAAGTTGGATATTATTTAATACTTATATATGTTGACTATGTGTTCCTTATAATATATACATACATCATTGCATTCAATTTATATGATCGCAGCTCAAGGGATCATTTTCATCAAAAGGTGGGCAGCGCTCTATCAATCCATATTCGCGAGGGAATATCTGCCTCAATTGTTGCCATATACTTTGTGGCCCCATGACGCCGTCCTTGATAGACCGGTATGTCCAAACTAAGACTTTATTTCGTACATATGAGTTAATGAAAATTTTTATTTTTGTTCACACTATTTCTTAACCAGTCGTGGAGTGGCGACGGATGATTTTATATTACAAATGCAACAACATACCAGTCCACGGCATCCGTTAAGCGACGTGATGAGTGCTTCTCATGTTGGCACAAGTGGTATGATTACATCACAGCCGGTGATTGCTGGTGCTGGAGGCGGCATAAGTATCGGAGGTAATGACATCAAGAACCGCATGTACGATGAGGTGAGCATTCATTAATTTATGTACATACATACATACTTACATATGTATGAGTGTTTATTTGACGACTAAATTTTTGAGTATTGATTTATTCTTCCCTCGTAACTTTCGGCTATGGAATCAATGACAATTGCTTGTTTCGATAAATACGATGCCTGCAGTCCCATCCTTCTTCCACAACTTTAGGAGGCAGTAATGGAATATATCGGCCGCGGAGTTATGATAACTTACAAAACGGTAAGTCACAGCAGCAACAATACAAAAAGTGTTCATTGCAAACACTTCTACCACCCACTACTCATCAATTCAAAAATCGACTTATAAAATCAAAACCAGAACGACAAATTCTGCACGAAACGCACAGTGCATACGCGACCCCACAAATCATACATTCACCTGTCATATCGTCGTACCATTTAAACTTGAAGCGATCGCTTCATTTGCCACTCTCTCCGGCATTCGATGCAAGCACCTCACCTCTGCCACTTTTGCATCAGTATCTGCCACATTTTCACACACTACACCCGGCAGCATCACAAGCTCAATCCTTAGTAATAACTGGGGTAACAAATGATGCTATCGCTTCACCCATATCGACGTTAACAACTCCGGTGGCCGCCACCCAACACATTGCTGCAAAGCGTCCATCGACATTGCAACTTCAGGCGACTGCGGCCCATTCGGCCAGCACCACAACCCTGACGACAATACACACAGCAGCTCCGCAGCCACCGGCGCCGTCCGATTTCAAGTACTACTCACCACAACGCAGTACGGATTCAAATCTGATGCGAAACTATCCATTCCATAAAATACGTGGTATGCGTCGGCAATCGACGCAATCGGTAGATTCACAAAAGGCAACCATAAGTGGTTACCAACCACTACCCATGCGGCCGCGTTATAAACATCAAGAGGTACTCTTCGAATTAAAATCGCCCACAAATCGATTAACTATTCGCGAATGTGACTTCGGTGGTGGCGGTGAGCCCTGTGATGACGACCAATCCATAAAAGATAGTCAAATATTTCGGGTTAGCAAACGAAATCTATATATGAATCATCGCTCTCCATGGAAGGAGCGCGATCGATATTCTAATTTGTATGAGTATTCATTTAATATAGATTTAAATTCTATAATAGAGGATGCTGCAGGAAGCGACTCATCATAGTATGAAACGGGCATAGCCAATACTTTAACTAATATTACACTATTGATGTTGCAAATAATTATGGGAGAGTGCAAAATGTCAGTATTTTTCAAAACCTCAATTAAACGAACGGTATATTTATTGTTATATGTATGAGTGTAGAGTTTTAAAAGCAACGAAATTACTAATTTAAGAAACTAAAATTCCAGTTCTTCAACGCCTAAACTTTAAAAATGAGGTTGTAACAGCAAATACATACAATGAAAATTAACGATAGATTCATACGAGTTCATATAAAGTCGCTGGGACACCTTTCAAACGAGATTGGAAGAAGTCTAAAACTATAAAGCTATACTAGATGCATGCGTATGAATATCTACATATAAATTTTAATTTACCTCTAAAAAATTTAATTTATTATACTGCACATATAAATAGTGAATCAAATTAAAACAATTCAGTTTAGTCAGCTAAAAATGCTCTAATTCAATTAAACACATCTAATTTAGCAACTATTACTATGGTTATAACCATAACTTGTAAATATACAGCAAATCTTTGCTATGTATTGGGAAAAAAACTTCATTGGACATTGCATTTAGGACAATAGGAGATTATTTATTGTAAATATGCACATATTTACAAACATATATAAAAGATAAAATGAAAGTTAATGTTTCATACTCTCGTGATAATTTGAAATGCGAAAGCGGAAAAAGTTTTCAAGTTGAAAATAATAATATTGTGGTCGCATGGAAAATCGGGCATATTCCGATTTTAAGTATTTTCAAAAATAATCTGAAATGCTGAACTGCGACTAAATAATGGTATACATACATATGTATATAAAATTAATTAAATTAAAATGTGTGCAAGGGCAGACCGGCAAGTGTCTGTTAAGTACAAAGAAAACTAGTTTTTTGCTTACGAGCTTTATTTTCCTTTAAGGGCGTTACATATTTTTTAACGGTGTTCTAACTTTTTAAAGCTTTTCGAAAAATATTTTTTGGTGGTTTCTCCATAACAATGCGTTTGCCAAAGAACCATTTTTAATCCCAATGTGGACAAAAAGTGATGCAAAATGTTACAAGCAATTTTGGTATGCTTTTTTGTACGCTTGCAATTTTAGGAGGACGTTATGATTAACTGGGGGTCAGGTTCTAAATTATAAAAAATTAGATTTGCATATCGTTTGCACAACAAAAGAGTCAATTTATAGTTTTTAAAATAACTTTAAACTAAGAATTTATATAAATGTATGTACATATCCACGGCGAGGGATGTATCATTTCAACTTAATTTGTATGGTTCAATTCAAAAATCCCAACAGGAAAAGCTTTAATACACTATTTTATGATGGTTAGAAGAAATTGAAATATTATTTAGGGCCGCTTAACCGCTAATCGGGCCACAAGATCCGGTTAAAGCCTAAGTCAAATAAGTATGCGCTGAACATTGCTAACCTTTGATAATTTTAACCAGTCCTTAAGAAATCTGTGCTAAGTATTAAATCAGAATGAGTCAATTATATGTACCTTCTGATGGTTTCAAACTGTTCATTGTAGAGTTAAATAAATATACTCCAGGATCAGCGTCATATGAAAACAAAACCAAGTTTTTGAGTGAAATATATTCATTTGAATTCACCACCTCATAATTTTTTTTTAGTTTAAATCCGCTTTTAAATAAAAAATATATTTCATTTATGTTCTAATTCGTCAATCAAATGAATGAAATAAATTGATTTGTGATTTAATTCATTAACCAATTAATAATTTTATTTTATTTGTGGTTTTATACAAATTTCAATTTAGAAAAAAATTGATTATTTGTATATGTGATTTCACTAATTCCAAATCTCGCCACTCAGATTCATTATCAGTGAAGTAAATAATTTTAAAAGTGCCGAAATTTCCAATGACCGTGCAGTTAGCTCTATTCTTATTTTGTAGAAATTGCTAATTTCATGAACAAATTAAGTGCAATGCACAATTAATTTAATAATGTGAATCTCCGAAATAGCGAAAATTTTCGGAGGACGGGTGTGGTAACCACAAAGTTGCTTTATCTTCATTATGTCTAGCATATGTAAAATTATATACATACATACATTTATATGTACAATGTACGTACATAAATATTAAAAGTATTTGATCAATGCAACCTTTATTTAGTTATGTACGCTTAGTAGTTAAATTTAAGAAAATACACTGCCGTTATCAATTATGTATTCGATTTGGAGCGTTTTTGACTAAAAGAGCGTACAAGTTAGTTCTTTAAATAAAACTAATTCAATAGTTCGTTCATTGATGTGAACTAAACTTGTTTCGGTACATTTTTTTTTTCATTTTCGCGGTTCCGTTTGTCGATAGAGCTCAGTGTTTGTCCGAGCTTCTACCATTTGTGGTGTGTATCTTTAGGAGGGACTTACAGTTTTGTGCCGACTCGGAACGGCAGATGTATTATATGTATTTTCGTAAAAGCTTGTCATGGCAGAAATACCCTCGGAGGACCGCTTTTTGAAAAAAAAAACCCTTTCCACTGTTCTTCTTCAAACTGTTCTTTTACATATTTTGTTTTCTTCACACATAAACAAAGGAGTTGCGAGGCAGTGTAAATACTCGTACATTTAAATGACTTTGGATTAAGTGCTGAATTTTATAGTATTTTGGACTATGTTCACATTTTTTTTTGTGCACGCAAAGTGCCGTTTGAGCCATTTTCTCTAGTAGATAAAAAAAAAAATATATGTACATTAAAAGCCATTATATTATTCTATGCACATATGTATGTAGACTTTCACGATAATAAATACCGTAATTTCAAAGTAAGTACAAAAAAACATCTTCTGAAAAATTTACTTTTCGTCGCTTACACAATTTTCATAAAAGTTGTGAATGATGAAGTTGATGTTTTTTTTTCAAACAAACAAAGAAAGTTATTCAAATCCAGCAATATTTACGCTCACCGTTCTTATATCTTATTCTTATATTTAGAAAATATACCAAATTCTGAACTTATTTAAAGGCCGTGAGGGAACAGTTGTTTTGTGCAAAAATTCCGTCTGATAGCACTGAAATTGAAAAATTCGAAGTCATCCACCATTTTCAGTTGGAATAATCACACCAATTTCAGTTGGTTCTCATTTTGAGGCAAATTGGATTTAACTTTACCACAACGAAACTGTGAGCAACACCTTTTATGGCATCGTTGTAATATTGGTCTCATTCAAAAGGCACAACAGTTTAAAAACGGTCGCGGTGTACCTTTTGAGCAGGAATTTGTGAGTTTTTGATCGACACAACGGCTGCAGGTTTCATGCTATATTTCTCATCACCTTTTAAAAATTGTCAATTTGATTTCAAATGAAAAATGAAAATGCAAGTTCCAGGGCATTTTCTTAATTTTCTTTGTCTTCTTTGTCTTTCCTGCCGTTTGGCGATAATGCCAAAGCTGGCATAGCAAATTCGTTTTCCAAGCGATCCTATCTAATACTCAGACGTGAGTTTAACATAAACAACCATACCAGAAAAACTTCGTTCCATTTACACCTTGCTAAGCGGTAGGATTATAAAAGTAAATATAAAACTTTTTAGTTCTTCAAACGAATGTTCATTAATGACATTTAAAATAAACATCAATAATTTGCTAAAGCTAAACATCGAAAATAATAGCTTATACCCTTAATTTGTATGGAGACTAGCACGAGACTAGTAGCTGCTAGGCAACCAGCTGTGGCCGCTGGGGTCGAGTTGGTATCGGTGCGTTCTACAACTCGATATGCCGGTGAGTTCGAGGTTCAAATCTCAGTCAGGGCAAGGAAAATCTTAATCATAGAAAAAGCTTTTTTCTAATAGCGGTCACCCCCCGGCAGGCAATGTCAAACCTCCAAGGCTACTTCAGCCATTCGGAGTCGGCACAAAACTGTAGGTCCCTCCATTTGTGGTATAATATAAAGAGGCAAGTCCGGCCAAACACTAAGCTAAATAAATAGTTTAAGCGCCAATTTATTATTATTATGGCAACCAGCTACTGGAAATCGGCTATTGAAAGTATGTAAATGTTTTCCTTTTAAAACGATATTCATATTTTTTTACGTTAAATCTTATTCACATTTGAACAAAATTGCCAATTACTTCAAAATGTACTTATCAAAAAAGTAAAATCAGGGACGTTCTCTGCGCTTTTCTGTTTACTGAGATCAATCGCAATACATATTACGAAGAACGGTTTCATTAACCGTGGCTAGTAGGGTCATTAATCTAGGTACAAAATAGATGCAATGGCAACACTGGCTGACGACAACTAATTAAAAAAATTAATGTTTTATAAATATATCAGTATAATGCGAAACTTTTTAAACGTCAAACTACTTGAGAAGATCTTTTGATACAAAGCTTTTGGCAAGCTTATTTGAAAGACTTGGCAACCCACCAATTCGAACTAACTTCGTTATTATATGATTTTCACGTCGGCGTAACCTTCTCCATCAGCCTTGAAAAGAAAATATATCACTCGCCGATCACTGATTTTTTGCAACTGAGCACAACTGTTATACCTTCTGAACAAGCACATCGGCAATTTCATAAGTGTTTTATAATTTTTCAGAAAACTTCAAATATGATTTGATAAATATCTACGACATACATATGTACATATATTGCAATAAATGTGAATATTTTCGAAATTAATTCTTAAAAAATTCGATATCCGTAACGAAACTATGTTGCACATTTTTGAAAATCTTGTAACAGTTAATATTTTTGTGTCTATAATCCGAAATTTTGATTTTGCCTTCGAATCCGAATAAAAGGATAATCTAAATTAAAATTTTGCAAACTAACAAACACTTTTATATCAATGAAATTCTGAAACGAAGAAAATCGGAATAAGCTTCATCATTGAAAAAAAAAAACCATTTCAACTTTTCTTGTTAGCCATTTCCATTTCCGACAAACCCGAACTTTCGGAACCATGGTTTGAGCTTAAGATATTTCCAACGAATTTCATTATATGTAGTTCCCCAAAAGTCTCTTTAAAATCAATTAATTTTCATTATACTTGTACATGTTTTGTATAAACCATTGCATTACGCGCTAGTCTCGCCGTTTATTCTATGAATTTTTAAATACATAGTACCGTTGTAAAATATCTCGAATTAAGTAAATCAAAATAAAATTAAAATAAGTAAATTCTTGACCAATTTTCACATGGGCTGATTGTATAACTTGACCGAATAGTTTATAAACAAAATGGGGATCTTATTTAAATAAATAATTAAAATATGTTAAATGTCCCAACAGCAACAGAAATACTGCCATTTTTAAAATTTTTCCTATGTACTTTACACCGGCCCATGTGACTTCATAATATGTGTAAACGTAAAGTTTATTTACAGAAAATATTTGAATTTTTATATAGAACAATATTTTCTTTAAGATATTTATATAAATATTATAAGGGATATTATTGGTTTTCATTACACATTTTAATTAAAAATATATCAAATATATCTTATAGACTTAAATATTTACAAATTGTTGGTATTTGGCAACTTAATATTTAAGGAAGTTAAAAAATAATTTTGCCAAATTTCGTAGTACTAAAAATACTTCTAGTCATTTATTTCGTGAAACTTGTGGTACTGAAAAAAATACTTTTACTCAATTATATATATATACTTGTATAAAGTTTGTAAAGCTAATATTTTTACGAATTTAAATTGTTCAGCTTTTCGTATATACTGCCTCCTGTTTTACGTGAAACTATTGTGGAATTCCATCCTGCCCTCTTTTAGGCAAAAGGTCTAAATTTTGCTCTGACATAAAACAAAAAAAAAATAATAAATTAATAAAGTAAAGAAATAACAAATAACGGAACAATTGCCTGAACATTAAACGTCAAATCTTAGAAAGAGACTTCAAATAGCGGTCGCCTTCAGAAGGTGATTACGAACCTCCGACAACATTTTTTGTCATAAAAAAGCTCATCAAATTCAGCTTTCACTCAAAGGCTGCTTAAAACGACAACAATGAAAGTGTTTAAGACACAATAACCTACAAATATACATACATACATATATACGTATCTTCCAGTATGTTCATAAAGGGATCAAAAACTTTTAAATGGTGAGACTTTCGGCTTTGAGGCTTCATGTCTCATTTTTCTACACTAATAATTATGGACGCTTAACGACTTTCAATTTCGTAATTTAGTTTTCCATACTTGCGAGGACTTGATTAGCAAATTTCAATAAATCCATACATACATACATAAAAACACATACATGTGTACATGTGTACATACTATGTAGGCACTAAACTCGTAAACATGCCATAAACTTAATTGGAGTTTTCTTATACATTTACAGTAGTTTTTTAAATAAATTTGAAATGGGTTTAAATAATTGCCTTTCTAAGTCCTTCGATTATTAAATAATATAGGCTTATTTTTTCTTTTTAATGTTTAGACATCTAAAGTATGCTCAGCTGCAATACAGCGTCAAGGAGCAGCCTACATTCTCAATTATCATAAACTGTTAGTTGTAAAAAATTTTGCGTTTAAGTGAGAAATTAAATATTCAAAAATTACTTAGTTAGCTAATTTTGCATAACTTTTGCCCAAAACAATTGTCAAATGATCGGAGCTACCATTTTAGCACACTCAAACACACGTTGTTGATCATTAACTAAGTTTCGGCGATTTCTTACCTCAGCCCACTGAATAAAGCGATATTTATTAACAGTCCTTTCCTTTACGGAAATATCATATTTTCACTTTGCAAAAATACTAGAGAATAGGTTGATTTTTTTTTGGGTATTTTCAATTTCGGTGGTGAATACTTTTAAGTGCAACGTTCTCACATAGCTATCATTATATTTCACTACATATTAATGCTACATTATTTATTTTATAATCTCATTACTAATTTATTTGTTTAATTGCATTCAGTTCATGTCGCCCGTACAATATGTTTAAATTCGTTTAACTATTCTCTGTCTCTTTCTCGTTATTTTTGCATTCCGTCCTCTCATTCGCCATGTATTGTATTGATATCCAAAACATTTTGTAAAAAAAACCTTTCTAATTGATTTGCTATAAAAAATCTCGAGTCAATCCATAAAAAGCCGCGACGCGTTAAATACAATAATAACAAAGACATATACTAGATTGGGTGAGTTAATTGATATTGAATTGCATAGTATTTAAAATAAGATTTTTTAAATGAAAAAATAATTAAACCTATACTTGACAACAGTTACATAGTTGCGAATTATTAGATAAATTTATTGTTTCGATTTTAATACTTTATCTGGTAGTATATAATCATAATTGCATACAAATATTTATTGGATTTTTTTCCAAGATATTATGTAAATTCGCTTTATTTTATAGTTTGGCGATTTCCGTTAGCAAATCTTCGAGTTGTTTAACCGTATATCCTAATTTGCAATTAATTGACATTATTTTGCACGCTACCTCAGTTCTTGGCCTCTGGAAATTTTGTTGATTGTATTCATTTGCTTAAATTACGTTGACGAGATTACTTTGCCCTTCACACAATCTACATTTCGTGCGCGTGCGTAAAGTAAAAGCAACTTTTCCAAAGATTTCAATATTTCAAATATGCCACGTATTCGAAAAATGCACGGCATACAAATACTCGTCTGTATGTATGTATAAAGGTTTACGTGGATATTTTGTTTGATAACATTCTACTGCTTCACACATTTTTGTATATCCACAAAACATTTCAACAAAGTGGTCATCGATTATTCTCATCAAAGACTTAATAATGAGAAAAATATGTAATTTTGTACTGCGTTCGTAATAAATAATAAGTATTAAAAATGGTTAGGGGGAAGGTTCGGATTACTTAAAGCCGAATTCACAATTATTAGTTATTAGTTAACTTTCAATTTCGCGAGACATTTCAAGAAATTATTACAGAAAACCATTGTGGATTATACTTTTACAAGATCAGCTGTAATTTGACTAATAGCTAACCAACAGAGATTGAGGGCTTAACTTAAGGCCAATGCTATTGGTTTACTAATAACTGCGCATTCGGCTCTTGAAGTTATCGAGTTTTCCATGAAAATGTTTAATGATCATTATTTTGTAATCATTAGCTTGTTAATGATATTAATATGTACATAAAGTAATGGGTGACTTCAAATCGTGCCTGATTTACTCTATGGCGGACTTTTTTTTTTTTAAATACAATGGAGGAAGGGGGAACGGGGGACTTACATATAAGAGTGCTTAGATGTACGTACGGAAATGTGTCCAAATTATTCCTTGAAAGTTGATTGTGTGAAGGGTACAACAACTTCGGTCTAGTCGAAGTTAGTTTTGTTGTTAATTTATTTTATTTTTTATTTAATTTTTTTTGTTAGTTTTAAATACACACATACATACGTATAGTACTCGTACACGTATACCTAAATATACATATTTAATCGATATAAAACTTAATAGGGAAACTTGCCATGTTCGGTAATACATTTATGTACTTTCTCTATGTGAATATAGTATGTATGCTTCTATCTCGCCTCGCTTCCATCAATTCACAATATGAAATTTGATCGACGATTGGCAGATGTTTATCATATACATACTCACATAACTACATACACATGTACATACTACAGTCATGTGTGCTCTTTAAATATACAAATATTACCATAAATATTGTTTTGTATAAAATAGAAGAGATGCATAAATTTAAATTATGTATTTCATATTTTCTCTTTTCTTATCTTTCCCTCACACACATACAACTGCATACGTACATACATATGTACATACATACATACATACATACATACATATATACTACCTATGTGTTTTTTGTGTTCATTTGGATAACTTGCAAAAATCCCTATAACCGAAACCCAAATTAATTAAAGCTCCTGAGTTGATACAACCTTTACTTATTGACGATGGCGAGAGAGTACAAAGTGTCTAAATCGAATACGGTATTTCCGCTAAATATTTATGCGATATACTCGAATTATATGCATACATTTGTATGGGCTTAGTAAATTTGAACAGTGCATGCTATTTAAAAAATGGTGTCAAAAGTCTGAGTTTAGTATTGTTTTTCCATAAGATACACATACTACCAAAATATATGTACATACTACATACATACATACATACACACAAATATACATATACTTATAATGTAATCGAAAACATAATCAAATAGTTCCATACGAAATGTACTGTTAAATTGTTATGGAAATTCATATTCATGTATGTAGGTAGTTCGTGATGATACAAATGTAATATTGTAATACATATAAATATTTCTTACATACATACATATGTATACATGCATACATACATACATATGTACGTTGGCGAGACTATAAAGTTCTCTACATTCATAGAAGAAGAGCCGTGACTTTGCGTAATTAGCACAAAGCCATTCATAATCTAATTGTATAAAAAGTGGATTTACTTACATATGTATATGTATGTGTTATATGCGCATCTGTGCTGCAAGATATACATATGTACATACATATGTATGTCCATATGTGCCTATTTATATTTCGATGGTTCTTCAGCACTGTACGCTTAAAAAATTTAATAACTACTAAAAGGACACTAAGATTTCGGAAGATTTTCTCTTCATAGAAAGTAAACTTTTTATTTCTTCCCCAAACTTTATATAAATTTTTTATATTTCACGTTTATTTGCTACATAGAATTGTTGACCAGGAAGTTGGCTAAATTCAATAGAGCCTTAAGTATTTGTTTTAAGAATGCCGAGCACGAGGTCTTAACCTCGTTTAATCGAATTCGCAATTTTCGACTCATTCGTAGTCTGAAAACCACGGATTTTCCTCCATTTCCGTATTGCGCGTATTCATTTAAAAACACATTTGTTAACTCTATCTGAGTGATTTAAATTAAGTCCCACTTTAGGACCATTCCAATCGGATATACGTATGTATGTAGATGTACATTGTGCACTCGTCATATATAAATATACAGTTATGTTCACAAAAATAGCAGCGCTTTATTTGTATTGAAAAACTTCGAGTAACTTTTTAAGTTTATGTCATTTAAACCAAACTTATTGACAAATTTAAGGCAGGTTAAAGTAAAAACATAATAAGCGAAAACAAGTTGTTTAATCTAATTTTAAAGAGCAAACGTTGTTAAAAATTTAAAATCCATGTGGTTCACAAAAATAGCCGCATTATGGATATCGAGGTATTACTTTAAATATTAGTTTAAAAAAAAAGTAGAAATTTCAGGTTAGTCTTTTAATTTAATTAATCAAAATTTTGTAGCATGACCAGCGTTTTTAATAACTGCGATACATCTACGTTGCATGGAGTCAACTAACTTTTGGCATCTTTCTGTGGATATAGCATACCAGGCCTCGCTTACGCTTTGCCAAAGTTCTGCGCCTTTTTTTAGGGTTAGCTGATCCTATTGCGTTTTTCACATCTCCCCACAGATTTTCGATGGGATTTAGGACCGGTGATTGCGCCGGCCACTCCATCACAGCGACTTTGTTTTCGTGAAACCACGATTTCACCCGCTTGCTTGTGTGCTTCGGGTCATTATCTTGCTGATACCCCGATTTCAGCAGCATGTTGTCTTCGGCATATAGAAGCATAGTTCCCTCAAGGATTTCTTTATAAAGAAATTGATCCATGATTCCAGAAATCTTATGAATCGGGCCTACACCGTAATAAGAAAAGCACGCCCAGACCATTATAGATCCACCACCATGTTTTAAGGTCTTCACGGTATACCTCGGGTTGTACGCTGCAATGATTGGTCTTCTTACGAACTCGCGACGTCCTTTAGAGCCGAACAGTACCATTTTACTTTCGGCAATCGTAAACAAAACTTCACAGGAAAAATTTGAATATTTTGCAAATAAAATACGGATATAATGTGTGCTGCTATTATTGTGATCAGCTTCTATCGCACGTGGACAACAAACTAACTCCGTAAAAACATTAATAATATATTTTCGTTCGGTCATAGCATACGGTTATAACGGCACATAGGAACAGTAAAAACAAAACACAGTTCACGTTCGTAATATAATCCTACCAACTATTATGACTGTCTTTATGGTTTTTGACCAAAGTGCTGCTATTTTTGTGAACATAACTGTACATATGTACATACATATATGTATATGTATGTATATACTTACAATGTACAAGTCTACATACTACATACTTACATACATATGTACGTAGTTAATAGATGTTTTTGAAATGAGAAATTGCGGGTTTCGCCACTAAAAGAATAATTGGATTTGAGTGGCTTTAAAGAAAGTACGCTTCTTCTTGTGATTAATTTGTGTTAGCTTTTAAATTTTATTTTGCATTGTTATATGTACTTATGTATAAGTCGAAAACACTTAAATATACATAAATACGTTTATTCAAGTGTTAAAGCGTGTACATATTCATTATAAGTCAGTGTTTTACGTACATACATACTAATATATTCGCCTTCTTGCTCAACAAATATATTCCAGGAAACTCCAATAGCCTTGCGCATTTGGTTGACAACGAAATCCCTCTCTCCCAGATGGACCTACCACAAACACAGACCGCACAAATGCAACGCCAATTTCGACACCATAAAGATCGTGTACAATCGAACACAACTTCGAATCCCTCTGATAGCAGCAATATCATAAATCACTTTGACTCTAACGTCAGCAGCAGCGAGGACGTCGTCGAAATTGTTGGCAAAACAGAAGTTGTAGCCGCTGTGGCAGCGATTGCTGCTACAAATCAAGCTCGCGAACGCCAAAATCGTTCCGACAGCTATAGCAATTTGTTTTATGGGGAAAATGGAGGGATGAATACCGACAGCCATATTTACAAAAGCCCAACAGTGCCGACAAGTATTTCGGTTATTGAACATTTAGCCAAAGAATCGACCGATCTTGCGCCGGACACCAAAGGGGCAAACCTTTCGGTAAGCATGGTCATCAAAGATTCTGAAGAGTTTGCGGAAAACACTCAACAAACTTCAACAAATAAAAAGCAACAATCGAACTTGAGTAAATCATTTTCCCAATCAGAGAATATGTATAGTAATGTCTCACAAATAGACACGATTGGGGTGAGTAGTAGCAATGAAGATCACAATGCCAGTTTACATGTGTACTCGAACCTAATGGACGAACAAAAACAACACGAACTGTGCTTGTCTCAAATGGCTCAACAACATAAGCAAACAAACCAGCAAACAAACCAGCAAAATAAGAACCCAATCAACGCAGTGCTCTCGTCAGCGCTATTAAACGACGATCTAGACTTAGACGATCCAGTTAGTGCGTCATTTGTTGCACACGAAAATGTAGATTCCGCTATTGTAGTCGGCAATAGTTTGAGCGGTGGACCTTTGAACGGCCTGAACCGCTTGCGTATATTAAATAACACAACCATGATAAATACGGCACTCGATTTAGATAGCTTAGATGGGTCTAGTTTAGGCAACAATTCCCAATCGTGCTTAGTTAAAGGAGTCGCTCCGATATCTTAAACCGATCAACTAAACGAGCCATACATTCGGGTACATAAAAAATAAGTACATTAATAATTCTAAGACTTTAGAATATCTTAACGAGAAGGTGCAGGACGCTAGAATATTGTAAGTTTTTGAATGTTTGTGCGTACACCCAGCTGTGCAGGTGATATTTTGTAAAAGCTTTGTATTTGATAATTTTTCTCAACAAACTATGCTTGCCACATTCCCCGTTGGCTATTAGAAATTCATACCGTTGTTTCAATACAATTTAGTGCAGTATCTTCTTACATCTCATTGGCTTGTGCCCAAAGGGTGGCAATTGCTTTAAAGCTATGTACATACATATAAGTATACACATTCATCGTATATGTAAAATTAAACCTTGTTTGTCAGATTTTAATTGAAATCACGTCTGCTGGACATCAAAAAAATTTTTTTTAATATTATATTTGCATGCTAGAGTGGGTGATTGCATGCCTTAATAAATATTATGGACGCAAGAAGTAATCGTTTATGTAAGTTAAAGCAATTCACATCAAAATCAAGCTTCCATCAATTACGACACAAGTAATTCCTTCCGTCCATTCGCCGTATTTTAAGTTTTTTTAATGTTTCGTTTGAGTTGTTGACACTGTGGAAAACTTAAAGTACATCTTAGTTTTTTGCTTTTCCTTTAAAAACTTAAATACAAAACAAAAAATATTTAACTTAAAGTGTTCGGCGTTTGGAACTTCCCTACAATACGCGACTAATATGATCTATATATGTACATATATGTACATAGAAATCTAATACAAGTACACGCTCCTGTCCAATTTCCGTAAACATCTTTGTGTTAGGGCCCGATGGAATATCACACTCACACGAATGATCACTCCGATTTTGCCATATTGCTTTTAAAATGCTGATGATTAGATACATTTTAATCCGAACTGCGATGCAGGTGATGGCTAAAAAATCGAATGATTAGAAGCTTTTGATTAAAAAACGGCTTTTCAAATTTAATATGTACAAACATTCCATCGAAAAACGTAGAAAGAGAAGGTTGGAATTGCGATATATATGTACATATGTTGCATTATCCTCACTCCTCCTCCAACGCTGCAATCCAAAATAACTATTCTTATCGGTATTACATTCGGAGATGCGATTGATTTTTTATTTCACTTTCAAAATTTTATACGACAGTTTTACAATAAAACAATTTAATTCGGTACCACAATTGATCTGTTTGCTTAAAAACAAAATACCATGTAACTACTATGTACGCACAAAAACAAAATGATAACAGGATTAAGCAAAAAATCAACTACGTCATCTGTCAACCGTAGTCGCTCAGAAAAAAAAAAAATAATAGTAATAATAAGCTTAGTGCATATTTAACAATGAACTTAGAAATCATAAGAAAAAGCCCCTCACTTTACTGCACCACAATTATGCTAGGAATTTGATTCCAAATCGGTGCAGTTGCGTGAAAGGCATCGTTATTTTCCTAAAATGCCTGTTATGAAAATTGTAGTGACAATATTTCTAGGAGGAACTTGTGGCTTTGGAAAGGCAGGACTATTTCGAAAAGCAATTACATACAAGTATTACAAACCAGTTTTGCAAAACCAACACCTTCGCCAGCAATGTTCACCAATTACACTAGTTTATACGAACAATTTACCTCTTTAAACACATATTTTTGTATTAGTATTTCGCGGTTATTCGTCCATATCTCGTGGAAAAAACATCCAATTGACGTTAACGACCTGTTCCTAGCGATAAAAGTTAAACGTTTTTTGAAAATTACACACTCGGCCTTATTCTTGTGATATTAGTTGAATTTACCCGAAACTCACGAAAGTTCAGCAAAGCGGCAGGCAAGCAGCAACCCACTAGGCTACAGCCACTTCAAAAAGTGCATTTTACCTATTTTATTACTTCTATAATTGGTTATTACTATAACCAACCAACAGAATTTTTGATTTGTCGAGTTTTATTTGGAATGGCGGTATGCTGATATTTTCTTTGTCAACAAATACTCTTTCAACTCACCAAAAATCTTCCGTTTATACGAGTTATAGTTTATGAGTTCAAAGGTTTATTCATCATCTGATACGTTTTTTGACGCTCTTTTTTTATGAGGTAGAACAGCTTGATTTTCTACCATCGATGAACACACGCATTTTTTCGCCTTGTGGTTTTCTCCTTATGCACAAACTAGTGCTCTTTACAGAGGCAAAATTTTTTATTTTTCGAAAAATATTCATCAAAACAATGGCTTCTATTCGATAATACTGGTTTCATTGGTTCCAAATATTTCTTTTTGTTCCTGGAAATAGGAAGATAGCAGAAGATCGCAAAGTTCCGATCACAACGGAAAATCATTAAATAAGGGGAGAAGACAAGAAGAACTGTCAAAGGTCATAAGGTCCTTTACAGAAAGGACTTAGTTTTCAGCATTGCGAAATGGTTTGTTCCCTAATCGCATTCTAAAGTTGAAATCTAATGTGAATTGGAAATTGTTAAGGCCACTAGTTTTATTATTTTGCATTGGTATATTATTTGGCTTACTTTGCAATTATTTTCAGTTTTTCTCAACTCATCAAATTTAAGGTGAACAGGTGACTTCAGTCCACAACTACATATGTATGTAGGCATTTTATAACTCCTGCTATAAAAAACAAAATATTAAAATTTGTCATTAAACGGGAAACGTTTACGTTTATTCAAACATAAACCAGGCTCGTTAGCTCGTTGCTATATATAATAAAAATGTTGGCCCTTATTATGAGTTTCATTCGATCTTCGACTGTGGTCGAAAGTGCCAATCGACACGAAGAAAGCATCAAATGAAAAGTTCCATTCGACAGAAAATTCGAGAGTCAACGAAAATTGAATTTGTTCGATTTCCAATAACCAACGAAGATTCAAAATCGAATAAGGGCCCGTAGTTAGTATATGTACATATGTCTAGCGGCTACTAGTCTCCAAACATATTACGGGTATTGAATTCTAATAAGAAGTCGAGTTTTTTTGTAAGGTAAAATAATTGGTTTGCTGGGCCTAGTGTCCCGTATCTGTAAATTCCAGTGTACTAATTGTCGGTGTTGGTGGCTTTTTCTTTATATAAATCGGGTTCATATATGCCTGTATGTATTTTCCTCCTTGTGTGACGCGAGAGTATACTGCAATAAACGTTTCACCAACAAACGCGTTGAACTGAACATTGAATGGCCACTTTTTTTTTGATTTAATCCGTAAAACAAATTATTAATTGGATTTTCCCGTTTTTTATCCAATTTTTCGAGTGAACGAATTTTTTTTCACGAGATGTTAACGAACAACTGCGAATACGCTTCTTTCAAACATAGGGCATTGTTTTCGTGTTCAGCGACCCAAAATTACGCTCAAAAATACTTTCCTTAGTTTTACGCGATTACTACAAAATTGCTAAACTAGTGTTATCGATCAACTTATTATTTCCTTGAGATTATTCAGTATGGCGTTTGTAACACCAGTTTTAATGTATGTATATATTTATGTATTTTATAAACTTTAATAGTTTTAAGTAAACAACAACAGCTAACAAGTTAACAATGCTACATATTATAAATAAGAGGTTAAATGGCTGTGCCTCAACTGCTAACAATGCGAACTGTTTTGTGCAAAACATCGCTTATAATTTTGTAATTCACTTTTAGTTTTACTCTAGTTTAGTCCGCTTTAAATGATAGGGCGCATAAAACATTTGCAAGTCCGCAATCCGCAGATCCGGAATTTGCCATTAGAATATCGAAGTTATGTGAAAGTATTTAAGATTTTATATGGAACTAAAAGTTATCTAAGATTGTAAATAATGAAACAAATATTATATGCTAACCTTAATAATAAATCAACCTGACTAGTTTTAAACGTTACGATTACTACTATTGAGATGTTATAAAGTTCTGTTAAGAGTTGCAGAGTAAAAGATTACATATGTAGATTCGTTACTGTGACTAGGTGGGAAAGTGGAAACTATAAATGAATAAAGCAACGAAAATACAAATAACTAAAAATGTATTTAATGGGTGGCGTGAAAAGCTTCGCTTCGAAGTCAGAAGTTGTTTTACCGAAGTGGGCCGGACTGTTAATTTCAGAACAAATTAATGATCGATTAATTATTAATAGCGCTGCTACAGAAATCACAACAACAGCACTAATCCTAAATTTGATATGTAAAATATGATATATAAATAAGAATTATACGTTTATAAACCCTCGGAAACGTGCATAATGGAATAATGAAAGGTGTAGGTGTTGTACGTTGTGACAGCGCCAGTTTGTACGCTTTTAGCTCAATGTCGTATTTAGGAGGTATTAGAGAAACGGAAAGAAAATACGGCCGTTCTTAGGAAAAAGTGCAAATCAGTGAATGAATTTTATATGAAAACTGACAAAAATAAAAATAATTCGACATTTTGGTTTTTTAGGATGCCAAAATTAAAAGAAACCAATCTCTCCGATATATATGACACAAATGTATTCATACCATACCAGCAACGTAACATTGACTATCCAGCGATGAATTTTTTTTCGGGCAAGTAGAACCTCACGGGTTTTCCCACATTAATATAGTTTATTTCCAATCATTGGATCATAAAGCAACTGAAGTTAATCCTCAATGGTTATGAGCATAAAAGCACTGAAGGCGAGATTTTTAGGAAAGAAAAACTAATTGATAACTAAAAAAGCATAAATATACAGGTTTGTGGAGTTCCTTTAACCTTTATGGTATAATAATTAGAATACAACATCCATAGGTTAAATTGAATATAAAATTAGCTTGTTCCAAAGACGAGCGGAGAAAACGAAAAATTGACGTTGAAGAGACGATCAAGTCGGTTGAAGGTGGCTTTTGAGAAATGGGAGTTCTTCTATGACGATGATTTTATGGAGCAACGTCAATCATTTAAATTAAACCAGATTATCGAACGAAATAGAGGATATCTTAAGAGCTCATAGAGAAATATTAACTATTTTTGATACTTTATCAAAAAACGGACTTGTTTTTCTGACCAATAAAATATCGTATTGGAAATGCCAATAAAATTGTTTTTCCTGTCTTCCAAAATGAACCCCAGAGCTTTATTCCACTTAATAATTTAACAAATAATGTTTTATTATAGATACAAATACTTGACAATTTTTATAAAAACTTAATCAAATTCTCGCCTTTAGAAAACTTATTATCAATGAATGAAAAAAATTGTTCAAAATGTTAAAACTATCGATAATACAGATTATAAGTTCCACATGAAAAACTAAATTTTCTGCCACAATTCAACATTTTTTTTTTTTACAAAACTGGTAACGAAATTCTGCAAAGGAACAAAACAGTTTCTAAGGGCGTTCAATATGGCCGATTTAGAGCGAGGAGCCTTGCGCACGGCTAATAGAGAAAAAGCTTAGGGGGGCCACTCCGAAACATTTGGTAAAAGGAACCACGAAAGTCCGCGGATTGTAATTTAAACAACAATTTAACCAATTTTTACCTTTTAGGTGCGTTGTCCAATAAAAAGAATTAGAAAGCCTCAGATAATGACTTCCCCAAACGGTGCTTTTATCCAACTGCGGTCCTCCACATATACGAGTATAAGGCTGACAACACCGCACTGCAGTACAGAAGATGTGATGGACGGAGGTGACGATGCCAGAATTTTGATTGCCGTTTTTTACGCTAAGACGGGCAATGAAGGCATACTGATCCAACAGTCGGACAATTCAGCCATTCACAATGCCACTTGGGTGTGACCTGATCACAGAACGAATAACCACGCGAGATACGCTTCGAGGGGCTTGATGTACGTTCGATCTGATTTGGTGTATTTTAAAATTTTTTTTTTATTTTTTTGCTATCTATCATCTTTATTCACAAAGGACCAAACCAATGAATTTTACAGTAGAAGCAAGAAACATAAAAAGAAAGTCAAAAACTCCGTTGCTTGCGGAACTAAACCATTTAGTACGAGAGCTGTTAGAAATTTTTGGGTAGATGTTTGAGGCACTATGGAAACTTGAACAATACTTCATCTATGATATCTGAATACAACAAAAACCTGAAAGTTGCGAAAATTTTGTTCGTAAGAAATATATGTATTTGAGGTACTCGTACGTTGAAATTTTAAAAGCATTTCATTCATAATAAAATGTGAATATTTTCAAAAAGACAAATAATTTCGTTGTTACCACATTCTACCTGGCAGGTGTGTGAAAGTGCAGTCAATTAAGCTGAAAAAAAAAACTAAAGTGGTAAGTAAAAAGTTACATTGATCGCACATCTGCATCAACATTTTTTCAAGGTCATAGGTCACATATGTGGCTTTCTGACTTGCCCTGCCAAACGGTAAGTTTTATTTTGAAATAGTTCATAGGAAAGTTGTAACTCGCCATCATTGAGATATAGCGATTAAAAAAATAATAATAATAATAATAAAAGTTTTGTTCATCATAATGCATTTACATACATATGTACATACTATGTACATACATATCATATGTGTGTGTATGTAGTTACTTTTCCGAATGCGACTTATGTATAAACAAACATGAATTAAATCATATTTTATTGATTAATTTATGTACATACTGAAGCTTACAATTAATTTAAAAAAAAGCTATGTCTACTTTGGCATTCAGCTTCTTAGTAAATTTTAACAATAATTTCTGAAAGTTGTATTTATGCAGATTCCTTTGTATAAATGAGATATTCTTAAGAACAATACTATTTTTACAATGGACGATTTCACATTAGAATATTTCTGCCACCCGAACAACTCTGATTGTAGGCAAGAGAGGCGGTGAAGTTTCTCAAAAAGTTGTTCCAGCTTCTACCCTGCATTAAAGTGACAGCTCTGCAGCAGCGCACTAACACATTTATCACTTCGAAAATGTCCCAACGCAGTTTTCAAGCTGTTATGCTGTTGCTCTGCTAGTTTTCATCCAGTGTGAAACCGTGAGAATAATTTAAGAATAAGAACACTGTTAAAAGAGTGTGTACTTATATTAGAGTGGTCCAAGAATGTACATATGGGAAAAAGTAAATTCGTATTTTTAATACTCTCACTAATTAGGATTATTCTCTATCGAAAAAGTACGTTTTTTTTTATAAATTTAAAAAGATATTTAAAGATCGCTCAAAGTTTTCCAAGTAATTTAAGCAAGTTTTCTTGTAAATTATGTATATAGAAAAAATTTAAATCTATGTTTTTCAATTGGAGAAGTCAGCTTCTCTTCAGGAGACTTCAAAACAATAAACAATTGTTTAATTAACTTTTTTTTTAGTATTAACAGTTTAATAATGATTATTTACATTAACAGTACAAACAAAATTTAGTTTTTCAAATGGATGTTTATTTTAGTTAAAGTCCGTATATTTGTGCTATTTTTCAAATATTTATATTTTTTGGAGGGAATTAAACAAGAAATTCGATGTTTTTTTTTTCAAATCAAACTGTTGAGAAAAATTAAAATTAACGGTCAATAAAAGCCGAGGTATAACGATTTAAAAAGAATAATACTTGATTAGGTCATAAAAATTACGAAAAACATTTTTTGTTTAAATCCTCGGAAGTTGGGTTCGCTTCGGCTTCGGGTGATGTTAAGTGGTTCGTGTGATTTACACATCTTTTATGGTGATCCAGCGCATACATAAGTACATATGTACTCGTATTGTTTATGCCCACGAACCAGCCCAGCAATGGCAAAGTGAATTTCTGCCATGAAAAAGCCGTTCGGGGTTGGCACAAATAGTAGAAGCTCGACGAAGCAATAAACCAAATTATTATTATTATTATATTAAAATAAGAAAAACCATTTAGTTTTAACAAGTTTTCATTGTAAATTCAGCGCTATCTTGAATTCGATGTGAACACCAAACAGATTTGTTCAAACTGTTTATGTATTGCATATAAATTTGTGGTAATAAATTGTTCACATTGTTCATTCGCAATAGGGTTGATTATCTTTTCGTTTCGCTAATACATAGTTATACAGTGTTTCTTAGAATATTTGTATGACAAAAATTATAGTAGTTTATAGGATTATCAAATATACTATCGCTTCTACTCTCTAGGCATTGTGGGAGTAGCGCGCGCCTATTCTTGTTGGGTCTCCTCTAGATTTACGAACACATTTCGCATTTTCTCCAAATCAGGCGGAGCTGTATCAGGGTTTCTTATCCAAAAGTGATATGCACGTTTATCGGTCTGTGTTAGAGGCTTAAAGCTCTTTGGATTTAATGCGTCTGCGCCTGTAATTTTGGAGTTATAGCGGGCATATAAGAACACACGGTAGCGCCAGTTATCGAAAGTCTAGAGGAAACAATAAATTTAATGACACAAATATTTGATAAAAGCAAAAACCTATTTGATATTCACTTTACCTGTTTCCACTCGGCTACGTGCTTTACAGCGCCTTGTGGCACTGAATTAAGAATATCAGCTAGTTTAACCCAATACTGGTCCAAAATGGGGTCGCTACGGCGATGTTCGTTAATAACGGGATTCTGCTCCATAAAATTAACATATATTTCTTTTTGTTTTTTTGACATCCGCTCCTTGCGTTCTAAAAACATAATAAACAATATATTTATGTATGAATTTCTCGAAATACAAAAAAATTATTTTTCGAAATTTTTTTTTATATTGCTAATCAAAAGTACTTTCGATTTATTATAAAACTCGTTTTGTTGGTTAGGAATATTGCGAACAATTGTTTTAAACCTTTTTATTGTGCAAAAAAAAAACTTTACCGACTTTACTTAAACTTTTGTTCGAAGATCACTTGCAGCGATATACAATTTTTTGTCTCCTGTTAAGTGTCTTTGTGAAATTAATATAATAGCGTGTCACTAATGTGATAAATACGCAAAGCGTTTAGGGTCAGTTTTTGAATATTTAGGTATCTTTCGTGAAATAGACCTTTCAAGTATTACATTGAGTGAAAGGTGAATATTCGAAATTTCATTTGATATTAAGCCTAAATACGTTCTTCTGCCAACTAGTAAATTGTTTACAATATTCAGCATCGTACACTTTTAAAAATTAGGATATGTTTAGTTTTTGGTGTGAATGTGTAAGAGAGTTAAGTTTTATATTTTAAATCGATGGTAACGCTTTTTGAAAAAGTTACTAAATCACAGCCTCAGAGATACACATTCAGGCAGGTTCTGTATATCGCTTTAGAGTGAATATCAAGCAAATTCAATTTAAATCAGACTATCGGTGTTATGTCTTACACTTTCCCTATTTAAAAGAAATATTCAGCAGATATTTTTCTCAAAATCGGTATCTATAATAAGCACCAATAAATAATAGTTTCAAAGTTTGTACAAAGTTCTCAAAAATTTAAGAAAAATGTTTAATAAGCAAGTAGTTGTGTAGTAGCTAATTAAAATTTAGCGCTTTCTTGATGCTCCGTTTCTCCGCCCTTTTAAGGCGTTGCGTGTCCATTTTCCACTTTATTGGACTCTGACCTATCCAAGTTGCAACAATTTCTACTAATAAAGCCATTTTTCAGGAAAAAAATTGAGTGGAAAAAAATTTTAATTTAGTCGACTGCAAAACTGAAAATTAAAAAATTAAAAATAAATTCCGATTAAAGTTAGTAAAATTGTTATGCTAATTTTTGGAGCTTCGTCTAATTTGTGTAAACTTTATGCAAAGTTTGATACTTTTATTTATATTGTTTCTATCATAGATCGAACTAAACGACTTGCTTAGCTGTTTTAATTTTGCAAACTGCTTAATGCTTATAAGTTGAATAGTTGCTTCATAAAGCGGAACACTGAAATTAAAGATTTGGGCATTTTTTTTTGACGCCAAACTCGCGTTTACAAAACATATTGAACAATATCGTGTCGAAATCTTTCTTAATGATAGTTTTTATTAGACCGAATACTTAAGAATTCAGAGTTCCGCTAACTTCAAAATCCTTTTATATCGCTTTAGTAAGCTGTCGTCTAGAATATTGTTCTATTATATGGTGTCCATATTATAAAGCGCACTCGACTAAAAAAGAAAGAATTCAAAAAATCTTCACTAAATTCACTTTTCGCAAGTTGGCCTGGCAGGATTATGTCCTTCCATATATTGTTGGGCCTTTGCATGAAAGAAGAGATTACTTCTCCATTGTATTTATGTATATATGAAGTAATCATTGGATTCATAAATTGCACTGACTTTACAAATTTGCTCATCTTATGTGATCCACTACGTAACTTAAGAAACAATAGGCTGTTGGTTGGTAAGTTGCATTCCACGAGTTATGCCAAAAATTAACCAATTGCTAGATGCATTGAATTATGTAATTCATATTCTAGTGTTATTGATATTCACTTAAGTATGGTAATTTGTTCACAATATTCAACTAGAGCCTTTAGTAGTCTGTAAGAAATTAAATATGTAGACTGAATGTAGAAGGAATGGAATAAATAAAATAATTGGACTTGTAGTGCCCGTACAGGCACCACCATCAGCAGTATCCCTATTGATACCTCTTATGCCGCCCCCCTCTGGCGACACTATTCCTTAATGGTATGCAATCTTACTATTCAAGGCGGTAATTACTTAATTATAATAAGCCATAGTCTGTAAGAATAATTACCTCTGTAGACTAATTTCATTTAAATAAATAAATAAATAAATTTCAAATTAAAATATGTATTTGTAAATATGTTAATATATATTTAAAGCAGTAAATAAAAAGAAAACAAATATATGTACATACATATGTACATGATATGATCCATTAGAATATTTCCGTCTGTAAAATAAAAAGTTTGGAAGCTCTTAACATCTTAACATATAAAAAATTAAAATTATTTTTTAGAATAAAATTCGAAGAAAATTTTTCGGCGATTACGTTCACATTCGTATAATACAATATACAATATAATACAATTTGAAAATGGTCGCTCGTTAAAACATTTTGTATAAATACATGTTGTTGTTTAAGCTGATGACTTTTTTCAAATCATTTTCTCTCACGAAAATAGCTATTTTACTAGAGTCACACTTTTGGTGGTGACAATGTGGCAATTACCCGCTATGCGAACTTCTAGAAAAGTCGATTTAGGTACAACTTACGGAACTTTATTTTTTGTTATTTATTTTGCATGATTTCTTGATATTTAACTTATTTATTTTCCGTACTAAAGTTTAAGATTCTTATTCACTATAGTATCGACCACATTGAAAAAAAAAATAAAATACACACAAACACCGTGAAGCAAGATTCAGAGCTCGAACGTTGAATCGGCCTTAAGTTTTGCCATACTCTGGTTACAAATTTGCGATATATGCAAGATTACGTTGTTGTAATATGAATAAACATTTGTACTATATATTATATGAATCGGCTTGGATATGTAAGCATATATTTGCAAAACGATATGAAACATCAACACTTACGTCTAAAGCTATTTCCAGTCGAGTTTTCTTGCATCAAAGCCTCGAAATGCTGTTGTTGGTGTTGTTGCAAAGCATACTCGTGTTGCAACCGTTCTAAATGTAATTCTTGCTGATGTTGTTGCTGATCTTCATCAGCATAAACGCTAGATTTCGAATGAACAGCTATTGGCGGAGGTGAGGAGTCTTCGACGTCAGCGTTCGCACTAGCCGAATTAATCGCAGAATCATAGTCAATTTTCGGTTCTACCTCCATATGGCTTATATCGCTCGCGGGTAAATTCCCATGCTGCAAGCGCATTTTTATTGCTGGAGGAAGTTCATCGGCGTTTTGGGAGTTCTGTGAGCTTGCATTACTGGTATTGGAGCGGGCCCCAACAGGTTGATGGTAAATGAGAGTGCTCGCATTTTCGTGCATGTCCAAAGACGACTTTTGTGCTACTGAGCAACGGCATGTCGTACAACTTCCAATTGAAGTGAAATTGTCTTTGCAAGGGTCATAAACTGAATGTACATATATGAATGAAAAAATTAATATGGGTAATATAAATACTATTTACTATGCATAAAAATATGTATGTAATTTTGCAAGAAGTTCTTGTCCTAACGTTAAAATTATGAAAATATTACTATATTTTTTTGATCAATTCTTTAAAATTTATTTTTGAATTCGTACTTTGTAAATAGTAATAAGGAATATTTTTTCCTTATATGTATGTAAATAAAATAAAGAAAGCTCTCCACATTTTCTTATATCTTTAATAGTTATAATTCGCACGTATGTCTTCCGATTTGCACAAGGTTTCAGCTTTATCTAACTGGGGTATATTTTTATAACTCGTCCACATAGAGTACGCACGTTGATCCGTTGAAGTTAGGGGTTTGAAATTCTTTACATTATGAGTAACGGATCCAGCTAGTTTATAATTGTAACGATAATACATAAACACTCTATAACGCCAAGCGTCAAAAGTTTGCTTCCATTCCTCGACGTTTTTTACCGCTCCTTGCGGTATATTGTTTAATATGGACGCCAATTTGATCCAATGCGATTCCAAAACGGAGTCGTTCCGTCGTTGAGAAAGCATACTCGGATTTTCTTCAAAATATTTAACATACACTTCTTTCTGGTCCTTAGACATTCTCTCTCCCCGTCCTGTTCAAAAGTTTACAATCAAATAAGTTCAAAGTTACGGTAAATGCAAAAATACCCACTTCTAAACCGATTCATTGCACAAGGGGCAAATGGATTTAGCTGATAATGCACTTTTTTTAGATGAGCAGTGTCGTCTCTAAACTGAAAGGGTTGTCGTGGACACAACAGTTGCGGTTCTTCGTTTGGCTGGTCTTGGATAACGTCTATTATCAGTTTATTCTTTCGTTCGCTCTCAAATTCGCCCTGTTCAGATTTTGGAATAACATGTTCATCAGTTATTGAATGCATTTTAGATCTTGTCTCGGAACAAACTGAGTAATCTTGGTAAACACACCCTTTTTCAAGCGATTCAGGGACATTTAAGAAATCCCTTTGCTCTTCAGGAACAGCCATGCTTTGTTTACTATCAAACGGATCTCTAAACTCTTGTATATTAGTGTCTGAGTTGTGTAAATTTTTATTTATCAGCATAGTGTCACCAGTCGCCATGAAGTTTTGTGAAGAAGGCGATTCAATCAAGATATTGTCTTGTGCCCGCTCTTTTAGATTAGCTGAAAGAAAGAGCATATTAAAGTTGCTTGATTTAATGTATATTTATTTACGAACTTACTAGAGGGCAAGTGCAGTACGGTGAGCGTGGAGTTACTTATTATATTGTATTTACATAGAACATTACTACTTTTCCATTAAACCTACATACATAGGTATGTAAATATGTATATACAAAATTATTTCAACGTTAACTGAATCCTACTATATTTGGATATAATACCTCACACGAACTCACGTCTCAAATAAAATATGTTTTGAAACGTTTATAACTCGGAATGTCGCAGAGTATCAAAGTTTAAATATCAGCCGGTACTTGCAAAATCAAAATCTCACAACATTTTTTATCAGATATAACTTTGATTTATAAGATATAAGCCTTAAAGCCACCGCACATTTCATATTCCACCAATTAATATACATGAAGATATATGGAGCTACTCACACTACACCTATGTACTTATTCGTTGCCTATTAAATGTAATATGTTTATATTTTGCTATGTACATATTTATATGTACATAGGGAGTATGTATACATACGTATGTAAGTATTAACATTAAGGAATTAATTTAATTACAATAAAAGCAAAATTTTCAGTTTTAAAACTATTCCATTATGTCGAAGGTGGCACGTTTTAAACTAGAAACCTGTGAGCTTATATGTGTTTTACTGTTAACTAGCTTTATAATTTGTGTTAAGGTGATTTGTGTATAATTCTGCCACTTTCCTTATAAAACCAGCTACGATCAAGAGCAGCATACACCTACTAAGACTATACTATGCTACATACATACATATCGTTTATCCTTTTCTACGAAATATGCTCTGTAGGCTGGCACAATTCCCGGTTGATAATTTGATATACACCACGGTACATACAAAATTATCACTTAATCAAATGTTATAATGTTTATTTAACTCACCTTGACCAATTTCTATAACGAAATTGGTAAGATCATGACGCTGAGCTAAGTAGTGCAGTAGTAACTCATCGGGAATATTAAATCCAATCTTTTTGTTTCGAAACTCAAAGTTATATATACCAAAGGCGGCTCTTACTAGAAGGGAAATTAAGTTATTTCATTTAGTTCTGTAATTTCAAAATATTAATAAACGCGCGCATGTTGCTCTTATCTTTTACATTACTGTTTACATATAATATGATATTTGGGTTAGCAAACATATCTTGCATTGAACCTACCAACATTTCTCAAATCCCAGATGTTCAAATTGCGGTTTTCCTCAGGCACACCGATCATCAACAACTTTTTGTTGTCTCTAAATTGAAATGGGATAATTATACCCGACCGCAATACCATTTTATTGTGCGCTGAGAAACACTTTATCTAAGTTAATCATTAATAGTTTTCAAAATATTCTTGCTAATAAACTCAAACCATTGGCGAAATATTTTTCTTAAATCTTCAGTCTATTCGGAAGGACTTTTGAGGGCTTGTTTTTTTTCTTGACTTTTATCATTTTTCTGTTTTGCTCCTATTCATCCATAATTATGTTTCAATGACATTCGCAACTCCACTCTTAAGGCTCAAGGGTCAGTTAGTCAAGACTTAACTTAACTTAAGAATTGGAGACGAAAGTAACTTTGGGTCACTTGGTCAGAGGAAAAGGAGGAGGTCCTATAAATAGAGCCTTTTATTGTTATTTGTTGTTTTTTTACTCCGACAAGGTTGAAAGTTGATGTATTTTGGAACGATTTTCCGTCGATCCTTGTCAAATTTGGTTTTGAAACAAACCGGTTTCGGCGTTGTGCCATCTTCAGTGTTATTTTTCGTTCTTTTATTGTGCCAAGTTACGTCCAGGGCAGAATTTATCGAAAAGAGCCAGCTGGTTTTTTAGCTTTGCTGAACTGAATGTCAAAGTGCTTCGTTCTGATTAGCTGGCGATTGGCTACATCACCTACAGGAATTTTACATTCAGTCCAGCAAAGCAAAAACAAAATACGTGGACGCCTTTTACTTATATATGCTTAGCACCACCTTGATAAATTCGGCTTGGTTTCGGCCTTGAAAGTAAATGTATGCAAAAACTACATTTAGGCAAAATTTATCGTACAACTCTTTATTGGAGAGTACAATAAACTTTTCGTCATTCATTTTTATGTTTAATTCTACTTTTTGTCTATAATTTTATTTTCAGCTTTTTGACAGTGCGCCGCCTATGTTACCACATCAAGTAAACTCGTTTTCAATGTAATTTTTGCATATATTTATTTTCAAAAATTGTAAATGTCAAGATCTGGAGAGCCTGATTCTCTCTCTCCCAATTTACGTAATGCCGAAACTTAAGATTCTTAAGTTTCTTACGGTAAGTTATGTGTTTATTTATTTTTATTTATTTATTTATTATTGACTAACTAAGCCTTCAATTCTCAATAATGTGGCAAAAAAAAATTGCTTTTCACTAAGCACTCTAAATAATGTTAGAAAAATATTGCTTGACTCTTACAATTCACACGCAGTTCGTTCCGCGTCTGACAAAAAAAAAGTTACAAAAGCTATAAAGAGGGATATGGCGCTTGAAACCAGTAATACCAGAATGGAAATTTTTCTCCTTTTGAGATATTCTTTAATTAGAAGTGGGCGTAAAGGGAAAAATGTATATAACTGAAATGGAGTTATATAGGATTAATCCTGTACATCTATTTATTTTAAGCTTGTTGTATGCTTAAATCACAAGCAGTGCCATTTTTGTACAAACTCATTTAAACATATTTTCATACAACCTAGATACAACTTCATGCAACCAAGTCACAAATGTTGCAACCACAAGGACATATGTCTCTAGTTAAACCAACAGTCGCAACGTGTATGGCTGGCATTAGATTGATCAAGGCGAATTCATTAGACATTTGCAGCGAGCAACTTCCCCAGTTTATTTTGCGACGTTTTCTTTTGCGTACCCACACGTGTTTACATCCATCCATCTATTTTGTGTGAGGTTTTTGCGTATTTAAAATATTTGATTTTCCATATTAATAAATTTAAAATGGGCCGAATGAATCGTTCTCGTAAGCGCCGTGATGAAATGAATAAAATAAAAAAGGCGAGGTATGATGCAAAAGAACTAATTCGTCTAAAGAAAACGCTGGGTCTTATTGACGCTGATGGAAATGAAATTATGAAGGATGTTTCTGAAGTAGCTACATTAAAAACTGCCCAGGAGTTGAAACAAGTACAATCAATCAAATTATCTTTTAAAGCAATAACTTCATGTTTTATTTCTTATCTAGAGTAAGAAGTCGCGTGAAGAGCAAGAACTGGAACATGAAATAGAAGAACGGCGTGAACCCGGAAAGAAATTCAATATCGTAAATGAAAAAACTGGAAAGGTTCATATTTACAACAGTAAAACCATGAAGGATCAACATGGGTCTTATCCATCCTGGTACAAAGCAAAGAAAACAGCAAAACACATGCGAAAGAAGGCACTTGCAATGAAGAAACGTTTTAAGCAAACTTGGACGACGGCAAACGTACCGCTTTAGGTATAACGCAATCTCCAACAGCGCCGCTAGGATGTAAGTTCTAATATACATACATATATATGTACATACATACCTATGTATGTAATATGATGGGAAACGTATGTATGTATTGTCCGACATATTTGGAAACAATTTTTTTTGTCTAGGAGTAATTTTCCATTGAATTGGAAAAATTGATCAACGACTTGAAATGAAGAGTGCTAATTATTCTGATTAGTTTTGAATGCATACATACAATTTGACAACCAATTTCACCAGCATTAAACGGAACTGAAATGCGTATTTTCTCCAAGTTTTTATGTACATAATTCAATTAATAAAATGTTTATGTACATATGTACATACATATATTTTAGAAAAAGATTGAACAACAATTTTTATGATAAGCTTTTGGCGCTCTAGTTAATGAAGAAAATATTATACGAAATGCTATCATATGTACATATGTCGAATTGATTTGTATTTGATTTACATCCACTTTTTAAAAATTTATGAATTTAAAACACGACAAAAGACAAGTAAAAGTGTAAATCCGACTTATGTTTCACTCCTAAATTAAATTGCTTTCGTGAAGGTGGCTGAAAAAATAACTACATACCTTCTAATATTTTATGATGTATTTGCTCAGATTAGGCACAATTTGTTTTTTTTTTTGGCCTTATGCTAATATATTTCCGTATAAAGAATATCAATAATAAAATATTTACACATTATAAGAAATCTAAAATCAATACCAAAACAAAAACACAATAAAGTATATAAATAAATAAGTCTTCATTGCACGGAACAGTAATTTCGTACGCTACGTATCACACCTGTGGTAGGATCTAAACGCTCGTCTCCGTCTACTGGGAGTTCTAATAGTTGGCGAGAACCCATCCAATTTATTGGTCTATCGCGACTTCCTATAGGTCATTCGTCAGTTTGCTTCAACTCTATATTCTCCTGCAAACATTCTTCCTCGATATTACCCTGCATTACTGCTGGATTAACTGTTGGGCTGTTTTTCAAAACAGAGCCACCAGTAAAACCTAGTAAACCGCACCCTACCGCGGCAAGCCCTCCAGCTTTCAAACCAGCTACCAACCCAATAGGCCCACCTACACAAGTTCCTAACAATGCTCCCACAACCGGATACATTGCTTTCTTGTAGGTGAGCGCACGACGCAAGTTGCTTTCGCCAATTTGTACTTGCTCAAGCGCCTCCTCCGCGTTGTCCGCTATGACCTGTACACTTTCTCCCTGCTCTTGTATGAGATGGTGCATGTTATGATACATTCCATTTAGATCGCGTATCTCATTCTGCAACTGTTCTAGTTCGTCCAAACATGCTTGTCTTTGTTGCAACTGGTACTCCTGCTGATGAAAGTTAGCGTCGATCGCAGGAATTGCTTGGCGATGCGCCATGGTTGAACCTATTTCGACTTGCTGATGGTTTTCTTCATCGTCACTGTTTGTTATCGAATCTTGATTGTTACCATATGATGGTGTTTGCAATTGTAACTCTTAAAAATAAAACATATGTATGTAATTATTTTGACCTGGATTATATGAAAGCAAGCTCACCCAAATATTCACTCATTCCCATAAAAGCTTTTTTTTTTCCATCTTCCATCATGGCATCAAATCTTGTTAAATCCTCGGGACGTACTCGCTCTCGTAACGCGTCCATCTCCAGCAGCAGGTTTTTAATTTGTTTTATGACACGCGTTGCATTAATTTCTTCCTTTTTGATTTTGTTCCAATCGCCTAGCGCTAGACTTTTTTCAATATTACTGCGATGATTTTTTAGTAGGCCGAGGTGATGCGGAATTGCGAGATCATTGAAACGTCGCACTGAAACTTCTGCCTGCTTCAGGGGTATTTTATCCTTCGTTGTCGTTGGATCCATATTTTGATGACTGCACTATATTGTTTTTATCGCATAATCAATTGTGTGAATGTTTTTTTTGCACGAGACCACTATTTTGGAATTAATGTGTAATAAGGTTTATTTTTATAATAATCCAATATGTATAATTATTGTCTCGTCCGATGTCTAAAGAAAACTTCACCCACTTTGCTATCATTGCCCATGTTATAGCAAAGGCGAATTCGCCCTTTGTTTTGATAGACTATTGAATTCGCCTTAATTAAAAGAAAAAGGCAAGATGCAAGACGCAAGGCAAGGCGTATTCCATAAGTCGGACCGACATCGATAAAAAAAAACATTTTGTTGCTGTTGTGATGGCTTCACCTTATTATTTATTTCATTGGCTCGCTCTATGTAGGAATTGTCAAAACATAATAAAATATGATTCTTATGCCCGAATTCAGTAACTCAGTCTCATTTCAAGTCTCAAATGAGCTAGAGATTATTGCTTTTCTTCACTTTCACGTTTTGTTCTTTGTTTTTATTTTAATTTTTTGTGACCTGCTCATCACCAGGTCACTATTTAGAGACTAGAGGCCTTATTTTGAAACTACAGAATGCCAACTGGTCTATAATTGTGACTTTTGTCTCTATTAGGGACTGAGACTGCTTACTGAATTCGGGGGTTAAAGTGATAATATTTTGTATTATTGCGTGTTTGTTAAAATTCACTCGCGGTAAACCCAACTTATTTCGAAATCGCCTACAACGATTTTGACAAACTATACACTGGAATCAAACAAAATACACGTAGAACCATGGCGGAATTATACAGGTGACATTTTTAGAACAGCTGATTCGTTCTCTTTTTCGCCGCGGTACATTAATGCCAAATTGATCTGTTTTCTGATTGGCTTACTTTTTATGGCAAACTGTCAAAACAATGTGTTGATGAAATTTTTATATTTGTTTACAATTTTTCTACAAATTAATTGTGTGTTGTAAGCTGGGAAAATAATTAATTTTATATTTTTGTGCAGGTTGTGCGATATTCCGAAGTTGAAAAATTGGCAGAGTGCAATTAATGAATTTTTTGTTTTCATCAGCTGAGCTTATTTTAACAAAAGTGAATTCATTAAATTCGCCTTGATTTTGACAAATATGTATGTACCAAAAGCAAAAACAAAATACACGTTGTTATAGATTCGCTTTGTGTAGAACTTTGTATTTGTTTGAAAAGTTTTCAGAGAACGTATATTTGTTAAAATATAAAATATATAAACACACATACCAAGGCGAATTCATTAAAGGTGGTGTTAATCAATCAGCTGATTGGTGGTTGGTTGTCAAGATCAAGTGTTTAGTTGCAAATAATCAATTAATCCCTTTAACTACAGGAAATTTCAACAAAAGAGATACATTTGACAATAACCCACCAAATGGTTGCATTTTTAGAATCGCTACGACCTTACATCAGTTCGCCTTGACACATACGTTCTCTGCTTTTCATTTTAGTTTTACTAGATTAAAGGTCTGGCAGCGCTTGTTTTTGTTTACATCTTGCAACAATTCCCACAGTTTTGCGGATCAAATACAATTTATTTTTAAATTCTTATATATGTATGTATGTAAATAAAAAAAATTTAATTGGTGAATACCAAAAAATTTGGCAATTCAAATAAAAATAAGAAACTAAACAAAAAGTTTGTTGCTGCTACCTGAAATTCATATTATGAATATTTTAGTTTTTTTTTGTTTTTGAAAATATGAACATAATTGATTCTAATTCGAGCTAATTGAATATCTAATTGCATTAGCAGAAGTCAATTAGATTTCTAATTGTAAAGGTAATCCAATTTTTTTTGCTAATGGCAACTAATTGCAATTAGATTTACCATTAGAATAAAAATTTCAATTATCTAATGGGAATTAGTTGAACTAATTCTAATTGTTTAATGAATTAGAGAATATAAAGCAATTGCACCAATTGCTAATTCTAATTGGAATTTAACATGTATGGTATATACATAGATTTATAATTTTTGCACATAGTTTATAATTTAAAAGCATATGGTTTTTGTCAAATGAACTATAATTTAAAAAATAAAAAATAAACGAAAAATAAAAGTTTGAGTTCGTATATTTGTCCGACAGTGTCCATCGCCGATCGACTAGAGCGTTTTCTTGCCGCAGATCTGTAGCACTCGATTGCGATTGTAAATAAAGCCATCGTGGTGGCACGTACTTATGTAAAATGTTTTAACAACTGCAACTGTTTGAAGAAATTCTAATAATTGAACCATTTTGCTGACAGGTTCCTTCGATCGTTTGGTGTTTCCCTGCCCGTTTAGGAACCTTCCCGTAGAAGATAAAAGATGGTTTAAAATCTGGTTTTCGCCGATCATGAGCAAATAAAATCGGATTTTCTCGTTACAAGTTCCACTATAATCGTGTAGTTTAATTTTTATTTTCACTTCAACGAATTGGAATGAAATTTAGCAGCATATAGCCAGGATTGAAGTATAAAATATAAGTGGGAATGGCACAATTGACTAATGGAATTTGGTACGGATGTATGTACATACATATGTATGTATATAAACTCATTTTCATGTTCTTGTAGAAAACTATAGGTTATTGGAAGAAAAATTCCAAAATTCATTCCGAAATTAAATTATTCAAAGTACATAGTAAGTACATATGGATGTATATATTTATGTATGTATGTATGTATTTAATGCTGTTGTAATGGAAACTTTCTAAATAATTTAACTAATTATTTTGTAAATGTTATAAGCCAAGTTGGTTGGGTGCTGCCTTTTGTTTTTGCCCAAATTTTGGTATTTTCCTGTTTCTACACATTTCCATTTCACATTTCCATTTCACATTTCCATTTCACCATTGCAAACTCAGGTTCGCAGATTTTGCGACATTATTTTTCGCAAAGAGACCTAATGAGCGTAACTACTAGTCGGTGTCGGAGTCAATTGCTGATGGATGTACTCGTAATATCATTTATTTAATTATATACAATTACAATAAACTACATCTAAAACATGTCTATACTGCAAAAACTTAAAAAGCCATTAAAAATGAAGCAATTATAAAACATTTCTATATCTATAGATTTACATAATACTTAAAACTTAGTTACTACAAGTTCTGCTCCATTGAAATTTTTTTCCGTAAGCACTTCCCTTCAGTTATACAAATAAAAGTACAACTATGTATGGTTACTCGGTACAAAATTGTGTTGTAATGATTCGAATAACTAAATTTTAAAAATGGCAAGACTTCGTCGATAAATGCTCTTCTGGAAATATACACAAGTATGTATGTATGTAAATATGTAAGTGCAAAGATCTTCGGCAAGAAAGTAGTATGTAATTATGGCGGCGCCCTTTAACTTAGATGAGAAGGCAGAAGGCAGAAGGCAGGAACGAATTTCATAATTTCCCGACAACCTAACGCTTGTCTGAAGCCATTTTGGGCCTAAGACGCAGTCCAAATATGTTCATTATTTTGCATCTCGCATCCTACGGGCAATATGCACTTGGCCCGTTTCGACACTTCATTAACACATTCAACATGCCCTCAAGTCGGTTGGTGCGCGACTCTGTCGCATAGAGATTCGACTGTAATCGGCTGATATCCTGTTGCTGTTTTTCCTGTAAATAATGAACATACATACATATGTATGTACATATGCACATATGGATATTTACATTCAAGTATGTAAGTATGTATGTATGCATAATTACTTGAACATCGTTCGAAGTCAACTTACAATTGTACTCAAGCGACTCTTCATCGTATCCACAACGTTGTATGTCGCGTGCAATGATTTCTGCAACTCGTTCGTGTGTACCCGCTCGTTGGCTAGCGAGCGCTCGATCTTTTGAAGACGCGCACTCATGTCTTCATTGTCAATTGCCTCAATTTCGTTTTCCATATCGCGCGCTTCGAAAGCATCTTCGTCTCCCATGTCTATTGGCAAGGACATTTTCCATTTTATTATACTTGTAGGGTACTTAAACAAATTTGTGTGTGAGTTTGTGAAGCTTACCAAGTTTTTTGCAGCTTTGTTGGTCCGATTGCAGAACGAAATGTTCGCGGCATTTGCAAATGTACGAGCCGACTGTGTTAATGCAGGTCTGGTCGCAGGGCTTCTCCTCCTCGCACTCATTTATATCCTGCTCGCAAGCTGGTCCTGTGAATCCCACAGAGCAACTGCAAACATTCGGTGCAGTGCAGGTGCCACCATTTTGGCAAGGCGTATTGCAAACCGCTGTTGAGAACAAAATCGAATAGTTAGTATATTAGCAGCCATAATAATTTTATATACCCGGCGCACATTCAACTTTGAAAATGAGCATTTGTGTACATATTTAATGCAATTATTTTAAGGGCACTGGAAAGTTCATGGAGTAGATCGAGTACACTTGCAACAACAAATTTCATGCATTTTCATATTCAGTTACATATTTAATATATAAAAATATTTTCTTTTTTTTTTTTGGTTTTCATATGTAAATGAAAATTAAATTTAAATGCACTCGGGTATATACTAAAAAGGCACGAACTCCGTTGCGTACGTTTTGAGCATGCGTCCGATTGTGGCACTTCACGTTCCCAACCGCTGCAGCAGTCGTATGTGACCTGTTGCGCCGACTTGTGACGAACGACATCGCGGAAGGACTGCTCGTGCACGAGCTGAACTCTCGTGCACATCTGGTTGGGGTGCTGCGTCTGCACCTGCACAGCGCTGCATGGCGTTTTCACGTGCTTCCAGATCGGCCTGGTATAAACTTCGGTCGTCTTCACAGGCATGGTGATGGTGCGATGCTGCACGCAGATGTTTCGCCTGCAATGAGATGAAGCGTGTGCAAAAAGTTCGTTATCACAGCAACGTGGGAAAAGGGCAATGTTTTTAATTAGGCAACACGTTAGTAAAAACTAATGGAGGTGGAACTGAGTTTCAAATGTTTCGATGTCCCATAGTATTTACATACATACATCCTAGAAAAAACACTCTCATTTAAATAACGTTTGATATACCAGAGAGCTCTACCAGACATTTCAGGTAAAGTTTCGATGAGATTCTCAAGGCCGAGATAACAATTCCACACACGAAACTCTTACATTCCATCTCTTTGTACATTTGTATTTTATTTTATTACAATTTAATTTGAATTTAACTGTACATAATTTTCTGTGGCCTATAATGAATGTGTCACTATAAACACAAATACCACTCGGCCAGGATAAAACCGCAATTTTACATCTACAAACATAATTGTTGCAGCAAATCGCAATTATTCTCCGAGTATTACGAGTATGTCTCAATTAAAAGAGTTTGTTATCAATTGAAGAAACCTATTCTTTAAATATTTTACATCGCTACACAATGAGCTACAAACTAGTCAAAAGGGGCGAAAAATTTAAGCCAATAAACGATTTCAATGGCACTGCAGATTACGAATCGGAAATTAGAAAAGAAAAATTCAAAACGGTGGAGCCGATAAAGTTTTTTCTGTGAGTGGCTATTTGCTATTAATATAAAGTTAGTTTTGAATAATTCAAAATGGCCGGACCTAACAAAATACACATAAAACCAAGTTCCAGACTTGGTAGAAAACTAAAACAAATTAATTAATTTTTATATAAATTTCGAACTTTTCCCTCATTAGTAATGAAAAATTTTAACAATCGGTATTAATTTTTAATTACTTAAACCTTAAAGTTTATAATCCCAAAATGTACATATGTACATATGTATGTATAGGGATACAAAACATGCACATTCGAAAAAATATTTTCTAGTATTTATTTTGTGTCAATTATTCGAATGTTCAGTTAGTGGAATGCGTACATGTGTACATATGGATGTATTTAAATATCAGCAAATTCGGCTGAACTCAACTGGTCTAATGCTGTCAATCAATTTCAAAACTCAATTTTCGTCATTTTTGAGGAACTTCTTATATCTCTGTAATTCCTTCGAAACTCATTATGTAATCGACAATGTTGTTGGGATGTGTATCCAAATGAGGTTGAAGAGGAAATTAAATTAAAAAGTTTAATTGTTTCGAAAGCTACGAGTGAACTAATCTGTGACAGGCGCAATTACATGGACATGGACATGTACATACATACATACATATGTATGCATGTATGTATGTATGTATGTGCGAGTATGTAGCGCAGACTTTTGGTTGAAGTGAAGGTGCATTCCTATTTTAAAACCTGTTACGCAATCAACAGTATACAAGTATACATATAAGATTATGAATCCGTTAATGAATAAACGTTAAAAGTTTAAAGGATTACCGCTTCCACTTCGGAAACACCGAAAATCTCTTTAAAATAAAAATATTCGAAACTAGTTTGTAACGAAAGTGGACACAGTAAATAAAAACAAACAAAAAATATTTGCAATTAATTTTTTAAGATCTTTTCTGAATATGCACAGTAAGTATACGTATACATACATACACACATAAATGCAAGGGTCACTTCAAAAGATGCCTTGAACGACCATTTGAGCTCCTTTTATATGCCTCTTATAAAATTTATTTAGGAATGGTAGTTTGACCATTTCTATAATTTTGCATGGCGACGATCTTGCGATTGTAATTAAAAATATTCAAACTTATTCTTAGTACATAGAGTTGTTTTTGAATAAACTCAAATATAAATACTAATTTTTAAAGGGTTTATGGAAAATCTTTGAGAATGCATTTTTCTAACCCATTTGAATTTAGTATAATGAAGTGTAGGTTTCATGAGACCAAAAAATATCACAAAGTTTTACAATCTTTTTTTTTACTGAGGATGTAACGCAATTTCTTCCATATAAAAAATAAGTTTGCTTTGTTATTTACATATGTACATACATATATTATTATGCAGTGATAAACTAAACATATGTTTATGCATATACTCAACGCAATACCCAGTAAGAAAAATATCTGTTAAATAATTAGGAAGTTCACAGGTCGTGTTATCGGTCGTATTTCGTCGTATCGTGTATTGGTATACAACAGTTGTAAACTTGTTGTTATTGTTTCACATTATAAATTTTCGTATTTCAATACAACTCTGAAAGGTATGCTCAGTGTGTTATTCGATTAGTTTTTTCTGTTTATCTTCATTTGAGGTTTATTTTTGATTGAAAAATGTTAAATTAAGTCAAATGGTCAAATGACAATATTTGTATGCAACCATTGTGCGATGAAAAATTGTGCGATACAAAATTTAGCTCGTTTATTCATTAACGCAAGGTTTCACTCGACCGTGCTATGTACATATGTATATTTAGTTTGTGTGAGAAATTCAAAAACTTTCCATCATTTTGTATAGGACTTTGGGACAAAGCGAACACTTTCTTTTACACGGAATTCTGTGGTGTGTTGTTCTACATGTACGAGCAGTTGTCTCGTTTCAATCAAATATTATTATGCGATAAATAACTTGTTATACATATAACGCCAGAGAATGCCATATGAATGTCGTAATATCGTTAATTTGCAAAAGTGCTAGGTTTTTGCAAGTGTACTATTGGAGAATGCGTTAGATCGGTCTTGCTGGGTATGTACATATGTACATACAAACATACATATTTACAAGCGAGTTGGGGTGTGCAAAATCTGGCAGTGGGCGCTAAGATTAGATGACACAGCCAGCGCTTGTATGCCACACGACGCACCTCACCGCAAATAACTGCATATGTATGTATATACATACATACATACATTCAGATATATTCAAATATATATTTGGAGAAGTTAAAATTAGGTGCAGAAAATATTTGCAGTTGGTAGCTTGCTGCTTCTTCTCCATTTCATCCAGTCCACACAGGGCTGGATGGCAAAATTTTTGGCATAAAGCCGAAAAATGTATGTATGTATGTATGTACTTATTTAATTACTGGGTATTCGGATTCTAAGCATCTTCCATGGCTGAGGGGGAACTTTATATTCCTTTTCATGCAGGTTGTTGAACTAGTCGCGCCAATCCACAACATATTTATTCTCGTAGGTCAAATGTGCTTAACTCGGTACTTTTTACCGGGATTTTTGAGATTTGAAAACGGAATCCCGGGACAATCCCGTGATCCCGAATTTCATCGTTGTATTATAGAATTATACAAAATAACATTAATATAACAAAGAAGAACGATTTGTTGTATGACATGTACGTATTTATTGGTATTTTCAAGAAAAAAAGGAAATACTTAAATGTAAAATTTCACACACAAACAAAATAATTTATACTTCAAATACAAATATACATATTTGGTAAAGAAGAAGCACTGCTGCCCCTCTACACTTGTTGGTTGGATTGTTGACAAAAAGTTAAATCCTCTCCTTAGGAATTAGCCTTTATCGCCTCTTTACAAAAACAATCAGTTTCTTTTACCAATCCTTCTGATAAATTGTATGCATTTCGCCGCATTCACTTCAGGCACCTCTTTGTTAGTTTTATTAACATCGCTTTCATAAAGGTGCTCAAGTGGGACATTCTCCAGCTCATTTCTAATGGCAAGAACAAAACAAAGCCCTAATGGAGCTAACAAACTGTGTTATTTGTCGATTGTGAACTTTTAAGAATTTTTAAGAATGATACAAAATTTAAAAAAGAAATGGCTGTTAAATTCCTTATTTTCTACAATTCCGGGATTTAAATAGACTTATCCCGGGATATTCGGGAGCTAAAAAAGGCCGGGATCCCGGGATTGATATGCCTAGTATGTATAAATTGGAAAATGTTCTTATGTATGTATATCGGTTGGCAAAACTAACTTATTGCTATTATCAGCAACCACGTTATTGGCGTCGGAAAAAAATTTTAAAGTGATATTACATTGTGATCTTTTGTTGTTGTTATATTCTATTTTTGCAATTAGTCGTTGCTTCATAATTATGCGATTAATCGCAGAGACACAACTAATATTCAATCGCAGATCGTACGAAACATTTCAAACAGAACTATGCAATCGATTTGTTCCAACAATTTCTGGTCTTCTGCCAAATTTCCATGTAAAATTGAAAACAAAACTAAATACTTTTATTTAATATTTTAGTTTCAGGTCTTGGGCAATGCTGAATTTATGTGTCCTACGTCTTTTCTGATTATACCGTTTATTAAGGTAACGACATGCAACAGCAATTATAAAGAATTTATTTGTAAATATGTTTTGAAATAAAAAAAATTAAATTTGTTTTTTGACTAAGTCAAGCGTGTTGTTTTTAATGGTTTCTATAGCCGAAATGTGCCCTTTTTAATTCCTTTTCAACTATATACCATTCATAGATATCGAAGTGTGACCGCTGTGGTCGAGTGGGTAGCGGTGCGTGCTATAACTCGATATGCCGCGCAGGCAATGGCTAACCTCCGAGGGTATTTCTGCTTCTGATAAAATTCTTCTGCCGTTCGGAGACGGCACAAAACCGTAGGTCCCTCCATTTGTGGTATAATATAAAGACGCACACCACAAATAGGAGTACGAGAAGCTCGAGCAAACACTGAGCTAAATAGTGTAAAGGCCAAATTATTATTATTATAGGTATCGAGTATCAAATAACCAAATCAGAGGGCAAAACAAATTTCGGATGTCGAAAGAATATTTTACATTTTTGTAGTCCTATCAAGGTGAGTAGTGCCGAGGGGCACAATTTCAACTTTTTTTATGATACGATCTAATGTGCATATGTTCATACATATGTATGTATACACTCGTATGTATGTATGTATGTATACGTACGTACGTATGTATGCCTACACTAACACAAGCTGTATACATTTTTATAAGTTGAAGCAACTACTTAAGTAAGTCCAATTTAATGAAGTGCAATACATTCCCAAACATAAACTAAAAGATCAACAAAAGAAAAAAGTGCAACTCAATCTTTAAACGTATGAACACACGCACACACACACACACATACTTGTGAATGGCTGTAGATTGGTAGTCAGCTGAAATGAATTAACATATGTATGAAGGTGCAAGCCAGTTCTGCATTTGCATCAACGACGAAATGGACGGCCATTAAAACAGTTACAGATTTACTACTTCAGATGCTGTTACCGTTAAAAGGAAGGCGTGCGGCCGGGGGGGGGAGGGGGCGGCGAGGGGGTTGTTGGACCCTACACTTGTCCATACAAATGGCAATTGTTATGCTGATTAGGCATTCCATACGAAAGTCAAGTATTATCTACATACATATATACTTAAGATGTTTATCTTTAATGTAGAAACCTCCTGCTGTGTGTGTGTGTGTTTATACATCTATATACATATGTACATACTAACGAGTATATGTAAATATTACACATACATATGTACATACATACATACATATCTTTTTATGTAATACCTATTGATACAGCTGAGGTTTTGATGTAAGCTGTGATTAAAATAAATTCGCTGCTAAACTGGAAGAAAAAATGCTTAAATTTCTAATAAGCTGGCACAAATGCTATTTATTTGATGACGCGACGAAACTCAATACAAACTGGCCGTTGTCTGTAGAAACAAAGCATGTCAATCCCGCGATCCCGGCCTTTTTTAACTCCCGAATATCCCCGGATCAGTCTATTTAAATTCCGGAATTGCAGAAAACAGTGAATTTAATAGTCTGTTTTTTAAATTTTGAATTTACATTTTTTCAAACAAAAATAAACCTCAAATGATTTAAAACAGAAAGAGCCGATTGAATAAAACAAATAACACACTTAACATACCTTACAGATTTGTATTGAAATTAGAAAAGTTAACATGAAAAACAAAAACAAAAAGCTTACAACTGTATGTATGTATTACGATAACACAATACGACAAATAACACGACTTTTTAACTCCCTAAAGGCTTTGTTTTGCCCTTGCCATTTTAAATGAGATTAACAAAATGATGATGTTAATAGAACTAACGACGGGGTGCTTGAAGTGGATAAGGCAGAAAGTCTCAAAGATAAATTGCATCAAGTTTTAACGAGCAGCTCGCAATTTGCCAATAATCAAAAGGCATACAATTTATTAGAAGGTTTGGTAAAAGAAATTTTTGTAATGGGGGCGATAAAGGCTAATTCCTACAGAGAGCATTTAACTTTTTGTCGACAATCCAACCAACCAGTGTTGAACAAGTCGATGCTTTTCCATTGCAGATTTTAAATGCAAAAATTTAGGTCCAGGTTGGAGGATAACACACTTAAGCTTTTATTTCTTTAATATTGCATTTTAAAATAAGAAATAATTCTGCCTCGCTCAAAATGGAACGGGTGATGTATTTAATTTTTACTTGAGGCATTTATTTCTCTACTAAATGGTAATACATTAATATTTAATATTGGTCTCAAACAGTAATTGAAAATAATTTTACTTTATGTATGTACAATTGCTTCTGTACCAAATATTTATATTTCTCCTTGAAGTATACATTTTTTTGTGTGTGTCAAATTTTACGTTTATTTATTTTTTATTCTTGAAGTTACCAATAAATACATACACACAAGAATTACAAAAAAACACTCTTCGTTCTATTAATGTTATTTTGCATAATTCTATAATACAACGATTACAGACGTGTTTCCGAAGTCAAAGCTAGTGGACAGTTACGAAACGGTACTGGACTTATTAGGATCCAACAACAGAGTTTTTAGGGCCCTCAGCCGTTCTGTAGTTCTTCCAAGGAATACACGGCAGCGCTTCTAAGCAAGTGGGAGGACTCAAAGGGTAATAGACAATTCAAGAGATTAATATGTCCATCCCGTACCGCCTCTGAAAGACTACTCAATCTAAGCAGATAGGCTCTAAGAATTCTCACTGGCCATTTGACGGGTCACTGTAGGCTGAGATACCATCTTCACAAAATGTGACTCTCAGATGTTGCGGATCGCAGGTATTGTGGCCTGGATGAGGGGGCCTCTGTGTGAATGCCCGCGTATTAGTAGACTCAGGCTTATAAACCTTGGGGAGCGACTATCATCTCCATCCAGAATATGGTCAACGACATCCTCCAAAGTGCTTTATTTCATAAACAGCCTAAGGATGGAGTAACAACTTAAAGCGTTAGCACAATAGATCTTGATAGGTTGCAGCGCTACTATGTCCTAATAATAATAATACATATTTACAACGTACATTCATACATACATATCTAACAAAAAGTACATACCAGTTGAAAAATGTAGAAGTCAACATTTGCACTCAAATAAAAGGCAAATACCGAGACTCCCTCAATTTCTTAATTATAAAAACCTATAAAGCAAAAATGGTGGCCGCTGTGGTCGAGTTGGTAGCGGTGCGTGCTATAACTTGATATGCCGGTGAGTTCGAGGTTCGAATCTCAGTCAGGGCAAGCAAAATCTTAATTATAGAAAAAGTTTTTTCTAATAGCGGTCACCCCTCGGCAGGCAATGGCAAACCTCCGAGGGTATTTCTGCCATGAAAAAGCTTCTCATTAAATACATCTGCCGTTCGGAGTCGGCACAAAACTGTAGGTCCCTCCATTTGTGGTAAAATATAAAGACGCACACCACAAATAGTAGGAGAAGCTCGGCCAAACACTGAGCTATATAGTGTACGAGCCAAAATTATATATTATATATATTATAAAGCAAAAATGCAACCCCTTTGCAAACTTATAAAATGTTGAAGCTAAAATGATGTCTTCGAGTTTTTCAAAATGTAAAAGGGCGTTAATTTACAATTTCGTATTAAAAACAACGATACCAGACGTTCAATAATTTCCAGCAAGGTATGATTTCTGAGTATTTAGAATGGTGTCTATTATTTGGTGGGAATAACATAACGGACATGTACATATGTATGTATGTTGTTGCTTGTTGTTTCGTATTTCGGTTTGCATTTCTGGATGGCTCTCCAACACCGAATTAACGCACGAGGTTAATAGGTTATTTCGGTACATTGCGAGCGCTGTGGCAGTTTGTCTTTGCTACCGCCCTTCTGCATCGTTTCCATTATCCCGCCCGCCCACCTTCCAGGCAGCTGTGCACAAATTGCTAAAGTGCCAGTCATGTTGAGTAATTATCGCGCCGAGGCTTCGTTGACAAGCAAAATGTGTAAATTTCATTCTTGCAGCTGGTGTTGGCGTTGTTTTGGCAATGCTTTTCGGATGTGTGACTTGTGGTTGCTTGAAACTCACTTAGACGGGAAAGCAAGGCTTGGTGCTGCACATATGTACATATGTATGTATGTATGTACATTAGCCCGGCTAGAAAACACGAAGTTTTTCTTTTATCGGGCCCCTTAACTTGTTAGCTTCAATCGCGGCTAAAAACCATGCATAGAAAATTTGGTGCAAAAGAGGTTTTGCGTAGCGGGTTTTGTGCCTCCGCCTCAAGCGCTTGAAATTAGTCGTCCCTCAAACCGTGCGCACCCAAAAATCATCAGAAATTTAAAGGTGTAAAGGCCCTGTAGTATATTTTCAAGGTTGCTGGGCGCGCTGTCAATTTTTCATTTTTACCTTTACACTCAATTATGAGATATTAGGAAACAAATTTTAAGTACAATGGCAAAATATTCGAAAAATTCACTTTAAAAATTGGATATGATTAGATTTTTTACAAATCCTGATATTTATGTACAACGACTGCTTTGGCAAATAAGATAAGTCGTCGCAGAAAATATTTCTAATATATGTACTTACATAGATAATTTATTTAAAACATACACATATTTTTGATTTATCTTCCTCAGTAACGATTTTTAAATGTTTCAAATAAAACGCGCCTCGCTTTTGTTCGGCTTTTCCTATAGGGATGGTGATTATTTGTTGTTCTGAGTGCCGAAAAGCTCAGCACAGCGTGACAGAAAGGCATCGAGCATTTTGTATGAGTGTGTGTGTGTGTGTGTATGTGCTTTGCTGCAGCTGCACCGGCCTCTCCTTTGCTTGTTAGTCATGTTTGGGGTCAAAGTGACTGTTCACTATTTAACTCTCTTTTTTTTTTTTTTTGAACATACCTTTGTGTTACTTTGTCGAAAATTCTTGTGGACGTTCTTTTTCAGTTTTGCGCTGGTCAATATTGCAGTGGAAATCGGAGTCAAGGCTTTTGGCAATCGAACTTTAGCAAACAACACAATACAATAACTCAATAATCAATTCTATGTCTACGTTGTTGCTGCAATTTTTTATGATTTTCATTTCCATTTCAAGTGCAATCAGAATCTGTAGTTCGGCAATTCACGTTTTCGAGTCTGTTCAGCGTCAATATTACAAATACAAATGCAAGAGCGATTGACCTAAAAATCCACTGAAACGTTGATGCAACTTCAACTGCAAAAATACTTAAACGAGCAATTCAAGACTCGCATCCAAAATACATTCGATGGGGTTGGTGTGGCATGGCATTGGAAGTTAACGAATGTGCCAGTTGGAGAGTGCACATTTGAATTTATGTATTTACTTGTAGATACACACACACACACATTGATGTAATTACTTGTAGATACACACACACACACATATATACAAATGTATGTATGTATGTACATGCAAATATTGCCACACCAAATCAAAAGGCACTAACAAAAGGGTTGCCATCGCAAGTATCCCCCCGCCCCCGCCACCGCTTAGCTTGTCATTAATGACACATAAAACACGTACAGTCCCGTTGGCTACAAATTGGGTCAGCAGCATTCGCGATAAGTTGCATGCAATGGTCACTAATCGCCAGCATTCACCGGTCGACAAAGTCACAGATGCAAAACCAGCAAGTTGCTGGCAATTACGAATTGACTAGCTTGACTTCAGGGTAGCGCGCTGCCTTCTACCACTAATTAATTGTATAAGTTCTACCACTTCTACCACGTCTACCACGCTACGTCCAAATCTACTACCTTTTTTTTTTTTCTTATTTACATATGTATGTGTGTATGTATGCTCATTGGAGGAGTTACATATATTTGGACCAGCAGTCGAACGCGTTGTGGAGCAATTGTTGCTTTTGAGGTATTCTTTTTTTATTGTTCTCTTTTGGAGAATTGAGCGAATCCTCCGCTTTAGATACATATTTGAATTGACTAAACGACACAATCCTTGCTAGTTTTTTATTTTTAGATTACTTATTATAGCAAATAAACGTTCTGAACAAAGAGGATCACTCGACAGGAGTCTACTACGTTGATTTTTCGAACAATCGAACAATGTATCGCAGTTGGGCCACGCTTCTACGGACCTGCCTGCACACACACACTTGCATGCACATCTGCAGCAAAACCGACAATAACCCCTAATATGTATGTGTCACAGCAAAGTAAGTAGCAATCCAATAAAAGTGTGGCTGATTTATCTCTAGTAATAGCGTTCATCAATCAGCTGCATTCTACTTCAACACACTAGTACATATGTACGTACGTACATATGTATGTAGTATGTATATGTATTATATATGTATGTATATGCCATTTGGGAGTACATACAAACATATATACATAGATAGTAATTAACACTTTTATTATCTACATACTAGGGTGTTCGATTATTCGACGTTTTTGTAAAATCGGTTTCCGAGTTATTTGAATTGCAAAAAAAAACGGTTCCTAAATTTAAAATAAAAAAAAAATCGGGTAAACAGATTAGCAAAAAGCTATATCAATGTACATGTAACTAATACCCGAATTCAGTAAGCTGTCTCAGTCTCTAATAAAGACAAAAGTCACAATTTTAGACCAGTTGGCATTCATTAGTTTCAAAATAAAGCCTCAGAAAAAGTTAAAACAAACACAAAATATAAAAACGATGAATACGGGCATTACTGTTAGTAAGGCGTTATACAATTTTTCAAGATTTTCCCGCCTTCTAATGACATTTGTATAAATATTTGTTTATTGGTTTTTTCTCCAAATAAGTCGGATTTCGAATATCTACATATAATAACTAATTGATAACCACTTTGTGGTTGCCGTTTCAATACAAATATATTGGATGTACGAGTATAATTAGTGAATGTGCTGCCGTATTTCTATTATTTCTCAAAGGCTATATCCTTACAACTAAGTAGGTAAAAAAACCGTAAAAAAATGTACAAAAAAAAAACGGAGAAACCCGGTTTGAAAAAAAAAACCGAGTCAATCACCCTAGTACATATGTACATACACAAGTTACATAAGTACATATATGTATGTATATGTTGCTACAACCGCTGCAATTGCAGCCAGAACATGTTTACCATATATTTTTGTCTCATTAACTTTCACTTCCTTTTTTGCATTAACGAAGATTTAATGAATGTAGTTATGTATGTATGTATGTCTGCGATTGTTCATCGCTCTTGGGACAAAGAAGTTTTAATATTCCGCGGATAAACCTAAGAACAAACTACCATGTCCGTTAATCGCTCAATGCCATGACAATTTTGGATTTCGTCAGTTCTCAAACTCGAATGTCCTTAACTTTTCTCTGACAAAATCTATTTTCAAAAATATTCTATTCTAAACGCTTTGGCTTGTTAGCTCTAGTAGCAGTTTATGTATGTCTAAAATGTTGGTTTTAAGTCTCCACTATATCAAAAAACTGACATGTTGGAACATTTTTATTGCCCAATTCGGCGTCAACGTCTCAAAACCTTTCGACCCCGAACGACTGTTGCGATAAAAAAAAGTGCAAGTTTATGCCACTTTTTGCACAATCTGCTTGAGAATTTCACAAACGTTTTTTTTTTTTATACACCCTCTTTGTGGAACAATGGAAGAAAAAAATTGAGTTTATAGATCTTCCATTCCAGAATGAGCGATGGGGCCCATAGGTCCCAAATCCGACACTAATTGCGGTAGCAGCAGCTGATTCACCTTCAGGTGGCACGTTTTTGGTTCATCTCAAAGCCGTTAGAAATAATTAAGAAGTCACACGGCGGCGGCAGGGTAAAGAAGTTAAGCTGTTTCGGCGGTCAAAAACGATCGCAAAAATGGATTGCAGAATACTCGTGGACTAGAAAATGTGCATAAAATACAAATATGTGTGCGTATGTATGTACTCGTGCGCTTTCGCGTTTGATTTTAGATTAAAAATTTGTCAGTTTTCTATAAAAAAAAAACCATGTTTTTGTACATTTTAAGTATCTATGAGTAAAAGGTCATCTGAAACTACGCCAACAGCTCATTTATTGTTAAAATATTGTTAAAATACTTAATGAAAAGTTGCTAGAATTGCCACAAATATGTTACGGATTGTATCGTCGCGCTCGCAATTAAACCTTGCTGAATCTGCCGTTTCTCACTTCAAAATTTATGTTTTGTTAATTGTTGCACGTTATTTCGCTTAGTTGGGTAAATTTTTTTTTTTACTTTTAAGTAAGTTCGCGGTCGAATTGAGTGTTTTCCTCTAGTGTAATAAATATACAAAATTAAATTGGTTTGCTTTTATAAGCTCTTTAGCCTTGTTGGTACATATGTACATACATATGTATGTATGTATGTACGAGTATTTATTACGTGCGCATACACACTATTTATTGCCTTCGATTTTGTAGCTCAATTTGGTAGTTTGTTGCATTTTTGTTGACTACAAAAATTGTGAGTTAGACAATAAAACGCTACGATACTACATTGATATGTACATACACGTACCTTCATATGTATGTATGTATGTATGTATGTACATATTCGATGAATTCCAGTCTCGATGCTGAGCACATAAAACATCCCGGAAGGCAATTTCAAATTTGCATTTTTTTACCTGAAAGTGTTCTCAAAATCTAACCTCTATTATACGTTTCTCACTTACGTGGGTATAACTGTAGTTATCTTCATTTAAACAGAGAAGCTCAACCAAAGTCCACATAAAGATGGAACTAAAAGACTTGACGAAAACTGTGATGAAATCTTTTATTAGTTGAAATCAATAACTAAAGAATGCTGTAAAAATCAGAGCCACCTTGACCATTCACAAATAATTAAGGAGAATTCTAGGAGTTCCACCTTATTTCGCCAATTTATACAAACTCATTATACAGAACTAGGTAGGAAATTATTGAAATCACTTCTTGCATTCAAAGCGAATAATTTGTTTAGATACATTTCGTCAGACTCAATGGTACAACTTCATATTGACAAATAAATATGCACATACACTTACGAGGTGTGTTCAAAAAGTAAGGTGACTTTATATTTTTATAAAAAAATATTTATTTATTCGTCAATATTGCCCCCTTCAACGTAATCCTTTTCAAATACAATGCACTTGTGCCAACGCTTTTTCCAATCCTCAAAGCACTTCTCATAAAGCCTTGAGATCCTCCAGTAATGCAATTTTTATTTGAACAATTTGATCGGACTTGGCGTGCTTCCATTGGGACGATTGGGCTTTGGTTTCGACGTCATAACCATAAACCCATGATTCGTCACCAGTTATGACTGACCCTCTTTGAACAAATTCTTTGCTCCATTTGTACCAACACAACAACAACAAAATGAAACAAATAACAAAAAATTTTAAAAGTCGCCTTACTTTTTAAACACACCTCGTATATGTACATATGTAACACAATTGACCAGCTTAAGCTTGCCTCTCTATTTATTTACCATGTAAAGCCAAAATCAGGAAAACCAAAAATAATCTTAAAGCCTCAAAACTGTTGATTGCAATTTTTGTAAATCAGATATTTAGGGTTCTTGGACAATATTTCTTTCTATAATTGGGGTCTTTACGACTGTACTATGTATGTATATGTGTGTACGTGTGTATAACTTAATTTATTGACTTACTTTTCCATTTCTTTCGCATCAGCGCTGTTCGACTCTTTCGGCTCGTCGCTAGAAAGCGGTAGCTCGGTGGTCAAGCTGGGCGGCGCCGATGTGACATATCCACGTCGGGCCGGCACAAGTGGCGGAGGCGCATGTGTCGATGGCGCAAGTGGTGTTTGTGAGGGCGTGAATCCGAGCTCACGCCGGCTACTTACCCAATCCGGAATGAACTCCACATCTGCGCTGTTGTCCTCCCCCTTGCCACTGCTGCCAGCTATAGTCACAGCTCCGGGAGTGGACACATCTGTCGGCGATTCATATGTGTTGCTGTGGACATTGTACACGTGGTACTTGCCTCGATGGTTGTGGAGGCGACGTTGCACCACATTGTTTTTGTAATAGTCTCGTGCGCCCAAACGACGTTGTCGCGTCGATTTTTTCTGCAAATCCAGTGCCGCTAAGCTTGGCCGAGTCCTATCGCGAATAGATTCAAAAACCGTAGCAGTGCGAGATGAGTTCGATGGGCCAAGATGATGCGGTCGTCGTAGTAACTGTGACCTCAGCGATAGCCTGTTGTTGTCCAGCAATTGTCCAGCTGCCGATTGTGATTTGTGCTGGTTATGCTGTTGAGGATGATGATCACGGTATCTGTGCATCATCGATAATTGGGGCTGGCGCGTTGGATCCAACTGTTCAACTGTGCTTACCCTCGCATTAACCTTAAGAATGCAGGAAATAATGAGTGCCAAAGCTATTAATGTCCAATTGACAAGGTGAGCCATTCTGTTATGTACTCGTATGTACTTATGTCGATACTTCTTTGGTTGATTTTATTTTATATTTCGATGAAATATCAATAATACAGCGATAAAAGTTGCAAACCTAAAAAAAAAAAACAATGACGAACGTTAAGAAGTTTCAAACGATTTTTGGTGGTCACTCAAATACAAATAACATTTTGGATGCCATTTAAATGATTTATTCGTTGTGCCGAACCCTTTCCACATGCAGGCCAAACCACAGCTGCATATGCACATACATACATACATAAATAGTTGTGTGTTTGTATACATATTTTGCATAATTCCTTCATTCCATTTAATCGGTTAAAATATAATGAAGCGTCATATTAATATTTAGTTGAATTTTTGCAACAATCTCCACTCTGTTCGCCTGCATCCTATTTGAACACAAAACTTCGCAAGGGTGTTTTTTTTTTAGACATGTGGTTTTCAAGAAGAAATATTACGCATATAATTTAATGCTATGGCTAAGAATTTGGCTTAATTATAAAGAAAATGGTTTGCCATTATGTTTTAAAAATGAGTTCGGTCAAGTGACCGCCGCGGCTGGCTCGAATAAATTCCAGCCGAGAGGCCCAATTTTCGACCACTTTTTGCAGCAATTGGGGCCGTAGGTCAGCAATAACGCGCCGAATGTTCGCTTTCAAGGCGTCTTGAAATGGCAAACCAAACTGAGTATAAATCAAGTAACAGCTGTCAAAAAGAACAACTCCGAAAAAAGTATTGCCTCATTGAAAACAACACGTCCAAAAAAAACACCCTATACCATATACACATGTGCATATGGATATACAATATTTTTGACCTGCAGACGATCACAAGTTTATCGCCATTTAATATGAATTCTAAAATTAAGACTTCCCAGAAGTATTTATGATTCAAGGCCGTACTGAGCCGTTACTCATTTATTTGTATTCATTAAGTTATATTTTTCTTAAGAACACAATCATTGTATTTACAGATATACATACATACTTATGAATATATACATATGTAGGAATGTGTATTTATGTCTGACCGATTTCAAACCAGCTGGTTGCAAACGAATATTCACGATTAATGATAGAAATTAAAAGAAAAATTTGTCAAAACTTATTGTAAAAGCGGACGATTTAGAAAAAAGAGCTGACTTCAATGTTTATGTGTGTATGTATATGCTAAAAAGCAGTAAGAATGACCGTTACTTTCCACCCGATCCTTGCCGATAAAGCAAGAATTATTGAAATCGGTTAACGGTGTCCAAAGCTATAAGGTAACATACTCAAAAAAATAGAGAAAAAAAAATTACGAAGAATTAAAAACCTCCTCTTTTTTTGAAGTCTTCCAATGAAAGTTTGACTCTTTCCCCTTTAAACTTTATTTAGTCTTTTTATCCGGTCATCTATCTGCGCTCTTCTCAGGCCGTAACTCATTTTCAGTTCGAATTCAGTTTTATACCAAATCAAATCAAACGCTCACAACAAATCTCATAGAAATCGAGTGCGGGGTTCGAATTTCCCCCGAGGCAAGTAAAATCTTAATCATAAAAAAAAAAAAAATTTCAAATAGCGGTCGCCACTCAGCAGGCAATCGGAAACCTTCGGGGGTATTTCTGCCATTCGGAGTCGGCACAAATATGTAGGTCTTTCCATTTGTGGTACAACAGAAAGACGCACACCATTAATGGTAGCGTAATTATTATTATTATTGTTTGATTTAAGAGCAACGGTCTTGGACTCAACCCTGGAAAGTCATTTATTTCACCAGTTGCCAAGAAGAAGCCAAGTTCTTGGAAAATAAAAACTCTAGATTGTCTTGCACATTGCTGTCGACTAATTGGTGATTTGGAGACAGTTTAATCTAAGCTTCGTTCAGGGTAGTGTACCCGAACACACATACATACATACAAAAATACATATGTTCATATGTCGGTATACTTAGTTCAATTATTCTTTTCCTCATGCTGATAACGTGGCAAGGGTGACAACAAAGTGGATCAAATTTCAATACAAAAAACTAATAATGCTTATACTTATAAGTTCATAGATTAGAATTATTTTCGTGGAGTATATATAATATAATTTTGGCGCGTACACTATATAGCTCAGTGTTTGGCCGAGCTTCTCCTACCATTTGTGGCGTGCGTCTTTTATATTCTACCACAAATGGAGGGACCTACAGTTTTGTGCCGACTCCGAATGGCAGATATATTTAATGAGAAGCTTTTTCATGGCAGAAATACCCTCGGAGGTTTGCCATTGCCTGCCGAGGGGTGACCGCTATTAGAAAAAACTTGTTCTATTATTAAGATTTTTTTTTGAACCTCGAACTCACCGGCATATCAAGTTATAGCACGCACCGCTACCAACTCGACCACAGCGGCCTCACTCGGACTTTTCTTGGAGTCACTTTAAGACATTAAGACGGCGCTGATACATTCGTATTTACATACATATGTAAATATCTATGTATGTATAAACTGATGTTCATTGATGAACCACCAATAACGAAAGAAAACCGTTGTCTTGTTCGGCGAAAGTGCGTGCGATCGTCCATCTGTCAGGCGAGGATTAATGAAACAATCACATGTGAAAATTAATAAAAGACTGACGACCAAATTCGAATTGCGCCATGGAGTGAGCAGCGGAAGACTCTCCCATAATAAAAACACTGTAGGATTATGATTGCTTAAATCAACCTAATTACATTTAGTGACAAATGTCTACAAATAATAATTACATGCACAAATGAACATACACACATACATAACTGACAAAAGCAATAAGAACCGTTACATATATGTACATATGAACATATGGCAAAACGATTCTCCAGATATTCGAGCTCCCAAGCGCCTTCGCAAACATACATAACCTCTTCCCATTGGCGTGTTATGCGGTCAAATGTTGACGAATGAGCTAATAAAAAGTTAAGTTATGACTGCTTTTACAACTTCGACTTTGTACTTAGTACATATTCACATACATACATATGTATTTATGTATGTATGTATATATTTATGCACGTATGTATGTTTATTAGGGAAGTTTCACGCCAAACGGAACGCGAACTTAAAATGTTTGTTATTGGTCGCCCTTTATGAGCTTTTTGCATTGCATACCGGATTAAGAGACCCGTTAAATAAGGAATTGACGAACAAATCGCCTGGTTTCGGGCTCAAATTATGAGTAATTCATGTATCCGATAAATTGGTATTGGTGGTTTGCTAAATTCAGCGGAATGGATCCAAGATAGCGGATAATTTTATAAAAGTTATTCGAAAAACGATAAAGCGAGGAAGTCATAGGAGCTCATACAATTTATCAAGGGTTTATATTTATTTATTTTATTTATTTATTTATTTCAGTCAAATGAATACAATACTTACTGACTATAAAGAAAAAATGACTTAAATCTACTGAACTGAGTGATTATAAAGTAACGTACGGATTATACCTATTGCAACGGACAGATCCAGCCAGGGAACTCGGTTTAATTCTGATTGAGTTCTATATAACGGAGCATTTTCAGCATACTTAGATTTAGCAAATTTTATATAAAATAAATTGACACTTCGCAAGTTACGACAAGGAACATTAAAAGATAATCTTTCAAGGAGAGAAGGGCAGTCAACTATACTTTTCACAATGTTGACAACAAAGGCAACCTCTCAGAGGTACATACTTCTGCTGTGCAGGGGTTGTAAATGCAGGAGAAGACAACGAGCTTCGTAAGAAGGGATAGGGTTGGAAAAATTCAACGAACGTAGTGCAAATTTTAAGAAACTTTTTTGTACTCGCTCTAACCGGTTAATATAACAGGAATGATAAGGCCTCCAAATAAAGGAAGCATATTCAAGCCTTGACCTAACTAAAGAGATATAAAGCAATTTGAGTGTGTAAGGGTCAGAGAAGTGTTGACTATTGCGTCGAACAAAAGCGAGCATAGCATACGATTTGGAAATAGCATAACTAATGTGGGTGGAAAAGCTTAGTTTAGCATCGAAGAAAACCCCCAAGTCTTTGACTTCGCTCAAAAATTTCAGGCGTGTGTCAGAAATTTTATAACTTGTAATGAAAGGGTTAAGCTTCCTGGTAAATGTAGAGTAAGAACATTTATTGACATTTAGTGCAAGATGATTAAGTTTACACCACAAATGAACCTTGTCAAGATCAGCCTGAAGAGCAGCTGAGTCATCAGGGCTTTTAATCACCGAATAAACCTTTAAATCATCAGCATACAAAAGAAACTTGGAAGTAACGAAACAGGAACTTATATCATTAATGAATAGGACAAACAACAAAGGACCTAAAATGCTACCCTGGGGAACACCAGAAGTTGCCATAAATGGTCGAGAAGAAACATTGTCAAATGCAACCACACAAAAACGGTCGCTTAAGTATGACCTGAGCCACCCAAGGAATGTAGAGTGGAATCCCAGGACTTCCAATTTAGAAACTAAAACCTTATGCGAAACTCTGTCGAATGCTTTCGAAAAGTCAGTGTAAACAGTATCAACTTGATGGCCCTCACGGAAGGCAGCAAGGCAATCTTCGGTGAAAACCGCAAGATTGGATACTGTCGAGCGGCCACTAACAAAGCCATGTTGGTTGGGACAGATGAGGTTCTTAACAGAATACACAAGCTTTTCTTTAACTACACACTCAAATAGCATAGAGACGGACGATGACATCGAAATTGGTCTGTAGTTAGAAGCATCGTTCTTATTGCCACTTTTAAAAATTGGGGTAATAATAGACTTTTTCCAGTCATCAATAAAAATTCCAGATGAGAGGGACAAGTTGAAGATCATGGTTAAAGGTTTAACCAGCGATGAACACTTTTTAAGAAGGATAGCAGATAATCCATCTGAATCCATCTGAGATGATGATTTCAGCGATGAAATGCCTTTAGCAACATCCTCATCCAGTAACTTAAGGGAACCGAAGTTAAGTGAGGACACAGAAAGAGTATCGCTTTCATGTTTAGCATCATTTTCGGAGACAAAATTGGCAGAGAAAAAATCGGCAAAAATATTGGCTGCCTCAACAGGAGTAGTTGCAACCTTATTGTAAAAGAATACAGAGGAAGGTATTTCTCTAAAGACATTTGTCTAAATATATAAAAATATTCTAAAATACCTTGGTTGCATTTTTTTTTGATTTCGAATATCTTATCTAATTGATGAGCAATCGATGCGCTGTCCTATTTCTATTATACGTACATATGTATGTATATCTCATATGCTATATCTTTACAACTAGGGAAAAAACGGTCTTGGATATTAAAATAACCGATTTATTCGATACTCGAAAAATTGAAGATTTGGAAAAAAACGTACACAATTATAGGAAAAAGCTGGAGAAACACTGTTTGAAAAAAACCGAGTCAATCAACCTAGTATATACATAAGTATGTATGTATGTAAGTATGTATGTTAGTAGTTACTCATAAGTTTGAGCGTGAACATTGATGATTTAATTTGTTTTTCCGCTTGAGTGAATCCACAAACCAATTCAACAACGCGCTAAATTCTGTTGGTCTCAGTGTCATTGTCATAGAGTAAAACAAAGAACTCATCCGGGCATCCAATGATCCGTTCATCGAACTGTCAAATCAATCGTTCGTTGTGGCGTTATGAGCGCCCTCGGCTGGACGTCAATTGATACGGAACGAGTGCAACTAAAATCGTGGAGCACTCAGCCGCCACCTTGTCAACATACCGCCCGGCAGCCTTCGTGTCCCGCACAATGCATTCCTTGCAATTATTTACGCATTCATTTTAATACGATTTCGATTATCGATGCTGCAAACAATTCGAGTTATGTCCATCGTCAAATATTCGGACAGACAAATCACTTTAATGGCAATATATTTCCTTAGTGTTTTTATTAATGTGAATGTGTAAACAAGTATGTAGAAGGCGCAACTTGGGAAGTTCTACGTAAGTTTCCACATTAGGGTGGTCAATTTACTAGTATTTGATAAATTAACGGTGTGTACTTTTTACGTAATTTAGTTGGGGCGGTAGAACAGCCCTAAAAAATAATTAGGCGATGGCTAAGAAATTATGTTCGTATAGAATATATCGCGAGGGTATACAAAATTCGAATTTGCCCGGAGTTCTCCATTATTTACAGTTTTAAAACAGATTTTGCTTCTAACTTTAGCCCAGGGTTGTATTTTAGGTAAAATTAAAAACATATAACATAAACATAAATCGCGCAGTTATATCTGCCTCCCCTAAATTGGCTAGAGTAGCGAAGCGGATGGGTCTGGAGGTGGGCGAAAGCAAAACGTAGAGAAATACTAGTAGAGGCCTTTGTGTACTTAGGTACCAATTTTATGTCAGCGGATAATCTTTATTGTCAAAAAGTGCCACTTCGGAATCTGTAGGCAAATGAGTAAACAAATTCAGACAGCAAATAAGCGAACTCTTGGAGTGTTCGAGAGAAAGATTCTTCGAAAGACTTATAGACCTTTACGCCTTTGCGATGGCGAATACCTCAGACAATGGAACAAGGCGCTCCCTTGTCAAGGTCATGCGGTTGGAATGTATAAAACCGCTCCAACCCTGAAACAATTCGATGACGTACCTGCTGACGGTATACTTCGAAGAGAAAACTTGCATCTGTTTTGGAAAGGTCTAGCGGTAAAGAACTTGGGTACACTTGGTGTTTCCGATTGTCGCCAATCAACGAAAGACAGAAGCAGCTAACTCGCTATGTTGAGCTTGGCCAAAATCTTCGAAGCTGTTATATTCGTATTGCCAATTGAGTGAATTAATTAAAATTCACATGAAACATACAAACGTACACCAGTTCGGCTCATATCAAGTGGTGGATATTTCATAGTCAATTTTCTGGTGCTTAGATGTATATCCAAAAATACTCGTACAAATAACTGTATATATTTACGTATGTATGTATGTATGTGCGAGCATATGTGTATCCATATGTGCAATTGTGCCTGGCGTTTTCGAACAGTGCGAAATGTCAAAATTATTTATCCAAATGTGCGTGAATGCTAATTGAATCGGAAAGATCAGCCACTCGATAGGCCCCAATTAGGGAACGTATGTATATCTACATACATATTCGGGGAACGCGCATTGACACCGCGCCGGCAATGGATGACGGACGAGGTGGCGCCAAACTGGCGACTCTATTCCAGCCACTTAATGTATTTAATGATACCTCATATTTGCTTTATGTCTTTCTTATTTTTTATTATATTTTTTTTTTTTTGGTGCGTGAATGTGCTTGTAAGAATTGATCGAAAACGCTTGTGCTTTGTAATTAACACTCGAATTTTTACGCGATTTCATTATTGCTGTTATGTTGGAAAATGCTATCGGTGGAAACCCTGTAGGAGTTAATTACAATACTCGCAAATCATACGAAATAAATATAATAATAAAACACAGGCATACGGATATCTGTGCCGAATCGTTTCCTGCATTGGACCCCACCTCCTCATGATATGATGAAACAAATAAAAAAAGCTGTCTGCGGCTATGCCGAGGGCTTCATAACCTTTTCTGAATGGAAAATTTTTATGGGAGTCATATGTAATAATAATTCGATTTTAATGATTTTGACTTCTATAATAGTAACAATAATAATAATTAATATTTGTCGAAAATTGCATGTCTTTAGCTGATTAAATGAAGGAGTTATGGAGCAAAATACGTATAATATCTGAACAATCGGCTCCTATATACGTTATAGTCGTCCGATCTATAAAAAGGAACCTGACTGCCGAGTTTCATTCAAATAGCTCAAAAACTGAGGGACAGTCACGGCAAGTAAAATTTAATGTCATAGAAGCAGTTCTTTCTAATACCGGCCACACCTCGGCAGCGAATGCAAACCTTCGAGGGTATTTCTGCCATGAAAAAGCTTCTTATAAAATACATGACTTCGTGTAATACAAAAGATAGCTGGCAAAATGTTAGGGTCCGTCTATACGAAAAATTACTTAAAATGCATTGTAGAACAAAAAAATTGTCGGAAGTACGATAAGCGATATTTTGTCCGGTCGTTGACTTTTTTGGAATTTTTTACTTCAATCACCAAAAGTATAATTTTCTCATGTTTATTTAGGAAAAGTTAAGCCTTCGATGTGCATCTCTGCAAAATAAATATGATTCGTATTTAGGGAAACGTAACGCATTCAAGTGTATGGAACACACACACATCCACACAAACATATTTATGCAGCTTAAGACATAAATTATTTGAATTACAAAAATATCGGCTGAATAAATATTTATTATGTATTTAATAAATTATGGGCAACAATTTCTTGAGCGCAGATCCCTCAAAGAGATTACGGCTTGTTTCCATTTGCGTAACATAAATATATTTGTAATAATGTAGCGAAAAAAAAATGGTTTTAATGACCACTACTGAGCGGTGGCAGCTTTAACACTTTTCGCTCCAAAACATACGAAGCTGCCGCACAATAAAAATGTGGACTGAGCGATAAAGAGCGGCTTTAAATTTAATGCGAAATTTAATGTTTTATCTTCTTATCGAAATCCAAATATTGCTTATTAGCTACTTCATTTGATTATTTAAAGATATCTCATAATTTCAAATATTAATTCGTGTATACTAATGTACATATATACATCATGTTTCAATATACATACATACATACATACAGAGTACATATTTATGTGTCAAATTGGGTTTGACTTCCCATAGGACCTACAACTTAACCCAACATAAAAAAAATTACTTTCCAATTAACGGGTTTCACTAGAACACTAAAAACAATAACTTTTTAGTTTTTTTTTTTGTAGCTACTTTTGTAAGGCGCGTTCACATTTTTCTACACTCAACATATAGATATGCGACTTAATTGAAATTTACGACACCCGAGACGACAACCAGTTCCCTGCTCGTTCCGTTAATGTGACACCAGTCGCTGTAAGCGAACACGCGCGTCATCGGACGCGCTCCTCAAATTCGTCGCCAACAAAGTGCCTCCTCTAATTGTCTTCGCGGTCCTGTTTGTGTTTGCCTACCAATCTGGCTCGCTGGCTGATTAACTGGCAATCGTTGCGATAAAATAGATCTTTCATTTACATATGCACACGCATACATACATACATACATACATACATATGTGTGCATGGACATATTTATATTTTGTAAATTTGTTTATTTTTATTTTATGTTTTATTGTATGCGCATACGTACATATGTATGTATGTATGTATATACGAGTGTGTTTGTATGATACAACGGTATAACGCAATAACTCTTGTAATGCCAGTTAATATGCAAATGCCAAATGCCAAATGCCTGCACAACAAATCCATTTCTGGCTGGTTAAACGCCGTTTGCAGCTGACGAACATAAACGTGAACGCTCAACATTGGCGAGAAGTCATTCCTTGTACTGCCGCAGCGGCTGTGGCTGTGGCTGTGGCTCTGGCGTGGGAGTTGGGGGTGTGAACGCACTTACATACAAATTTATAACGAATATGTAAGTACACATCGACGTATTTAAAAACCTGATACTAAATGCGTTTTTAATTAAACGCGAGGATATTGTTTTTTTTTTTTTGTGATTTCAGATAAACATGTATCGGTTGAGTTAAATGTCGGAAAGTTGATTTCAATTACAAAGGAAAGTGCGAAACTTGCCACAATACTGTATATACAAGCATATGTATGTATGTATGTACATACACACATGCAGTTGGCATTCGCTTTACTGAACTTTCGATAATGTATCACAACGAAAGCTAGATTTTCTGGGACAATCGGTTTTAAGTAGAAACAAAATTGCACGGTTACACAAAAAATAGAAACGCTTGTGAAGACTTTACATTTGCTTTTTACATTAACACGGTCCGGTCCGAGAACCGTTAGTCCGCTCTTTGTCGATTTGGCAGCGTCTACCCATTCGATATCGTAGTAATAGTCTTTTCTTGCAATTAGCAGCCTTTACACGATCTTACTGTTTGCAAACGTGAGTGACCGGGCGAGAAGTATGAACGTATGCAGTTAAAAAGTCATATTTTACGGTTTTCAAAGTCGGTTTTCTTTAATGTCCGGACATGAATAAACGTGCTAAATTTTGCATCGCATACTTTTACATCGAGCAATGGTTGCATAAGTATAAATATTGCTGTGTGAAGGCACCTAATCAACTATTCGCGTCTTCCACTTTTTTTTACAATTTCTTTTTTGCTCTTCCATTCTGAGGATACTATTGCGTCACAGATTTTTGCTATCAGCTCGATTGTCGCAATCTTGTATTCTATCATTCTTGAGCCATTAAAAAAAAGTATTTTCATTAATTTCGTTTCTTTACTCGATGCTTTTCAAAATACTCGTTGTTTCGAGTAAATTTTACATGCAATAGATAATACTTTGAAATGGTTTTTGATCGTGTTGGACAACACGTCATAAAAGCAAGCTAATCAAAAAATTACAAAAATAACGTTCCCCTAGATCCTTGGGTGTTTTTTTAGACGTGTGGTTTTCAATGAGGCAATACTTTTCTCGGATTTGGTCTTTTTGACAGCTGTTACTTGATTTATACTAAGTGTGGTTTGCCTATGGTGGAATTATATACAGGTGACGTCAGTTCGAATTCACCAAATGACAGATTGTCTTAATTGTGGCACGCATTTTTAAAGTAGCAAAAAGGGGAGAAACTAAAGGCAAAGGGGAGGAATAAAAATGTTAATGTTTTGGATTTGATTTGCGTATGCACATATAATATTTTTATGCATACAATAAAATTGAAAAAAAAAAAAAACTGTTCATTTGTATATATATTGTCCTTGTATAGATATCATATATATAATATTTATATATTGGCAGTGTAAAAATTCAGCAATCAAAGGGAGATAGTTTTAGTTCAAATGTACGTTGTGCGCATGCGCAGGTTTTACATGTATTAGTTGTGAATACATGTGACAAACACATAAAAGCGTCTTTGACATATCTGCAGTTGCGCCAAAAAATAAATTTAAAGAGGGTTGCTTCACTGTGGGGGGGCTTATGCCCCTTTTTGACAAAGTTTACTCATACAAAATAAAGTGTGCTGATGAAGTATTAACATTTTATTTCATATCTACATACATAGAAATCAAACATAAACGATTTGATTTGCATTGATAAGCAATTTCAGTGATTAAAAATTTAATCATTGACTATTCAACTAAAGAGAAAAAATGTTGGCTCAACTCAAAACGGAAGTGATATTTTTACAATATTCGCAATGTCGTTCATTTGGAATTTGTTTGTTAATTTTTTTTTATGAAGATTTCTAATTTTTGCACATAGTATATAATTTAAAAGCAGATGGTTTTTGTCAAATTAACTATAATTTAAAATAAAAAATTATAAACGAAAAATTTTTAAACGATAAAAACAATTTAGAGTTTGAGAACTAATTTTGGTACTGTAATGTTTGCTGACTGCACTTGTTCATACTGCCAATATGTAAGTATTATAGTATATATGATAGATATGTATGCATACGTATAAAAATCAAAAATTACAAGAATGTAATATGTTTCTATGAAAAATGTCGTTTAATGCTAATGTGATCAAATTAGCACATACTCTGGTGATATATGTATATGTATGTACATGTGTATATAAATATTTGGCTTTGTGAAAAAATATAGTTTCTAAGACACGATTTTGGAGACATCAAACTTTCTCCACTTAAATATGTATAATTTAAAATCAGAAATGTACGGTTTCAATAGCAACGCAAATCTTCTCTTACTAATTTTCCGACAGGCTGTAAATGTGAATTTGACAAGCTCGAGGTGCGAGCTTTATTAGTGTAATGATGTTTTTCTTTCAGAGTATTAATCGAATGTCTGACTCAAATGCCATTTAAATTTGAAAACTGGTTGCCGAAGGTTTTGGAAAAATATATTTTAAAACTATTTTGTTAATGTCAAAGGAATATGTTATCTGGTTTTCAACAATTACTATTTTGGATTTATTTTCTACGTTGCAGTTAAAAAAAAAAATCTTTAATTATTATGTAAAATTTATAATAAACCTTGCACATCGGCTATTAAAATTGTAACATATATCTGCGTACAGATTTTTAAGTAAAGTTTTGTTAGGACCTTAGCGGCCGACATGAATAACCTAATGAGTTATTTGTAAAATGACCATTCAGAAAGCAATTTATACATAAACATAAACGCATAGTCCAGTAGTTAATTTTTAATTTTCAATATTTATTAACTATTTCATGGGAATTTCTGCGTAAATTCTCTATTTTTTATTCTTGCTCTTTTAGTCGTAGCGTATTAAAAATATACACCAATAATTAAATTAATGACGAGTCAAAAACGATAACGTTTGTGAGCTTCCGTTTGACGATGAAATGATATTTGTTTGCAGAACAAAAGTACACAATTAAATTCTAATACTATTTAGTTTGCTTGTACAAATTAGGGAAGGAGAGTGGGCGACACTGGAAATATTTAAGACAGCGAACAATGTCGAAATTTATAGCTATTAGGTTTACTGACATCACCTGTATATAATTCTACCATGGGTTTGCCATTTTAAAACGCCTTGAAAGAGAACATTCGGCGCGTGATTGCTGAAATACGGCCCCAGTTGCTGCAAAAAGTGGTCGAAAATTGGGCCTCTCGGCTGGAATTTATTCGAGCCAGCCGCGGCGGTCACTTGGCCAAAATCATTTTTTAAACATAATGGCAAATCATTATCTTTATAATAAAGCTAAATTATTGGCCAACAAATAAATTCAATTTTTATTCAATATTTTTCGAATTTTTTCTAATTAACTACTTACGTTGCTGCAATTGGAACGGCAATTAAATATGTAATGTCTGTATTTATTGTTGCACTACCCGCTAAGTTGCTCAAATAGAGGCAAGGAGTGAATGAAACTTTGGCCGCTGCGGTAATTGAAGCGATCTGAAAGCGTTTAACGAAACGATTACAATTACAATTTGTTATTACTCAAAGTATATTCTTATTGCAACAAGAAATTTCATTTTCCTTTGGATTGGGCAATTCATAACATTTGCACACAGACATATGTAAGTATGTATGTACAAATGTACAAATATATTCTACATACATACATATATGTATGTAAATGTTGTTTTTATTCCGTGCTCGCTTTGTTTGTTCATGCCACAACAGTTCAGATTTGATGGTGTAAAATAAAAATGAAGTCTTAACTAAAACAATGGAGATACTCGTATGTATGTATGTATGTACATATCTGCGCACAAGCACATAAAGTAAACAAAGCTTCAATGCAGTTTTCATGTGAAAAATGAATATCTAGCATCGTTTCCACGATATATGTATTTTTAACAATTTTCCTCGCGCTGTGGACGAGTTCGCACCACAGGCGGGGCATGTAAAATTTGAAATCTGGGAAAAAGTAAATCTCTGATGAAAAAACTTTTCGTAAAAAACATCGAACATTCGGAGGAGTCGTTGTGAAACTGTATGTACCTCCATTTGTGGCACAACAACTGGGTGGAGATGCTCGGCCATACAGCGGCGCCAAACCATTTAATTTCCCTTCCACCATTCTTCAAATTATTCTAATCAGTTATTGATGAAAAGTGCCATTGGGAAAATCACTATGAAGGAAATGTGCCAGGACCAAATGTTTTCTTCTTTTTTACCGAGAATTTTAAATTAATTTAATAAAAAGAAGTCTGATGAGGAAATGTGGTGATTTCCGAAATAGTACTATAATTTCTACCATTAAAAAACTGTTGTTGTCTTTTTTACAAAAATCTTCCATAAACTGGCCGTGAGCTCAATAAAAATTGTAAAATTAACATTTACTAGGCCAACAGAAAAATAAACAAACATTTTTATGAGAATTATAAATGACAAAATTTTTTTTAAATTGTTATGCATTAAGAAAAATAAATCAAAAATATATTTCATTTTTAATTCTTGTATAATATTTTTTATCCTTATTATACAGCTATTAAAGACTTTTATTTTTGAGCTTCAACAATAAGAATCAGTCATGAACTGAATTTTGGAACGTTTTTCCGTCATCCATTACAACAAAACTTGACCAGAAATGACGGAAAATCTAAAATTCAGTAGATTCATACACTGTCGGAAACTTCAACAAGAAAAAAAAAAAAGAAAATCAGTCATGTCTTTGACTTATAAAATTTGTCAAAACAAAAGCAAAAATCACTAACTTTTAGTTTTTAAGGTGCATTTATTTACAAAAGTGCTTAATGTTCAGCTAATAATATTATTGAAAAGAAATACTTTAGTACCACAACAAGTTGTTTTCTGCGACAAATGGAAATGCCTTTTATAAGTAAGACCAAAAAAATAGAAGTCTCTGGACGATTGGAAACTTGTATGACTGATTTTTATTGATGACATTTATTATGTACATACATATGTACATATGTACATATGTATATCTGTTGTAGTATTTCAAAAACATAGAGAAGTGCTTAAGTGTTTTTAAGATTGCGAAAAAAGACAGAACAACAGCTGGCAACTAATTTGTTTTGTTATATCACGGAAGAACTGATAATTACACGGCTCTACAAAAAAATGTTCGTTCTTCGTCCTAAAGTTTATTTTATGATTTTCTGGTTAATTATGAACAAAAAAACGAAAAGAAAATACCTACCTTTTTTCCATATAAAGTTTGCTTCTAGATGGCAAGGAGAACGTTTTCATCAGAACATTTTGAGCTTCGAACAACGTTATCAAGGCCAATACAAATGAAAGCATGATAAATACAAAAGCAAACTTTTTCATGCTATATATTCTTTTTTCGTCTAATTACGAACTAAAGAATCGAAATTTAATACTTTTGAGTCTAGGTAAAATTTCGTGTTGACCTGTGTTATCTATTTTGATGAAATGAAAATTTCAAACCGAACGGCAATAGTCTAACAGAAATTCCATCGTCAGTTCAAAAAACATGAACGAAAGGCTCCCATTGCCAAACAATTATTACACAGTTCGGAAGAACAGACTTTCATCGAAACTGTGATCAGCGTAATAAAGACTTCTGAAGCATATTCTAACCAGACAAAAATTCTTTCAAATAAAGAAAATTTATCGGAATTATTCGGTTGATTGAAATGGTCCCTAGAAGGCTGATAGCTTAAAACACATAAGTACATACATACATACATAATCTGCCTTAAAAGAAGGTAGCCACGCACATTTCTAACTTTTACATTGCGCTTAAATACGAATTTTTATTTTCAAAATTTCTGATTAGAAATGCTCGGCAAAACAAATGCCACATTTGCTTCGTAGCTGCAAATATCGTTTCCAGCACTGTTGAGTGGAGAGGTTTGTATTTCACAGAAGAACCAAACATACTCGTACATACTTACATATGTTGGTATGTGTGGGTGAGTGTACATCCCAGATGGAATTTCAATCATGCTTAAAAATGCATTCATGTATCATGCATGACATTCACGCATAAAGAATGTTTTACAATGAAGTTCGTAGTCAAATCTGTTTCAAAAATCTTTTTCATGCATAAATCACGTAAGCCCTAATAATTGAAAAAAATTGTGTTCGCCAAATGAAATAAGTCTGATCTTAATGATCTGAAGCATGCGTTAATCATGTTTTGAATATTTAATCCGTCAAACCTTCTTTTGACCATCTCTTGCATTTCTGAATCATATTTGTAATTGCACGACAAAAATACGATTGAAAAATCGGTCAATTGTCGTTTGATTTATTGCAAATTGTTCTTTTAGTTTTGTTTGGTGCGGTAGTACACACGTGTTGTGAAATAACTTAAAGAATAACAGTAAATTTGTGACTATTATTAAAATTTCCATCAATTATATTGAAACTATCAAAATAAGGTAAGTACTTTGATAATTATCTATGATTTATATACAGAATGTATGGAATCATTATTTTAAATAGAAAAGACAAAAAAACATTAACTTTTATTTGAATCGCCAAGAGCACGTGCTAAGCGTGCTCGTGCTTTTGGCTTTAGAAAAACAGGGTTGATATATGATTAATTTGATTAAAATATTGACCAATACTCTAGAACAGAGTTAGTAAGTATTATTGTCAAGACATTAATTATTTTTGTGAATGTTACTGGATTAATAAAATTTTCAAAATTTTAGATTGCATACATAAAACAGCAAATTGGAGGAATGCACATGGCAACAAGCATAAAAATATTTTTTAGCGACACTTTGCTGCTGAAAATAAATTGGGACGGCGCAAAGGGCAAGGAAGCTATTAAAAAGTATAAGCTCTTCCATACTTTCGTTTTTGGTAATAGAAGATATGGAAACAATATTAAACAATGAGCCTAATTTTTTGGTTTTCCCTTGCAGATTCAGTAAAAAATAGCAAATATGATTTTGATATATTTGCCAAAGATATGCGCCTTGGCTTCAAACGCAGAAAAAATCAATTTTATAAAGAAACAGCGAAGATGAAGACTTAATTTTTATATGTGATGAAATATGTTTTTTTATATTGAATTAATTTTATTTTTATTTCATAATAATTTTGATTTCATTCATTGAATTGATCATACTCGTAGAATATCAAAATAAAAATTATTTTAAAAATGTAAATTCAAATGTATGTTTTTTCATATATATTTTTATGGAATTTCGTTAATTAAACAGTAATGAATCATGAACCTTAAAAGAGACATGATTCATTTCATCTCAAGAATCGAGGAATCCTGGGTGAAGGAAATGGAATGAATCATGTCTCTTTTAAGGTTCATGATTCATTTCATCTCAAGAATCGAGGAATCCTGGAGGCAGGAGATAGAATGAATCATGAACCTTAAAAGAGACATGAAAGTGGCATATTGAACCATTTTTTGTGCACACATGATTTTCAACGACAAGCCTGTACAAAAAATCTATGAACATGCATTGAGGTCTGGCATGCATGCTTAGCTTCTTCAAGTAACATGATTCATTGTTCTTTCATGCATATTCTTCCAACTGGGATAGTACAAACGCTACGCTCTCTGTGTGCGAATTTATTTTTCGCGCAATATTTCAAGATCTTTTGCTGAAACAAACAAATTTCTCACATTTTATTGTAAGTTATCGTTATTTCAAAGAGTATATTAATTATAATCGTAAGAACTTGTTAGGCAGAAGGGGAGTAGAGAACGTAGACACACGTAGATTTCCAGCCTACGAAATACATCTCTTTTTGTTGGATTTTTTGGAAAAATGGTAATTTTTAATAAAAACGGGTATTTTTTTTTTTTTTTGATAAGAGATACGATGAAAGCAGATGAAGTGTACAAAATTTCCGGCAACACAACACTACAGCCGATCGTAAGCAAAGACTCTAGAAGATCAGTAAATTATCTTCGCAGAGGAACAAGAAAATGTCCAACGACGTTTTTATGAAAACGTTAACACTCCTTTAGAAAGACAAACACCGTGGAGTAAACCACCAGGGGCACACTAAAGTTCTAAACCGTTCTGTTCTCTTACTCGAAATTTACAAAATCCAGCCAACACAAAACCATTTGACGAGATAAACACACTTAACAAAAGTTGATGGCGAAGTTACAATGCTGCTTATATATTTATGTACATAAATCTTTGTGAATACTTAGATATACAGTGAATGCCAGTAGTTTGTACACTCGCGAATGCTTCTTACATAAATTTATTCACCAGAAATCACAAAATGCACATTTTCAATTTTGTCCAATGTTCCAGACCGGCAGACCCAACAAAAGAAGCAGCGATTTACAATTTCGCGGCGTGCGCTTGTCAAACGTTGCTGCTCTCGTGGTGCTTCTGACGTAACAACTTTTATGTCCACTTGGCCGCTGTGTCGCGAATCGACTGATCTCTACGCTCGATCACAAACTCAAATGCCCAGGCGAATAGGCGGACGCGCGTTCAATGCCTTCAGCTCGGACGCAAGTTCGCTTCCGCTTGCGTCAACTCAACCAGCTGGCAGAACGCGAGAATCGGCTAGTGACAAACTTGTTGCTCACTACACTAACCCGTCAGCTCACTGACTTTCGGTGCATGTGTAAGCCGAGTCATGTTTGCTTTCTTTGTTCGTTGCACTCGTCGTCGTCAGCGTTTGTTTATATTGCTCTTTGGCTCGGCGGCGATTTGGAGAGCTCATCTTGCCGTTCTTTTCAGAGAGTATTCGGCAATGTTTGCGGTCTGCCACCAACCCGCCCCCCCAACTTCTACTTAGTTTATACTGGAGCAGCAATTACTTCTTGGCAAAGCAGTGAGTTGTTGATTTCTGTTATGCCACAATGCTGCTGGTGCGTCTCTTGCTGTTGCTGGTCTTCTTCTTACATATTGCCTCGTTATGCGCTGTGTGCAAATCGTTTAGTGCGAGTACATCGGTGTTGCTTCCATTTCGGGAGCCACTTCCACGATCTGCTGTCATCTTGTTCGTGTTGGAGTGCTGAACTGTTAACTTAAGTATTTGTTGCAATCGTTTATTTGGTCGTCGAGGCTGGCTAACTGAAGGTATGCTACCAAAGCTGGTCACCCTGCAACAGCCACTAACTACCTACCAGATGGATGCACGATAAAAGCGAGGCGCATGCAGAAATATGAACGTACCCTGCAGGAAATCGGACAGACAACAGACTGGTCTCTTTCAATGCCATACTGGTCGAGTATTGCACGTGGCGAGTTAACTTAAGTTTACTTCAGCATGAAAAGTTTCTAAAATTTGCATTGAACAACGCTAAGGCTCTTTCTATTTTACAAAAAATAAGATACAATTTAGTTTCTTGAGGTTATTTTTCTCCTCCGTCAGGGTGGAATGTTGATGTTTATTAGAACCAAATATGATAAGGGATGACGGAAAATCGTCGAACAATTTGTATATCAATAAAATTGACTGTCAATTTAGATTAAGGCTACACGCCGGTTGATATTTTTTTATTACATACTACACAAGACAAAAAGCGTTTTTTTCTTTATTGAAATCAATCGTCCAATGTGTCGATTAAAGCGGGCGATGTCGTTGCGGGAGACACTGGAGTTCAACGGAATTATGATTTGTTTTTTAAAAGCCATCTGCCCTCTCGACGACGGCAAAAAAGTTTATGATTTTTCTGTTGTGTGAGAACGTCATAGCGTAGATGCACACAAAAATCTGGTTTTGCTGTGCTTTTCAGAAAGACAAACTAGGACCAAACATATTAGAAGGCAAAGCTTCTCGAACATATGCTAACTTGGCACCAAAAGTATCCCGATGCCTCCTATTCTTTCGTAACATTCTCCTGCTTGATGAACTACTTTCTGCAAGCTAGTTCATATGTATGTATGTATGTACATCTGTACACACTTATTTCATGCTGGAAACAACATATTGCATCCACAGAAGTGACACAAAATTAATTTGAGAGGCATATGGAAACAATATCTCCCTTCGGCACTTTCCAATTCGGTAGGCATTTCAGCGTAGAGCTTACACACATATGTACATAACATAACATAACATACATATATGTACATATATGTACCTATGTACAATCTGGATGCGTGGCCTCAGCAGGCTATCAACGCTTATCGCTTTGACACATCCACCGCTTTAACGTTCCCACACCCCTCACACAGTAGTCCACACTGCACAACAAGTGGCTGCCGCACAAAAAGCAACGCCAGGCAACTCGAGTTTGTGTAATGGAAGAGCGCCGATCGCATGTGTCATGTTGCATGCAACAATTACTGCACCACAAGCAGATAATCGCAACACCACAAATAAGTTTGTATGTTATGTATGTACATGCATACACAGTCGAGCCACATAAAGGGGCAGTGCGTTATCTGAAGCGGCAATTAGACTGGGCTGATGAGAGTTGATTACTTCCAATCGCCCATTCGCATACAGACATACCTACATACATACCTACTCGTACGTACTGACATACCACATTTAGATACATGTATGTATGTATGTATAGTGGTACATGATCGAATTTTGATTTAAGAGGGTATTTAATGAAGTTGTTAAGACATTGTATATGTATGTATATACATACATACAATATGTACGTATGTAGATGTGTTTTTTTTTCATCAGCGCAGAAAATTCTATTTCGTTTCATATTTTACTTTATGAACATATGTATGTATATAAAAAAAAATTACATAAACAAGTTACAAATACCCACCCACAGGTATTGTCTTCCCATGATTCAATTATTAAAGGTTTGGTAACTAAGCAGCTAGCTCCCTCACTTTCTGTCAAACGGCTCCCTTAGCCTCAAAACCGTGTTGCTTCTTAAAAATAATAATAGTAGTTACCTCAAAACTTTTCAATACCAAAAACTAACAAGCAACACTTTTTGTTTCTTCTGTGCGCGTAAACGGTAAGTTTAAGTACGGATTTTAATGGCAGCATTTATTCTCATTACAAGATTGACCCCGTCTCGTAAATATTTCATGTAAATGTGTATAAATGACCTGGCTTTTTCATAAAATCGATGTGACAGTGTGGAAAGTTTTGTAATTTCTAGAAAGAATGGGTTTAAATAAATTGAAAATAATCATCCAATTGCCAAAAACAAGAATTTGTAAGAACGAAATTATTGAGTAATGAAGTTTGATTTATTTTTCTTTTAATGTATAAAGATTTCTTTCTAAAATCTCGAATTATTGTGGTTTTGCTACAACTCCATTAACTTCATAAAGTCACTTACTATTTATCGGAATAAAATTTTTGGTCCTTTCACCGTCCAGTGGTTCATCACAATATTAAGATTAGCCCTGATACCAATGGTATATAAATAAAAGGAATAAACTATATAAATAACTTATATATTCCTTATAACATAAAATCGTTTAGTTCTTTGGACGAATATATTGAAAATTTATTGGCTAGGTAAAAATTAAAAAAAAGATATCTAGCAAGAAGTGCATAATTATTTAAATTTTGTAAGCGTAGCTATTGTATTTCTTAATTTAAATGAAATATCTTCGAAATTTTTAATTTAAAAAATCACTAACATTTTACTACTTATTATTTACTTTTTAAGAAAGGGTAACAAGATCTAACCCATTTTCCATACTTCTTAAAACAACCCTTTATAAGGGAGTATCAAAATTCGAATGTCATTATTTACCTAACCTTTTATAATTGAATCATGTTGTCTTCCCAGAGAGTTTTTCGTGCTCCCTCATTTTCATTTCATTTGTAAAAACAAAAAAAAAAATTTGTTGCAATTTCCTTTCATTTACTTTGTCATTTTAAATCATTATCCATTATATCTTTATAAAGATATCTAGCATTTGGAATTTGGAAAATAATGTTTAATTCTTTCAAGCAATTAGCTTGTTTCAAATGTTTCAGCATTCATGTGGAATACCACGAATTTATTTAATTAATAATAATTATTTTATACTTTTTTGTCTCTTTTAATATAAAAAAATATAAAGATTTAAGAATTTCTCAGCATCAGAGGCCTTTGTAGCGGTTTATAGATGCAGGTTTTATGGATTTTAGCGTATTAATTTTCATAGAAGATACTTTTTGATGTGCAAAACTAACATTCCAAATATCAATCCGTTCATAAATATGGATAAATCAACTCGTAGGACACTTTCATATCGCATTGCCACCGAGTTCTGAGCTACATACAAGTATACTATTTAAGATCTCATGTCTCTTGCGCGTTAATGTAAACGTTGTAAAATATCGAAATACTGCGTCGAAGCGCTTTCTGTCGATATAAACCAAATAACAGACAATTTATTGTAATAATGCGAGTACATACTGTTTTTTAAAAAAAACTCGACCACCTAGAAGATGTTTGCAAAGTTGTTACTGCTTTTCCATTGTTGTAGTATAAAAAATTTAATTTTGTCTAGCTTTATGAACGAAAACAAAATAGTGAACATATCAAACATTAGATCTGATTTCATGGGCTAAATGTGACACTTTTCTTCAGCATCGAATGTCATTGGCCACTTTCGAAAGTGGTTCTGAAGCCAATTTTTAGAATATTAAGATGTTATCATAAAGTTATATGTATATTTTTTTAAATGTGATAATTCCAACAAACCCTCTCGCTTTAGCGACCGATGAATACGTCTCGATACTTATAGAACATGGATTATTCATCAAACGGGTCTTACCATATAGATACCTGATGATCCATAACAGGACTTTCGACTCATCACTTCAACTCTCTCTCTCTCTCTCTCTCTCTCTCTCTCTCTCTCTATGTCTGTCTCTCTCTCTTTCTGGGAAGCTTGTTCCACATTCCAAAACTTTAAAGTCACCTCTAAACCTGGTCACCCACTCTCACTTAGCCAATAAATAGCGTTTAAGTAAAGTTCGAGTAAAAATGCGTGTTGAGTGAACACAATATTGTAATTACATAGCGCTCAATGACATGGCTCCCTTACAATTTTTAAACAATTAGTTTAGCAAGCATTCGTACATAAATAAATCGATGTAAATATTAAATTTGTCTATTAATGATGAGAACTGCAAAACCTGTTACATTTTTTTTTAAAATGCCGAGCTTATAAAGCTGGAATTCCAAGTGCCAACATTGCATATACAAATGTATGTAGGTATGACTGTATGTATTGCTAGAACGTTGCATCTAAGTACAAATACCTATATGCATGTGTGTATAAATGTATGTATGTATGTATGTATGAATGTATGTATATATGTACATACATATACTAGCAACTGCGTTGTGAACAGAATCGCATACATTATCATATACTCACCTAAAACTTTCATTAACCGTTACGGCGGTAGCACATAGAGTGGAAATATTTGTTGGACTCGCATATGTGCATCACCTGTATGTATGTATGTATGTATGTATACAGTATGCGTGCACCTAAAAGGGGCAGAAGTCCCGTATAATAATCATGTTCTGATTCCACTTGTGTTTACCTCTTCTTCTCGTTTGCAGCGCATGGAATGCTTTTGACCAAATGTGGCAACCAGAACGACAACAACGCAACACTCAAACGAGAATCGCTAACAAAAGCTGTAATGTAGCCAAACGAAGTATATACATATGTAAGTAAAAACATATGTACATACATTCAAACATGCGAAGCCTCCAGTTCTCGGTACAAAGAATTCAACGCCCCCCAAGACCGTTTCATAACAAAAGCACATTCCGGCCGTGTCCTCAATTTGCCAACAGGAAAACCACAAAAGGGCCGGAAAGTCGCTGTAATCTTTCAAAAAAGTGGAAAAGCGCAAGAGAGAGCAGAAATGTGTGTGTGAGAACGCGAAAGGTGCACAATTTTGCAGCTATAATTTTTATATGTATATTAATTTTATATTTAATATTTTTTTTTTAACCAAAAATACCAAAGCCTTTACAATTATTTTACGAAACTTCATTTTAAATTTCAGACTAATCGGTTAAAAGAAAGACTTGAAAACGCAAAATATCTGACGTTAGATCAGTGGCCCGATTGAATTTTGCAAAAATTTTTTTTTGAAAATGGACAGTCTAGCAACTTTAGTAAAGTCGTTAGCGGTGACGAAACTTGGTTCTATAAGTACGATCCGGAAACCAAACAACGGTCCATGGTATGGACGCCAACAGGAGCAAACTCACCAGTAAAAGCCTTGCAACAAAAATCAATAACAAAAGTAATGATGTCACGAATAAAAATCGTAGTTGGTATTCAATTGGAAAAGGGTCAGAGGTAACTGAAGACTGCTTACCAAAAGTTTACAAAAATTTGTAGGAGAACAGGAAGAAAGAGATTTCTGAATATTTCCAAAAATTAAAGGAAACTTTAACAGGGACAGGTGTGTTATTTTACGGCAACAAAAAATTGTAGTAAAGTAAAATGCAAGTTTCACACATCCAAAATTGACTGCAAATATAAACATATGGACATCGAGACAAAGACCTTAGTAGTGAGTGGTCTCGTAAATTGATTTTAGTGTAATTGTTACTTATAATTGTTATTCTTATAAATAAATAAATAAACATATGGACATATTATGTAAGAATGTATATAACACCTTTTAATTTCAATATAAAAATATTTAATCTTGGAAGTGTATAAATTACATACACTTACATACATACATACATATATGTATGTATGTGCCGCAGAAAATAATTATGTATCATTTGCCAAAAACAGGCTTAGTTCAAGAACTTCTTCTGCAGGAATCCGCAATTTTAATAAGCTAAAAAGCTAACTTGAAATTAGTAGTTGAAGCGTCTTGCAGGGGAAAATATGTTAATGCAGAGGGAACCAGCGCAGACAAAGGGTAAGTTTCGTTTCCTACAGGGAACATACAGGCGTCAATCCATACATACATACATACATATGTATGTATGTACGTGTGTAGTACGTAGGAAGATCGTTCATTGGCAAGTATTGAAAGTTCATAAAGTGCATAAATAAAAATTAATATTAACGAGTATTTGATTGAGCTGAAGGAACATTAAGCTTTTGCTGCATTTCGACTCTTCATAACGAAGCGCGCCCACATTTAAATCGTTAACTTTCAACAGCGAATCCGAACTGCAGCTGGCCAGCAGGGTCTTGTGCACAGTGATGCATTCGCTTTAACTATGCATTCACAGAAATTTTAATGTAATTAATTAAAATAGTAGCGATCAGTCGAGGGATTATCCATTCGAGCACACATACGATGCATACACACACACACACACACACACTCGCCAGTGTTCAACACAGACGCCCACACCTAAGGTGATGCCGCGTGAAGATTATCAAAGACAAGGTAGCCAGCCGCACAGTGGCCACAAGCGGACTGACAAAAATTAGTATTTACTCAAAAGTAAAAAATAACAAAATAATCGAGCTTTTCTAATGCACACAATAACTCAAAGAAATGCGACCAGACTTTTCAGCAGTTTGTCCAAATTCAGTTGCAAAAAAAGATTGTTTATCAATAAACATCAAATAAATGTGGTGATAAAAGCGAGTTAAGCAAAAAATCTTTGTATGGTAAACTCCAAAACGGCCCATAAACTTGAGTTTATGGCGCAAGTTTATGGTTCAAAACCGCGTATCCGAAGTTACCATTATTTCCTGATCAGTTGTTTTGAATCTGTGTCGATATTACATTATCTAATATCTATATTTTGGTATGATTCGGTAACGATCGATTTCAGTAGCAAATCTCTTTTTTGGCACAAACGGGGTTTCAGGTTGACTACCAGCGCTTTTATACTTTAAAAAGGACGATATATATTTATATATAAAACAAATGTTATTATTATTATTATTGATCATTGGATTTATGGTAGCCTTAATGTTTTAAATAAGCCTTAGAGTCGTTTAAAAGTAAATGTTGTTGTTGTAGCAGCACTAATTATGCTGAAGCGACAGTCCTTGGCCGGACATAAGTCCGGGTCGTTCCGGTATCGTAGACCCGACTGTCATGGGAACGTTTAAAAGTAAATCGGTGGGTCTAGTGTTGTTTAATAAGTTCCTGTGGTGCTCAATGACCAAATTACTAGTATTTCTTTGAAAAGGTCTTGAAAGTCTTCCATATGCGAGTTTTCAAATGAAGGCAGGCCAAGTGGCTATGACGTGACATTTGCTACGATGAAGTTTTTTAGTTTCACTAATATTGATAGATACGTCTGTTACGCAAATTGAGTCACTGTTCATTATTTTAAATTAGTATTGTTGACATTCAAAGCTGCATCTTTGCCACCTAATATCGCCAAGACAATAAAAACATTGATGAAAGTCGGAAAATCGTTTGGAATCCAAGCGGTAGTTGGAGATCGCAGACATGGGCGGATAAACGAGCATTTGAATATCCAAATGGTCATTAAATATCACACAATCATTAATGTATGCAAGTATGTATGTATGTATGTATGTATATCTTAATGTTGGTAGTATTTGGAATGCTCTCAAGTTACTCGCACATCAATTTCAACATATTCATATGCACATATGTACATTTTATTTATATATCTACATACATACAGACTTACTTTACATGTTTACATTTGAGCTGTCTTGTGTTCGAAACCACGAATGTCAAGCATCGTTGTAGTACAACAAAATCACTAACGCTATGGCCAGACAAGTCTGAACCGAAGAATAAATAATCAAAGCACAATGGAAAGGTAAGCGCGCTGGCATAAAAACGTCAAAACACTTGGCTTTTGAGAACCGCGAAAAATTCAGGGCACGACGGCACTGCCGCGTCGCGCTGTGTCACACAGCAGCTGCTGTCAATGGGCTTGGTCTCAGCGACAAGATCAAATGCCCGCTAATAGCCGAATCCTTTTATTTTTGTTAAGATTTTTATATGAATTTGCCTTGTACGAGTACTATTTTCATGAAACAGCAAACAGACGGCCTTGCTGAATGCTTCACACTTCCTGTTAATTAATTAATAGATGGCGAATGTTTGCAAAATGCTACGTCTACAAGTACATACCATATGCGGAATGTGCTGAATTTCTCGATAAATTGAGAATTTAAAAGCTATGCTCAATTCAGATTTTTATTTTCGTGAGAATAATTTGGGCATTTCTTTCTTTCCATTTATAAGCTCTTCTGAGATTATAAAAAACAACAAGTGATTGTTGACAACAACAAAAGTCTATGGCAAACAGTTAAACTTAACGGTATTACAAAATTATACTCAAGCAAATTTTGCAAATAATACAAGGTGCGACGACTAAGCATTTCGTGCTGGCACCGGAATTGAAACAAAGCAAAAGCAATTGTGCACAAACATACATACATAGTACATACATACTATTTATATAAACACATTCGTACAAATGTTTGTATGTTTGTACATATGTATGTACAGTAAAGAACAATCGCTGTATAAATACAATAATAATTCACGTTTTGTGACATTTATAAATGACAGCTTAATGCATATTTATTATTTTATAAATAAACATTTGTGTGCACTGGAAGAGTGCCAAAATGATTTCCTTCACCCTTAAGTTTTTTTTACGAACTCATGCACATTTTCAACTAAAATTTAAGTGAATTTCATAAGATTAAAAATATTGATAAGGTTGTTTTGTGTTATCCCTAAAAAAAAGAATTTCAAAGGTGTACGTTTGTTGTATCCGTGTATTCCATTTAGAGCTTGTTGCCAAAAAGGTAGGTAATCAGTTGAGATATGTCGTTTTCCCTATGTATGTATGTATGTATGTATGTACATACATATGTATAACGCACAATCTAATGTAAAGTGTTGACAAAATATTCCAACTCTTCGCTCACGATTCATTCAAAAACTAAGCAACATGGAATTTTACAGATTTGCGCTAGCGACTTGTGACAAATTAAACGTGATGATGCAAACTACTATGTTATAACGAGTATACCGGAAGAACAAGCTAAAGTGCATGGACACTCACTTCTCGATTTGTGCATACTTGTCTACACATTTTTTGTCTACATAACATATGCACATACATACATACATACATTTGTACATAAAAGGATGCATATACATATATGTATGTACATACATACCTATGTATATAGGAACGATATATGTATGCTTAAAAAAAAAAACGAACGATCAATAACGCTGTTAGAAAACGATTTTAACAATAAAGAATTCGAATTATACTGCAGAAGGTTAAATCGCTGAAAATGTTTATTTTGTTTTTTGTTTTTTAATTATGTCTATGTAAGTTTTAAGATATTTGTCATACCTCTAAGAGAGTTTTTATGCCATACATACATACATACATAGATATTCAGCTGGAATCGGCGGAATTTTTTAGCTTTATATTTTGGAGCAGATCCGACAACAATAAACAGTAGATAGAATAAGATTATAACTGGAAGAATGAAACTTACTAAATTGTGGCTCCAAAAATTAAATTTTCTTCAAATGTTGCTTCGTATTGTTATACAATTATAAATGTAGTAATCATATTATATACATACATTAAATATATCTATAACTCAGCCACAGCAGCATACATATATATATGTACATACGTATACATATGTACCTATGTAGTAGAGCACTCAAAATTATTCGACCATGCCGTTGAAGAATTTTTAGTTTAAAATAATAAGAGGAATCATATTTTGACGGCGCAGTAACGATAAATTGTATGCCATACAAAACGCCCCAGTCTAATGTACATACCTACAAGAATAATAGAGAAGATTGCGCCTTCCGGGGTACCGTTACTCAAAACTTTTCTGATTTGACAGTTGAGTGAAGTCAAGGTTGTGACAGCGTTGCCACAAATATTTTAATTTAATACCAAAACTTAAAAAAAAAACTACCAAACGCAGAAAAATATTGCCAAAAGTCATTTAACTCGTCAAAATCTTCAAATTGTATTTTTTTTTTTTCAATATTTATCTCGATTACTAAGGACCAGTTTTTTCAGTGCAAGTTAACCTTTGATTTTTGTTTAAGCTGAGTTTAAGATCAGTATGCAGTTTTTGGGCCAACTTTAAACGGCCGATATTGCAGGGTTAAACTTAGTCTAACCTGTCAGCTGTTTGCTAACTACTTTGTTTTGATAGCAACAAATTTTATTGAGCGCAAAGAAACTAAGTTTAAGTATAAACTAATTTTAATTAAACTTAGTTTAAATTAATTTTAAACCAACACGGAAAAACTTGACCTAAAATGCTGGCCTAATCGATTTGAGTGAATTTAGTTTTGGTAAAAAATTACCAAAGTGGCAATGCTGTTCTGCGGTCGCTCTTCCACTTTAACTCTTCTTTAGTATAACTCTTGGGATTCGTCAACACACTACGAGCCACCCTGTGCTTAGATTTTGGTTTTTACTTTGAAAATCTGTAATGAGTATCAACGGGTTGAGATTTGATTTTATCGTCAAATCAGCTCATTAACCGTCGATACCCACAATTCTCAAATTTTTGAGTCTAAGGTTTATTGGAAAGACATACAAATGTATGTATTTACACACATACACACATACATACATACATATGTGGTGGGTTCAAAAAGTAAGGTGACTTTATATTTTTATGAAATTATATTTATTTATTTAATATTTAGTTATTGAACATTTCAAGTTCTAAAAGTACACACAAAAAAAATGTTTAACATCTTTGTTAACTTTTATAGCTTTTGCCCATCACAAAGATCGCCAAAGAGCCCCGTGCATATTTTATCGATTTGGGTATTGTTGGTAGTCTACACTTATGCCTAAAATACATAAATATGTATATTTTTGCAAAAACTTTGGTACGAAAAAATTCGGAGTGAAGGCTGTCGAATTCACTCCACTCAGTCTCCAACTCAAGGGGAAGTCAAAAGTGTTAAATCTGAGTATAGCTAAATAAAAATTATGCATACACCATTTTCAGATATGAACACTTAACTCGACTTCGTTTTAAGTTTTAGCTGATGACAATCTTGCAGAAAATGAGCGATGTTTATTTCCGTTTCTGCTTGGCGCTCCAAATAGTTTTTCTCACCCTATTGCTCGGCAAAAACCGTCACTTTGGAAGTTTAAAAACTCATTCGAATTATTTCAATTACATTTTTATATTCAAATTTTCGTTTCCCCTCCTCCTTTTGTGTATCGATCACCCTTTACTATTTTTTGTTAAATTTTTATTTTGGACATTTCTGGATATTGATGCGAATCTGCCGATAGTTAAATTAAAACTTGGTTCGGAAAGAAAATTTATTACGAAAAATATCTTGTCAATCAGAAACCAGTCCTTTGGGAAATTACTAACTCAAAGACAACAAAAGCGGAGCGCGTACAGTAAAAAGTGAAAGGCAGAAAAAGTGGCGCAAAGGCGAGGGCAGATTGTTCTAGCATGACACGGTTTTTTACATTATGGAACAACCCAGAGGATGGCGTACACCGAAAGTCGGATAAAGTTTCGAAATTTTTGTTCGACGTCAATGAAACATTCAAAATGTGAGTAGTGATTGCCTACTTTGCATACTAACATTTTCATTGAAACGCCCGCTGATATTGGATTGTCGTTTACTTTTGCCAGCTTCCTCAACAACTGCAGTTGGTTCGTTTATATCACAGCCGCTTTGCTCATAGCTTGCTGCGTTTACTATTACGTTTACGATTGCAAGCGCCGTTTAGAGTTACGACGGAGGCGCCAGGAGATCCAACGTGCCAACGAAAGGTGAATTTGTGCATAATTCTATTATCGCAAAGTTAATTACCTGGTATTAAAAATTTCTGCTTCTAAGGGTGCCGCAAAGAAGGCGTCCGGGTGCCGTTTATAGAGACCATGAGATCTTCCGCAACGTAATGCGCACAGTTCGGCAATATATTGGCCATTCGGAAGACAAGGATCAAATTAAGTCCTATGTGATGCGCCGCACGCGAAGTGGTGCCATCTACGGACGTTTTGCCGATAGGGAAGGTGTGGGGACTTAGACATCGTTCGGAACGTTCAAATGGCGAAGAACAGTGAACTTTCCTTCATTGAACTTATCGTTTTTCGACAAAGCTAATAGAGTTTGAAGGAAACTAATAAAAATGTGCACACTTTTAACTTTGACCATGATTTTGGCTTATTGCATTGTACAGGTTTACAAGAAAGGAATGGCGCCATCTTGTCTTAAAACAGGAAGTGACAAAGTTGATGGCGCTCGTTTAACAGTCACATCAAGCAAACAGTACCTAAAGTCAATGGAGGGAAAGAGATAACCACATATGTATGTATGTGTGTATGTATATGGAATGGCATGCCAAGCAAGTGTCAGAACGAAACAACAGGTGATCTCAGCGCTACAAAACACATCCGAATATTTTCATTAATTTAAGCGTACGCGGACACAGCAGCCGGTATCAGCAAAATTGTGCTCGGCCATTAACTCCAATATTGTTTTTTAAATTTATTGAATCATTTCCAGAGTGGTCATGCCTATTGGTTTATGGCTTGACTATAGATCGCTTCCAAATGAGTCGCTGTTTCATTTAAGATAATGTGCTCCTTGTAAGTGATGGGTTTACCCAGACAAGAGTCTTCATTAACGGATTTCGTCACTCCTAGTACAGATTGAACTGTTTACCTCGTAGGGAACTTTTTTACTGTCTGAACCTCGTAAACAAACCGGTATTTCATAAAAAAATTAAAGCTATTTTTCAATAAGTTAGCTGTCACGGTAGTTTCCGATTTAGTTTTTATAGAAACTTAATACTAGCACATACATTTTTATGGGAAACTAAAAGTGTTTCCGTTCAAAGTCAAAATCAGAAAAAGACACTTAGGCTACTCTGGTTGATCGGCAATGAAATGTACAATTTGTGGATACAATTTTATAAACTTAGGGAGGTAGTGCTAAGCTCGGATTATTTTATAAATTTACTTTAAAGATGGTTTGTCGAAACGATTGTGTGCCCCAACCCAACCTAGACGATCCGGTTTTCGAACAGAACCATTCGCATTTTTGTGTTTCGAACCCAGAATATGTGTATGCAGACGATCTCCTTTTAACTCGGCACTAATGATGAACGCTTTGCGAAATTTCGTCGAGATTTTAAAAATGCTGGAGTGCTTCCGGGATTTACATACATACATACATATATGTAAATATAAAGACATGCAGAAAGAGACATGCAACTCTTATTATAAAAGATTATTTTAAGAACTGAAGTATTGATTTATTCGTCGTTTAATATACATAGTTTAAGTTTAAGATGATCTCAATACATGTGTGAATATGTATGAACATATGTAATAAATTTCTGCACTTCCCCAAATTTGGGTTTCGGGTGGAAACTTGGTTATTTTAAGGCGGAACTTTTTTTGCGCGTATTTTTCGCAAAATAGTAATGAATAAATAAATTTCAACTGAAATTTGATTATTTTTATAATTTATTGTGAATTCTATCTTAAAATTGATACTACAGCATTTGGCCAATTCACAAGTTGTCGAAAATGTCGAGAGTTTGTGAAATCGTAAAAAACGTAAAATTTATTTTTATTGTTTTTGTTCGGTTGCACATAAAAAGGAATTAAAATAACTCAACTTCGAGTTTTTGAAATATTCGTTTTTACATCGACACTTGCGTCACCTTTGAAAATTGTCCAGTGTCGATTTTAATATTTTGATCAAATCTCAAATTTCACATATTGTTTTTTTGCTCTGTTATAAAAATTTTATTGTGATTTTTCATCAAAAATTTGAATTTTTTAGATTTACATATTTTTTTTTTTATAGAAAATAAAACTCATTTATTGAGCGATATTTATCTTTCGGAAATTCAATTCATATTAAAAGTAAAATAGTGAGTATTGTTGGTAGTTAATTAGCAATTTACATATGTATGTACATATATGTATACTTATGTATGTATATAAATTAAAAAAATTAACAATATCACTAAAAAATGGGTTAAATTTCGCATTTATTGCATAGTTTAATTAAAATAAATGTTTTTTAATGTATAGTTTTTTTTTCTGAATTAAGCATGTGGAAAAGCGTATACTTCTCGTATTACAATATAAAAAAATAAAAATTATTAGTATATATGTATATACACTTGTATGTATGTATATATGTACTCCTACGTATATATAAATCAAGAATGCATTTTAAAGTTAAATTTAACCGTTCCGAAATGTTTTCTCTTGTTTCGGTTGAAACATTTCAAAATATTATCGTTAAAGCAATTATCATAATAAATTTCATCACGTTTTAACCGAAACGAAATGCTGGCGTTAACGTTAAAACGTTAAGAAAAACGCTAAGAAAAACGCTGGAAATTCACTCGTCGCAAACAGAAGCGCAAACAGAAGCGCTGCATACTTTTAGGCACATTAAAATTAACGAAAACGGAAATTTTATAACTTGCAACATTAACGATTTGATTTCGTTTTGATAATATGGCGCCGAAACGCAACAAACTCATTTCGTTAAGTTAATTTTGCTCGTTAACAAAACAAAATGGTATCTTTTCGTTTGTTGAGCAGCCCTGGTATAAATATATTTTTAGGTCTTGAATTCTTCAAAAGGACTATTATCCAATAATTTTTGATTTTTGGCCCAACGGTGAAAATGAAACACCTTTCCTTTATCAACAGTCAATTCCATATGTATGTATGTAGTACAAGACCAAAGCGTAACCAAATGCTTAGCCCTGAAATTTGCGCAAACCAGAACTAGTTAGCAATTCGTGTTGTGAATACTTATTGTATACTTGATTGCCGTGTAAGGAGTCAACCGCGTAATGTGATGAGAACAAAAAACCCGCCAAACATAAACAAAACCATGTGCTTTTCCATCCCTTGGCTAAGGGCAAGCGGCGCCTCTGAGCGGAGCGAACGAAAGCTTTCCTCCGTGCTTCGTTGCTCCATTGCGCCGGCGCCTGTTTACATTCCGAGCGCGAGACAGTCCAAAGCTCTCGCGAACAACAGCAGTACGGCTGGAGCATCGGACCTGCACTGTGGCCAGCAGCAGTGCGTGCAAACATCAACACTGCCACATGCAAGGCTTTTGGTGATTGCGAGCAGCTATTCAGGCTATTCAGGGCTATTCGGTTGCTCAGTTGATGTTGAGGCTCAAAGCGGTTAAGTCGGGCGCGAAAAAGGATACACGCACTGCGGAGATTGCGCGCGCTTGCGGCAACGGTTGGTAGAGAAATTTTCTGTGTGGCCCAAAAAAAAAAAAACAAATGAGCAGCATAGTTAGCCTTCACTGGTGCAGCCGCTGCTGCTGAAAAGTGCCAAAATTTTTTCAAAAATCAATAGTGTATATGATTCGCATGCAAAGGACAACGATTTTTTGTTTGTGTCAATTTGGAAGTCTTTAAAATTTTGTGAATAATTGTATACCCCAGCAATTAATCACATTATCTAACGAAAACATATAGACGAAGAATATTTATAGTAGATGTGCGTTGTCCCATACAATTCGAGTACATACATACATACATATGTATCTATGTATCGTATGTATGTATGTACATATGTACATATAAAAATGTACTGCATTATTCTGCTTACAAATATGTAAATGGATATGTTTGTACATATTTAGTATGTATGCACATATCTACATATTTACATATTTACATACATACATACATACATACAAAAATACATATGCATATCGATGTACAGTTACAGTTACAATTTACGAACTGGCGCACAGGTGAATAACCAAATAAAGCGAACGTAACGTAACGTAACGCCAGCAACAACGCACTAATAACGACCTGGCCATCTGCCATTGGCGTGGGTGGTGGCACTTTCATGGCCAGCGAGCTGTCATTTAGGCCACAACTGCCACAGCGACCAGCAGCGACTGGAATAATTAATTTCTTGAAAGAAAGTATGAAATTGAAAAACTAATTAAGAGTGACCCAGACATTTGCATGACACCCCAATGCATATGCCTGTATGTATGTATGTGTGTATGTATGTACATACATGCATGCATGCATGTGTGTGTGTGTGTGTTCCCAGAAGTAAATCTGAAAATCGGGAGCCGTTGCAACGGAATGCCAGCAAAAATGATTTGGTCTCACCTCATTTCTGTCTAAAAAACAAATAACACAAGACCAAGGAACGTTAATGAATATCTAAAAAAAAAAACATTGTGCCTCAGTGTTCGTGGATTACTTGCTTAATTAAGACTTAAATGTGCATGTACATACACATAGAAGAATGAGTTCGCAAGGATGCTGCTAATCACATCGAAGGCAAATGTCTAAAAATATATACATCAGTATGATAAAAAAATAGACCCCGGAAAGAAGTTTTTTTTTAATGCCCGAATTCAGTAACTTGGTATCATATCGAGCGATTATTGCTTTTCATCGCTTTTACGTTTTTTTTTCGTTTGTTTGCATTTTAATTTTTTATGACCTGTTCATCACCAGGTCACTATTTAGAGACTTTATTTTGAGACTAGTGCATGGTACAATAAACAGGTAATATAATGTTAGCAGCTGATTGGAGTTTTTTCTTATAAGTGGTCCATAACAAGTTGAACTTGGTTTACAAAACAAACTTTTTTCTTAAAAAAAAAAAACAAAACAACTTTGTTTACAAAACAATATTTGTTTACATTTTGTATATTTATAATTTCTAATTTATACAAATTCTTCATTAACGCGATTTGGAAAACATACTTATGTATGTAAGTACATACTCAGAAATGGGACATTGTGTTATAAAAGACGGGGAAAGGTCGGATCTTGTTTTTTATATTCAGAACATAGTTTCGGTATGTCGCTTTCTGCAAACGATTGGATGCGTTCCGATCATTTTTTGCATATTTGAGAGTCTTTTCGAAATTTTGTGACCACGAGCCATGTTTCCTGAGGATCCGTTGTAGTAAGTATGATGCGTCTTGCACTGTTTGCGTTGAAAACAAATGTATTTTTCAAGCAAAATATAGAAACGCGTACATTTTGTTTACATTTAGAATTATCAAACTCGTCAAATTTGATATATCTATTTTGAAGGTTGATGGATCACAACAAATCGCAAAATATACCCCAAGGTTGCATTTTCTTTAATGCTGCTCTAGTCCAAGGCACATTAAACAGGTGACCTCAGTAAAGTTAATAATTCAATTTTTTTTTTCATTTAGTATCTTAATTGTCAAACTTTGTTTTCATTTGATAAAAACAAAACAATTTGTTTATATCTGATTTGTGCTTTGTAGTGAACAAATTTATTGTGCATTTTGCTCATGAAATGCATAAATATTTTGTACATTTGTGTTATGTATTTCTTTTCCAATTAAAACAGAGTTGGGAAAGTGCGTTCTCCGCGGGAAACAGCTCGTAAAAGGGGGAGTTTTTTTATAAAAAGTGCCGCAAGAGCCACGCTGAAGAATTGTTAGGCAGAAAGCTTGTGGCATCACGTTCACGGAAACAATGTAGTGTCCATAGATCATTTCGCGAGCCCAACTCTGTCCCAATTCTCAAACATAGAGGTCCGAAAGAAAAATGTGCATTTTGCATTTTTTTTTTTTTTGATGAATTCAATTTGTGAATTGTCAACTTTTGTTTTCATTAGACTGATTTGATAGTTCTTATTGACAATAAAGGTACTTATATCAATTCAAAAAATCTAGCAGGGTTGCAATTTCTCTACTGCGGTTACCCTTGGACTAGAAGCTTTATTTTTAAACTAATGAATGCCAACTTATCTAAATTTGTAATAATCAAATTAGGTTCCATTAAGCTTTCATCGCGTTAAGTTCACCGCATTGGCAATGCCAAAAATGAGAATGCGATATTATATTACAATGAAAATACAATGGCAATCACCGCATATGGAAACTCATAAAAGTTTGTACTAATCGACATAGTTAACATATTGCCAAGGACATTTATGCACATACATACATAGATACATATGTATGTATGAATGTTCGTATGTAATTATATGCAAGAGGATTAAACACATTGCGGAAGTGTCGAAAGCAATGCAAAGAGTGAGTACGAAAATCGCACTCCGTTGTAAATTCAGCGTAATTAGCGTTCGTGTATTTGAAAATGTTTGGAGTTTCTTTGCCAAAAACATACACTTAGTAGATATGTGACAATGAAACCCGAGAATTTTCAAAAATGCACCTACAACAAACAAATGCGTAAAATGGAAAATATTGTATAAATAAGTGTTCTCTTGAGACATTCTACTAAACAATTTTACCAAAGGAAAGTTGGTATTCGTCTAAATAACAATCAGCTGTTTGCGGTCCGCTGATTTCTTGCTGTTATCAAAAAATATTCCAGCAACTTCACTTTCGAGTCAACTGTAAATTTGAGATCTGAATTTCCCCTATTTTGCTCAATTCAGCGGATGTGTTTTGTTGTGATTGACTCTTATCGACTTACTCGTATTTTGTTAGTTTAGTAGTGACTGATGGTTCATACTAAATTATTAAAACATAAAAGTTAAATTAAAATTAAATATAAAAGCTTTCAACCCTGACAGTTCGGCACTTTCGTTAGTTTACAAAAAACACGTAAAACTGCCGAGTAACGAACTAAAGAGGTTGTGTGAGGACCCATTATGATTTAAAGTAAGCCAAAAGCGACCTAATTTCAGAAAATGTGCGAGGATGTATTATCTATGCATATAAATATTTATAAAAAATTTGTATTGTCTGTATTCATTTATTAGAAATGTGCCGTTGGTTCGTTACAACCCACAAATCCTTTAAGTTTTGACTTTTCCGAAAAAGTTGTAGTTAACCATCACAGCAGCGGTGGTGTCCTTTTCTCCGTTGCCCATCCTCTGGTGCGGAATCGAGGGATCTTTCAGCGGTGTCTCATAATCTATACGTACAACAGGTCCAAGCAATTGTTGAATTTTTATCGTTATTCTTCTATATGAATTGGGAAGCAAATCTTTTGAAAGTCACCTAATCCTTCTCATCATCATTCCTCGGCGATCGCTTTTTCCCGAGCTTCGTTCGTGAGTTTCGCGAGCTTATCGATACTTGGTCGATGGCCGTGCTTTGTAATTTTTAATTTTCCACTCGTAATACAATGTATATCTTCTTCGTTATAAACTCGAAATAGGTGCCTTTCGCGAAAAATATTTTTCCTGAGAAATAGTGATTGCCTTCTTCTCTTGTTACTTTGGTTCCCATTTTCTTTCGGATCCATTCCGTATGTGTTTTCAAAATACAACGCTCGGTGAAGAACTTACGATATTAACATTGGATATCGAAGGCCGTTTTCGAATGTTTATTCATTCTTCACAATGTTTATCGGGCAGCCATTACTCACTTATATAAAACAGATGGGAACAAAAAAAGAAAAGGAATATTTTGAAAGTGTTTTTAGCTTAAAGCAGCAGTTATTTAATTGAAACAGTCTTGAAAATTAGTCCTAGGTAGCGCCACTCTGGAGGTCGTCCTCTAAGGCACAGAATCCTATAACCGAGTTGCTTTTCAATCTCGTTAATTATTGTTTACTAACTCATGTACTTACTCAAAGGCAAGTAGTAAATGGTTTAAAATCTCGCGGTCATTGGGATTATTTACTTCGAAGCATTCATTTCCACACACACACATACACACTTGCATATATCAACGTCCCTGCAAACCAGCTACCAGCTAGAAATCTGGTTAACGGGTGGGTTTCGTTTACTTATAGACAGAAAAAAAAGTAGCTAATATTGTTCTAGATGTGTGAAAATGTTAACCACTTTTTTCTAATTGTTCGATTTCACTAAACTGCAGCCGGACTACTCTTATTTCCCCTTAAGCGGTTAATATTATGGTAAACATGTAGTTAATCTTACCATTTTGTACCAGTTAATGTTTTGGTGAACTTTTAGCTAATGTTAACATCTGCACAAGTTAATGCGGTAACCACTAATTTTATTAAATAAACTGTACAACAAGAATTTTTTTCTGTTGTTTTCGATCTGTTTTTAATTAATTTTTTATTTGTAAAAATATTTTTAAAAAAATACATGACATATAAATATTTATATAAAAAATAATGTTATATTTAAAAAAATATTATAAAAATTATTATTTTACATAATTAAAGATGTAATATATTAATTGAAATTAATTACTTAAAAAATAAAAACATTTTAAACAAACAATAAAATTAAAGTGCATCTAAACCATTCGCACGCAAATGCGAGTACCAGCAATTTCTTCACGCAACCACTCAAGAATCGCTGCGGCACAACCACCCAAGGAACGCGGCTAATTTTTTTTTTGTTAGTTTCCTCACAATTGCTCGACTTTATCTTCCCAGCTAGTGCAAATACATATCGTCGGTGATCGATGAGAAATTTTCCGCAATTGAAAATCCTGGCTGAGAAGCAGTTGTGAAAAATCTGAAAAAATTAGCAGCGATTCCTGGATGGTTGTAGCGCAGCGATCTTAAAAAAAAGGTAAAAATGTGAGGGTGAAATTACTTAAAGTGTGTTATTGTGTACGTAATTTTTTTTATTTCAGGGGAAACTGGTTAGAGGTGGCCTGTGTTTATTTATGTGAGGTGTGCTTATATCTTCAGGCCTTACTGTCATCATTTACTCAATATAAATTTCAATATTTCATGGCCATTGTCGAGATTTCCACGAGCTTCTTCAGACTGTCTATCGATTAAACAAAAATAAACGCGAAAGTTAGAGCAAGAGCAAATGGCAAATTAAGTAAATTTTCCCACAAACCAGTTTGCTAGAAATTCAGAAACGCTTACATTCCCTTGCAAGCGTTTATGTACATTTGTATACACATACATACATACTCATACATATCGTCAGCTTAATATAGAAACACCTTAACTCATTTTCATTTCGAATTCAGATTTATTAAAAATCTCTCGTTGACTAATTTTGAATAATTCTCAATATAATATATACCATATACATATATATACATATACTATATATTATGTATGTTGAAAATAGTATGCATAAAAACATTTTTTTTTTAAATTAAAAATCAGCATTTTCATTAAATTCGCAATTGCCAAATTTTCAAACTAATTTTGAGTGAATAAAAATGTATAATTGGGCCTTTCTATGCTATCTGTATGTAAAAAAAAAGTCAGATTAAACTGCACTTTATTAAACTGAATTTTCATGGGCTACAAAACGATCAAAAATTCGGATTAAAAAGTTTCAAGTTATTATAACAATTTTGAAAATTTCTTTTTAATTACATAGCATTAACATTGGAAGTTACATATTTTTTTAACGTCAAATATGAAATGTGCCCATATTTTTCTTCGCATAAATGAAGGGAATTTTCAAATTTCATCAAATAATGTGCTTTAATCCCACAAATTAATTAATGTAATTATTTATTAAACCTTTTAAACAAGCATTTATTACAATATTTATTTTAAGACAAATATGCAATAATAAAATGTGGATCTCGTTTATTGCAAAATTGTGTTCAAAAATATAAATTATTTGTATGCAATAAAAGTGCATCGTGCAACTTATTATGAGACCTTAAACCATCTCCGGTCCTGAATCTGACCCGTAAATTTCTATTCTGTTATATGAGAAAATTGTTAAAGTTAGTTATACAAAATGATTTTAAACTATGAATTTATTAAGAGTTCTTTTTGTTTTATATTAGTAACATTTTTTCTAATAAATCAATTGGTTTGAATATAATTAATACTGGCTGTGCTAGTCGAAAAACTGAGCTCCACTTACATCTAAGTATCAATTAATAGTAAAACATTATAATAAATGCAAAAATATTACTCATGCGCCATGACAAATGGCACTCCGCACTTTTCGTAAACTACCTCGGTGACGCCAGCACTGTCAACCGCGTAAACTAACTGCGAAATGATAATAATCTACTTGTTTCGTGAACCTTGACAACTTTTGCTCTCATAAAAATTTTGCAAGAACAATTTAAGGGAATGGCTACAATTCGGCCAGCTAGATTCTTACTGAAATTGCACGTCTTAAGGTCAACAAAGCATAGACCATCACTTTGCTTATTTACATAGTTTTCTGTTTATAGCCGAAAAAACACAGACAACATAATTGAGTTCAAGCGAAACACCCGCTTAAAAACCAAACACAGAAAACAGAAAATCAGAAAGGTCCATACGGTTATTATGCTTTTAATATTAGTGATTTATATTTTTTAAGCGCATTTATATTCCAAATACGCGCGTGTGCCCTTTGGGATCTCATCTCAGAAGAAGGAAAAGTTAGCTATGGCGAAAACTAGCGCATTTACATTTCGAGACTCGTTAACTGTAGCTTATAAGTTATGAGAGACTTAAGATCTAATGAGAGACAGTACCGTACATTTTCGAACTAATGAGTAAGTGACAGTGTTGCCACATACATACATATACTCGTATGTATGTTTGTATGTACTATGTCACAGATTGCTTACAAGTTGACTTGTTGACATGCTAACGTTGTCGATAGTTGCTCTATTTTCCCGCGTGGCACTTGTTTTGTTCCTCGTCCACCGCGAAATGAAAACACCGCATGAACCAACTTGCTACGCTGGAAGGGTGGGGAGGGTGGTCTGCGGCGTGGCGTTGCCGATGCACTCAAATTTTGTCTGCATTGCGCACTAGCAAGTGAATTTTCTATTTGCAATTTATATAAAACATCTATTCTATTGTGGATGATGACTGGTTGGAAAAATATGTAGACGACATCGGCGCCGGCGAAGCGAGAGGAAACGGCAATGAATTGCTTTCCACGCTACGAAGAACTGACATATATACACACTCGCATATATGTACATGGGTATGGAGTGTGTGAATTGGCTGAATGTCAAGACTTGCATACAACAAACACATTCGAGCATTCGAAAAGACAATTGAGCATCGCAGTTTTGCAGTTTTGCATTTTGAGCGCGTTGTGCGTGCACTTTTGAGAAATTCGCAATGCAAACATGTGCTGTCAGTTTTCTGCAATTCGATTTTGAGAAAAGCCCCTGCACACACATATTTTTTATAACTTTATATTACTAGTTCGCGATGATTGTCAAACACGATTGGGTTTTGGCTTTCCCAAACTTGGGGGAAAAACAACAAGTAAATGTTCGTGTGCATTTTATTTGCATTATTTTATAGAAACGGGAGAAAAGCCAGAAGGCAGGGAAGTTGAGTAGATTGTAGCGAATTCGTTTTGATACTTTGCTTGCTCACATTTTGTAAAATTTCTGCTTTATCAACAAAAATAATTGCCTCCAATTCATTCCTGAAATGCTAAATGTTTCAAGGAGTTTTCAGTAAACCAAATATTGCTTACATTTCTTACTTTCTTCGGGTATTTTAAAATCTGTTTGTATGTAGGTATTTATGTATTGAACAAAAGTGGTTTAAAATGCACATTCGCGTACACACAAACAGTTGTTGGCCTTTGTTGCTTTCGTTTAGCAAAATGGAACCTTCAAAGGTTTGGCGAATGAGTTGGCGAGCAAACAACATGTGAGGGCGTCGGCATGCCTGCGCAGGAGGAGGATATTTTAATTTTACATTATTATGTAAAGGTCGATCCGCAGTGTTTGCCTTAACATTTCGCAATTTGTTGGCCACGGTCAGCGAGAATCGCCTCTCTGTGTACACAGCTGCGTTCTTACCCAGCAGCAAAAGAATTCATAACTGAAAAAAGTAAGCGAGTTGGTAATAGGTTGCGGGGCAAAAGCGAAAGAACTTTCATTCGCACAACCGAACAACTCACAGACATGGGAACATGCGATCCCTACACCACAGCTGATCGAAGCATTTAGCCAAGTATGTGAGCCGGTAATGCGTATAAAAGGTCGGTTAATATGCCTGGGTAAGCGAGTTATTCAGGTAGGAATTTCCTAGGACATCGCTGTGTTAGGATTGACCGCAAAACTCTTTACCTTTTCTCCTACCCACCCATTTACTAGCTATTGCCTTTTGCTACTGGGTTTGTGCACAATGAGTGCTTCCCTTGCTCCTTCACGAGAACGTAGTAAGTAGGCAATGTGTGATGCAAATAAACTGGCATCTGCTATTTCTACGAACTTTTATAACCCAAGTGAACATTTTATGCTCAGCAATTTGGTCCATTTTAGATTAAAAAAAATAGCTTAGGAATTTATATAAGTAATTACTTTTTATTCCGTCTCTTTTCTAGTGCGAAGACTCACACACTTTACTACAAGAAACGTTTTTCTATTCATTGTTGTTGTGCAATGGAAAAGGCCTCTGAAATTCAGACGGAGCACAGTGCAAAACTCAGCGAACGTTACCAAATGCAAATCAAAAGGGGGCAGCAATTTTAATTCAAATCGACCAACAAACTTGGCCTTATTTCAACTGCTGGTAATGTTAATTGTCTAATGCGTAGGAGCAACCTTAGTCCAACTCATCATATTATGGATATTTAGCTGCAGTACCCATCACCTATGTCGGTACTAGGAATATCAATCCCGCGATCCCTAATTCCCGGGATCCCCGTCTTTTTTAACTCCCAAATATCACGGGATTAGTCTATTCAAATCCCGGGATTGTTGAAAACAATTAATTTAATAGAAATTTATATTTATACAATCTTTATCATAAGTATCTTTCTTTTTCAAGGGCAAAACAAATCATTATTTGTAAGACTATTTGATAAAATAGCTCCGCCCAGTCACAATTACTCTTGATGCAGTCAAAATTACTCTCGATACATGGTCTTATTTAAATGCGACATCACTTTAAGTTTTTCTAAAATTTTGAAAATAAGATTAAGAACCCTACTTTGGGTAATAAATTTTTGAATAAACTCATTTCAAGAATCAAACAACAGAGGACAATCCTGTCAAATGTGCACATTTTTTAATTAATCCAAATAATTTATATAATCTTAAATATGACTTTCTGAAGCTTCTAATTTTACTGCCATTATTTTTAGATCACATTTTGATCAAAAAAAGTTTTAATTCTCCCTCGCTCAAAATAGAAAGGGTGATGTATTTAGTTTTTACTTGATTTTTATATTATATTTACTGTCCGATTCTGTGCTCTTCTTAGATTATCAAACATGTACAAACATTCAAAAGTCTTTAATTGTCAATAACATTTTTTATATAAATAATTAAGCAAAGAAAAAACGGTTTTTTTTTTTAATTAGAATACATAAAACTTGAAAAATTTTCAATAGGACTATTAAGTGTTAAATTTTTTTGACAAATTAAAAATTACGAATGAAAACTTCTTAAAATTCGGGAACCCGGGATTGTGCCGGTATTTTATTTTCAGATCTCGACAATCCCGGGATCAATAAAATGCCACAAATTGACGTCCCTAGTCTCTGCGCACTCGCGACTTAATGAATTAATGAGCGAACATTTTCCCTGTCCCGATGCGTTCGCGCATTTTTAAATGTTTGGAGGTGTGGTCATGTCGTATGCTGCGTGTAAATAAATTCAAGTGTCTCCCTCGTGTGACATGAAACATTTTGCACAGCCTCGCCAACCATCGCTCCTCAACTGAATACTCCTGCATACAGCGCACACGCACACACTCGCACAAGTGTGCTCAAATATGAATGTACTTACATGTACATATGTATGTGCGTATGTATCTATGAATGCTTTATTGCTTTCGCTGCGTAAAGCCCATACAATGCGATGGAATTCCGACATGCGTTTCAGCCTCAAATTTCGCTTAGTAAAAAACCTGTTGAACTTTTTCGGTTGCCGGGCTGGGCTCACGTAAGTCTTGGACATTCAAATGTACTCGATTGTACGATTTACATACATATAAGAATATGAAAATATCAAGAACTGCTGCAATACTAACTAAAAATGTCATAGCGAATTAACTTCCATTATGTTTTGACATTTGCCAATTTTCTTTTTATGCAAGAGAAAGAATATTGCTTGAGTGTGAACGCAGCTAAAGAACAACCAATTAAGCTCTGCAAAGCCGCTGAGCTGACGAAGAGATTGAGAAGAAGAAATGTGTCCGAACGAGTCTAGGTTCTCACTTATCGTTGTTGTTATCGTAAGGTGCTAAGGCGTAAGGTCCAAGTACTCAAATGAAATATTGCTAATCGTTGGGCTTTCAACTATTTAATATCAGCACATCGAATCAATTCTACTATCACTTTAGCTTCCATGCATTACCGTTAAATTAGTTTACAACAACATGCACACGTTCGATTAGTCTCTCAAAAGCTGAAAAACGCGATTAAGAGATTTACTCGCCGCAATTGGTGCTATCAAGTTGTTATCCTCATCAACTAAAACGATCATAGAGCCGACTTTTCGTTCGACGTCGCGCTTGTACGCCACAACAAATTCAACTAATGAATATCTAAGAACATTAGGGATGTCCTTAATTTGCGAATTGTATGCATCGTTAGGTGTGCACCTTTTTAATTTCGAAGAAAACATTCTTTGTCATAAAAGTACATACAACTTCATTCGCTTCGCTGTTCGACATGATCGCACTGTAACACAATTTGTTTTCCTTACTTAAATTTTTTTTCAATTAAAATACAGCTCGTTCTCTAACAAAAGTCATACGAACTGAAACTTTAATACTATAACAAAATTGCAAAAAATGTGCAAGCCTTGTTTTAGAAGTTTTAGGAAATTTTAAAGTAATTATTTAGTTTTAGCATTTAATGTTATGTTTCAAGTAGCTAAAAACTTATGTTGATTTTTGAATATAATTAGATATCTGTGGCTTCGCGGCATAACCGAAAAAGTCACTCACCGCTGTTTTCGAGAAAATGCGCCCTAAAGTTTCGGAAATGGAAATGTCGAGAATCTCGTATATTAAAATATTCGCCACATTAGATTTCATTATTTATTAACGATTATAACAGCGATTTTGTTTAGTAATTTAATGTTCATTAAAATAAGATTTAAATATAAGTTTACACGTTTTACTTTTATAAAACTAAGAGCTTTTAATATTAAGCGAAAAAAAAATTGTAAGTTCTCCTCGTTCGTTCAATATGTTCGTCTGGTCGTTGAGTTCGTCCAGTTTTGTCTGGTGTTGCCAACATGTCCGAATCTATTTCTACATATACATATATATATATATGTATATATATAATATTTATAACTATATACTATATAGATATTATTACATTATACAATTTTTCCAGAGCATTCGTTTTCGGTTTGCTTCGAAATTCTATTTGAATGAATACCAATAAGAAATTTCACAAGCGCGATTGGGTAATTTAACATCAAAGAAAATCACAATCGCAACATAAAATCGCTTAAAATTTTATTTATATTTAGCAGCTGCTGTTTTGGTCGCTTCGTATTCTTAGAAACCTATATTTGATGAAAATAGTGACACGCCAATGGTCACTTCATTTTCTTAAAAAAAAAAGTTGAAACTATTTTTCTAACAGCGCTACAGATCTCATTTCTGTCTAAATTTGATCTAAGCCGTTCTTCTACATTTTTTTATGTAAACATATGGAAAGGTGTAATCTTAGACTCTTCTCAGACTCCTTCTCAGTTCGACACGGCTATTAATTCTTGCTTTCAAAATCATAAAAAATTGTAAATTGCAATGTGATTCAATAATGTAAAATGGCTGCTATGAATTTTTTGTTGGTTTTTGGCATCACACAAACAGCTGACTGACTTAATTTCCAAATCTATTTAAAAATAACAAATCACCATCAACAGTTCCATCAATGGAAATTTGTGAATATTGTACGATTTATGTAAGTGCTGCCCTAATGTTTGTATAAGCATCAAGATAAGCGCTTCCGTCGTGTCTGTGGCTTGGTATATTACATAAGTGCAGCTATATAGACATACATACATACATACATACATACACACACACACACGTACGAGTACCAGTGTGTGCATCGACTCAGTAAACTGCAAGCACATATCGCTACATACAAACACGTATATGCACATATGTACATACAGACATACAGACATACAGACATACAGACATACAGACATACATATGTATGTATGGATGTGTATGCCTTTCTATCCCACAAAGAAATCTCTAAAATACATTTGAGTGCAAATCTAATTGGTGGTTTATTGAAGAAAAAAAAAATAAAATGAAATTGCAATAAAATATTTATTTATTTGTATGTAAGTATGTATTTATTTTTATTGAATTATTATTGAAATACCTTTGGCTGTTATATTTATAATATTTTAAATTACTTTATTATTGAAAGTAATCCATTTTTACACCCGATTCACATTGTTTAGACCCTTGAAATTACTTTTTGCAATATTTGTAATTTTTCTTTGTGTTTTGTGTTCTTTTCTTTTTTAATTTTTTAACTTCTATTAAAGAAATAAAGATTTTATTTTTTGCTTCCTCTCTTCACTCTATTTGTATTCAAAAAAAAAGTTAGCAATGACTTTTTGTTATTGTTTTTCAATTAGCAGTTGTATCTGAAAAATATTCACTTTTATTCATAATCGTTCATTAACAATTTATCAACTACTTACATACTTTCATTGCCAGATATCTCTACTGAGAATTTTCAGATCCCTAAAATCCGGGCCATAATTGTGTAATTTTACCATTTCTTTCTTTATTGATTAACCTAAATGCATACATGCATACATACATACACACATACATAGATAAAAGCATTTGCAAGCGAGTACGCGTTAAGAGGCTTAAATAAGACTATTTTTCAATATGCGCGCGCCTTCGCCAGCTTCGCCGCCTCCACTGTTCATGCAACACTGCTAGTTCAGTTTCAGCTTTCATAACATTTCGTCACTCATACGCCCCGTGCGCCGCTGTGCCACTGTTCCTGCCTCGGTCTCTGCCAGCCGCGGCATCTTCGGAACTACTTATTCCCTTCGCCAGCATGTTTTTGCCGTGTGCCTTCCCTCCCAGCTCGACTTGTTTTTTGCAGCATGCAATCGTGTTGTGTCGCCAGACGTTGGGCGCTCGAATGTGTATGTAAGCTTTTTCCCATTTGAATGAACATCATAAAATCAATAACACTGCAAATAAACAATGACCACAATGTGAAACGCTTTGGTCACATTGAATTTGAAACGAACAAAATGCTTACATAATATCCATCCGTAACAGCGCTGGCATACATACAACACATCAACATACGTGACTGTTTGTTGTTGTTATTTAATAAACGCGAAATCTGGCACAACAGTGTTCACTTATCACTTATCTTTAATTACACAGACTTCAAAAAGAAACTATTTTACAGATGAGTAGGTAGGTGTGGCTGCCACTGATGTCCAACGACACTCTTAGGCCATTAGTTAGAGGTCCGTTGTGCTAGCAGGAGCTAGTCGTTCATTCCTCCTTGCTGAACCATCTAGAATGCTTAACGAATCTCGTGAAACACCTCACCTGGGGTCTATATCAACTAATTCTTAGAGTTCACCAAAAAGAGGCGCGGCTAGAAAACGTCGCCCGCTACTCGCTAACGCTGGACATTTGCATAGAAAATGTAGAACAGTCGCCTAATCCTTATAATAGAAGAGCACTCCGAGAGGCCCTCCTCAGTTTGGAATGCTTTGGTATTTAATGACACCCCTTTTTTGGCGTAGAATACGTCTTACCTTACGGTATGGGCACCCATGTCAGGTTTTTATTGTTGTAATCTCTATTTCTTTAATTATAAGGAAACGGCACGGTAACTTTTTTTAAAAATTTTTTTGTAGTCAAATGAAGATGTTAGCTTTCGTTTGACATACATTTCATGTTGGTTGATATCTTCCTAATATTTAAATTTCTCAAATGAAAATTGTATAAACACATGCACACAAATATGTGTGTGGTGTTTGGTTGAGTGTGTAGTAGTAGTTTGTAGCGTGAATAGACGTTTATTTTATTGCATAATTTTAGGCGGGAAAATTTAAGTAGAGTAAAGGCAGAGAAAGCGCTGCCAACTACTGCTTATTGGTGGTGATTTTAACACAGAAATCACTTCAAATACTAGATTGGCGAAATTTATGAGCGATACGTTTAATTTGGATTATATTCGAAATGATGCTCCCACAACTATTGATAACACAACCATTGACTTAGTTTTTGCGAGAAATTTAAATGTTAATTTAAAAACATATTTATCCTATTTTTCCCATCATAAGCCTATATTCTCAAAAGTAACTTTCAAATAATCAAATAGATTTGGGTCTGTTATTTATCATTTATCTTTACTATTGATAACTACCATTGACTTCGTTTTTGCGAGAAATTTAATTGATAATTTAAAAACATTTTTATCCTATTTTCCTATCATAAGCTTATGTATATCATCAAAAGTAACTATCAAATAAAGAAATTCATTTGCTTGCATTATTTATCATTATAAATTATCATTATACATATGTTTTCTGTCTTATCGGATGGCGTATTCTACGTTAAACTTAATGGCCGTGTCTCTGACACAGCCTCCTTCTTTTTTTTTTGTGGGCTGACGCCCGTGAAGAGGTAACTCTCATGAGTACTGATATGCCGCCATAGCAGCATGCACGACTTGCAGCCTCTAGGCTACACCTACGATACTAAACCCTCTCCACCGCGGAACTGCCAAAAAAGGTATTATCTCACGGGGCTGGTTAGCATGTTTGCTCCTTACGTGTGTTACATTGGCTACGTCTTGCCATCTCTGCGCGCCTAAGGTCTGTGTGAATACGCGTTACGTGAGCGCCAATTTCTTTCCATCTTTCATTTGACTGTTGTATTTAGTCAATGAAGTTTCCTCCATTTAAAACTGTACGAGTTTGGGGAGCATAGCGAGGACACTGAAACATGTTGGGCAGCGAGGGGAACTATCATTACCAAGTTTGTGCAAGTATTTACGGTACACCCCACGTCCCAAAGAGAAACTGTGTTAGGTGAAAATTTGTATCACCATGGTTTCTTTCCAGCCATTTGCCGATGTTTGGTATCAGCTCATATGTCTATCTTCCTTTTGGAGAATTATTCCAGCGAGCTTGTCCGGTCTCTATTGAAAGACGTCTTTCTTCTGCTTTTACCACTTTTTGGTTTACTCCACCGTTACTCTCGGAAAGCCTTACATAGATGCGTTTCATTTCCTGAGCGATAATGTCTACTGGAGTTAGGCCAGCTATAACGTAAGATGCTTCGTCTGAGATTGTGCAGAATCCGCAGACCGCTCGTAGGGCGTAACTTTTCACAAGCATCGCGTCGGCTCAGATTGGTGCCGCATACAGCAATATTGAGCTTATAACCCTGCTGTAGAGGATTCGTTTACTTTGCCTTGGTCAACCTTTATATGACAAACAAGAAGTTAGTTTCATTGTTGTTACTTTCAGCATAGATAAATTAAATTAAATTCGTCTTTGCAGTATTTGTGTGCAAATTTGTAACACACGTTTTTAAGAATCTGGTTTTTTGTTATTTTTCCAATGTCGAGTCTTTAAGCGAAGTTGTCTTGAAATTTGATCAAGTGGTATTTGGTGAAAATATTTTCAAGCCTTTAAGCGCTATTGATACGCTAACGATAAACTTTAATTTTTTGCAAAATTTAATTAGAAATTTAAAAGTAAAATTTAAACAAAAAGTACATATAACCTAATTTTATTACTTTAGGATTTTAATTGGCATGAAATTCTGCTTTTTTTTAACCATAAATTGTTTACGAAAATACGAGAATGAAAATATCACTGCATAATGAACACGAGATTAGGGTATTCACAAAGTTTCGAAAAATTACGTAAAGTTGTAAAGTTCGCAAACCTAAAATTAATTTTTGTTGTTTTTATTGCATTGCACAAAAAAAAAGGAAGTGAAATAACATAACATGAAAATTTTCAAATTTCAATCTTTTTAGGCTCACTTCGTTTAGAAGTAATAAAAACCGAAATGCACTTGCAGTACTAGAAAATATCAGTTTTTTTCTTCTGAAATTTGTCTGAAACACGCAAATTAACTGTTTATGTTGACGCAGCGACGATCTTTGTATTATTTAAGATAGTTCTTTCGAGTGAAATGAATGAATATTAATTATGTAGTCGATAGTGGCACAAAAGGTGGATCAAACATACATACATACATACATACATACATACTTATGTATGTGTGGAGGTGGGCACCAGTTGACTGGCGCTTTCTTCGTCATTAAACTGCAACACACGGACAGGAAATCTTTTGCACCAACACTAAGCGACTGACTTTTAGATGATATAACTTGCATTGATTACCGGCGCTCGTATATTTGAAACCCAGTCGCCATGCGACGAACCTCACGGCGCCATCGAGGTAATTAATTAGTGCAAATGATTTGCATTGCGCACCCAACGTCCAAAGCAACGGCAATGCAAATTAAAGGAAGCGGCGACACCTGTGCACAACAATACTATAACTTTGTCCATAAAGTGGTTAAACATACATACATACATATGTGCGAGTAGATAATTTTTTATGGAACGAGTAGAGCAATCGATTAAGCCATCCACCAGACAGTTTGGACAAAAGTTGAGATTTCTTGCCTGTGCGTTACTTCCGGTCGTGCCTGGTGTGTATGTTGTTTGGCAGTCATGAATGTTTCTCTGTTTAGGGCGCAGAAACGAATAGTTCGAGGAAGAGCCCCGCCCAGCCGACATTGACATTGACTCACTACTCCAGCCCTCATCGTCTGCGTTCAATTAGAATCTACATATGAACTCGTATGCACGCGTGTATGTCTGGGTTTTGTCTTTCTAACAGAATGACGTTGACGGCTTTTCTTGCTCTTTCGTAACTTCCCTATTCCCGGAATGTATTTTACGCATTTTTCCATCCGAATATGCATTTGTTAAATCTGATTTTGAAATGCATTTGAAATCATTATTTTTCTTAAACCTCGAGCTTTAGTTCTCAAATACGTCTCAAATAACCGTTGGCGTCAGCGGAGCGGAACAAAATGGAATTCAGCTGCTTTGATCGAAGTGTTTTATAGAGTTGATCAGCTTTTATGTTGTCATTTCAAAATCTCTAAAATTTAGTCGTAAAATTTTTTTTAATTTTTTCGTATTGTCGCACGGATAATTAAATGTTGTATGTGAAAATATTGCAAATAAATTTAATAATGCAATTATTCTTCATCTATCAATCCATTTCTAATGGATTAAGTATTCGTTTTTTCATATCTTATTTAGTATTTATTTGTATCACATTTTGTCGTTTGTCATACACATTCCTGTGACATACGACAAAATTTAACTAAAGAAAATCCTTCATAAATTCAAAAGTACATAATTAAGAATTAACAATAAAAATAAAACAATTTAAGATTTTCGTGAACTAGTAGTATTCTCCGAGACTTTTTGAGAAATTGGTTTCCAAACTTTAATTGCGATTTTCTAAAAGTCTTCAACTGTAACATACAACATTCATTTATCCGGACGTATGCAAGTTAACTTTGCCAGGCAATTATAGCCTGTCAAAAAATTTCCTCATGTAAATGCTACTGTAAGGCGTGTTAAAATCCTGACATAGACAACGGTGGATAAATATTCTCGTGCGCGCACTGGTTCAGCTGAAGCCAATGTTCGAATATCGCGATCAGCTACCGAAATGGATGAGATTTTAATCAAGACAATGCTAACAGTTAGAGCTGCCGTAATGGCCGAGATTTCGGTATTTTCGAACACTGGATTTCATGCTGGGTAGTCTGTCAGAAAGTCAGGGTTCCAGAATGCAATTGCGCTGCCGATCTAGGAATCTAAGCGGCTTCGAAATTGTGACAAGTATTCGTTTTCTCTTTTAAGCATTTAACTAACAAACAAATCTGGTGGAAAGTATTGACCTAGTGCAGCTTTCAAACTAAGTATCTCTTTGACGAATTGGGCCATTGAGCCTTCGAAGAACCAATGTGTTCTTAAAGCATCCGTGCCCACTTAAAAATTGGCCGAGGAAAATATAAATCTACTTCCCCATGTCTTCTGTTGTTTTTGCCAATCATTTAGATAACTTTTCTGTACGAGCTTTCGATCACTTTCTTTAACAGAATGAGGTACTACCGACAAATGAGCTGCTCCTTTAGCTACATACTTTAGTAAATAAACTGGTGGCATGGCGGAGATGACAAGAGAGTTGCCTAGTCTGACTTAGTTTTAAAAATAAACTCAACTAAGTAAGACATTTTTATTTAACTTCCATGCACGACGTGAATGCGATTTTATATCACATCCTGGTGTGATTGCTCATCCTTGATGATAACTTTGCTTCAGCCTGCTTATTATTATAGTCGGTCCTGATTATCAATTTAGGGTTGTTTCCACAGGTATGATTACATTTTCATTCAAGATTGATGCATGAATGAGATGAACAATCGCCCGCACACATATCGCACTTGCAAACCCGATGGTAAATACTGAGCTAAATTTGCGCACAACTGACAGACTGCTGGTCGTTCATTTGACAATTAGTCTCTTGCACGGTTGTTGCACATGCGTCTAAGTTGGGCGTCCAAAAAATATGTACTTGGTTTATTGTATTTAGCAGGCAGGAATTCATTTTTTTTTTTTCATGTTTTGCGTAATTTTTTTTTAATTCGGTTTCTATCCTTTCAGGCTGATTTCACTACGGAGGCTGCCAACATTCCCAAACGCAACAAGTAACAACGTCTACATACATAAACGTTTGAGCTGTCTTAACCCTGCAATTCTTTAATGTGACCGCTTTAGCCAGTGGAGACGGGAGTGGCAATAAATAACATTTAAAAATTTCGAAAAGAAAATCTAAGCAATATGCTATTGATATGCAATTAGCGATAAAGATGCTTGATAATGATATTAAAAACCAGCAACAATAATAAGTGCTAAATGTATGTAAACACTCGTATGTACCAGCAAATGGAACGACTATAAAAACAAATATTTAGGTGCTGTGCTCTATACAAACGTTCTAAATATTGTACATATATGTACATATACTTACTAACATCCATATAACCAAAACTAAAAGTTAGCTTATTAGTAAATTTAATTGAAAATTTTGCTCCAAAGAAGCAACAAATCGATTTCTTCCATTACCAAAAACCGCGTGAAATTAAAATTGTGGCATTTTATTAGCCCGCCATTTACGGCCACTAATTTTGGCTGATAGTTCAGGATGATGTACATTCATATTTCATTTTCGGCCAAAAACACATAGTAACACTTAAGAACAATATTGAACTGCATAAACAATAAACATTTCCGAACAAATTTAAAATCTACTAGAAATACGGAAATTCAATCAATCACATTTAAAGTGAGAAACGTTCGATTACTGCATAGAGTAGTGTCTTGATTCAACTGCTTAAATGAAACTGATACTCTTTAACAAAGTGTTGTGAATTACGAATAAATTACAAATATGTATTGATTTAAAATAGTATGAAGCAATTAATATAGGCATATTTATTATGTATGTATGTACATACATACATAACTGCAAATAGTGAAGATTTTAAATTTACCAACAAGTAATAGAAATAGCTGCGTCGGGTTCGTTAAGTATTTTAATAGCAAAATTAAAAAAAAAAAAAAAAAAAAATTTAAAAACAAATCGTACGAATATTTTGTTTTTAGAAAATAGCGTATCTACATTTACTAAGTAGCGATAATAATTTCATCGAGCTTAAGGAGATTACCAAGAAACCGCACAACTGCAACGCTAAATGCAAATCACAAACGCAGCAACAACAAATAGTCAAACCGTTAAACGACAACAACTGCAATTATAACAGACGATACACAAAAACAAACAAAAAAAAACGCAAAGCAAAAAAGCAAAAAGCAAAAAACAATAGCAAGTAAAGCAAACAACACAAGTAGTAAACAAAGAAATACATAACAAATTCACTAAAAAACGAAGCACGTGAAAATAACAGCTTTCTCCTACACGTACATACATACATACATACATACATACATACATATTTATCCTCAACCTTAACCCTCTACGTTGCTAAGCAGTGCATTCACGCAACTAACTCGACCAAATATCCTTCCGTACCTTCGGCGATTATCTGCACTTATGTAAGTACATTCGTACCAGTGCATGTGTGTGTGTGAGTGTAGACCGTCGAAGCACCAAATTTGCCAAGTGCAGCCATTTTGGCCATTGTCCAAATACGCTTCCTCTTCGAACTTCAAAGGAAGCACTAAGGCCTCGAATGCGAAACGTGGAACGGACGAACGAACGAACGAACGAACAACACACGACCTTCGCGTGTGTATACCCCGCCCTTTGCATTCAAGTTGGAGGACGTCGAAGACTTTATTAAACGCTACACTCTCTGCTGAGGTAACCGAAGCAAGTACACTAAACAACAAGTGCACCAACTCACCAGAAAGTGGATTGCCGTGCAGGGCCATCGTCAGATTGTAGCCAACACAAATCCGTAATGAAAGCGTCATGAGTAAAAGCAAGGTAAGATTGATTATACATACAAACATACATATTTGTGTTAGTATTTCCAAAAAAACCAGCGGGTTTTCTAAGTAATAGACAAACCAGTCATGAAACTGTGACAATTAAGTAGAAATCAGATCAGCTGATTTGTAGTCAATCAGAATGGACCGGTCGTCTCGGCCAATGATAGCCTAGTGGTGAAGACTACTGGGACTCTCAAATAATCAAAATCACTCGATTATTCCCAACACTACTCGTAGCAGCAAAAGAACATTTATAGAGCTAGTCTTTTGGCGAATACCGTCCGCTGTTTACCGATGCTAATTACCTCTGAATATCCTTGTTTTTACTTGTCACTTTCTTAGAGCTGTTGCTTTTGTTAAAGGAAGGATTTTTAATAATTTGTATCCCCTAATTCATTACTTTGTAATCTTTTTGGAACAAACAGAATTCGAGTTCTTAATTCCACACACAGAAGTTGCTGCTTATATTTTGATTTTGTCAGATTTTATTCCGCTACGACTGGCTGAATTGACCCACCCTGTATATACATACATACATGCTGTTCATATCCCTGTCCTATATACCCTCGGATCACTCGGATAACTATGCCATTCGGGGTCATTCCAATTTGTAATATTCTAATGACCACCTGTACCAGGAGAGTGAAATAATTAGTCTTTACAGCTTTTGGAAAGTCTCAACATATTTTGTACTTTTTACTTCTTTATTTTATTTTTTCAGGATAATCAAAAATGCAGGAAATGAGTCACCTGCAAGATAATTCCAAGTTGGAGGCACTTACCAAAGCTGTACTCATCTCCATTCTTGGTGTCGCCATCGTCATCTCGAACCTTCTCATTATAGCCACTTATGCGAATTTTAAAGGTGAGTGCTTGTATGGAAAAGGTTTCCCTCTTAATATCCGCGTACTATATCAAAAATAAAATAAATATCTAAATATATAAAGATGGCATACATAAGAACAAATGTATAAAATCATAACAGGATGCAAAGTAAATATGTAAATACGGATGAAGGTACAGCAAATTGCAGATGCATGAGATAAATATTTTTATTATCTTTGGTTGTAGTTTAGAAGAGCGATTAGATACGATTTTCTTTTGTTGTGCGAAACCTTACTACAAATACATACATACAAATATTTACTATTCATTTCATAATCATTCATTTATTTTAAAGGAGATGTTTCGACGATTTCCATACCCGTAACTGATCCATTGTGAGAATTGGTAAACGTCCTCAAGAAATGAACGACTGTGCAGAAAGCAAGGTTTTCATTTTCTCATTTATTACTGCGATTACAACGCCGATCTTTAATTTATTGGAAAATTCTTTTTATACCGAGTCCACGCTGAGCGAACATGAGTGCAGTCTATCGAGTGTGAATGAAGTGCCATACTCAGCTGCTCCTTATCCGGTGAAAACGCCTCAGATCGACCCTTTCTTGCCATCTCAACTGATAAACGGTTACCCTTAATATCAGAATTCCTGGAACCCATGTGATGCTTGTGATGCTTGAGATATTTAGAACATCCCCGAGTGCACCGGCATTGTACTCAGGCCCTAATAGCCGATTGGTTATTCGAATGAAAGTTCGCTCGTCTAATAAACGTTGTATATTTACATATGTAAGTATTCAATCCACCGCTTCTTTGATGGCTGCCACTTCTGTCTGGGAAACCTTACGAACCCTGCCTTATAGTGTCCTCCGATTAATGAAGATACTTGCTAGTATAGCTTTCTTCAGCTAGGGCTCCATAATAATGATAGGACTGACGGCAAGACCGCTATCTACATCGAAAATGGTATCCAAAAACTTACCCCTTACGAACAAGGCTAAGTCATCTGCGTTGGCTTTTATTCGACAGCCACTTTTCTATAGTTCATCTGGGGTATCGTTTCCAACCAGGGCATCCAAATAGAGCGATTTCCTTTTACAATAACCATGTTGGACTTTCGAAAGATGGTCCTGAGGAATACATTGCTATTGTGCTCGAGGTAAGGGATTAGCAATTTTATTGGAAAACAACAATATCATAGTGGTAGAAGTTATATGTATGTAACTGCTCCTTCGGGGATTACCAAAATCTTTTCAAAAATCGATGGGGCCATCGGTCCTAAGTGAATCCTGGTCGTGGATTTGAATTTTCAGGTAGAACTATAAACTATTTTATTTAACGCTAAAATATATCATCGGTCTATGGTGAGCACTGTTACGCAGGCACGCTTTAAGTATATCTGTCTGGCTTTCTATCTGGAACAACGTCAAAGTTATTTCGTTTTCATGTCACAAATCTATATTTTTCTATATTTACATATGTACATCATGTGTATCACCCAGACGCGGGGCGTGGCTATTTATAAACTATTTAGTGCCATAATTACAAATCAATCCATTTCTGAATTTCCTTCTGAAATATCCTGAAGGGTATTACATATTCATATCACTCCCATAAATTGTTCTTTAGAACGAAAATACTGCACGAATCGGAGCACGTTATATAGTACATACATACAACCTGTTTTTGAGCTGTGACACCCTCAGCATTTGATATGGAAATCGCGAACGTAGATGCCATTAGAAACTTCAGTCGTTCGTAATTCGCTAATTCATTTATCAAACAAAAAGAGAAATATTCACTAGCAACGCTTCTTTGTATATATGTACATACATATGTATGTACATATGTATGTAGATACGTACATTTTTTTTTATTTATTTAATTTCTTCAACTAATTGCCAAGCCTTCACAAATGTATGTATGTATGTCTGTATGTATTCGTATTACGTTTAGGTCCCACGGAGGTCATCAACTATTACCTTCTCTCGCTGACAGTGGCGGATCTGCTTTGCGGATTATTGGTTGTGCCCTTCTCAGTTTATCCGGCATTGACCGGAGAATGGATGTATGGCGATATTCTCTGTCGCTTCACCGGCTACCTGGAGGTGACGCTGTGGGCCGTCTCTGTATATACATTTATGTGGATTTCGGTGGACCGATATTTGGCGGTCCGAAAGCCGCTACGCTATGAGACTGTACAGACAAAAACCAGGTAATAACAACAATTATTATATACACATATGTACATACATTGATATTTAATTTATTTGGCATTACTTGCAGATGTCAATGCTGGATGGTATTCACATGGATCTCGGCCGCATTGTTGTGCTGTCCACCGATATTGGGCTACACGAAACCGATCACGAACAATGTGACGCACATTTGCATGCTGGATTGGGGCAATATGGCCGCGTATAGTGCGACCCTGGCGATTTTAGTTTTAGGTCCTAGCGTTATATCCATAGTTCATAATTATGGTTACATTTTTGTAATGATGCGAAAACTGAGATCGGGCGAGCCCATACATGACAAAGAATATGCAACCGCATTAGCAGAAAATTTATCGAATCCTAGTCATATGATGTCATTCGTATTAGTGTTTGCATTCTGGATGTCGTGGTTGCCATGGATGGCGTTGCGCTTCTACGAAGTGGTGACCGGTGATGTTATCCAAAGTACTCTTATCAATTTTATGGTCGTCTGGATTGGCGTGCTGAATTCATTTTGGAAAATCGTCATTATGACCAGTATGTCGCCGCAATTTCGCATCGCGCTCAGAGTATTTTGTTTAACAATTTGCTGTAAGACTAAGGGCCGTTTGCAAGCAGAACTAATCGGATTGGACCCAGATGACTAGAGTCGTTAGATTTTCCACAGTATGAACGGTTAAATGACCTTTCACAATTGGCTTACTTTTCATCCATTTTCACTTGAATCATAAATATTGTATGTTAGTTTCGATATTACTTACTTTTACTGTTGTCCAAATATGATATGTTAAAGTGGTTTACTAACTAAAAGACATCCAAGCGAATATTGCCCATACATACATATATGTATGTATGTATGTATGTTTGGATATATGAAATGTGAAGAAGATGATGTACAATGTAACTCAAATGTGAAATTTTGTTTAAATATTCAAGTCTGTGAGAGACAGAAGTAGAGAAAGCCATGGAGGGCCATGAAAGCTACGGATCCTTCATCCGAGTGGGCATCCTTACGTACACGAGTGCATACACACACACAAATACATGCATGCATTCGTAGTACATATGTACATATGTATGTATATGTAAGTATGTATGTATATACAAACATGTTTTGTTTTTTTTTAACGAGGAGGAAACATCGAAAGTCTAACCGTCACCGGTTTGTCAGTGTGGGACTTTAACCCCGAACTAAACCTCCAACATTTGTTTGTGTGTGTGTGTATTTCGCACTCGAAAGCTTTCCCAAATCAAACTGCTAAAATTGATGTACCTCCTCATACTATACGAGTACATATGTACCTACATATGTACATATGTACACACTATAAATATGACAAAGGTACATAGTAAGTAGATACCAAAAAAAAACGTCGAATGCATTCGTTTTTTTTTTCGTAGAATTTATTTATCGTAGAATTAATTAGAACATACTTAAACGTAATTAAAAACGGAGTGAGTGATAAGTAAATTAACGTCGCGTTATTCAAATTTTTGCGCTCGTTTCCATGTTAAATATAATTTTTACACTTGCACTTTACCGTAATAAGGTGCATTCATACAAGGTGGCGGCAGTTGCGCCACTTTCATTGTCATTCGCTTAATTGTAAGGAGGTTTAGTGTAATTTAAGTAAGTATGTATGTGCATCTGTACATGCAAGCTCGTACGTACCTAAATACATATGGTATTTGATAAGTACATATGTATGTATGTATTAGGGATGTAAACTTTTGGCATTTTATTAATACCGGGATTTTCGAGATCTGAAAACAAAAAAAAAAATCCCGAATTTCAGGAAGTTTTCATTCGTAATTTTTAATTTATCAAAAAAATGTAACACATATGTAATCGTCCTATTATAGTATTATTCAAAATAACATTAATAAAATTTCAACCAACATACAAAGTAATTTATTCTTCAAATTCGAAAAATACGAGTACATAAATATTTGGCACAGCAACAAATGCATATACAGTAAAAATATGTTAAAGCTCATTTATATTGCCCTTTAGGGAGTTAACAAGCTGTGTTATTTGTCGTGTTGTGTTATCGTTTTTGTTTCACATTTTAAATTTTCTTATTTCAATACAACTCTGAAAGGTATGTATATATATGCATGTTTAGTGTGTTACGAGTATTGGTTTTATTCGACCTGCTCTTGCTGTTTTAAATCGTTTGAGGTTTATTTTTGTTTGAAAAAAATGTAAATTAAAGTTAAATGGAAATGTGCGTATACATATTTTAAGGAAACCGATCTCTCAAATTTATTATAAGCGGTTTATTGCCAATTAATTTCTTAAATACCACACACAATAGTAAACGAAATTGAATATAGAAAAACGATAAATAACACGGATTGTGTACTCTCTAATTAAATTCACTGTTTTCAGCAAATTCCGGGATTTCAATAGCCTTATCCCGGAATATTCGGGAGTTCAAAAAGGCCGCGATCCCGGTATTGACATGCCTAATATTTATGTATGTATATAATGAAAGGTAACGAAATGCCTCCAAATCGATGCAAAAGTCCATTGCATAGTTAAAATATTGATAATTTCTGAGGTTTTTCCTTGTTTCTATTCGCTCTTACGAATGTACATTCCAGCACTAAGCCACTGAAATAAAATTTACTTCTTTCGTAATTTATTTATTGACCCGACTAATGTATCCGACCGACCGACCGATTAATCAGCATCGACTTGCGTGCGCTCTTTTTTTGCCGATTATTCCCAATTAATATTCCATGCTTATTATTAATTCATCAGTATTTGTTTTCCTCATTGATTTATTTTTTTAAGGTCATCAAATTTCCAGTTAGGACCCATCATCTATAAAAGTCTGCAAATTGCAAGCGACCAAAATTAGCCCTTGACAAATATGTGACAAATATCAAAAGGGGGCCAAATGACCCCGCCGGTCTTTCTAGAGTTAAACATATGGTTATCATTATGACGGAATAATGTCATTAGAATTGTAAAATAAACCACTTTCTGAAATCTTTGCCAAAAATGTGAGCAACACGTTTTCAAACATCGGCAATTAAATTACAAAAATTTCCAAAAAATTGTTTTTTACATTGTTAGGTTAGAAGTTCCATGAAAAAATTAATTTTCACCTCTCATTGGACACACATACACATGTTTGTATGTATGTATTTTTATGTAACCGAAACTTGGAGGTCCTTTAACAAAAAACCTAACGTGCTGGTATTTTCAAAAAACAATTACAGGAAATTTGTATGGTTATAAGAGCGTAGATTTTTTTTTTTGTACTCTTTCATTTCACATTGCCATGGATTTTTTAAATAATTGTTTTCCATATGGATTTCAAAGAACTTAAAAAAAGATTTTCACGTCAACGAGAAAAATCTAAATACGCACTTTTACTATTTCTGGCCCCGAGTTTCGAGAGTACGATTATACCGCCGATTTTATTTGCAAAGAAAGTTCGTTCCCTCATGTCTCAAACATATTTTGTATGTACATATGTATCTTAGTACCTATTTTTTGTAATAAATTAAGATATTTGTTCACGTTTATTTTTTCCCCCAATTTCAATAAATAAACTACTGTGATTATTTTTGAAGTGATTAGTCGACATCGGCCAAAACATTACTTAGTACACTTTAAATTTCCAATTTAAGGAAAATGGGTTGAAATAAAAAGCGTGCTCATCGTTGTTGTATTTTTAAAAATCCTGGCAAATTGCTAAATTAGTTTCCCAAGTATAAATTAAACGAGGTTTTATTATGCTAAAATATTTTTTTATTATTATTATTTAAACGCGGAACGAAATTAGTGGTTTTTGCTTGAAACTATTTATATATGTAAGGGCTTATTTAGTTGTGTCAGTGGATATAAGTTTACGATTTAATTCTACAACTTGCAGCATAAATTGCTTCTCATATTCGTCTTTTGTTAGCTTGTTAGCGCCTTGTTAAACGCGTAAGTGTTTGGTTCGTGTTTTGCCTTCAAGGTAATCCGAATTTTCATTCCATGTCTCAGGAGAAGTTTGAAGAAATGAATCTTTATGTTTTAATTTGGAAAATGTTTCTGCCGTTGTTTTTGTGGCGAAATCCCCCAAAGTAGATTGGGAAGTTAACATTTCGGGACTTTCTTTTACTTTTCGTAGCCCTGGTTCAATATTCATTCCTTGGACAATTTCTGTTTTTTGTATACAAATCACATTGTCGGAAAATAAATCTAGTCCGACAAACTCAACACATAAATACCACAAGTCACGTTTCAATTTCAAAATCTATAGCCTTGTATGCCTTGAAGTTTTTCCATAACTGCAGGTCACAACAGGGCGCCTCTGCTGCCAATGGGGCTTGTATCCACACTTGGTTACAAATCATTGCACCAAAGTTAATTTATTTAAAACGACCAATTTGAGTTTGATGAGTTCATGGTAAACATCTGTGGTTATTTCTAAAGTGTTAGCTTTTTCAATCATCTCAAAAGTATTTTGAACCATTAATTTACGAGATTCCAGCCATAGTGAGTGACGATCAAGCTTTGTTTCCAGGAGAGTACCGGCTCCCTTTTGATGACCTGTATTTGCAGATGTATGGTGGTGTCGAAACTCATAGCGATAGTTTGATCTTTAAATTTCCACTCCTCGAACAATTTGTTCCCCCGTTCCGGTCTTTAATTTTAGAACACCTAGCAGTTTTTCTTTATATTTATTACTTTTATTTTTTAAATAAATTTTCATTAAATAAATCACAAATACCCTGCGATCAACTCATTGGAAAACAAAAATAAACAGTATAATGTAAATGCGTTTGAATTTTAAGTTTGGAATGGCGCAAAATTTATAAAATCATGGAATGTGGTTCTTTTTGACAAAATAAATTCTTTATTCGCGTTGAGCACAGTCTTCCACGTAGTACATATAATAAAACTCTCAGATTTCGCATAGATAATGTGATGGGTTGGAGTAAAAACATTATTAAGTGGCCTGGGACAAAACACACAACAAAAATTTGGACCCCCCTAATGTACAGACACACATACATACTTGCTAAGGCATTTAAGCCATATATGTAAATACATATGTACATGAACATAATTAACACACGTACTCAGTTATAAACGCATTGTTGCACTCGAACATGGCGTCGAAAGTAAATACATATGTACATACGTATGTATGTATGTATTTGCAATTCCTCTACTGTGTTATACGCAATTAAAATTTTGTTGAAATTCTGCTGCGGTTCTTACATTTTTCTTACTTATGGTGCGTTTTTGTAAATAACTGTAAGCTCGTGTAAAGGTTTCGTCACTCCTGAAAAACAAATTGCGTACAAACTTCGATTAAAACAAATGGCTTTAAATCGCTAAAAGCCTTTGGAAAAGCATCTTTTTATTAGTTTGAAAAAAAAAATCGCTTTTTACCGCTAGCCACTTCAGATCGGCCCATTAAGTACAATAATAATTGACTTTTTAAGAACTTAAGCATAAAATATCCAAATTTTAAGTTATACAAAATCCACACTTTATACATATGTAAGTCACTTTATACATATACACTCTATATACCCGACTTGTTCAGTCATTGTTTCCTTTTCCGATTGGTTCTAATGTGAACTGGTGAGCTTCAAAACACAATAAATTTATGTTTTATATCGTTCGTTTCCCATACATTTTATTCAAATTGAAATTATGTTTTCTCATTTTTCTATAAAATTTGAAGAGTGGAATTATTGCGCCTTGATATGAAGTTTCTCAATAGTACTGCGCTCATTAAAAAAATATGATAACTTAAAGAGCAACCTGCTCGTTAAGGCCCTTATTAATCAATTAAAAAAGGTAAGATTTGTATAGATATTAAGAAAAAAATTTATTCAAATTTGGTAAAGCTTTATCAGATCACATACAAAAATCAAACGCAGTAAACTGACGTACATATTTAGAGGTTGTTAGATTACCCTTTTTTTATTAGTCAAGAGCTTTCTAATATACATAGGAAAAAAATCTATAGAAGCTCCATTAGTTTATGCAAATTTTTATGATGCTATTTAAAAAAAAAAACAAATTAAGTTTGTTTTAAAATTGTGATTAAGTAACGAAACAATTTAAAAAAAAATTAAACGAATTTCCATATTTAAAATAACTAAGTGTTTTGTCTCTTCGTTTACTAGATCTATTATGGAGGAAAGATTTTGCTAAACAAAATTTGAATGGAAAAGGCTGCACCCAATGCGCATTAAAGAAAATGGAAATCTGGGGGGTATATTTTGTGATTTGTTGTAGTCCATCACCCATCAAAACAGATACTAATTAAATTTGACGAGTTTGATAATTCTAAATGTAAACAAATCGTAAGCGTAAAAAGAGACACTCGGGACTTGCATATGTACATATGTATATGCGAGAATGAAACAACAAAGTTTTCATGTTTATCTTTACTGACCGTAAGATGACCGGTAAAATAGTTGTCATTTATAGTTGCACAAAAGGGACAATGACCATTTAGGCTAATTTCGCATATGCGAAAAAGAAAAATACGATAAATTCATAAGAGTTTTGCAAATGGCGCACAGTATTCGAAAAACTCTGAAGTGTATAGTTGCGAAAACATTTAAATCGTCGTGTTTTAATAAAAGATAAGTTTTAAATGAATAGCTTTTCTAAATGCTAATTATAAAGAAAAGAGGATTTCTTAATCTAATATAAAACATGAAAGACCAAAAACACTGATGGAGTAGCCGTAGTTTGTCTGGTCAGGGATATTTTTTTCAGGACGGACGAAGGAGGCTAATGCAGAAAGCAGTTCTGCGCCAAAAATAGTTCATCAAAAATACATTTAATTTTTTTATCATGATTAAAGTTATTGTTTATTAAAACGAAAAAAAAAAAAAACAAATATCATTTGGTGTAGGTGATTTTATAGGGAGCATTGACCCAGTAAAAAGAACGAGAGTGAGCAGTAGAGCTATATGTTTGTCTATATATTGTCTATTAATGTGTTAGAGTGAAATACAATATCACACGTACACACTTGTTGACATCAGCTTTTACATAGTGGCCCTAAGAAACTGATAGCAACATTGTTCTAAGTGCTGACAAAATTTTTCAGCCATTGACCATCAGATGTACGGTCAATTGACCGGCACTGTTCTTGTAGGGCTCTGTTCCAATTGGATATTAAAACAAGATCCGACCTTTCCTCGTCTTTAATAACAAAATGTCCCATTTCTACGTAGTACGAACATACATGTGTACATGCGTATGTATGTTTCCCAAATCACGTTAACGCAAATTTGTATAAATTAGAAATAAGAAATATACAAAATGTAGACAAAAATTATTTTGTAAACAATTTTTTTTATTTATTTTTAAGTTTGTTTTGTAAACAAATTTTGAATTGTTATGGACCATAGCTACATATATAAAAAAAACTCCAATCAGCTGCTTACATTATACTAGAGAACGTATAATAATGAGAAGGTGCATTTCGTATACGATAAAAATAAATTTGTGAAACGCGCGCGCTAGGAAATCCAGAATGTTATTGCACAGAGATTTAGCAGAAGAATTTCGTTAAATTTCTGCAAACTGGCATTTTTCTGCTCAAATTTACATATGTAAGAAATGAGAAGGCGCAAATGTTAACTAACATTTTTTCAAGTTCTAAATTGAAAATACTAGATAAAGGGATTCACCATAGAAATAAAGGAATTCCCCACAGAAATAAAGGGACTCACCACTTCACTTGAACTGAACTTATTTCTTACAAGGTCTCTGGTTCTTGTTAGCGTTCTCTGGTAACATAAAGTCAATAATTTCAAAGATGTACATACATACATGCATTATTTTGCTTTGTGTTAATTTATTCAAAATCAACCCAAAATGTATATATGTATGTATATCTTAAAGGACAGAAGCAGAATCAATTATTTAATTTTTTTTTTAACACTGAGGACCGAATTTACAGTTATTAGTTAACTTTAAAGTTGGCAAAACATTTAAAGAAACTAACACGGAAAACTATTGTGAATTATATATTTACAATTAGGGAGTTCACAAGCCGTGTAATTTCGTATTTCGTCGTATCGCGTATTGTAATAAACCAGTTGTTATTGTTTCACATGTTAAATTTTCGTATTTCAATACAACTCTGAAAGGAATGTTTACTGTGGTATTCAGTAACTTGGTGTCATCTCAAGTCTCAAAATGAGCTAGAGATTATTGCTCTTCCTTGCTTTAACGTTTCTTTCTTTTGTGTTTGTTTAATTTTTTTCTGACCTGCTCATCACAAGGTAACAATTCAGAGACTTTTTTTTGAGACTAGAGGCTTTATTTTGAGTCTAATGGATGCCAACTGGTCTTAAATAGTGACTTATGTCTCTATTAGAGACTGAGATTGATTACTGAATTCGGGCATTTGTGTGTGTTATTCGATTAGCTCTTTCTGTTTATCATCATTTGAGGTTTATTTTTGATTGAAAATTTTAAATATGGTAAACTCAAACGGTGATGTACGTATACATATTTTAAAGAAACCGATCGCTCAAATTTATTATAAACCATTTTTTGCTGACTTTAACTAAACTTAGTTTAAACTGAGTTTAAACCAGCACTGAAAAACTGGACCTTACTGCTTGAATATCAGATACAATAGTGAACGAAATAACACAGTGCGTCCACAAGCTCCTCTGTTATTTCAATAGCACACTAAAGACCAATAACACGCTTATGAAGTCCCTAAATATTAACCGTGGTTGAACTAACCAACAGAGATTAGTGGCTTAAATAATAGTTAACCCAGCATTGTGAATAAAAAGCAATAATTAAGCTAATGGTATTGGTAAACATATAACTGTGAATTCTGCCCTGAAACTTTTCTTATATAGTCGAAGTATGTATATGGTAATATTTAAAAAATCACTTGGCTGAAAACTTGAACGTACATATAAGCACGAAGTGACATTTGACAGTTAAGAAGAGTTGTATAAATTTGTCTTGCATTTTTAAGCGAAGCGGCAATGCTGGTTGTGGGAAACAATGTTTTTGTTAAAAAAAATAGCAGCAACGATAATTTTCGAGTTACTTCACATTGTAAACAACAGAAGAACGAGAGAGACAAATACACTCCATACGTAAAACGCTACTGAAAAAAGTCGTAGGCAAAGTTTTCGACGAAGACGCAGTGAAGCAGTGAAACAGTCACGGGAGCCAAACATCAGCAAACTAAATAATGTAAATAAATATATTTTAATTTGGGAAAAAAGAAACGTGATAATAAATGCAACAAATAAAAATTTCCTCGCAAAATTTGTGATTTCGGTGCATCATTCGGGCTTTGCGCTGTCCCCGGACACAGTAACATTCAAAGTTTAATTTTTTTCTTCGCATTTGGACTGAAACGGTTGTGGATGTGTATGTGTGCGACATTTTATGGAGTTTAATTGCGTTGCTTCGTTTAATATAAAAATTTTTAAGTTCCTACTAAATTTTCCACGTACTTACGAAGTGGTACAACAATGGGAAATGAAGACCTTGTGAAAAATTACCGCAGTTAAATAACATTGAAAAGATTTATGCAATTTTGGAAAATACACTGCTTGAATATGCAATAATTTAAAAAAATAAGTCCAAAACAGCTGCCAATCGCTTGACCTTTCATCGCGAATTCAAGCAATCTAAACACCGAGTTGGCAGTATTTTCAACTAAGTGCAGTATTCACCGCAAACGCCATTTGCATTATTATTTCACATTGAAATAACCATTATAATATCGAATTTTTTTTAACGTCGTAATTTTCTTTTAATACTCGAAAAGGTTGCTGACTGGTATGAAAGTTAATTTAACACAACTATTTTTTTTTTTTGAGGTTTAAGTTACTCTCGCGCTGAAAACTATTGCTTCAAAAGATGTATCGGAATATATTTCCAGTTATATACACCGTTGGTTTTCTAAATACATGTGTACATACGTACCTCTCCATATTAATATTTTTTTTCAAAACAGTTCGATTCTTCAAACCCAACAAGAATTAGAAGGAACAATTAGTTCTTCATGTGTGCATACATATTTCTACACACATACATTCATAAAGCCAAATTGTCTGCTGTCTCAAGGCAAAGTGAAAATTGTTAAACTTGGTTCTAAAAATTATAGACTGCTAAAACGAGCCACACTTTCTAACAAAGGTGTGATTTTTTTTTTTTTGTAAAGAACCAAAATGAAGTTAAAAGCAATAGGTAACAAGAAGAGTGTTAATACCAAGCTAAAGCAATACAATCGGCAGCTGTTTTTGTTTACTTCGATACATACATACATATGTTTGTATGGATATGTTCATATGTATGTATGTACCAATGAATGTTTTTATTTGCATGTGTGTACTTTGTCACTCTTCGTGTTTCCTTTTCATTCGCGTTCGTATTGTTGAGCTACAGTAATCTCCCTTTAATAGAACATACTAAACGGTAAACTTTTGTTTAGTAAACCAATCAGTTTTTTGAAATTATTTGTAAATATATGTTCTGAAAAATACTGCTTAATAATTTATTTTTTCAAACATTTTTCTTACATTTACTCAATGCTTGATGTTATCTATTGTATCCTAACTGGCGAGTGGCTCCGTTTGTGTACGTATGTATGTATGTATCTCCAATGATTTTCTACAATTTGTGAAGAAAGAACGTTGTACAGTTTCTTTTGGATTCGAACACCTTCAACGTTGATTTGGTGATCTCCGTACTGGGACCATATGGGTTAGGGAGTTATTATAAAGGTGGGCCTATGTTATAACTGATCTGTTTCCATCACGCAAATTTCGTGTGGCCGGAAAGGAAAGCTTCCCCCATTATTTAATATGAATCTCTATATACATATATAGTATTCAATTACAAAGTTGAAAAAAGTTAACTTTTTCTATAAAAGTGTCGCCTGAAAGAATTTTCTAGCATTACATCTGATTTGACGAACGAAACCGTGCTCAAAATGAAAAGTAGTGAAAATAATTTTTGGCAGCTAATTAAATGACAAAAAATCATTACAAAAAAGAAAACTTAAATTTATTATCTTATAGTTGCTAAATAAAATTAACGAGTTTCATTTCAATACAATTTTGTGTAAAACTTTTGATAACAGCTGTAGCAATTTTGCTCGTTCACAATAGTAATTTTCTGTCAAAAGTGACAGCATTGGCATATTGAATTCACAATATGCAGTACTTATGCACATAATTTTCGTGCATATCTACGAGTCCCTACAAGACACGACTAACCGAAACTGCAATTCTCACAGTTGTTTCGGATATTTATACCGTGATATCACTATTAGTACTACAATGAGTAAGCTGGATCTACATACATATATTTTGCATACCTACATACTATATTGCATGAGTTAGAAATAGATGAAATGTAAGAGTTTCGGGTAGAATTGTCAACTTGGCCTTAAGAATCTCATAGAAACATTACCTGAATCCTCTGGTAGAGCTCTCTGGTATATCATAAGTAATTTAACCGAGAGTGTTCTTGCTGGGGTGCTTATTCGCATTTGGAAAAGGATTTGGCCTGAGTTAATGCAGATCAAGGCTACTTATCTAAATAATCTATGCTCGTCTGTCAGTGGATTGAGGAAGATGCTCAGTCGACCTATATGAATTATGAAGAAAAATTTAACAGATTCCAGATAGGATAAATATAAATAGGTACAATAGTCAAAGCATCTGCTCTACCGGTGTTCCTTGTTCTAATGTGCTATAAGTGCATACAAGAAACATCAGTAGAACAGCTACTTGGTCTTTTTACGACATAAGACGGCTTGAAATTTCTAAGTCCGAATACAAAAAAACATTAAATGAAAGGAAAAAATAATATGTGTTATTATTATAACAATACAACAATCATAGGTTATATTTCAGTATTAAATAGAAAATTAAAATGATAACAGAACCAAACAATATTTTAACGTTTAACTTTAAAATCAAAAAATGTTCAAACCTAAAACTTAGTAAAATTTTAAATTGGAAATTAGTTGTTCGAAATTAGAGATTAAAAAATTAGGGAAGGTTATAAAATGTACAATGCTTAAGGATTGGCGTATTAAACACATCTGACAAGGGCAAACGGTAATACTATGTGTTTTATTCACTCACTGTAAAGTTGAAGTGATGTATTCTTAAAGTGCGATGTGACCCTGATGATCCTGAGTTTAACAGGTATTAAGTAAGATTCTCTTAAGCGGGGAATACTGTTTAACCTTTTGTTTTTATATGCTTCGTATATTAAAGAATGTTGTGCGCTTTCGTTCGGAATTGTACTACCAAGACTTTTGTTGCTTTAGATATTTATGTATGTATGTATTGCAATAACCGGCTGACGGTAGGCTGATACATATTTGCTGAAATAAAAATCTTAAAACGAACACTAAGGGCTGGTAAGAGTGCCATGAAATCCTGTTCCACACTTTTGAACACATAAACACCTGCACTAAACCTGCTAATGTTACGTACCGTTTCCCTCCTGGTACTACCGACAAGTATTTTGTCGGTAGGAATTTGAGCACAAAGCTCTAAGTCCGTTATCGTATTGATGCAGTCCGTGGAAGATGCATCTACTTGACACCACCTCTGTTGGTCTAACTAGCCCACCCATGTCGGGTCCGTCGTCCCCACAAACTTATGTCATGTCCGCTTAATTGCGTTTGACATGCCTGCTTACAGACCTAGTTTCCAATGTTCTGACACTACTTAAATGTTCTAAATTAATTTTATTATCTTTATAATTCAAAATTCAACTTCATTGAGGCTGTCGGAATGATTAATTTCCGCCTACTTAGCCTTGCTGACTCTCTAAAGAGCACTATAGTATGCCGAGACCGTCGAAACGGACTTGGTTCCCAGCGGCTTCTTGCCCGGCTATGTACTCTGCAGGCAAATAAAGCCTGATGGACAATTTGCCTTGCTGTGCTGGCTTAACGAATAGAATGACCGAGATGGTCAAGGAAACAAATACCAGGAGCCGCACTGAACTGCAGCTAAAGAGCGTTTGGTTCCAGTCCTCTTAATCTCCTCACTTTGAAGCTTAAGATTCACTACTTAAACGTATAGCTTGTCTCAGTCATATTTGTCGGAACGGACGAGATTCCGAACAACATCTTACGGAGCTATACTTTGTGTGGTCCAACGAACGAGATCCAGATCCGCACCGAGTTTGCGTTCGGTTCCAACCCGCGTATTCTTCTCACTTTACCTTACCGTCCACAACCTGGCGAGACCGGTGGAACGGACTTGGTTCCAAGCGGCACCCATTATGTTATATGCTGTGCAGCCGAAAATCCTGGTGGGCAAGTTCTACGGCAGCATTGGCTCAGCAAGTAGAGAGATCTTAGCTGTCGGAACGGACGAGGTTCCCAGCAATATTTAACGAGGCAGAACTTTGTATGGGTGGCCCGACGAACAAGATCCAGACCCGCCCTGATTTTACAGGTTCCAACTCGTGTAATATTCACACTTCGACGATGTAAATTTGGACAGTTTCATAAAAACTCAATAACGATCGCGTCTGTCGGAACGGACGAGTTGCCGAGCAAGTTTTAATGGAATTTTCAGCGGTTTTTCTGGCCCACTCCGCGTACCTCAGCTTTTTGTGTATTTCTGCGATAGTGCCACTGATTGCTTCCCAGGCTCGGATAGAGCTAAACATTACATCGATTATATTATCAGAGAATAGGAATATTTTTATTCATCTTTGAGCACAATTCAAATAGAAGCATTTGTATGTATGTAAATATAAAAGTGGCCGCTGTGGTCAATTGGTAACTCAGCCGGGGCAAGTATAATCTAAATCAAAGAAAATCAATGCCAAACCTCCGAGGGTATTTCTGCCATGCACACAGTTAGGGCCGTTTGCATCATCTTCGGTTAAGCGCTAAACTTTTCGTCCATTCGGCTAGCCGCAGATTTTCTGATAGTCGATGATACAAAATGTACACGTACGGGTTAAGGCTTGAATATAGCTCTCAAGAAATAATTTTCATTATTTCTATTGCTTGAAAAAGTACCGTCACTAAAAACTTTCTTGCAGTTATGAATGTACGAGCATTTTTTTCTTAAGAGCTATAAACTGATTTAAGAAATTTTAAAAGAAGAAAACTTCTTTTTCATTTCTTGAGTGTCATTGTTTATAAATTACAAATTAGCCTTTCCAGGCAAGACCTCTAGGTATCGCTAGAAATACCTGTTCGGTTGCCGATTGATAACGCAATTGAAAATTATTTTTTTATTATGAATGACAACTATTTTCAGTTGCTGAAATGTTATCGGAAATTGGCATTTGACCGTTCAGTTACCTTCTTTATCATCATTTTTGCAAATGACAATGCACTTGGCTTACATTTTAACGGCTGCCAATAAAAAAAAAAAACAAGACAATCAAATTTAATATCTAAAATTTTGTCTGTTACATTCATAGTATGTATGTATAAGAATAGTAATGCCATATTTTTACAAATATTTTGCTTTTATTTTTTCTTTTACGAGGAGAAGTAGTTCCTAGTATTTAGAAAATATAAGAAAAAGATATTTTTTTCATTCTAAACGCATTTATTGCTTTTCAAAATATTCGATTTTAAGATTTATACACTTGTGAATGCGCTCAAACCATTTTTCGAAACACTTTTGCCAGTCCGAAGAGCATACCTCATAAAAATGGTTTTTGAACGCTTCAACCGCTTCTTCAGGCGATGAAATTCGTTGACCACGCAGTTTATTTTTAATTGTTGGAAACAGGAAGAAGTCATTGGGTGCCAAATAGGGGCTGTACGGCGGATGACCCATCGATTCGATCTTTTGAGTGTCCAAATACGCTTTTGTTTCACGTGATGTGTGTGAGCTCGCATTGTCGTGGTGCAAAATGATTCGTCGTTTTTGATTGGTCTCTCGCAATTTACCGAAAACTTCTGGCAAACAAATGGTCGTATACCAAGCTAATTTGACGGTCTTTTGATTTTCAAGAGCCACAGTTGCCACTAACCAGTTTACCTGGTTTCTCATAGACTTTGAGCGAATGTCGTCCGCGCTTGAACTCATTGTACCAGTTGTAAACACTTGCTTGAATTTTTTAACTTGAAAAAAAAAAAACAATGTTTAAAGCGAATTGACAGAAGTTGACTAAAGAGACTTATGCTAAAAAAAAATGTCAAACTTTTCGCATGTCATTTCGGTTTGCATCTGACAATACTAGTAGTACCTTATGCTAAATACATAAGTAGTTTCCCTCGCATATAATTTCTAAAAATATGCAATTAACCCATTTTAGTGATTTGGAAGTTGAACTTTATTAAAATTATATGAGCTACAAAAATACAAACTAAAAAAAAATTAAAAATCTATAAGCCTTTTCAAGTTATAAATTTTGTTGATTAAATCTTTTGTAGAAAGTTAAAATTTAGTTGTATGTTCATATGTGTAAATGGTGTTCATTAGAGAATGGACTGAATTTCAAGAGCCCCATAGAGGTAACTTTTATACACATACGTATGTACATATGTGAGTACTTATTTTCAAACCTAAAGTTAGTATTTTTAAGTCGTTCCTCCATAAATTCTATATTAATTGTTTACTTTTTTTATTATATATTTTTTTTTTGATGAAAAGAAATTTGAAATTTAAAGGTGTAAAATTTATATTTTTCGTAGTGTTACGCACATGTTCATATGTTCATGAAAACTAGCTCGCCCAAAATATCACGAAGAAAAACGATGCAGTTTTGCTCTAACGACAGTGAAAATACCGAAATCGAGTCAAAAAAAAATAACCATTCATAGATAAAAAAAAAAATTTAAATAACACAAAAAAAAATAAGCAAACCTCAAAATAAACTACGAAAAAATAACGCGACGCCGGCGAAAATAACCTCTACTGACAATCCCCACGCTCGCCAGAGTGTTGCGGTGAAAAATGTCAACGTTCTTAAACAACTTCTTCCCAGCAGGTAAGTTTCTTTTGTTTATGCTTGTTGGATATATGTATGTACATATGTATATACGAGTACACTTTAAGGGCCGTTTGCAACATCTCCGGTTAAGCGCGCTTAAACGTAACTAAAAGCGCCGGTTAAGACCATCCGTCAGATAAGTAAGCGTTGAATAGTAAGCTGAATTGTAGCTAACCGCTGGTAATTTTAACCAGAGTTGGTGCAAACGGCCTTAAGTCTTTCGATAGCTTTAAAAAGCGACATATAGGACTTTCGAAACTCCAATTGAAAAGTCAAACGGAAAGAATTTTTCTCTTTATATTTTAAGTCGATGCATGAAATTTGCTAATTACCCCTAAAATCTGGATTTAACGCTAACATCGGTTTTGGATACCTTTGCCCATTTGTAAGCCCAGTTACTTAGTTAATTATCAGCCGATCTACTGATCTTAGAAGGAATAGATGTAGACCCTTCCGATGACATATAAGTATGTACAGTTGTTTATGCATATTAATACAGAAAAGATAAGAGATCTGTTGGTAATTGTTCAGCAAACTCAGAGAAGTTGGAATGATGAACTGTATGAGCTGTGTACATAGTACTTATGTATATATATGTACGTATGTATGTGTATGTATGTACAAAGGTATTATCACATAGATCGATTGCGATGGCCTGTACGTAAGGTCGGTCCGTTATGATAGCGCATCCTCATTAAGCAAGTAAAATCTTGCATTCGTCAAAAATTTTATACCAAAAATAGATCAAGAAAAAACAAGTAAGAAAATCTAAATTCGGTCGAAACCGATTTTTATATATCTACCCTCGCGATGTATTTTTGTATGGGCGGTGCCGATAATTTCATAAAAAAAATCGCTGCTAGTATTAAACTTTAAAAAATTATTGACGGTGATGATAGTGATGTGAAGGGCAATATTTTCACCAAATTTTGTGACGATACCTCACATCGTTATTGAGATACTTACAGACGTTTTTTTATAAGTGGGCGTGGTAACGCCCATTTTTCCAAATTTCATATAAATCAAGTTTCTTAATTAACTACCTCTATAAATATCAAATTTTTATTAATATGTTCCAATATATGTATAAAGAAAAAACGAAATTTTTGCATTTTTCAAAATTTCCGTTATATGGGAGGTGGGCGAGGTTATGGTCCGATTTAAAAAATTTAACGATGATAACAGCGATATTGAGGAAAACTTGTTCACCAAATTTTGTGACGAGACCTTACACCGTTATTGAGATACAACAGACATTTTTTTCTAAGTGGCAACGCCCATTTTTCAAAATTTCATAAAAACCGCTCTAAATACCAAATATCACTCTAATTGCTGTAATAGATAAAAAAAAACGGAGTTTTTGCATTTTTCAAAAGCTTCCGTTATATGGGAGGTGGGCGTGGTTATTGGCCGATCTCGACAGTTCTCAATACCTACCTACCCTGTACCTACATATTTATGTACCAAATTTCATTGAGTTATCTCAATTTTTACTCAAGTTATTGTAACCACGCACTAAATCGATTCCCCTTTTCATTCTGATGATTTTGGAATATATATATACATATGTATCGATTATTTTTTGCTCGGGTATAAAAAGTACCCAGGAATTAAGGGCTCTCGAAATAGGCTGCAAACAAAAGCGGCGAAATGTATGTTGTGTATGTTGAATAATCAACAGGCGAGATTTCTCGTGCGTTGGAAATCAACCAATCTAAGCTCCTCAGTTGATTTATATATCGCATTAATAATAAATAAATTATTAATAATAACACGAGGTCCAAGGATCTTTATTTATTTATGGCAAACGAGCTTCATATTTTGCTAAAAGATCAATGTGAATATTTTTTTCCAGAGATTTAACGTTTGTTCCACAGAAACGTTTTGAAAATACTAAATGACTGCTAATTCGTGATCCCTATGCCAAATGACCGCCCTTCTCCAACACTGCTCTAAAATTGCAACACATAACTAAAATAAATATTCATCGAAATTACTATACGACTTTAACATACGAGTATCTATAACATTTATGTACATACATACATATATAACTGGTTATTAAGACGTAGAAATTTTGAAGAATAACTCTTTCATTTATGCATCTAAAATTATTAAATTTTATATGTAGTACACTTACATATCACAAATAAAATGGTGTCAGTGAAATTCATCAATATCGGATGACTATAACATATAGCTCCCATACAACCATAAACAACAACAGATAAAACGATTTTGGAGAATAACTGTTTTTCGTCTTAAGTTAATTGAAATATTGTTACCACATTGAAATTAAATTAGTTTTAGTAATTTGAACAAAAATTTAAGATTTCAAATTTCAAAAACCGAAATTCGGCTATATCTCGAAAATGAATCACCAATTCTTATTTCAAATATGGATTCAGCATAAAATTTTGTCGCTCGTTTTCTACATTTTCCCTAAAAAGTAGATTAAACCAGTAAAAATCGAATAAAATAATAAAACAATACATAAAAAGAAAGTAGTTGGCATAGATTCAGAAGCTTTTAGAATAAATCTCAATATTTTAACGAAACAATGACGCAATATTTCGATTATATTGAAAGATTTATAATACAACTTCTAAAGACTAGCGTTATATGATTAAATTTTCCTACTGGCTATATGCGTTAATCGACTAACTGAAAATCAACGGCAGTCTACATACAAATGTAATTTTTTGTCACAAGAAAAAATAATTTTCATTATTTTTGTTGCTCGAAAAAGAAACTTTGCCATGCTGTAAATTTTCTGCACGTGTTCGTGGCCGCCCCTGCCTTCGTTGCCCATTCAAGGGTTCCAAGTCGAATGTTTTTTTTTCACGGCTTGGCACACAGTTTATCATTCCTTCTTCTTCGTTTCCCGTCGGCCACACGAACAATTTCATAAATCTTGCGAAGAATATATCTCTAGAAAGCCCCCAAAGTCTGTGACTGCCATTCAGATAAGCAGCTCGTAGTACGCTTTTCAGCATCATACGAGCTTTAAGCCACACTGGAAGCATCCATTCAGCGGGTTCATATACAGCTTCGGCCTCTCACACAGTCTCGCCGATAGGACCTTATGCTATATTTAGAACTCTTATCCCACGGTAGTTGGCGCAAAGAGCAGGAGCACCCTTCTTATGGATTTGGAAAAGTACACTATTATTCCAATCTTCTGGAATGTGCTCGTCAGACCAAATTGTGCTTAACAGCTGGTACATGCTTCCTATCAACTCTTCGCCGCCGCCTTTGTCGAGTGGTATTTGTTTGTTGCTCATTCCTAAAGATTTTTCTGGGCTCCACAAACGCGTAACCAGAATTTGTATTCAAAATATCCCGTGAACATGACAACTCTGAGATATTACCCTGACGAAACAAAGCTTCAAAAAGTGCATAACAAACAAATATCGCCTTTGTGCAACGTCGCTTATATTCTTAACTGTTTGCGGACTTGCCTAACACTTTTGTCATAAAATGCAAATGGCAAAAATGAATTGAAAAAAATGTATAAACACCTTTTTCCACTTATTCAACTCTTTATTCCGCAGTATTTTCGGCGCGTTTTGAACTTTTCGGTTTCGGCTTTATTTATATGAAAAATGAAGTAGAATTGTGCACTCTTTATGGCCTTATTTCTGCTTAGACGTTTTGGAAAGTTATTTCTCTTCTTTTATTGCTTTTATATATGTATGTACATACATTTGTATGTATGTATGTTTGTCTTTGATGTGTTTATGCTGGAACTCTAATATTGTGTTTACTTGGCCCTAAATTTTGACAACGAAATGTTTAAGTCAAGCTCGCACTTAAGATCCATCGGCGGGCAGCCGAAGCGTAAATGTGTCAATTGCTGAGCAACGTGTATACGTAGACATCAACGAGCGTGCCCAGCAATATTTGTATGTAGTAAAGGGTGTTTTTTTAAGACGTGTGGTTTTCAATGAGGCACTACTTTTTTCGGAGTTGGTCTTTTTGACAGCTGTTACTTAATTTATACTCAGTTTGGTTTGTCATTTCATAATGATCAGACTTACTCGTGCACATTTATTACCAAAACGAGATAGCCACCGATTGCTATTTTCAGCGATGAAGCTCACTTTTGGTTGAATGCGTACGTCAATAAACAAAATTGTCGCATTTAGATTGGATGATAATCCACAAGCCATTGTTGAGACGCCATTACATTCTTAAAAAAGTCACTTTTTAGTGTGTTCTGTGGGCAGTGGGAATCATTGGTCCATATATCTTCAAAAATGAAGCCGGCCATAATGTTACATTCATGATTAATGACTTTTTTGTGCCTGAATTGGATGACGGCGTTACATGCTGACATACAGCCAACGAAACAAGCAATTTATTAAATGAAATTTTTGGTGAGCACATTATCTCTCGTCGTGGGCATGTGGCGTGGCCTCCAAGATCGTGCGATTTAATACCGCTGGACTATTTTTTGTGGGATTATGTGAAGTCGCCTGTCTACGCAGATAAGCCCGACACGATTGACGCCTTGGGAGAGAATATTCGGGGCGTTATTGCTGACATACGGCCCCAATTGCTGCAAAAAGTGGTCGAAAATTGGCCCTCTCGGCTGGAATTTATTCGAAACATAATGTCAAATCCTTATCTTTATAAATTCTTGGCCTAGAATTAAATTCTATGCGTTTTATTTCTTCTTAAAAACCACATGTCTAAAAAAAACACCCTTTACGTACGTATGTATGTATATATGTATGTACAGTATTGTGCATACCATAAGCAACAAAAATCAAAATTACATAGTTGGCCACTTACATACATACATACATTTATTTATTTATTTTTAAGAATTTTCGTTAAGATTTTTATTGACATTATAAATGAATAATTCACAATTTTATTGAGCTCGAGGCCTGTTTGTGGAAGATTTTATTTGGAAAAAACAATTATATTTATTTTTCATCACTACTTTCCCAGGCTTTGAACTAAGGACCACGGAGTTGCAGAGCCAACACACTACATGCTGTGCTACGCTTGCCAAGTGGACTGTTGTGTTAATCCATTTTCCTTAAACAAACGAACTACAAACAAGAGAAGCTTATCTGCCGCTATTTAAACTTATGTGGTTGTTGTTTGTGTTTTAAGCAATTCAATATATTTAATTAGTTTTACTAAGTTTTTTTTCTACAAACTGGCCAAGACTTGATAAAATTATGAATTATTATTAATTTATAAGGTCAAAAAAAATCTTAACAAATTTGTAACTATTATTAAGAATTTTAAATAAAATTTCAATTCATTCTCTAACATAAACCATATTCATAAATTCAACAAATGTAATATATGTAAATTTTTTTGAGTATGCAGTACAGTGTTGTAGGAAACGCGGAGCGCAAGGAGCTTTATTTGTCATGTTTGATTCTTAAATACAAATTAAAACATAATAATGTACTCACATTTACATACCTTGCAGACTATCTAGTATGAAGTTAATAACGAAAAATTATAATTTATTTATTTATTTCAGTCTATAGGGTAACCTTACGGACTTTTTCTAATTTAACACAGTAAATAAATTTAATTTAAATCTAGATAAAGTGGTATTAAAATCTATATGGTGAGCATAATTGTTACACAGACGTATACATCGGGCAATTGGTTCATTATAGCATAGCCATAATTAGTTCTATGAGAGGTTTCAACAAGCAAACGATTATGCCTTAATTCATGTGATGAAGTATGTATAGAAATTCAAAAAACCATATAATTCATCACAATTAATTCTCTTATTTATTAAGTTGTAAACTAACATTAGCGCGAAGTAAGTCCTCCGATCTTCTAGAGATTGTAAGCCAATAAGTTTCCGCCTTCCAACATAGGATGGCATATCCCTAGGCCAATTTAATTTAAATAGAGCCATTCTGTTAAACGTTTTTTTAACCCTTTCAATTCTACTAATGTGAGATATGTAAGTAATAGGGACTTCATACAAGACAACAATAATCAAGGTGGCTTCTAACTAAAGAGTTATAGAGAGACTTTAATGTGCAAGGGTCCTTGAATTCACTTGAGTTACTTCTAATGGAACCCAGCATAGAAAGTGCTTTAGAAAGAATATAATCACTATGCTTATTTGGAGTTAGTTTCGTGTCAAAAATTACACCAAGATCCTTCACTTCATCAATGCGATGTAAAATAATATTATTAATGGAATAGTCAAACATAGTGAGACTAGCAGTTTTGGTGTATGAAACCACATTGCATTTGTTTGTGTTAAGGTACAGTTTGTTAACAGTGCACCATTGCTGAAACACCACAAGATCCGATTGTAGCTTAAGGCAGTCATTTAAATTACGTACCGGCATATAGGCTTTAACATCGTCAGCGAACATTAAGCATTTAGCAAAATAAAAGTGCTGGGGTAAGGCATTTATAAACAATAAAAACACCAGTGGTCCACAATGAGTGCCCTGTGGAATTCCAAACCATGCATTGATTAGAATGTCGGATTTTGTTGGGCCTATTTTAACTAAGAATTTCCGTCCTACTAAAAAACTTTCGAAAAAATTCAATAGGGTCCCTCTAATTCCATACAAAGAAAGCTTATGTAAAAGAACTGAATGTTTGACTTTGTCAAAAGCTTTGGAGAAGTCGGTATATACAACATCAAGCTGATATTTTTGCTTGAAGGCCTCAACAATTTGATTCTTGATAATTAAAAGATTAGTACACGAGGATCTAACAGGAAGAAATCCATGCTGAAATCAACTAAAGAGATCTTTAGAGTGCTGAAAAAGTTTAACATTTACACAATATATTATCGAATAACTTAGCGAAAGTAATTTTGTTACGATCACCTGACTTAAAGTAACTTCGTAATGAATAAATCTAATAATTATTTAATGACAGTATCTACTTGTTCATGTACATGTAGATACATACATACATATGTATGTATTTTTTATTTTACTTTTTCTGCTTAAAGTGTCCAGCAAAGTGCAATTGAGTGTGTTTTGTTTCTTTTAAATTGCTCGAGACTGTATGTGATTGGGAGCAAACGTGTGTGTGTGTGTATGTATGTGTGTGTGCGTGTGTGTGTGAGTCCCAACTGTTGCCTCGTTTCCATATCTTTTATTTTTTTTTTTATAAAACGTGTTTCTTTTTCTTCGCTTCTGCAACAAGTTACTTTGGTCGTTACGATTTGCTTCAGCTGTTTCTGGGCCAGTTAACATACATACATACATACATATATTTACATATGTACATATATTCGTATATATTCATGTGTTTGTATGTGTACGTAGATGAGGTCGTACAGTATGCGATAAAATTTTATACTTTTGTGCTGCCCTGACATATTTCAATCTAACAGCAGTGAAATATATTTCACCGTAAATGAAATGAATTCGAACTTGGCTTTGGCAAATAAAGAAAACACAATTTAGAAGAGATATTCAATTCTTCGACTGCATTTCACAGCGAAAAGTCTATTGTCTCGACCGCATCTTAATGTTTGCGAGGTTCTGATGGATTTATGTACCTACTTATGCTTTGTCCATCGTTTCAAAACGCCACAAAAATTCGTTCGGTTGAAATAAAACGTTTCCAAGAACTTCGTTAAGTTTGTCACACCTCGGAGCTCGGAATGCCATATCCAAATATTAATGTAAACCAGAAATCCTTGATCTTATGTAAGAAGCCTATAGCCTCTCCAAGTTTACACATCTTTGGTAACTAACCCTCCAAAGACTACCAACAAAGTATGTATTAGAAGATAAAGTCACGGTTTCAAGTCAAATGTTATAATATTTTTGCAATTATTTACGAGCATATTATTTAAGTTTTCCCTTAAATATTGCTTACGTTGTTTTGGCAGTTAGTGTTAGATATCCTAGCTTATCCCCAATTTTTTAATTGTTTACGAATGTGGCGGAATCGCGCGATTTTTAATTACACATTTTCAATAAGAAAAACGCCACAGGCCTTAATTGTGGTGTATTTACTTTTGAAACGTATGGCAGCACACTTTTGCTCATACCGTCGGCCATTCTTATTTATGTTTGTTTGCGAAAAGTGGTAAACATTCTAGACACATTTATTAAGTTAAATATATATAAAATATGTGTGAACTAAGTACTATACGCGCACGTAAATAAACCAAATTTAGTACACCGCACAAAATATAAGTGATAAGTGTAATTTTGACTGGAAATTTGCTGGTGGTAGTGAAGAAAATTTAACAATAAATTTCTTAAATAGTAATATTAATAAGATTAGGGGCCGGTTTTTCAGTGCCAGTTGAACTCTGTTTGTCGTTTAAACTCAGTTTTTCAGTCAACTTTAAACGGAGTTTAAACTGAGTTTAAACGGCCGATTGCGCACAGTTAAACTTAGTTTAACTTATCAGCTGCGTGCTGACTATTTCGTTTTGGTTGCAACAAATTTAATTGAGCGCAAAAATCTAAGTTTAAATTTAAACTGAGTTTAAACCAGCACTGAAAAACTGGCCCTAAAACAGTGAAAAATTTAGATAAAGAGGGCCTACCCCGACATCTCCACCAATTTTCGTTACCAAATTCCTTCTACTTTCGCGGAAATCGTGAATGGTTCCATAAAGGAAATCTCGGCCCTTTTTTAACAAATATTTTAATTAAAACAAGATCTTAATCATTTAATTATATATATAGTGATTGCTAATTTTTTCCCATACAATTCCCCTTATTGTGAGTTTCGTTTTCGCCCGAAATAGTTCACTTTTCACTGTTCGCTTATTATAAATTTCGGGCGGAAATTTTCCGCTTTCGAACATTGTTTCCCCTTATCGGCAACACTTATTTCGGGCGGAGATTAGTTGAATTTGTTCACGATATTTTGAGAGGCGAAACATTTCGCGGATTCAAAATGAAAGTAATTTAATTTAAATTTTTTTACATAAGATATTAGGTAGAATGCAGGAAATTGACGGGTATTGCAAGAGGATTTGTCAAAGAAAACCAGGAAAATGTAGCTGAGTTATGAAAACAGCTAAGGATGAAGCTGCATTGTTTGGTTTCTGGAAAGAAAAATTAGTCCGAATGGAAAGGGGTAAACAATATATATTTAAATGTGCGCATTAATAAAAATGTGTTATGCAAAATAGACTTGGACTGGCCAAAAGCGGTATGTCTTCCAGCATAATCGGACTAAAAGACGATTGCGCCAGCCCAATTTCAAAACTGTTACCTCACCTTTTTACTATAACTGTCAGAATAGCAAATTGTGGTCGTGCTGGTGGCATTGTAGAGTTTAGCATAGATAATAATAAATACTTCTTTACTTCAAATATCTGGAAAATTTATGAATTTTAAATGTATGTGTATAAAAAACTGAGTACACCCATTATTTTATCGATGAGTGTGTGTTTATGCTTCACAACATTGATAATTGAGAAATTCCTTTTAAAAAATATTTCTTTATTATCTATTCTTTTAGACACTGCTGCAATGGATCCTATTTTTTATTCTCCTTCGAACGGTATTCCCTCTGAAAGTAAACTTGCAACATATATGGTAAGTTGTGTTAATTCAATGTTGTTGTTTAAACTTACTTATAGAACTTGACAATTCCAATTCTGATATTAAAATTTCTACAAAGACTACTACTCTGTAAGTTTTCGGGAAAAATATGCATTGTTTTTCAAAATATGTTCCTTTAATATCTTTACACTTTTAATTTCAAAGGAATAAGTTGTCGAAACATTTATTCCACGCTGAAGTGCAAGCACCGGATAGAGTGCAATAATTTTCTACCACTCTACATTTGGGATTTTTATAACGAATTTTCTATCCGAAACCATCGTTTCGACGCAACGGTCTGTATTGTCCGGAAGAGAGCTATAATTGAACCGAATCGAATACAGGAGTGACAAGTGAAGGACATTTTAGGCATCACTTAGTGTTGTGCGGATTGTGCCGCTGATCCAGAACATAATAGTACTTTGCACCTTGCTAAATAAATTTAGGTTGGCCCACCTACACAATTTTCTCCCTCCAGGTCAGTGTCGTATCTTGAGTAACGCCCAGTAAGTTAGCTTTTTATTAAAACTCAAACGGATGCCATTTAAATAGTTCCGTCGGAGTCATTCGCGGTTCTAAATACCTTCTCGTAAAGAGCACAAGCTTCAAGCGGAAACTTGTCCCTCTACACAATGGTAACGTCATCCATATATGTAGGCAACCGAGAGTTCACGTAATATAGCCGCCCAGGAGCATTTGCCATATGAGCTCTACCAAAGTATTGGCCGCTGAGCGTTTGTTTATTAACGCTTCCTCGGTATCTAGAAAGGATACAAGACAAAATTGGTCTTCGCATATTTGTAACAGAGGAACTTTTCAAAATAGTTGACCAGGACTCTTACCAGTTGATCAGTTAACCTCTTTAGGGTTTTAACTACACTGGATGCTAGGGTTATAAGTCTAACGGAACGCCGGTAATTAGTTCACCTGAAAATTAGCTTTAAAAATGTTGAATAACCAATTGATGGAAATTTTAATCGTCGCAGTCAGCTTTTTAACATGTAACGGGTGTTTTTTTTAGGGGTATAGAACTTCGAATTGAAATAAAACACAAGAAAATCGTTTTAAGGTCCATCAGTTTAGCTTTATTGGAAGGATAATTTTATGCCATTAATGTTTAAATATGATTTCGGGCATGTGGCCGCCGCGGCTGGCTCGAATAAAGCCAATTCTACAGGTCCAATTTTCAACCACTTTTTCGAGCATATGGGGCCGTATGTCGGCAATAACGCTACGAATGTTGGCTTCCAATTCCCCTAACGTTTCTGGTTTGTTGGTGTAGACGAGCGACTTCACATATCCCCAAAGAAAATAATCCAATGGTGTCAAATCACACGATCTTGGTGGCCAATTGACAGGTCCATTCCGCGAAATTATGCGCTCAGCGAATGTTTCCTTCAATAAATCGATTGTGACGTGCGCTGTGTGGCATGTAGCGCCGTCTTGTTGGAACCACAACTCATCCACATTCATGCCATCCAATTCGGGAACAAAATAGTCGGTTATCATGGCTCTATACCGGTCTCCATTAACGGTAACTGCCTCTCCAGCATTATTGCGGAAGAAGTATGGCCCAATGACTCCACCAGCCCATAGAGCACACCAAACAGTCAGTTTTTGTGGATGTAATGGCGTTTCAAGGGTCTCATGTGGATTCTCTTCACTCCAAATGCGGCAATTTTGCTTGTTGACGTAGCCATTCAACCAAAAATGAGCCTCATCACTGAACAAAATTTTGCGATGAAAATCAGCATCGAGATCAATCTCATTTTCGGCCCATACACCAAAATCACGAAGCATTGCATGGTCTCGCGGCTTTAATTCTTGCACAAGCTGGATCTTGTAAGGTCGCAAGCCAAGATCTTTGCGCAAAATCTTCCATAAAGTTGATGGACAAAGCTCCAATTGCTGTGCACGGTGGCGAATCGATTCATTCGGGTCCTCTTCAACACTTCGCTCTACAGCGGCAATTGTTTCTTCGGTGCGCACTGTTCGACGTCTCTGCGGATGCGTATTATCACATAGAGTAAACGTAGTGCGAAAACGATCCATGATTAACAGAATTAATTGCTCTGATGGACGATTATGTCGACCATAAAATGGACGGAGCTCACGGTAAACTTCGCGAACTGAACCATTATTTTCGAAATAAATTTGCACGATTTGCAAGCGTTGTTCTTTTGTCAACCTGTTCATGATGAAATGGCAAACCAAACTGAACATAAATGACATTAGAGTTGCCAGATTTGACCACAAAATGCCAGTTTTATCTCTATTCGAAAAACAAACCTGTAAAAAAACACCCTTTACTTATATAATATTTTATTGAATTCAGTTTGCGAGCGCGGTATGGTAGAAAGAAAGAGGATAAACTAAAAACGCTTCTCAAAACACACGAGCACCTTATGGGAAAAGTTATATTTTTGAAAAGCAATAGGCAAGTTTGTGCAAGACTAATCAAAATAAGTTCATTTTTTATTATCAAAGTTTTTGGTAAACATAAAATGCAACACTTATCAACTTAATTAAAAAAAAAAAAAAAAAAAAAACGTTTAGTAATTTTATGACATGAACGGACAACAGATAGTGTTCGATTAAAACTCACCACGGCTTAGCTTTACCTGATTCAAAATATTCACATTTTATTTTGGCCTAAATATTTCGTCTGGTAATTTCAAGATGCATTTTGTGCTTCAATGTTGCTATGGAAAGTAAAATTTTTCATAAACACCCAACTCAAACACGAAGTATAGAATTTTCATTTGATGAATATACTTATGTGTGTATATACACGTCAATAATATTTTTGTCCTATTTGTAAAATATGAAATTCTAAAATAACTGTATTTTAATAAAATTAATTACAATGTTTAGTTATTTAAGGTCTTAAAATCGTTGTATTGAGCCCGTGGTTAGCTTTTGTTACTGGAAGATTTTATTGAGGCAATCTAGTTTGATCATTGAGTCTTTCAAAAATGCGGATTAACTCAAAAACAAGGCTTGGAACGGCTTCATTCGACTTTTGAAAACATCGATGCGTAAAATGATTCAGTTGGATCGAACAGCCGCTGTCTAAGTGCTTTATGATAAACCGACTCCCAAAAAAATCGTTTGCGAAGCGCTTCGGAAAAAGCATAACGTTCTTCCGTAAAACTGGGGCAAGAAGCTACTTTTCCTACATCTGCAAAAATACAAAAATTCTGGGTTTTTTATCACTGACATTTTTTGTGTTTTTTTCGCATATCAGAAAATAGCGTCGCAAAAATGATCAAGCTTGTGTCATTTTAGAATTATGTAATGGTAATTTAAAGTGCAATTCCACAAAGAAATATTTCCCGGCAGGTGGCTCTGGTGTTGAGTTAGGGGGGGTTCTCTGAGTTTTGCAAGAACCTTACTTGGTGCACGAGTTGCAAAGAGTTTGGCAAGACTTTCAGAATCCTCCCCCCTAAAGTTTGCTATATTTACTACAATTACTACGTATGAAAATCTTTAATATTTACGCTGACTGCATTTTATATACAATCGGACAACCAGGTAACTCCGCAGTCACCCGAATTCATTCCAACTCGCATAAATTTGTCCCCAAATTTCTACACACCTTATCATACGACTATGCTGAGCAATGGTCTTGGCACTGCTGGAGTTAACGTGGGGAGTAGCGTTGGACCTTCAGCAGCGAAGTCGGTGAATGGCGCGCCCTCGGCTCTGCTAGGGCTGCAGAAAGCGACTGCCGCCGCCGTAGCACAGCAAAAGCAACTGCAACAGCAACAGCAACAGCAGCAGCAGCAGCAACATCATCTTCAACTAACGCATCAACCGCAAACGCAACTGCAACAAAAGACACAATCGGCACATGGCTTGATGAATGGCGTTATAGCGACGCCACAGACGCCAGCTGCCACACAAGCTTACGTTAACATCACGACACCACTGAAAGGGCGCAGCAATATGCTACGCAACGAATCGCCCAATAATCTTGTGAGTGTTGGAGGTGGAGGTGGTGGTGGCGGTGAAAAGTCTCCGCCTCGAATCACACCGCATTCTTCGCCCATCCCAACAACGCTGCCGGCGAGCGTACATCAGGTTTGATAATTCATTGATAAATATCCGTGCTTTTTGCGTGATCATTTGTATAATCTTCACTTTTTCCAGGAGAATGTTGGTGGCACTATCTACTTCTATCCGACTGCCAATCATACAACCGCCTCCTCCAACAGCAGCGCCGGGGTTAGTAACGTGGTAGACTCTGTGAGCGCACATCATGCCGCACCATCGGCGGTGGCGCCAATACCGCCCGTCCAACCACCATTGATGTACGCGAGCCATCATGTTTATCCAGGACCGGCTTCCAATTTGATTGCATTACAACCAAAAACACACTTGGAGTCTGCCTTCTTCCTCCCTGACGAGGTGCGCTCAGAAATTCTTGCCCGCAATGAGATCTCGAATTTAATGCTCGATCCGGCTAATACATCGCAGCATGTGCTTCCACCGGAAATCGACAATTATCACTCATTATACCCGTTGGAGCCAGCACAGGCGCTACACGGCAAACTTACGATTCTTTCATCCACCTATAAGGCCACACATAGCACAACTGGCATTAAATATTGTTTACGGAGATTACATGGTAAGACATAACGTATAAATATACATATATTATAATACATACTTACATATATGTATGTATGTATGTATGTCGTCTGAGGTGTCGATTATCTGAAACCCCTTAAAGGTCTCTTACAAGATATGGCTTTTACATATGTATGTATGTAATGCTATTGCATTCAGCCTTTATGCTATATTAGAGAATAACCACACACATACCACACACGTACCGGGCTTCCCTTCTAGTTTAAATGCACCTTACGATATATTACCGTTCGATGGTGGTAAGTTCCTAGTAGCTTTGCATGTGTAAATTACATACCGTGCAAATGGTCTTTTAGCGGAGCCGTACAACCTAAAAAAAAACGAACTGGTAATGTGTTGTGGAGGTTTTGTAGCTTAAAACTGAGATCCAACTTCAAATATAATAGCTATTATCTATAATATACATATACATATATATAAATATATGTACATATATTTTCATATGTATGTATACCTTTGTCGGCTGCTGTGGCCGAATGTGTTGCTATCGCTCAACTTACTGGCAATAAATAACTCAGCCCTTCGGGGTCGGCATTAAAAGGCCTGCCAGATAGAATACGTTGAGTCCGCTCCAACGAGGCATTCAACTGACAAGGCGTAAGAAACGCAAAGGTACGCCACATTAAAAGCGTTGTCGCATATAAACAAATTAGTTGTTTTGTATTGGCGGTTAATTTTTTTTTTTTTGAATGCAAATCAAATTCATCTTAAAATATGTGCTGATATTTACTTTTGTGTAAAGATTATAAAAAAAAATGGAAATAATTGAAAAAAACCAATCAGCTAACAGTAGCGACGGATTTGAATGCGTCAAAAGTAGAGAGTTGGGCTACTGTTGTACGTTGCGGCATCGCATGCGTTGCGAATGTGGCATTCTGCATTCAACTACATACATATAATATATGTACTTACATAGCTGTCAGTCGAATGCTTCGCCGAAACGTACGTAACGTGCTCTATCTGGCAGGCCTTTAAGCCTATTAAATTTTGCAACTCTTATTTCATATTGTTAAAAATTTGGAAACACTTGACACTAAAACAGTTCAAGCGCGCTGTAAGAGTGGCATATGTATGTATATATTTTTTCTTTAAAACGTTTTTGAGTTGTTACTTCTTTTATTTATAAGAGAATAACTAATTATGAAAAATTTGTAAATAATTGCCATACATTTTTGCCCGTCACTGTACATTTTTACATTCTCACTCTCTGTACGAGTTGTTGTAAGAGAGTACAGCTGTAACTACACAAATATAGGTCTGTACTCGTACTTCTCCAGTAAGAATTATCCAGTAAAGAAATTTCTTAGAATTTTGCAACATTCGCTCTCAGAGCGAAAAATATACCAAAAAGTACAAGAACGCAAAACCAGTAAAAATTTGCAAGTTTAACGAACAGCTGATTGAATTCTTGTCCGCATCCAAATATACAAAATGAAAAACGTTGTATTAGTGTTTTCCTGAAACATTCCACTAACGAAGCTTAACCAAAGGAACTTTTACTTGCTTCTTGCATGTTTGATACCCACATTTTATAATTTTCGCCTTTAACACTCTTAAACAAAAATTTCCAAATTATCCAAATTGCAATCAGCTGCTTTTGATCAGCTGTTTGTCCACTTGCAAGTTTTTACTGGCAAAAATTTGTCCAGTAAAAATTATCAACTTCCCCTCAAAATCAAATGTCAACTCGCTCTCTCGATTTCCCCTACTTTGCAAGTTTCTTGCAAGTTTTTGCGTACAAGAACGCCAAAACGTGATAGTTTGTAACAATTGTTACAAACTATTGACTTCGAGAACACTACTTATTTCTCACCCATGATACAAATATTTTTAGAGTAGTGGTGACAAAAACTGAAACTGTGACTGCATTGGTGAGCGCGTGAAAATTTCTCAGCAAAAGCACCCAGTAGAAATCTGTATACATACGTATGTATATAACACTAGCTACAGCGAAAGCCCCTTCCCTTCAAAATATGTCTTTAATGAAATCGCCTACAATTATACTTTTGTGCGAGTTTCTAATTACCAGGGAGTTTTTTATATGGTTTGACGTGATTTTATTGCGGGTTTTTGAGCATATGAATTTTAAGTCTGAGAATGAATTTTAGGTCATAATGTTTGCAATTATAATGCCTTCGTAATACAAATTAACTTTTACATTTAAATAGCTGAAAACATAAAAGGCATTGCATCTGACCAAAAGCATTGGCAATCATAAAATAATTGGCGCAGGGCATATTTGTTTTGTGACAAAAAATGTAACAATCATATAAGATGTTATCTCGTTGCCGTCTCACAACCGAATAAACGATAGAGCGTAAGCATACGTGTGAAGTGCTCACTGCACAATTGTGCTATGGCATTGACACCGCTGTTTTAGAGATAGTAGCACTTTTAATTCGTTTACAGAAACAGTGTTTGACGACAGATGTCCAATATGACCGCTTCTTTGAAATAGATGTTAGAAAGGATTGTTCAATGAATAGCCAAGAGTTTAGGTTGTTCGCAATACAAAGTTTTTATTTCAAGTGAAGAAATTGAGAATTTATGAAGTTCAAGTTTTCAATTTTGGACTCAAAAGTACTAATACTTTGCCCACTTCTATTTGTTGAAGTTAAACTTCGGCACTATCTCCTACAAAATGATACTATTTATAAATATATAAATATTTTAGTTAGAGAATGTTCTATTCATTCAGAAGTCGAACTCGAAAACAATTAGAAAAACTGTCGATTACTAAAGCATTCTCTTAACAATAATTGTCTAATCGTATTCTTAGGTTGAATTCTAATTTGATTCTAATGTTGATTTTTGTTTGTTTTAGAGCTATTATTGGCATTCGTTAATTGCAAATAAAAAATATTATTAAAGTACAATTTTTTCCATATATGTATGTAAGTGATTCATACGAGTTTTTCTCTAATCATTCCAAATTAAATTTTTTTTTTGTTCTCTAAGCTTGCTTTTGTTTCGAGAAACATTAGAAACCAATGTTACAATTCTAATATTAAATCGGGCATTTTTCTAACGTTGAAGATTGTGTTTGCTCTTCTTACTATCTTCGTCGAATGCAAAAATAATAGTTCGAATGGATTAGATTCTTTTTGTTATCGCCAAAAGGTTATTCTTATAACAAGGGCATTTCCACAAAAATACAGTTTTTAAGTTTTTTTTTTTTATTTTTTTGTTTAACATTTATATTAAATATTATTTTTATTAAATTTTTTTATTAGGTTTTCGTCTACAATCAACAAAATGTATGTCCATCGTAGAAATGTGGAAGAAATTACAGCACTCGAATGTGGTACAACTACGTGGAGTGTTCACAACAAAAGCATTTGGTGATAATTGTAAGAAAATAATTGATGTTGGTTTATTGGATGTGACAAGTGCTGCGAAAATAAATTAAATTAAATTAAATGGTTTTTTCTCTCAACTCTAGCTTTAGTATTAGTATATGATTATCATCCCGGCTCACAAACCTTGCTTTCAAAGTACTTTACGCCCACACAAGAGCCAAATGGCTTTTCGGACCCATTCCAAGGCGATGCGCGCCCCTTCAGGTATTTAACACTTTTATACAAATTTCTAACACGTTTTGCTACCAATTCACTCTTAAACACACAAAATATAGTTATTTTTTGTTTACAATACTTCTAGTTTGTTTTATCTAATGCATAAAAATCAAAAGAAATCTTCCCTGTCGAGGCTATGCAAGAACTCGCTAAATTAATTTCTCTCTTTGACAGCCATAAGAGCAATCTGCACCGCAATAATAACGGAGCGTTGCTACCGGAGGCAGCTATTTGGTCAATTATCATGCAATTGACTGCCGGTTTACGTGCAATCCATCAGGCAGGACTCGCCTGCAAGTGAGTCGAATATCAGAAGTATTTAAATTTTCTTTGTTTTAATTAGAATTGAAATTCAAAATGCGAAAGGGTCTTGGATCCAACGAAAGTACTCGTGACTGGTAAACGGATGCGTCTAAGCTTTTGTGGCACAAGCGACATTGCCCAATTCGACCCGAACGTCGCGAATCCCTTGGCCGTGGCTAACATGCATCAACAAGTAAGGCACAATAATTGCATGTAAAAATATTTACCATAACAAATTAGTATGTCCCGCATTATTAATTTTCAGGATGATTTGACTGCTCTGGGTCGACTGGTATTAGCCTTAGCTTGTCGATGCTTGCAATCAGTGCAGAGAGAAAATGTTCAAAACAGCATTGAAATGGTATCACGGCATTACTCTACCGACTTGCGTAATTTCATTGTGTATGTTAATTTTCACCGAACTTCGAACGTTTCTGTTCTCATTTATAAAATTCATAATTGGTAGTTATCTGTTTTCGACGACGCAGCGACGCTCAGTGACTGATCTTATGCCAATGATTGGAGCCCGTTTCTACACACAAATGGATGCATTACAGAGCCTCTGTGACATGCAGGAAGATGAGTTGGCCAAGGAGATGGAGAATGGCCGGCTCTATAGAATATTGGTGAAATTAAACTGCATAAATGAAAGACCAGAGTACGTAAAGAAATATAAAAAACCGAATTTTTTCCGACAAATGGCAACCTGTGATCTATGTACATATATTTATCAAATAGAGTTGTGATATTTTTTATTCAAACCTGAAGCTTACCATGCATTTGTGGATATGTTGATTATTATTTTTATTTTTTTGTTGTATGGGCTTTCTTCTCCAACAAATCACACAAAATGGAAAATTCTGTGTATCAGAGAATATGATAAATATCGAAGCAATTTTAAGAGAAATATTTCAGAATTATCTCTATTATATTTGGAGGCCGGTATCTAGTTGCTGATATACTAGCCATTGCAATTAGTATCATACTTTGCATTACGATTAGTTTACTTTTTTAACAAGTCCCTGTTGAATTGTCAACTTTGTTCAAATGTACGTTAAAGAAATTTCAAAATGGTCGCAAAACGCGAATCATTTGTTTATATTGAAACCTTTAATACGTTCCAACGATAGCTTTCGTGTTTTGATTTTAAATTTAATTATTGATGCAAGCAGCCAAAAAATTGTCAAAAGAATTGACAAATCTAATTATAAATTAAATATGTATATTATTTTTTTAATTACTGAACCGATTTTGAAAATATTGAATGGGGTTTACTGTCAACTCAAATCGGTTCACAAACACCAAAAAAAAAGTGCTGTCCCAAAATGTGTAAAATATACAATGTCTAGCTCTAATAATGAAACCACAGACAAAACATTTTTATGACAAATTTATATATTTATTTCAGTTTTAATATGGATTGCACTTGGTCAGAAACTGGTGATAGATACATGCTGAAGTTGTTTCGTGATTATTTGTTTCATTCCGTCACAGAGGAAGGCCGCCCATGGCTAGATCACGCACATATCGTACAGTGTTTAAATAAACTGGATGCCGGCACATTGGAACGAGTAGATTTTATTATGACCCTTGGTTTTGAAAGTGTTATCAACTTTTGACGCTTGTTTCTATTTCTAGGTCCAACTTATGTCGCGAGACGAACAATCTGTATTGATCGTTACGTATGCCGAACTCAAAAATTGTCTGGAAAATGCATTTTCCGAGCTAGTGGTCAACGCCCCAACGTAATAATTTCCACACAATAATATCGCCTCTGTAGGTACTTCCATTACAATCATTGGCAAATATACCCAATTACATTAACAATCGCAATTGTTTGGTAGCATTACAAATTGTTAGAATTCAAAGCGTTGTTAATGTGCTAATAAAAATACCACCGTCTGTTATGAGAGGAAACTATCACTAAAATCATTTGCAATGCAGAAGTATTCAATTTATCTATCCACAAATTAAATCCGTCGAGCCATCGACCACCTGTAACCCCTCTCACTTTCCGAGCTGCATATACATAAATTCGTCGAACACTGCGACATACAATATAATTATTAAGATAAAAAGATTTTAATGTGGAATCATAGAAATTTTTTTAAAACGAAAGAAACTGAATTTTAAGCAAGGTACTTTTTAAAAGTCTTAATCAACAAGAATCGAGAAAATAAGGACGAGAACAAGTCGTTTTACTTATGAGCTGAAAGAAGATGTGTTTGGCGCTAACTATTGAATACTAATAAGATGTTTTGTTGTTGTTGTACAAAAAGGAATGACGGAGTAGATTGTCTATTTTTACAAAAAAAAAAAAGAAGAAAATATAAAAAAGGAAACTGTTTTGAAATTTTGAAACAAACCAATAAGTAAACACAAATTGAGAAACTAAGATGGAGACATGATGAAAAGGTAAAACCAGGAGCGGCAAAAATTCTTCGAAATGTTAAAAAAATGCAATGGCCAACAACATGCGCAGATGTCAGATAATATTTCTTTGAAACTGTTATGTGGAACGACAGAATTGATTGCAACGGCTACAGTGGCCAGCTGAGAAGCGCAACTCCAGCAACTCGCTATATGAACCGATTATTTTTAGCTCATTTGACTGCTTGACAAATTGACAGAGACTTAATATTTTCTACTAATCGTTTTTGTTCAGCTTATTTTAAACATTATTGTAGCATTTTATTATTTTACTACAGGCTTCTGACTTATTATAAAATTTACGCAAATATTTTCATTGTCTAAATTTCCTCCTTGGTTTTATTAAAATTTCGGAGTAAATTCACATGCATATGGCATGTAAAATTAGTACTCTCACTCTTGTTATAATTTTTTAAGTTTCAATTTAACCATTTAAATTAGTTGTATTAAAATTATCGATTTATTATTAGCTCACATTATTGAACCGAGACCGTACCATCAAGAAGCCCAACTCTTTAAACAAGCAAATTAAGTAATTTTAAATTATTGTACTTGGATAAGACTTACATATATTAAACCAAAATAAAAGAAAAATTATAAAAAATTTAAATACGCCTCGTTAATACATTATGGAAAGAATGTGCAACGAAACTTTAAGCGAAAGTCAATGATTTATAACACCGTGCCATAATAACCAAATAATTTGAAAACACACAAAAATTTTATGAGATTAGGGGTGAAATACAGCAAAAGTGCAGAGCCAGAACCCTTACTGGGCGAAAAACTTCTAAAATATCTACACTTTCCATGCATTTAATTTTGAAAGAAGTTCTGAAAAATGTTTTTACCAAGGTATTGCTAACATAAAATTGTATTTAAATTTTTTTTTTTAATGCATTATTTTATCATGGGAGGATGGCTCCGTGTGCACAAGTCGGCGGAAGTGGAAAAGTTTCTGATTGCCCTTCACCTGGGTCTCCCAGGAGAAATTCTTTTGCATATGGTTCAAGCAGCTCACGACTGCAGCGTCTGTTCACTTGTAGGTTTGGCTGCGAGCGAGTGTCTGTTTTGGAGCAATCGGCGGGTGGGAGACATATTTCGCCATAAAACACTGTCGTTCACTCCGTTGGACGAACGTCTTGCTAAAATTCGCATCAAGGCGAGACACTTCAACATCTTTCTGATTTGCGCTCACGCCCAACGGAAGACAAGGACGATGTGACCTAAGATCGCTCTTACGAACTCGTCGAGCGCACGTTCAAACGCTGCCCCGTCACGATAAAAAAGTGCTTGGCGATTGTAATGCTAAGATGTGCAAGGTGGGTATCTTTGGTTCAACAGTCCAAAAATTCAGTCTCCACGACGAAACATCTGATAACGGATTCAGACTGATCGAGTTCGCCGGAACCAGAAACATGGTAACCTGTGATACCAGGTTCCAGCATAAGAAAATCCATCCACCTGTGTCGCTGTCCACAGATGGTAAAACGCGAAACCAAGTCGACTATGTTGTAATAGTCGGAAGGCATGCTATTAGTATCCTTGATGTGCGCACGAAGAGCTACCATCGACTCACACTTCGCTTCTCAACTCAATTCAGAGTAATGAGACCACATCTCTCGCTCGATGGGTTGCCAGCTGAGTTATTCAAATACGATATCTGTTTTCTTAATATCGCATACATACATACATAAGTATAAGGTTCTGTCGAGCGTATTGTAAATCTACCATCGGCCAGATACTCATAGTACGCCAGATCTTGGGAAAAGACCCGAGAAAGAAGAACCGCAAAACTAATACGGCTATGTAAAATGACAATGAGCAACACCACCAGCTCTGTTAGAATTGGAAAGGACCTCGCGTAAGTAAGTAAGTATGTACATATATCATTTACTAAAGTCGTATGGATCCTCTGAGAATACTTGAAACATTTTTTATTAAATTTTGCATGCAAAACACCATGATTTATTTTCAACTATTAAAATGTGAAAACACTGCTAGCAGTACAAAAAAATAATGTAACTTCAAAAATTCCAAATTTCCACAAGGCATATTAAGCAGGTAGTATCAGCAGTGCAGCTGATTTATTTTTTTTTTATTTACGAGACCCCTAAACTGCCAAAACTTTGTTTACCTTTTACCCATGGCATATTGATTCAATGTGCCTTGCCTTTTACCTGACATTTCGTTGGTTGGCACATTAGAGGTCTCTGGCAACAACAAAATACATGGGATTTTCCCATACTGCTACCATTTTTGTTTACCTTTTACCACAGCTGAGCCACCTGTTCTAATACTCTGACTGTCAGATATTTTTATTTTTTTATTTCGCCATTTTGCTAGAGATATTTAATTATTTCTTATGTTCTTCATCTTTTTTTTTTGTTTTCAATAAACTTGTGAATTTATGTACATACATATGGCATATGTATATTTAATTAGTTTTTCTACATAGAATTAAACTTTTCGACCGCTGATGTCATCGTTTTTGATGCGGCCTCCGTTTAACTACTTATCATTTCTTACAAAGATTCTATTTAGAGATCTGAGAAAACATACAAAAATCCAAAAAAATAAAAAAAAAACATTTGCTACTTTTAAAAATGTTAACTACATGGTTGAGGAAAACTTTGGCGAGAAGTAATTGTGGGTCACATATTTTTTAAGAGCAATTACGAAAATTTTTTTTTTTTAACACATGTGTTTTACGCGGTATAGCAATTTCGCTACTAGTTTTTTCGGTATTGCTTTAAAATTTATGCCGTTAATAATCGCTTTACATCAAATGTAAAATGTACATATGTATCTATGTATGCAAATCGCGAAATATATGTCTGCGACGGAAGTGCTTCACAAGGAATCTTTTTTAGCACTTAGCAAATCTACTAAAGGCTCTTAATCTTTAAATAATTTTTAAAAATGTGATACGTTTTGTTTACATGTTATTTATTATAAAACTTTCTTAATGTAGTACATACATACACGGCGTTTATTATTTTTGTAAAAGTTATGGATATACATACATATTGCATGATCTAGATATTAAATGTACCTGAGCATTTTAAATAGAGCTCTTGTCTTTTTCTAACTTAATTCACTTGGACGGAATGATTTAGGTTATGGCTATAGCCTTATATTGGAATGAAATTCACATTGTATGCGTATGTATAAAAGTATAAATATGTAGATATGTATGTATGTATGTAAAAGGCACTTTCAAAAACTGTACGCAGATACAGCGATATTTTGACGCATTACAAAAGTTTGTACTATGTATAATTTTGTTGATTTGAAAATTGTAAAATTCATTTAAAGTTAGTATTCGAGTTTGATATATGTATACATACATATGTATATTATGGTGCTATATGGTATCTTTACTTAGGCATAACTGATCTCGTGCTCATAGCTCTTGCCATCCCATTCGTGGTTGTCGGGAAGCGCATGATGGCGCAGGCCACAGAGACGTGGTCCAAATCGCAAAATTATAATAATTACGCTGACAATAAAGAGAGCGAGAACAGCTACGGCAGGATAAAGCAAGATAAATGCCATTTTCTTAAGATTCGTGCTTTAGATGTCGCTTTCGCGCTTTTGCAATTCAACGTATTCTTCCCTTTGACGTTGTTGTTGCAAAGTGCGTCCTTGGGGACGTAACGGTCTCTGTTGCTGCAGCTGGGGCGATTGTGATTCAAGGTGAGAAGTCGGTTGATGTACAGGCACTTCCTGTGCTTCGATGTCCTCGCGAAAGATATGTGGTTTTGGCTAAAGAAAAAGAAAAACAACAAATTCTAAATTGCAGTACTTTTTTAAAGCAATAAATGTATGTACATATACATATATGTATGTATGTATATTATAACGGTCTCTTGTCATATGACATGACAAAAAAATTGTGCATACATTTGCATGCATTTGGATATAAAAATGTATTCTCACGTTTTTCATTTTTTATTAAACCACTTCTGCTGCAGCTTACCATCTTAAAAAATACATTCCTTTATTAAAAGTAAGCCTATATTTTAAATAAGTTAGTTAACACAATGTCGATGTTGTACCAACTTGCTAAGTCTTTTCATCCATAAGTCGTGCCCATTAAGCACATGTAACGGGCAGTTATGATTGGTATCACGCAAGGATTTGCCCTATTGGGTATTTTTTATTTAACTCTGTGTGCTCCAAATGAAATCACTGCTTTAAATAGGGCCCCGCTATTATAAGATAATTATATTTTTATACTGTTACAAATGGATGCCTGTTTTGATAGCAATATTTTTATAAACATTTAACGGTTTCTAATTTTAAAAGCAAAACTTTAAAATGTGTGGGGCCTATAAAGCGTTCCATTCTTTAATATTTAAAATATTGTATAAAATATGTACATATGTATTTTGATATGACAAGTATATTTTTTATGAATTCAGGTGTTTAAATATGTGCATACGTTACGGCAACAAAAAATAGTTGCATGATTTTTGCCAAAAGTTTTATTGCCTATTTTGCTAGCACTATCAGTTAATAACTTTTTTGCATTGGCCGCCTTTTTATTTTTATTTTGACTTAGTGTTCAAATGCAGTATTAGAAATGCTCTAAAAAACTGTGTTTTTGCTCTCGTAAAAGGTTACTGAAAAACACAACGTGTTTGTAAGTCCAGCGATGTTAGATTTAAAACATATGTATGTATGTATGGTAAAAAGCAGCGAGACTTACATAGAATCGTTCGAAATATGAGGCGTCTTTTAGCTCAGTAAAATCCAAGGGAGGCTGCAAATGAGGAGTAGCCGACCAAATTGATATCAACCACCGATTACCTGTAAATCCATTTTAATTAATATTTTTATTATTTTTTTTAATTTAGTAATTTACAACCTGTGTGTTTATTTTGCCAATATTTGCGATGCTTTGAGCAACACCCTAAAACAATATTTATGATAATAATGGAACCCAGTACAATAGTGCAAATAGCGATAGCCACATAAAAAGGAGAAAAGTTCCCATAAATATGTCCAGTGAAATAGGGGTTTTGTTTGTACGCTGTACGTTCCTCAATAGTTGACATAATCAATGCAGCACAACGTCCAGAAACCCGTCTTTTGACTGTTGTAGAAATAAAGATTTCATAAAATCATGGCGCTGTCATTTTAAAAAATTTGTCTATATGTATGTACATACATACATATGCATTGATGCAAGTGGTCGTTTTGCACGTACGTACCCAATAGGAAATTAAAGTAAGAGCAAAACAAGAGAAGCTCCAAAAGTCGTAAAGCGCACATCTACCCATCCCAGTAGTGTATTTCAAAAAAAAAATTAGACAAATGGATCTACTTCTTCTGTTGAGTTGCAAGTCTTCCAACTTTCCTGAACTGGGAAGCGCAGATGTGCATTCGAATTTCCGATTGGGTATATACGCAAATATCTACATATGTATGTATGTATATGTATGGGAACTTATAAAAATGGGTGTGGTGCCCTTCCTCAATGAAATAAATTATACCAACTCTTTAAATGCACGCCACTCAAACAAAACTAACTCTATTAGAATTTCGTTCTTAAAAGTCTAAATAATTTGTAAACTATTTTAACACAAAAATTTAACACTCACAATATAAAGTTTAGAACAACGCCCTTTTGCTTTTCTTATAAGTCAATTGTTTTTATGTAAACAGAAACACACTCATTATATCAAAATTCAACTAATTCTACGTGTTGCCGATAAGTAATCGATTTTTTCCATCTTCGTTCAAACAGCTTAACCCCAAGTGTTGCCGTATCATTATAGCTTAAACACAATGCCGGCTTACAACGAACTTTTCTTCGCAAATGAAATTTATATCTACTGGCGGCGCTAGCGGTAGCGGAGCATTCTTAGATTTTAAAATCGAAATTAAAGAATATTTATTAATTATTTCGCTGAAAAATATTAATTGTGTTAATTGAGAAATTTAACTTTAGTAAAATGTCGACCTAAGAATAGTGACCAACGAATTGGAGGGTATGACGGGTATTCGCGGAAAGGGGGAGTCTCCCCCGGGGTGTGTAAAACCTGCAGGATCCCCAAAAAATGCAATGAAACTTTTTAACTTCATATATTACGTAGTGCCACAATTGAAAACTGTTATGAAATGAGTAGGGTATTGTATCATCTCATCTTAACTATCTGGCAATACCTTGTGTCGCTGTGAATTCGCATAAAAGTGTGCACGTTCAAAGATTTTAAATTTAATAAAATTAACAACATTTTTAATTAAAGATTACTTAAAAAACATGAAAGGAAGTGCAGTGCACCCAAATATTATGTATTTAGTGTAATTTGAGTGGTTTTTATAGTGAAAAAGTGATAAAATACACTTAACAAATATGGACTTCTTAAAATTTAAAAAGGAAATATCTTAAAAAGTACGAGGACTCGCACCTTGGAGAAGTATTTTTAAAAAGAGAAGACTCCCCCATTCCTCTGATACCCCTCTTACCCTCCAATTCGCTGGTCACTATTCCACGGTTTTAACTTATTAAATGCTATCTTCATTATTTTATGGTTCGGTTATATGCTTTATAAAAGTTTGTGAGCGAATCATTGTAAATGATAAATTTTAATCGGAAATTTATCGAACGTACAAACCTGGGATCTCTACCAGAAATTTCAAATAAAGTTCCTATGAGATTCTTAAGACCGAGTTAACAATTCTACCCGAAATCCTCACGCTCCATCTATTTTTAACTCACGCATTTCAGTGATTTCACAGTATAAATACCCGAAACGGGTCGGGTTTAGTATAGTGCCGCATAAATTTGGTTTACTGTGGCTAAACGCGTATATCAAATTGAAAAATTCAAATGCACATAGATGAACAACAAAATAAACTTTTGTTTAACTATCATTTTGCAAAAATCCGTCCACAAATTTCATCAGAATTTAACTTTAAAAATTAAAAATTTTGAAACGATAAAAACAATTTAAAGTTTGACAGCTAATTTTTGGCTACGCCACTGGATTTTCTTTTAAATTCAAGTGTCATTTTTGACTTACGTTTACTCGGTTTTCCTTTTCTAATTTTATATATCTGTACTGTAATGTTTGCTGACTGCACTTGTTCATCCTGCCAATATATAAGTATTATATATATGATTTCAAATATGAAAGGTATGTTTAGTGTGTTATTTGTGTGTGTTATCAGCTATTTCTGTTTATCATCATTTGAAGTTTATTTTTGGTTGAAAACTGTTTTAAAGAAACCGACCCCTCAAGTTTAATATAGCGATTTTTTTCTGACTTAGGGCGTTTTTCAGTGCAAGTTGAACTCTGTTTGTCGTTTAAACTAAGTTTAAACTATGTATGCAGTTTTTCAGTCAACTTTAAACGGAGTTTAAACTAAGTTTAAACGACCGATTGTGCTCGGTTAAACTTAGTTTAACTTATCAGCTGTGTGCTGACTACTTCGTTTTGGTTGCAACTAATTTTATTGAGCGCAAAGAAACTAAGTTTAAATTTAAACTGAGTTTAACTAAACTTAGTTTAAACTGAGTTTAAACCAGCACTGAAAAACTGGCCCTTACTGCTTCAATATCAGTTACAAGAGTAAACGAAATAACACAGTGCGTTCAGACCATCCTCTGTTGTTTCAAAGTACGACCAATAACACGGTTTGTGAACTCCCTAAATGAGTTTTGATCTAACTATGTATATATCAATCTATCGATAGTCTAAAACTGTTAAACTATCGATACTATCGATAATGCCATTGGTAGTTTGACAACGCTACTGCAAGTATAATTATGTTGCTGTTGAGAAACATATTTGATTACTATCTAATTGTTTTTGCCTTATTATTATTAAAAACCGTAGAAATATCAACTGTGTTACTGAACGAGTGTCCAGGATATGATGTAACTGAATTACGACAAAATGCTGATAAACATGAGATATCATTTCTGTTTTACCACGTTGCTTGGAACAATGACAGCCAAACAGCACGCGCGGTTTTCGAACACATTGCTCGGGATTACCATGATATGATATATTTCGCTGCGATAGACTGCTATCACCTTGCATGTAATTGCACTAAAACGCATCCTCATTCGCTTGGCTCAGGATCTCCAAACAGGTGGCCGACTCTGGTCATTCGTTATGGAAATCGTACCGTTTTGCAATATAACGGAGAATGGACTTTTAAAGCAATTAAACGTTTAATTAACTCTTTAATGGTGCCCGTAGAAATGTTAAATACAAGAGAAGAATTAAATCTCTTGACTATGTACAGAGATGCCATAGTATTGGGTATTTTCAAAAATGTGTCACAGGTAGAGTATCGAATGTTTGTAAGTGCTAGCATAAAATGGCTTGAAACTGATCCAGAATCGAGTTTTCGATTCGCTGCGGCAATTAGTGAAGCTGGAAAAGATATTTTGAATAGAGGAGTTGGTAGTAAACCAGATTTGCCTCAGCTATTGCTTATTACAAGCAAAAAAATAGATGTGGCGAGTATTGAGTGGAATGTTAGCAGTATTGTTCTGTGGCTACAAACAGAGTTTGTAGGGTCACTCAACGTTTTGTACGGTTACAGTTCGCCGAAAAGCCTAACCATGAATTTACATGTATCACCAGTAATGGCGATTGTTGCAAATGATAATTTCTACGAATACATGGATAACATAACGACCCCTGCAATTGCTCTAAAGAAGCTTCCTGCAAATACTTGGCAAGAAGAAATTGTTGAACTTCAAGAGCTGGAATATGTGCGGCATACATTCGAGAAAAATGAACTATTAAATCCGTTTAAATGCCATGCTAAAGAATACGTTAGCCTATGGAATTTGCGATATTACTATGCTTTAGATAGCTATCTTAAAAAGTTTTTATGTGGGTTAAGATATAATTGCAAATATGAAAGATATTTTTTATCCAGGAACAGTTCGGCTAGTCTTGGAACAAGAAATGAGAAAAGTTCGCCAAGTAGAAAAATTGCAGCTGCGAAATATTTAAAAAATATCGTTGAAACTAATTGGCATGATTTCAAATCGCAACAAAATCAATCATTATCCGTTGTTATTTTGGATTACACAAAACACTTGGATTTTTTACATACTCAAGGAATTCGGCATGCAAACGACAAAAATCTTGTAACTATGATAATCGCAGACCGGTTGGAGGAGAAAATTTATGTGTCTCAAAGTTTGTTCACATTCGACACTTTGAAGCAATTTGTTCGAAGTTATTATAGCAAAAACCTTGTGGCATATAAAACAGGTTCCATGCACACAAAATCACAAGTGCCTAAGAACAAGATTGTTATTGAAAACGTAAATAAAGAAATTTTTTTAAACAAACTGGACCAAGCTAATTTTACCACCATTGCATTGCTCTACTCACCGCAATGTACTTTTTCAGCTCTAGCTTCGCAAACAATTATACAATTGGCTGCTTTTCTGGGCGATTCGTCGGTTATTCAAATAATTCGGATAAATACATTGTGGAATGATTTACCTTGGGAGTTAAAAATGGCAAACACACCCACGTTGATCGTGTTCCCTCGTGGACGAATATCTGATTCACGAGTATTTCCCACATACATGGAATACAACGTGCGTAATGTTTTCAACTTTGCTTTGGCTCAAATGGAACCAGTGGATCAATTTAAAACATTACTCAGCTGTTGTAAGCGCCAAAAATTGCACTCAATTCGTATGCAAAAATGTGTGCAATACCTAAGAGCATTGGTCGCCCATCGTAATTCGGATCAAAAAATTATAGCTAAGCAAATTGCTACAGCAGAAATGGCTGAATGGAATGCTTTAAAATTGGAATTAAAAATGAATTTCCCGTTATATTAAAAAATATATTTTTTGTTTGATATTTAAAAATTAAGTAGGAGGCTATCGAGAAAACCATATTATTAGTAGTTGATTACAAGACGCAGCGGCGTATTCCGGTGTGCAATAATTTCGGTTTTGCGGATTTTGACAATACTGAAGTAAAAGCAAACAAACTAAATTCGCGGAAACGTTCAGTTTATATGGAAATTAAAATACGTACATTTGTCACTAAAACACGACTTTGCTTCGTTCTTCATATTCTTTGCAGGCATTTTGATGAAAATATGCAATCTTGTATTCTATTGTTCTTGGGCGCAGTATAGCGGTAGGTAAGCTAAAGCATAAAATGAATTGGGCGTGACCCGTTTATATATTATTTTGGAACAAATTCATATTAAAGGTGCTACAGGGGAGGGGCCAAAGCATTTATTTTAAATGATTATACATGTTTCGAAAAGTTTTTATTTTTTTTATTTACTTGATACACAATTTGAAATTTTTTTTTAAAACCTATCAAAATAATTTTTCACTAAAAATGTGTAATTAACCATACAAAAAATACAATAAGCAAAAAGCATAATCAAATTACATAAACTCTTTCATGTATTCGAGGATTGGTAAGCATATGCAATGCTTAAAAAACTCTTCCTCTAATGGGCTGCTTCTCAAAGAATTTTTGGGAGAGGACGGATAAAGGGTCACTTAATCTCCAGAAGACAGACAACTTATGCGCGTTTTGTGTGCTATACCCATATACATATGTATATAATACTTATATATTGGCAGCAACCTACATATCTGCGCAATTTGTTTTTGCTTTGCTGGACTGAATGTCAAATTTCTGTAGATGATTTATGTACATACATCGCCAGCTAATCAGAACGAAGCCCTTTGTCATTCAGTTCAGCCAAGGTGGATTCAATAAGGTGTCCGTAACCGCATATAAGTAAAAAACCAACAAGAATTTTGTTTTTGCTTTTTGGTTGCATTATGTCAAATACCATTAGACCTTTATATTTGCAGCCAATCAGAACGAAGCCGTTTGACATAATGCCAAAGATAATATAATGCTCACCAAATGCCTTGCCAAAAACCAAATTGTTTTACTTCAGATCAAGATGTATCTATTACAGGTGATATCCAAGACTGATATAGAAGAGATTGCGCCGACAGCTAACAAAAATTGTTTACGATCTGCGGATGTACGTCACACCATCATTAACGTATTCTCATTTTGATTGGAGAATTGCTTTAAAAGTTCGAATAATATAATAAAATCGCGTTGCACTTCACAAAAAATTTAATTAAACCTTTAAAATTATAAAACACCAACTATTCACTTCACTCGTGTTGGAATTTTATAGAAACTTTGCCGATGTGACGTCATTTGCGCAGCTGAATGCCAATATCGTAAAGCAAAAAAGTAACGGACCTGCGCAAGGCGCAATATCTTATTTATCAATCTTGGGTGATATCGATAAAAGACGTGCTTCCTCTTATTACACATGTCTAAAAACGGTATGTCAAACTATCACGTGTTTTGCCTTTGTTTATGTTTTATTGTTTACAATTTTCGTTTGCGACAGGATTGTGTTTAGTGTTTAGTGACTACGCGTTATTTTCGTGAAAAATTTTGCTAAAAACTGAAATTTAAGATATGTGCGACATTTGCGGAAAGCCTAGGAGGGTGGGCGAATAATTTTTCCGTGTTCCGCTTGATGTGCGGCGGAGGGCTTAATGAAGTGAATCCATCGGCATTGCAAATGCTCCTTTAGTGATATATGTAAGTGTTAGCACATGTTATTGAAGTTCACTAAAAATAGAAATAATGCTTTTAATTAGCAATATGTATGTACATTTCTATAGTTTTCACCTTTTTTAATTGTTTTCATTAATTTCATTAGCTGTTTGTATCATGAATATATATACATATGTACATGAACAAAGCAAACCAGCCGTTTCTGACATAAGGTAGAATAGTCGTCAAACGGGACATTTTGTTGGTGCCTGATCAAAACAACCTTACCACAGTATATATAGTAGTAAAACTAAGGTGAAGACCTTCTCAGGGATAAGAGTTTTCATGGTGGATAATGAAAATAAACTATAGCAGAGTTGCATGCAATGATATTTCATAATAAACTTTGAAAATCACATAAAAAATTTTGCGGAATGTGAAATATTTGCATTAACTAGTAAAGATACACTTTACAATTATTACTTAACTCCAAAAATTTATAGCGAAAATATGTGACGACTGTTTATTTGCATATTTGAATAATAAAAAAGCAACCCTGGGAATACAAAAAATGATAAGCATTCGTGTTTTAAAATATAAAGCGAAAATGTCCTTTAAGTGTTACAGAAGATGATATATTTCCCTTCTAAGTACATACTAATAGATGATCCAATAGGAAACAACTCAACTCAACTCAACTCAATATTTACTTTCATGTTATTATACCAATGATGTTCCAGCCACGAACTTTTCGTGCAAATGAAAATTTAGCTGTCAAAACCTCTCTTCGACAGTTGATTGCCAGCAATGTATTGGCAATTGATAACTTAAAATATTTCAAAATATAAATTGCTAACATCATTCAATTTACTGTCTCCATTGGCAATTTGCTTCAAAATTGCGATTGAACGCAATCGTAAATTGTGTGTCGAGTTGTCGGGTAAAGTGTGTTTACACGATATTTATTTGCGTCTGTAGCTGCCACTTTTTGAAACATATGTAATTCTGTATGTCTGTCAAATTCGTATTATTCTTCATTCTTTGTTTCCACATGAAAATATCATGTAAGTACCTAGGAAGGAGGTATAAAATAATGGTCTACAGGTCTATGGTTGAACACCATTTTATATATTGCCCAACGGTCTTTTTCTTAGCTAACGACACACAAATTAAAAAACTTCAAAAAATGCAAAACAAAACAATGCGATTTATTCTGATAAGCGGTACGATACACCTATACGGGAAATGATAGTAGAGTTAAATTGGCTGAGCGTAAAACAGCAAATATATTATCATGCTATGAAATTCGTATATAATATAAAACATAATAGGCTGCCAGATTATCTAATAATATGCCAAGACATAAACGCTGACATAAATGGCTGACATGAAGAAATAAGCGGTCTCCATTGACAATATATTTTTGACATATATTTTAGGAGATCAGGGTTACCCGACTTCTCGCCAGAAAATAGCTGATGTCCTAAAATAGATGTCAGAAAATATATTGTCAGTGGAGATCGCTTATTTCTTCATGTCAGCCATTTATGTCAACGTTTATGCCTTGTCATCTATTGTATGAAATAAGCTGTCACTTTGTTACTTTGACAGCTAATTTTTAATTTGGCTGTAAATTTCGCGGGGTCAATATCGAATATATTTTCATTCAGAAGCAAAAACTGTTGTTTTCTGTTGCATATATTAATGTTTACGTATTTGGGAGGAAAGAAAACTTATTTCTTGTATTATTTTCTGCATATTTGCGCTTTATTAAACGAACTTACTTGTTTGACGCCATCTTACAAATGTTTATGTTAGGACATAAAACTGCCCACACATAAAAATTGACAAAACATTTTTCATTTTTTTCTTCCAAAATGACAGATGTTAGAACATCAGCTATTTTCTGTGGAGATGTCGGGTAAGTAAAATTAATTGATGACTGAACAAAGAATAATTTCTTAACGAATGGATGCCATTATTTATCTAACTCGAATTGGAAAACTCATCAGCAGGTTTCAGTATAGATATTTAATATAAAAAAATTACATGAAACCTTACAATTTGCCTAAAAAAATAATTAATAGTGGTATTTGTGTGGGCAAATATAAGTTTTTGAACAATGGAAACCATAAACCATATTGGTTGAGGTGTCATCTTTGGTTCATGTATCGAATACCGTTGATATTTCTGAATCGATATTTTTTCGACGGCCTTATTTTACACTTCGTAAATCCTCTTAAATAAAAATCAAGAGCCGTCTTTTTTTATTTCCTGTCACTGAGAAATATACAAGCATATACATATAATATATGTCTCCATGTAAAATAATTCTAAGAGAACTGAAAAATACACACAAGCAAGCAAAAACGTACATCGTGTGGAGCACAAATCCTGGAACGAACGTAACAGGATAATCGGTTGCAATAAATATCAAGAAAAAAAATATCGAAAGATGAACATCCTGGCCTTTTGGGCAAAATATCTTGGCCAAAATCAATCTCTAAAGTAAAAAATAAAATAAAAATCAGTGATTGGAAATAATTGAAAATAAAGAAATTAATCAGATTCTAAAAACTCCCGGGTTGACTTCGGTATAATGCACCACTTGCATTTATATGCACACCACTAGGAATATTCACATGAAATTTTGCAGGAACATAGCTTAAGTGTTTCTTTAACTAAAATTAATTATTTAATTTTTGAGTTAATAATAGTTTTTATTTTATTTGTTGTTAATATGTATGCACTTTACAGGTCAACTTTTTGATTATTAAGCGTGTTAATGACTAATGTTTCCACAAATAAAGCATCTTCTAATAGTTAAGATTAAGTTTATTTGCTTTTTATTGAGTTTGTTTTATTGTTTCACTATTAAAAACGCGTTTATAAATTTGTTTGCATAAATGAAAACATGAATGAAGATGGCCGCAATTACACGAAGGAATGAGTTGCCATAGGAAGGTAAAATACGTATTGCCAGATGTATTATAATAATAATAATACAATTTAGAAATACTTACTAAATATCTTTACAGAAAATATTGTTTTGACTTACTTTCTTATAATGTATGTGATTTTTGTATTTAATACACATTTTGAATAAGCGGAAATAATTTCTACTCAAAAATACTGTTGATGGCGTAGCCGAAGTTTGCTCGGCCAGGGTTATTTTTTTGAAGCGCGGCCGAAGGCCGCCCACGCGGAAAGGATTTCTACGCAAAAATACTGTTGATGGCGTAGCCGAAGTTTGCTCGGCCAGGGTTATTTTTTTGAAGCGCGGCCGAAGGCCGCCCACGCGGAAAGGATTTCTACGCAAAAATACTGTTGATGGCGTAGCCGAAGTTTGCTCGGCCAGGGTTATTTTTTTGAAGCGCGGCCGAAGGCCGCCCGCGCGGAAAGGATTTCTATGCAAAAATACTGTTGATGGCGTAGCCGAAGTTTGCTCGGCCAGGGTTATTGTTTTGAAGCGCGGCCGAAGGCCGCCCACGCGAAAAGGATTTCTATGCAAAAATACTGTTGATGGCGTAGCCGAAGTTTGTTCGCTCATGCGTAAAATATATTTGGTCTAAACTAGTTCAAAATGCTCCCTTTGGGTAACTAAATCTACTCATTACAATTTTGGTGTATCTGGCAGCGTTTTTAATTTGTTATTGATCAGGCATCACGACCAAACTCATTCGCAAGTAAGTTTTACTTATACACTGCCATTCCTATGTGTTAATTAATTTTGTGTTTTTCAAAAATGTATTAAAAATATATAATTTAGGCAAATTAATGAGTGCTGTAAAATACAAAATGATTAAACTGTTGATTTATATGTGTTTTGTGCAGTTTTTTTTGTTAAAATCTGTTGAAATTCATCTTTTCGATGTGGTGAATTTTAAAACTTTAAACGCAAATATCTTTTAAACGAAAAGTTTCCTCGCGGTTTGGTTTTCAGTTTCGTCATCTGTACAACCCCCTCTACCCCGCTGTAAAAGTCATTTTTCCCAAAGCGTGGAGCACTATACCGAAATTTTCCCAAACTCCCAAGCAAATAATATGTCAACCGCTAAGAAATCTACATCGGATAAACTACATTTAATCGACAAAAATACTTTCGAGTGCATTCAACAGCATCGAAGCACAGTTACCGATGATCCTTACAACAAAATACGTAATGCAAAGTTTCGAAAAAAGAGCGCTGTAATAGGTGGTTTTAATTTAATGCAGTTTCTAACAAAAACTCCAAAGCAAAAACAAAAAGCAAAAAAACTTGCAAGCCGACATATATTTAAATTCGAAAGTTGTGCTCAAAAGACTTTAAAGAAACGAGGAAAAACAAGGGAAGTTGGAAAACGGAAAAATCGATCTCGATTGAAGAAAGCAATTCTGCAGTATAGGCAACAAAAAAGTCGGAAAGAAACAAATTCAGAGGATGACGTTAAATTATTAGAAGGGCATAAAAAGCAGACTTCAGCTGTGATTATTGATATAAAAGAAAGAGAAGAGATACAAGAACGTTCTAATTGCAGCCATAAACAAATAAAATTGAAGACCTTACACTCCAGACGATTTCGAAGGTAAAAATTTGTGCTTTTTGATAATCTTTATATTCATACATTAATAAATATGTAATAAAGTATGGAGTTCCTAACATCTTGACTTATTGAATATATAATTCTACAATATTTTAAATACTGGCATAGAGTATGTATGTTTAATTCGTAATCTCTAAAAAAAGTGTTTTGGTATGAATTGTACACTAATCAGCTAAAATAAAGAAAATATACTTATTTACATACATACATACATATGTATGTACTTCATCTTTTGTATCGACGTCTAGTATCTAGTAAATTTACACAATGTAACATTTCTAAAAATATGAATGTATGAAGATATTTAAAATAAATACCATGTATGTAAATAGATGAAACAGTTATGAATAAACCATAAGAGCTCAGAAGACAGGTTGTCTATGCAATAAACAAAGGGAGACTCGTTTATGTATGTAAATAAGTGGAGCAGACACCTTTTTTCGAGAAAGTCAGAAATTGCTTAAGCAACATTTTTGAAATAAAAAAAATATTCATTCACAATCTAACACAAGATACCAAGCACCAAGCAGTATGTTACAAATTAATTTGTAAAATTTGGATTAATAATAATATTTTTTTTCTATTTCCCCTCCCTTGCTCATTTTGTAGATTTAAAGCAGATTGAGACTTGGCACTTGTTTATTTTTTATTGGGCTCGAAGTGATGTTTTGTCTTTTTATTTTCAGTTATTGTGACAACTGTACCACTCCGCTCTTAGCTGAACTAACGGAGAAAATACTACGCGAACTTGATCGATTTCAAAAACGCGCCATATCGCAGAATTCAATAAAAGCCCATGCTCACCGACGCTTCGTCGTAGGATTTCGAGAAGCCCAGAGTTTTTTACTAGTGAACAAAGTAAAATTGGTTATAATTGCTCCAGACTGCGAAATTTGTGACGGAGAAGGTAAATTTACTCCCATAATCAAACAAATATCGCGAAATCATTGGAAATGTACAAAAGCTTTCACATTTTAGTTAGTTTAACATAATCAATCAAGCGTTATGGACAGTAATTGTCACAAAAAAGATCCGATGCTTTTGTGATAGTCGTTAAGATATGATGACTAATGTCACTTTCGTCCAGTAAATACTTTCAATGCCCCACATACATATGTACATATATATCTATTTTTATATTTCCAGATGGACTAGATGCCAAAATATCCAAGATCAAAAGCCAATGTCAGCAGCAAAACATTCCTTACCTCTTTTCCCTGCGCCGACGTCAATTGGGATATGTTCTATTTAAGAAAGCTCCAATAAGTTGCGTTGCTGTACTTGATATCGACGGGGTACGTGAAATATTTTCTAAATTGTTGGAAGCGCAGCAGAGTGCAAGAGAAACATATATAGAAGTCGCTGTTTCGCATCTTTCTGCCAACGATCATGAATGACATCCAATAAATGCCAATAACTACTCTAAAATATGAACACCTTTTTTTTCTTCTAATGAATTTCAGACGCTTGCTATTTTGAAGTCACCTAAATATTTGCCTTCAAAGTGTCTATACGTGCCGCTAGAAAATGTTGGCATGCGCTCATATATTTATGTACATGCACACATATGTACATATGTAGGTACAGTGGTCGTCCAATATAGCGAATCTTATGTTGTACGCCTAATTCGTAAAATCGAGTCAATATTTTTACCTAAATATAATAACACCAACTTTCAAATACAAAACTAAATACATACATTCAGTAAAAAAGAAAAGAGAATACACACATACATATGTATTTCAACAACAAAATTCGAATATTCTATTAATTTTTTACAGAAAAATTCCTCAATTCGCGTCTGCTTTTTAACGATTTCTAAGCTTTTCTGTACTCCGATTTCTTGCAAATCCCTTAGCGTCAAAACTATTGAAAGCTCAACATTGTTTGATACTGCCCAGATGACACATTTCTCTAAACAATTTATTGCTTCCTCATGTTTAACTTCATTTGCAGCATCGCCTACATGAGTAGTGGAACGCACACCATCTTCATTGTCTCTTTTATCGGAATCTGCAAAACCATCATCATAATTCCACTCGTGAATATCCGCGATTCCAACTGAACACTTTTGAAAAACAAAAGTATGTAAATACAATTAATATAACTAATACCAAGGTCTTACATTAAGAAAAAATGCCGCTGCCAGAGCCAATGTAGATTAAATGACGTTTTAGCCGTCGCGCCTAATCAGTTCTGACATTGGTATGTCATCTTCTTCATCGAATCCTTCAAAATCATAATTAAAAATATTTCTCCAGCATCTTATAATGTAGTTCTCTGATTCTCTGACTACAGTTTTTCCCAAGAAGAAGCCAAGAGAGATACAGCATTAAATATATTAATACGTTTTAAAGATTCTGAGATATTATCCGTTTCAGCGGCAATAAGTTTACATTTAAAACAAGAGTTAATGAATATCACCAACTAAAGATTTCGTTCTTTTTAAACCTACCTGTGGGACAAAATGATAGAAAAACCATGTTTTAAAGATGAAAGTATTCATCCAAGCAGACTTCGAGCTCATATAGGTTAGGTTAGGTTAGGTTAGAGTGGCTGCCCCCGCACATATACATACATACATATGTACATATTTACATATGTAGGTTACTGGTAGCAATTTGTTTTTGAAAGGTCTTGGGTTTTCGGATTTTCCAATGACTAAAAGGCGTAATTTCTTGTTTCCCGATACGTTGGCGCATGCTAAAAATGTTAACCTTTCTTGGCGTTCTTTCTTCCTGGCGCAGACATTTCTTCGGGGAGAACGTATGTATTTTCAGGAAGCAATTTCCAATAAATACCGCTTTCATCCGCTTCTTTATAAATGGCTTCACACTATCTACATTAGATGACGGCGTTTCTTAAATTTAGTCATCCAACCATCACTGGCAAAAAATTTTCCCTCGTAAAACTTAGAATGAAACTATTTCGCCATTGCCTTAAAATGACACCACTAATAGGAATATGGTTTCGACATTGAGTCATAAACCATTTGTAGAGGGCCTGCTACATTCTAGGAAATTCGCCGTCTTTTAAGGACTTACGTACTGATTTTGTTCGATGCGTTTTTTGAACGTATTCCTCGATTTTAAATTTTATTTTTTTTATAGTACAAACCGACGACATCGGAACTCCATATTTCGGGGATATGGCCTTAACTGAAATACCATTTATGGAATCGTCCAAAATATTCAAATTATTTTCCAGTAATAAACGCTTTCGATTTGCCATTGCACTTCCTTAACCAAATGAAATAAAACTGACCGCACGAAAAAATACGTTGAAGTGGCTGAATTGCGTTTAATTCAATGCCAATGGTAACTTGAACAAACTACATACATACATACATACATACATATGTAAGTATATAGTACATATTTAAGGAAACTTGCTTTAGCTAAGAACGCAAAATTTAATCGTTTGCGTTCGTAATATAGAAACATCAATGAGAAAATATTGAGGTTCGTTAAACCGAAAACTCGTTATACTGGACGACCACCACGTTTTCTTTCTTCTACGTCAGAGACTGGAATGAGAATATTATTGCCGTTCCCACGACAGTCGGGTCTCCGATACCGGAACGACCCGGATTTATGTCCGGTTAAGGACTGTTACTTCGGAATATTTTATGCTGCTATAACAACAACAACAGAATATTATTGCATGCAGCATTAATTATAAATTAATTAAAAATAAAATCAATTGTTATTTGTTTGACGCGGCAAACAAACAAATTTAATTTTTTATTTGCTCAACGAATCAAATCACAAATAAAGTTTTTTTTTTATTTTATTATAATTTTTTATTATGTGGATACATTTTTAAAAAAATTTTTTATTGGCAATAGGTAATGATCCGTTTTCGGAGTTGTACCACCTTCAGTTTATTACATGTCCTCGTAAGTGTTTATATACATACATATGAATGTATGTACCTTCATCCACGATTTAGAAAATACATTCTATCGTTCTATCGTTCTTGCCTTCATCCTTGTTTCACTTGGTCCTTTAGGTACTATGTACATACATACATACATACATAGGTACAAACGAGTGTATTTCTTGTTACGTTCATTTGGACGTTTGACCTCCCAATATGAAAGGACCCACACAACGTAAATACGGATAGACAAGCATAAATACATGGAATATCGAGAACGAACACAAAATAAATACACTGAAGAAGACACAACATCTAAAACGATATGTATATCACCAGAAAATACTTGAAAAGGAGTGACGGATACTCGTTTCGAAAAAACACCATGTACATACATACATACATACATACCTTTCTGTAAGACTTGGTAGGTTTAAATACTTAATAAAAGAAGTGTACATACATACTTTTAAATTTTGATTTAAATTCTACAACCCGGATATTTTTTGTTTTGTGTATAACTAATTCAATGTTTCAAGGGAATAAATTTAAATTGTTATCAATTTAACAATGAGCAAGTATGATTAAGTCCTCATCAGAATATTAAATCGAAATATACACATGTACATTTGTAGTTACTATAAATTAATATGAAGATATAATAATAATAATAAGTAACGAAAGAAACATTCCGCGAAGGGCGTTAGATAATTTAATTTCTTTTACGACGATCCTCACGTTTACGTTCCTCCTGAAAAAAAATTAAAACGTAAAATATTATAAATGCAGTTAAACATAATAAACATATAATCTTTTATATGTACATATGTATTTGTGTACCGTGCGGTGCGGGGTTAAATTGTGTATTTCAGTAGATATCACATCTGTGGATTTGATTTATTTTTTAATTGAAACTCCATTCTAAATTTGGCAGTTCAGTAAGTTATGAGAGCAAATGATGCTTAAGCTGAAAATTGTTTTATGTGCTCGAATTAATGATCTCTTTCAAGTTCATAAAAGGTAAAAACAACCGCTTATGATTGGTAATTTAACGAAAGCTTTATTTTACTTTTTTAAATTTCACCAGCCAAATTCTACAAAAGCGGTTACTTTGAATAACTATCAACAAAACACCCATCCGCTACAAACACATTTAACGATTAAAATATTAGTGAATTAGATATTTACCTTTTGCGTTAAAATTATTAATAAACGCCTAAACATGCTTAAAACATCGAAGAACAAATCCAAAGCATGTTGAACTACATCCCGATTACCTCTGCGACATTTCTCCACAATGTTTTGGGTATCAAATACCACAAAAGCGGCCATTACAAATACTCCGACATATAGTTGTGCCTGAAAATGTTAGACCATATTAATTTATTAAAGAAAAATATATACTTATTCTCAAACAGGAAAACTTACCAGCTGAACAAAGTACGATTGGAAAAACATATTAAATAGACTAAGTATTGCCATGGTATTTATGACACTGACTAACAACCCGCCTAAATAAAGGTATTTTCCACGTTCTGCTAATAGTGCACCCAACGAGAGTGAAATAAAAGTCACCACAGTGCCTGTGAGCGCAGTAATTATTATCGAAGGATTTATGCTTATAATATACTGCATAAGCGGCCCCAATGTCTGGCCGGAACAAAAGCCAAATGCCAGCAACATGCTAAGACGAGTATAGTAGTTCTTTCCGTTATCTCTATAGAAATGTAGACCCAAAACAAGCCCCAACGAAGCCAGTGCTGCCAACAATCCTAGATTTATAACACCCCACAGTTGAAACATAGCTCCTACAGCAGTGCTAGCCGTTGCCGCTCCCAGAACCAAATAAACTTTAGCCAAATGGGTACGCACGTACGGCTCACTGCAAAAAAGAAGAAAAAATAATAATAGCTAATTTATATTGAAAGGTTGTACATATATTTATATATACACATATACATACACTCGGCAGAAAAAGTCTGCGTACACACTTATGTCTTATTTCCATTCGTCCAAATATAACCTTTTTATACTAATTTTTCGAGCGAAATGCCATTATACGCTTCATTGCTAGTCTATTATATACATAATCTCATAACATTTCAAACAATGAAAGTCTAGCAACGCGTTTTTATCGACTACTTTACAACAAATACTCATTTGGCAGCCCAGAAAAAGTCTGCGTACAAATAGTAAAACGGGAATTCCCCGCTTTATAAGCTAGTGTAAAAGTGTCGGAAAGTTATATTATTACTTGATTCCGTGAAAGCAACAAATTATAAAAGATTTTAGTTATATTCAATCTATTTTCAAATATAAAATATACAATGTCGCCTAAAGGAAAGGAAATAAGCCCCGCTGAAAGGGAAATTATAGTTAAACTTTTTAAATAAGGAAAACCATATCGTGAAATTGGTGGGATTGTTGGAAAAACACATTCTTCCATACAAAAAGTGGTAAAAAATTACCATGATACCGGTGTTTTTGTTTTACGGCCCCGTTCAGGATGCCCAAATATACTAACGCAACGTGAAACTCGTAACGTTTTGCAAAGTGTCCAGCAAAATCCTCGACTTCCAGCGTCCAAAATTGCTAAAAATGTAAAACTAAATTTTAAGAACACCGTCTGCACTGACACCATTCGCAAAATTTTAAAGAAAGCTGGGTATCATGGTCGTACCGCACGCAGGAAGCCCTTCATATCACAAGTTAACAGGCAAAAGCGAATTTCTTTCGCAGAAGAGCATATAAGCAAGCCTCGGGAGTTTTGGGAGAAGGTTATTTTTTCCAATGAGAGCAAGTTTTGCATCTATGGAATTAAAGGGCGTAAGATTATATGGCGAAAAAAGGGTACGGCGCTCGAAAGGATCAACTTGATGCCTACTGTGAAGCATGGTGGTGGTGGAGCAATGATATGGGGGTGCATGGCTAGTAAAGGTGTGGGCCATATGCAGTTCATTGAGTCTATTATGGACAAATACGCATACCTAAATGTCTTAAAAACCAATTTAAAGCAAAGCGCGGAGGAATTGGATCTAGGAAATGACTACTACTTTCAGCAGGATAACGACCCGAAGCATACTGCGGAAATAGTTAAGCTTTGGTTGCTCTATAACGTTCCCCATCAGCTTCGAACACCACCACAATCACCAGATTTGAATCCTATAGAGCAACTATGGAACTCACTGGAACGAAAAATCCGCCAACGCACAATTACCTCCATGGCTATGCTCAAGGACGTGCTGCGCGAGGAATGGGCCCAAATCTCTTCGGTGGAAACCTCTAAGCTTGTTGATTCCATGCCAAAACGTCTAGCGGAAGTTTTGAAACGTAGGGGCTATCCGACCTCTTATTAAATTTTACGCAAAATTAGGAATAAAAATATCTTTTTTCAACTTATGTACCGTGTACGCAGACTTTTTCTAATGGACTTTCAAGTAGCATGCATGTCTTGTTTTGTTTGTAAGTTATTGTTGGAAAATTAGTTCCTTTTATTTTCATAAAACTAATAACTACATATCATTAAATGAATTTAAAATAAATTGAGTGTTATAAAAATAATATAGAAGCTTTTTTTTCAAGGATTTATTTTTATTGGCACCTTGTACGCAGACTTTTTCTGCCGAGTGTATGTATATGACCTGCTATAAACATTTGTGAATGAACACACTTATATACATACTTTTACTTATGCGTGTACATATCGAAGTAGCTCTGACGTGTTCCAATAGAGTGCATACAGACGTTCCCATATCGTATTTGCATACATGTGATTATATCATATTTAAATCAGACAGAAATGCAATCTTAAAGATCACTTTTGATTTCAAGGAAAATGCTTTTCGTTAGTCAATAATAATTTGTTTAAGGCAACTTTTGTATGAGTGTACACCCATATACCCTCATATTTTCCAGCGCACAAAAACATCGAAACTTTTGAAAAAATACTCATTTATAGAGATACTCACTATTTGTCGCCTAATCCATTGATGAACCCTTGGAGTCTGTCTTGGAATGATGCATATGTCCCAGTCGATGTCGCCATTCTGGACAATTGGCTAAACGTATTGCGAGACAATTATCGAAAATTCGGTAGTTTCACCTACGTGGAATTAGTTGTTTGCTATTGTAACTACAAATTTATTATTGTTTAGATCGTGATTTCTTTTTGACAAAAAATTCTTGTGTTTTTTGTTTTTATATGTTTTCAAGTCTAAAGTTATTGCAAGGTATTTCACTTTCAAAGACGATTGGAACTTCTAGACGTTTTCGCGTTTCTTGTCAAAGTACGATGATAATTGACTTTATTGTATTTGTTTTGTAAGGCAGTGATGCCAATCTCTCAAAAATAACAACACTGCTGTGTCTTTAATGCTATCAATTGTTCACCTATATGAATAATGCGCCGGTTATAGTGCACGAAACTAATCACGAGTCGCGCGATGGAACGAATCAAATATATTGCCAATTATAATGGTGTGGCTTGAAACTAAAATTATATTTACTATATTTCAGTTTTCTGCTTTGTTTTCGGTCTTTCTCTCCCTAACAAACAACTGATCAACTGCCGTAAAAAGACGGAAGAATTTACTATAATTATAATTATAACAATCTGCGCTCATTTCACATACAATAGTAAATTAAGTGACAGTACATCTGCAATAATGATAAGTTATCATTCTTGATAATTCGCCTTGACATTTTGGTGATGGCTTGGCCTATTTATTTGACCGTCATGATTTCAATATAAAATTTAAATAATGAAGTAAACCTCTAAGCAACTTCATGTATACTAATTTGATTTTAGTTTGTACTTACTTCTGTTGGATTCCAAAAGACCGACTTGCCAAAACTGATATGTACATATACAATATGTATGTATGTATACTAATTTTTATTGTAGTAATTAATTTTATTTCTTTTACAAAAATATACCGTTACAAAAAATATAGACGTTTGAGGACACAATAGATCTTAAAATGACAAAGTATACATCATTTCAATATCTTTAAAACACACTAGACCATTATGACGATTTAAAATATAACTTAAAATTTTCTCAAGCTCAACTACATAGAAGCTTTCTTTTTGTGTAAGGAAATAATGCTGTATCCGAATCAACGATTTGGAAATATGAAATAAATACGAATTGCCTTTGAAATATTGTTCGCATACGACTAGCTTAAGGAAAATTTTTATTTTGTTTTAAATTTCCGCAGTAAAATCTGGTTCAAAAAAATCTAACCAAATACAATAATGGGTAGTTTAAGAAAATCTTCTTGATATGATGACTAATAAATATGGTTTGTTCGCTTACCAAAACGGCGTCAATATTGAGTTAAACGCAAACAAATTGCCTGTTATCTGTATTCTATGTATTTTCTTATCTAAGACTCTTGCATTTTCTGTATCATTTAGTTTAAAGACGCATCTGAACATTTGTAACGAATCTGTCGTTGAGTAACAATGCTGGAACCGAACGCGGCATTCGTGCTCAAAGAACAAATATTTGCTTCTTAGAAGTCCTACCTACAAGACACGAGACTATCCGAAACTACAATTCGTAGTTGTTTTTTTTTTTGGTACTTATTCCGTGGTATCACTGGTGGTGGTACTACCATGAGATGTGGGATATATATGTATGTATATATATATTTTGCATACATACTAAATCAAATAAGTAAAATCAGGCCTGTTCTGCATTTCACTTTCATTCGGATTTGTTCATACACTAGGCAAATTGTGATAGGCGCAATACGTAAATCCAATCGGAAGGGAAATCCAGACCATGCCCGAGTATAACAGTTCTTTACCATAAATCTCTGGTAGAGCTATAAGGAATATCTTACGGTATTTAACCGAGTGTTCTTGCTGGGCCTTTTTTATCCTTACATATGTGGTTTTTAACATTAAGTTCACATTCCATGGAGTCAACATATGTACATATATACATATGTAGGTATGCATTGCTGCGTCCATGCACTTTTTTCTCCAACAAGAACACTTACCAGAGAAGGCTCCGCATTCTCTTGCACATAAACGCAAATTTACTATTTTCTTTCTGTTTTAATAAAATTAAAAACATAAGTCTTACATACATAAACGTATTAACAATGGTCATGCTATAAAAACTTCCGTCTGCTGGCTCTTGAGCGCGGAGCTTGTTTTCTTGTTAGATAGTGCACATACATATCGTCACTACCTTAATTTAAAAACAACCTTAAACTCATTTTCATTTCGAATGCAGATTTTAAGATAACAAATTTTATTTAATAAAAATCAGCTGTTCGAACAAATCCGCAACTGTGGAAATTTACTTTTTGCCAGATAGAGCATTTCTACATTAAGGTAACGACATATGGAAATACATATGTAAGTATGTACCAGACTTAAGTTTGTAACAGTATTTGTTGTTGACATACATACAAACATACATAGAACGTATTTTCCGATACATTTGTTCAAGTTCAAATACTCAAACCGTGATATTTTTATGTTCCAATAAAAACTTGTTAACAGGTCAATTTGAATCATTTAGGTACTATATATGTATATGTTCAAAATATCAATAGAAAAAATATTAATGCCTAATTATGCCTAAGTTACCGGATGAAGCAATTGCTGGATTTGGTCATTTCCATACTGACTATTTTTTTATATTTATGCAAATCGACTACCATTATAAAATAGTAATCCTCGAACATCCGATAACTGAAGCTTTACATACACCACTTATTCAATATGAATATCTACCGGCGTTTAAGTATTACTTTCAAAATTTTATAGTTACATCGGTAGCAATGTAGCCATCACAGATGGCATACGTATTTACCGTATATTATCACAGATCATACAAGTATATATATACATTATGTTATATGTATTAAATTCAAATTACAAAAATAAAGAAGTAAATAAATAGTTCTCGTTATTAATACTGAATTTTGCTATAAGTAGGAAAGGAACTATAATGCTGTCGATACATCTTAATGTGAAATATGAAAAGCGTGTTCGTATAAATGGCACTTCTTAATTAAAAAAAAAAATTATATATATAAATATACATAAATAAACATTATTGCCTTTGAAGCTATGTTTGCACACTAACCTTGCCGCGTGGAGCTTAAAATTAAGAAAATTTCGAGAATAAAACTTGTTCTTGAAGCAAAATTTATAAAATACTTGAACTAGGTATGTGCTTTACAATCAAATAAATAATATGTACATATTTAATGCATCTCAAAAATATAATTTTTTGATAGGTTTGAGAACCTTCTGTCTCGAAAACATTAAATAACTGGAAAACTCGTACAATTTAATTTGAATGTTATTCGTATTTTGTTTTTTTTACAAAGTCCTTAAACTAGATGCGAATACAGTGTATATATGTATAGTGTATAAGCGCTGGACAGTTTGAATGAAATGGAGATAAGTCATGATTGTCAAATACATCATATCCGTCACTTAAAAATACGTAACAACGTGACTAGGTCTACATTTTCATCACTTAACAAACCTACATAATTAGAATATGAGTTCGGAACTAATATACAGTTGTCATTGTAATTTAAATGCGTTAAAGAATCGTTTTTACTTTCGTTACACAAACTCAATATATTATTTAAGGTGTGTACATAAAGATGGAAAAATTAATAGAAACGAAATATTCAATACCACGACCGGTGGTCTACTTCAAACGTACATAACTGATTCAAAATAAATATTAATGTTTAAACAGAGAATTCCTAATACCTAAAGGGGTTACAATCGTAATGCCAGAGTATAGACCATGACCCAAAAATATTTAAATAACAATTCAGGGTATTTCGAGGAAGTCTAATACCAAATTATCAATTGTATGTGGTAAGATAGAAAAGTATGTGGGTTAGTATTGTTGTTCAATTGAGTGTTACGATGTGTGGCGTTAGTATATGATATATTACAAATTGAAAACAATGTCATAATGAGAATGAGTCAGTTAAAAATAAATTATACTAAATAAAATAAGGTTGAGAAATTAAAACAATAATCATAACGACGCACAAAACAGTAGTGCATATAAATATGTAGAGGTATTCATATGTTATAATATTTATATAATTATATAAATATATTGTTTTCAGTATAAAAGACAATACAGTAGTTTGCAATTTAACATTTTAAAATATTTTTTTATTAATAAATGGAAATATCAATATACAATCTTCTGATGTGAACGCGCAGGAAAGAAAGAGTCCGCATATAGGGAGATTCTATAATGTTGCTTCCAGTTATAATTCCACTTAATAAATATTGACTTGCGACACTTTTTGCAATTTTTTCCGGTCATATACACTTAAGTATTGTGTAATGATGGTATGTTATAATAAACTGGTATGTAGTCTTCCTCCATATATGTGTGTATATGCTGGCTATTCTCCTGCTGCTAAAACCTTTGATGAAGATGTACGCTTTGATTTTCAATTTGATAGTTTCCGGCTAACGTGTTTACATCTATGTATGTATATTTCTTATCTAGACGATTCTGTTGAGATAGTTCTGGTTTCAAATCGAAGTCGTCCCCGTTGAAACCGCAATTTGCGATTTCTTTAAAAATTATAAATGTAAAGTTTTTATTTTGCATATTTAGATTATTTAAATCTAATCAATTGAAAGAGAAAATACGCAAACCAAAATTGCTATGGAGCCTGTTATGAAGATTGAATAATTCTTGATTATTTTTCTTTAGTTTATGCATTGTATACACAATCAATGTACCACTTTTAAAAGTACCGTTGAATCTCTCTCTTGCATACATATATTTGTTTACTTTGTTGCAAGTGCTGATTTAAATTGATATTTTGCGACGGTGCTATTTAGTGCCGCGAACGATGTTCCTCGCGTCGATCACGGTCCCTTTCCCGGTCACGATCTCTATCGCGTTCTCTTTCGCGCTCTCTGTCGCGATCGCGATCACGATCTGATGATCGATAACGTTCCTCGTAATAACTGCGTTTTGACGGTACCTCACTGACGGCTTCTGCAATTACTTCAGGAGATTTTCGAGGGCGTGCAGAGCGACTGGAGCTACTTTTTAACACAAGCAGTTAAAGAGTTTCAGATTAATTGAGAATAAAATTATATGTATGTATAAGTGTTTACATCTACATATGTATGTATGTATATATCAAATGGCTTTATAATCAATTACCTGTCGTCTCTGTAGTGATCTGGGACTGGGCGTTCACGTTCTCGACTTCTAGAGCGTTCCCTATAACTGGAAGGAAAACACTTCGTAAATCTTTAATCTTTTTTTATTTTAAAGGAATTAACTTACCCAACTTCACGATCGCGATCGCGCTCGCGCTCTCTTTCACGTGATCGATCTCTATAACGAGACGATGAACGTTCTCTGCGTTGCCTGGGGCGATGAGTACGCTCACGAGACCGTGAACGCTCTCGACGATTATAACTTTTAGTTTCGATGCCATGCAATGTGTCTTGCAAAGAGCTGATCAATATTTTACAACGCTCATCATGTGCCACTTTCGATTGCTTGATGAGCGAAATGGCCGTAACTAGAGTTTCGATTGCACTGGAATACTCACCAGCTGCCGCATCGGAAACGGCCCTGTAACGAAAAGAAAATTAATACAACACATTCTGTATGTCTGGCAAACAATCAGAAAACAAAATAATTTTTCTCGATCTTGTTGTCCTTTTATACGCGGCCTTGATAGATTGCTTTTCATACCTGGCTATAGCTGAGCTGCTTACAGTGCGGTTTCTGCTCATGATTTCTTCAAACTCTACTTCAGACAGCTGGGGACCTATTGTCTGGTCAGGGAACGGACCTTGTGGTTTCGCCGGTGCTGGACCCGGCCATGGACCTCGAGGTGCTCCTTGCTGGGCGAAATGTGGGGGCGGGCCATGTTGTGGTGGCATACCCATGCCTTGCTGGGGTGGCCCTGGAGGGCCGTGCGGAGGACCACTCATCGGTGGACCGCCAGGATGTTGAGGTGGCCCAGCCGGCTGCGCAAAGAATGCCGGGTTCACATGTGGAGCTGGCCCACCGGGACCTCCATGAGGGCCACCTGGGGGACCGACAGGACCCAGTTGGGGCGGGCCTCCAGGTGGGCCACGTGGCGGCCCTTGCATGTGAGGCGGTCCTTGCGGCGGGCCACCAGGTGGACCTTGAGGCGGAAAGCCTCCATGCATAGGTGGCCTACTCCAGTCGGGACGTGGACCGCGAATCGGCATACCCCCGGGCGGACCCTGGAACTAGAAAAATTTTTATTAGTCCAAATCAGATGAGTTATGTTTGACGGAGATGCCTTTGATAGTGCAAGCGCATGCACGCAAGGTTCTTATTTTCCTCACTGATATACATACATACATACATATGTATGTATGTATGTAAACAAATTTATCTGAATGATCCGAATGCGCTTTTTGTCATTAATTTTTTGTTGGATATATATTAATAAAAGTAAAGTAGTTTTCTAATAAATTCTAGCCTCCAACATGCAACTTCCATAAATAAATTAGACACTTAAAAAATTAAAACAAAATACTTGTTTCTACTTAGGATAGAGGAGTTCACAATTGTAAAAAAAAATGATTGACAATTTTGTTAATAATACATTTAAGTTTACCATTTGCGGCCGCTGTGGGGGTCCATTTGGCGGTCCAGCTCTTGGTCCATTCGGACGTGGTTGTCCTGTGACTGCCCACTGCCCTTGGTTTGGCGGATAGCGCGGCGGCGGACCGGGCAAAGGTTGTTGTGGTCCCATGTGTCCACCGCCCTGGTGCATCGGAGCCTTTTTAAATTTGTTGTTCGTTTATAGAATATTTGCATGTTACAGTCGACGTAAATGTTACCACATTTACGTTGTGTTTTAAGTATGAACCAATGACGAATTATCGAGTCGAAATGTTGCCATAAAAACATGGAATAAAACAATAATATTTCAAAAATAAGAATCTTGTTTGAGTTGTTACATTATTTTCTTCTACGCTTTTAACTATTATACAATCTTTCAATACACATGTACATACATATTAATGTATGTTTGTAGGTATGTACTAAGGCGCAAGTCCACATTCTTTCAAATTTGAAGATACTTTACAAAAAAGAAACCTTAATTAATTAAATGAATATAAAATTCCACAATCCCCTAATGTGCAAGATTCAACAAGGTGCACAGACAAGATGCAAGTACTGCACGGCGTTATAACACCCATTTGTTTGTTAGTCCTAAATGGAACCTTCTTTTGTGTTGAATTGGTACTAAGAAAAGCTTTCCATCAAACAACTTTTGAACAGATTTTTTACTTGTATGTCATTATCTTCAATAAAAAAAGGGTCAAATCAGCATACCAGTTTAATTTTTAGATGTCCATTCCCATAGGCCTCCTATAGACTACCTAATCTGGCGGATAGTATATCCAAATCGTATGGCATTTGTACATATGGCTTGAATGTACCAAAAAAAAAAAGTATTATGGTCTGTCAACTCGTACCGGTTTATGTACAAATTAAATATTTAGAACAATGAAGCCGCCGGGGGCCTGATATACATATAAGTTATGATTCAAAGAAGATGCCACTTCATTGTAATCTACGTTCTTTGTATGATTTCTACTAATTATCTTTTCTTTCAAGCAAAGACTTTTCACTTCGCACGTGCAATGCTGCGGCCAATGTGTAAATTTTTATATCTATCCATGCAAATAACTCAGGAACTAACAGACCGATTTAAAATTTTTATTTCTTTTATTTTTTGGAGAATGTAGACATCAACCCCTTTCATTAGATATATCTATGTACATATGTACATATATTTCATCTTTGTAGTTATTGCAGTTAAGTCAAGCTAAGCGCCGCTTTTCAAATTATAAATATGTATGCATGTATATGTATATATATACACATAGTACATAAGTGCATCGAAGCATATTTATATGTACACATGTATGTACGGTTACTGACAATATAATAGAATCAAGCATTTTTTCCATATAAATTTGCCAAAACAGGTATTTAAAACATTTTATATTGCACAATTTCCCTATTGTATTCAAATCCGGGGAGTGGGAAGGCCACGCCATCACATTTATTCCCCTACTCTGTAACCCCTTTTTTTAAGACCCGAAATATGTATGTTTCGGGTCAATGTCCTGTTGATGGCGCCAAATCTTATCTTCTAAAAATCTTGTAGAAAAGAATCTATTGGCATATTGTCTTGCCCCCACACAAAAAATGTTGTTGTCTAGGCTCCTTCTTCTTTTAATGCTCATATTTTTTTCATAATAATGCAAGTTTAAGCACTTGTTATCTGGCAATTTTTATTATCCGAAACCTATCTAATAACTTTGCTATTTATTTTTTACTGAGTTTTGCATTTTTCGCCGCTTAACTCTTTTCTCTCAAAGAAAATACATCTTCGCGAAAAATAATAGCTTCTATTAACGACTTGAAAATTGATGTCAAATTGGTTATCTCTTTATCTGCGATGTGACTTGAAAATTTAACAACGAAAACTTGAATTAAGCTTTTCAAAGCGAAACACTCATGTGAGACTGGTGGGTGAGAGACTTTCACTTAAAGAAGAATGTTGTAGGGATTGTATGTGAGAAAACATTGAGCTTGATGGGGTTTCGAAGCTCCTATGTATATCTCACATGCAACAAACCAGGGTCGAGTCAGCTATGACAAAACAAAAATAGCTGTAAATAATGGATTAACTAAGTAATCTGCATTAGCCCCAGTATATTACAGCTTAACGGTTAGTAACAGAAACTGGCAAAATGCTTTAGATAAGGTGCAAGATCTGGATTCTTTATATATGTATGTATGTATGTACATACATCGTTGTATTTAAATAAACTAAAATTAAATGTGAAAAATACACAATTTATGATCTTATCTAGGGAAGTTATCCTCTGATTTTCAAACTTTAGCTCAAAAATCAAAGAGGAAGTTAAACTCATGAAGTACTTTAGAATATAAATTCGAATGTACACATAAGTGTATGTACATATGTATATAAGGATAAATTTTGTAAAATATTATACATATGTACATGTATTTTAGTTAATGATACAAAAAAAAATACAGAAACGAGAAGAATAAGATATTTAAATTATTATGTAGCTAAATTATGTAATTGCAAATAGATGCAAAAGCATGTTTATTAAGATATGTATGACAAAAATAAAATGGAATGCAAACCGTAGCTATTTTAAATTGGCATTCAGAAATACTCAGATAAACATTGCTAGCTTGGTAGAGTTGATACTTAATACATGTACAATTGTGTATAAAATCATACAACATACATACATATGAATGTTTCAGAGATCTACCATACAGCATGGTTTCTGTCACTTTAAGCATACTCATCATTTTGTTATCAATCTAGTTATTTATTTATTCTATGCATGGTCTGAAAATGTCATACTCAAAGAAATTCTGATTAAAATGTAAGAAACGTTAATGATATTTTGTTTAATTATAACATTTTTTTTGTTAAAGCTATACTAAGTTTATATTATACCACCAAATGGAGAGACCTACAAATTTAGGCGACCGCTATTAGAAAAAACTTTTTCTACAATTAAGATTTTGCTACATATTATTTTGCATACATATGTATGTATGTATGTACATATCAATGCTATATTTCAATGAGTAAAGTGAACATAGGCGGTGGCTCTGCTTTCGGCAATCGATGGAATTCCTTCGTTTAACCGCTCAAATGAGTATCGATCGAGTCCATGTAGAACAAATTTTGATTCGTGTGCCCGAAAATTGCGGCCGACGCATGTAGATCTCTGATATATACATACATTCAGCATATGTATGTATGTACATATGTAATTGACTGATTGAATGTATTTAGTGATATTTTGATTTGTTGTATTTACAATAATATAAAAGAATTTTTTTGCGCTGTTTTATTCTTATTATTTGTATTGTACATTCTGTGTGACTTTATTGTTCGCTCTTATTCGTCAGTTGGTTAGCGACGTTTGAATATGTAAAATGAAAAGGATTACAATGTGCGCTTCATTTATTGTTGCCTTCACATACAACATTTTCCCTAAGCAAGCAGAGCGAGCGCATAATCGGCGAATAAACAGAATCCATATCGTCTCCTTAATTCCAAAGGCTTTTAACAAAAATTGGAATAATTTCGTTGTTTGAGGTACTAACATATTCAAGATTGTAGTGAAGGTGTACCTACTTACTAAAATAAAATTAAAAACGCAGTGTTGGTCTTTCGAATGGGCCATTGCGAATTAATGTAACGATATACAAATTCGATGGTAGCAATAACATTTGCTAACAAATTTAAAAGGGTATTCTTATTTTTAAGATTTTTCAAATCAAAGTCAGCTAAAAATCCCTTGAATTTTTTGTGTGTAAATTTTTAAACTATGAATTCATATAAAGTGGGTGAGAAAATTTTCACACCTTGATTTATTGTACAATACATACAAAGTTTTTCACGATAAGTAATTTAAGGTATTTTAAAAAAAAAATTAGAATATTTAACTAAAACCATTTACACTATAGTTTCAAACTTTGTACAGAATTCGTAGTGATTTTTTCAAAACATAATTTTAAACAAGCTTTCTGTATGCAGTTATTTAGTTCATTTAATTCTAGTCTAACCAAGGCGAACTAATAATTCCTAGGTACGAATGTCCGTTTCCTGTGGAAGAGCTCCGGCTTCGTGAGTCACGGCACACTCTGTAGTTGGCTAAACACCATCTTGTCCAGAATCAACCGCGACACTACCAAACGGAGTCCCCGCACGACAGTACACACTTATTCGCAAGCCCCGTAAAACCCACTTAACTAACACCCTCTCCCTATGGTTCAACCCTGTCAAAACCGCTCGTTTCCTGGACTTCCATTAGTTAAACTCGATGACCACGATTGACGGCATGGTCGCTTGGACAGGGTATGGTGTAACAAATACAACAACAATAACAATAATTCATATTCTATTGGTGGCTTCTGTTATTCTAGGCCTCATCCTTTGTAAGCGACTTGCAAAAGGACACTAGGTCGCTTATCGTATAGCGTGGAAAACAACAAGAAAAATTAGCGACTTGAGTTGAAATAAACTCGCTTAAAAAATAGGCGCCCTCATTGAAAGTGTTGGGAAGTGAGAAAGTGGTGCTATTGTGATTAATCATTGGAAAGTACCAAGGGAAATTCGCTAAACATCAAAATAAGTAAAAAAAAAAACAAGATAGAGCAGACCTATGTAAGTAAAATCGCCTCTTATAAGAATTATCCATTTTGTTTTGTTTTGCTAGCAAATTTTACAAACGACCATTAATTTTGACAGACTAGTGTTGTAAAGTGTATTTAAAATATAAGAGAGTTAATTAAAAGCGAGTTGGACGTTCTTTTGCTAGTCGCTTACAAAAGATGACGACTCCTAATTAATTTTTTATACAAACTTCGGTATGTTACAATTCTAAATGTATAGATTACCGAAATATACTATTTACCATGGAAAACATTTTAAATTATGTAAAATAAAACAGAGTATGCTAGGTTTTGCCGTACACTGTATTTTGTTGGCGACCTCCTACTTAGAAACACGACTTCTTTACATGTTTTAACCTCCGTGTTTTTTGCTTATTGAACAAATATGTTTTTCAATAAAAGTTTAGTTGACTCTTTGCATATAAAAAAAAAATCAGTTTCTTACTTTGCACAGTCTTCACAAAATTAAAAATTTTGTTCAAAGTTTCAATGTTCTTAATCAACAGTTTAATGTTTCAAGTTGCAAATACATACCCTGTTATATTTGAAAAATTTTGTTTCAAATTGTTGCTTATTTCCTCTCATATAAAATATAATCGACAATATTTTTATATAGGAGACAATGAACATTGTCAGCAAAGTTCCCAAAAATTAACGATTCATTTTTGCCACTTAAAACTTGCACTTTTAAATATTGAATGGACTAAAATGGTTTACATGGTTAAAATTTTAATGATGATGATAATCTTTTTAAGCACTATACTAACATACAAACTATATTTTTAAGGACTATAAAGAGGGTAAAAACTTATACAAGATGTGTTTATATAGTACACAATAGTCGTCCAGTATAACAAATAAAATAATGGCCGTGGTCGTTTATAAAAAATACAGGAATGTACATATGTTGAATTCCATGACTGAGCCGAACATGTCTATTTTTGGACTTCAGAGCAAACCACGAATTGAAACATTTTTATATTAAAATCCAATACTGAACCGAACATATCCAAACAAGACATTTTAACAGTTCAATAAAATGTGTCCACTTGGTATAAAAAAAGTCTTTCTTATGAGCCGATGCTAAGTACACGTGAGCAAAAGAAAATAAGCGAGTATAAAAAAATGTCACTCAAGCACATTAATGACACAAAGTAAAAATAATGCTCCTTTTCCAATCGTTCGCTGTTTAGAGTATGCAACACATTTAATTTAGAGCGTTTGTTATAATGGACGACCATTGTATTTTTATACGCACATAACATACAGCATAAGGTAAGAAAAAATTAAACATAAAGGAGGCAAATGTTTGTGGAATATAGAAAAGAGAAAATCAATGTACTCATACCTGCATACGTGGGGGTCCTGTATTTGGCCCAACTGGTGGACCTTGGGGCATATGTTGCGGCCGGTACTGACCGGGTGCCATATTGGGGTTCATCATTCGAGGCTGATGGCCTGGAGGCACACCTTGCCCACCAGGATGTGGAGGCATTGGTCCACCCACACCCATATTCGGAGGCGCTGGACCACGTGGCGGCCCATTTTGTTGAGACGGTGGCACCGGACGTGTCTTCTGCAAACTCTCAAATTGATTTAACGCCTGCTTTGTTGGATACGTTACGACTGGAGCTTGACCGTGAAGTTCTTTTTTTGGTAAACGTTCTAAAACTATTCGCAAGCTTGCCTCAGATCCAAGTGATATAACGCTGAATCCCTTCGATTGACCATTCGATCTGTTCTCAAAAAACTTTACCTCTTGAAAATCGTTGACTCCAATTTCTCGCATAACGTTAGCGATATCTTGGTCAGTTGTCCACTGAAATTATAAAAGAAAAAATGTCAAATACATAAAAGTAGAATATTACTTCAAACAAGGTCAACTTATTGCGATGCCAAAAGCAAAATATTGCAATTTCAGTATTTTAAAATATGAATTTGTATTTCTCCTGTTGCTTTTCGAATGGCTTAAATTTTCGAAATGTGATACAAAGTAGACCCCAGTAAATCAAGCTACACAGTCAAGTTTTTAAAATCTGACCAACAAAATATCAAATACATGCGATAACTACGAGAGTGGTTACTTATCAGTAGAATCAGAAATTCAAAAAAATTTGTAAATGCAGAAAATATGAAAAATATATGTTAACAGGCCTTTTAATCAACTAAAGGCAAGTTGCTGTAAAATCTTTTTATATACGAATCCAGCTTATAACCTTCATTTTGCAGTATCTTTATCGCATGTATTTACATATGTACATATGTATGTATGTATATAGTTACAATAAAATAATGTTTCTTAAAGTTTGACGACAAAAAACTTTATGCCTTCGCGGCCCGATTGTATCGGCGAGGAGAATATTTACAAGAGAAATAGGTGATGGAATTATGTACCGATATACATATATGGCTGTCAGACGAAAGTTTTTTAAAGATTTAGCTTGGAAGTTTTCTGAAGGTTAAAAAAAAACCCTTTTATTTAGGCTTAGTTTCAGTGTCTTTGTTGAGTTTTTTGAAATAACTTACACCTAATGTAGTACGCAGGAATTTCATACACTCAATGAAGCGGTTAAGATAAACTATTTTACATACTAATAAAGCAATGTACACACTTTACATGTACATTAAACAAAAATATTTGTGTTCCAACAAATCAATAAGTTTATAATACGAGAGTGGTTTAATAATGCTAAAAAGTTATATCGCATTACAGTACTCTACTCGAGATCTCTTTACGTCACAAGAAGCGATTGGAGCAATAATAAAAATGTACCAAAATTGTTGAAGCAATAATATTGACACAGGTTTTTTTTTTAATAAGCAATATTTTAAAGCTCAGAAAATAGATGCGTTTTTGCCAAAACCTCAATGAGTTTTTTTTATAGTTTTGCCATAGTCTACAGAAACATTTCAAAGGATTCTTTACATTTAAAAATAATTTTTATTGACTCGTTCAGCCGCATTTCTTTTGTCTCTAACTTTTCGATGCTCTCTGGGATTTCAGCAAAATTGATAAAGAGCAGATATTGCAAAATTTGAGGATCTTGAACTTGCTCCCATGCATTATATACCTAATCTACTCCTGGTAATTAAAATTTATTTTAATTTAATTTTTGTTGCAAATTTTGGCCTTTATTTATTTAATTTAAATTTTCATCTAAAGTAAATGTAAAAAATCAATGCAAATTAAAATGAAAGCGATTAAACGAAAAACATTTTAGTTTGCTAGGGTTTTGCGCTTTATATAACATATTTTTAGTAATTTTTTTCAACAATATGCATAATTAAACTTTAAAAATTGTAAATTTTGCATTATCTTTCAAAATGTCACTTATTTGGTTTGTATAAGACACCATTTTTTTTAAATTGGATTTAGTCACTAAAAACTAGAACGGGTCCAGCACCGATTAGGAAAACCCGTATACATCACATGGTATGTATTTGTCATTATTTTACATAAAGGTTTCACCAGGACGTTATAAGAACCTAGGAAGATGTGGTTTTGAAGTTTTTTTTACGGTGAATCCTTGCCGTTAAAGAGTTTCCCCGGATCGAGCTTATTACTAAATGCTGCTAACTTACATAACCATACATACCCAAGTTAAGTTACCGACGTAAAGCTGATAACGTCGGCCCATATGATTACTACTACCACCTTGATGGTAAAGTCCATTTGATCCTCCTCCATTTCCGGTGGAATCACCTCCAACTCCTGGCGCAGCATTTTCTGCTGCGTTTGCAGATATAGTTGCACCAATGGAAGCAGCTGAAGAATCTGTCGGACCACCGATATCGTCGTATAAATCAACGCCTTCGCCAGCAAATTCATCCTTAGAAGCGATACATTTAATATATGCCCAAGCTTATTATCTTACCATCTCTTTTACTCACTTGGTTCTGCGCGGCAAAATCTTTATCCAGATCTTCAGCATAAAGATCTAGCACGGCACCGTCAGCCATCGTAGCTATTCACCAATATTAAAACTTTTCTAATGTATGTAAATGAAATTCTTCAATATATCCAAAATTTTAATTAGTTAATATTTTAACTATTTACCAATTATTATCTTTCTTTTCGGCTCCCTCCGCTAAAAAATAGCATTCATTCAATTATGTGTATGTCTATTAAAATGGTACTTCTAATAACAGCCACACCGGCATAAACGTGAAATTTTTTCCTCAACTTTCAATGCAACTATTTCACTTTTGTTCTTCTTTTAACAACATTTTTACTAAGCAATTTAGTTTGCTAACAATCGTTATTCATTTTTAAACCGACCTTATGAAATAACTCAAAACTTTTCACCTCTAAAATTAAATAGTAATAATTTTTCTCTGGATATACTGCAAAAAAGTATTTCCTTTCAACTCATACCGCAACCGAATAGAAAATGGAAGCACGACAGCCATGGCTTAGAAAGAAGCGTATGACATCGTTGCGACATCTGAAGGTAGTTATTTAAAAAACAAAATGTGCTAACAACCCAGTGATAACACTGAACATATATTTATGCTGTTTTTTGTTACATGAAGTTAAGAACCTCATATACAACATCACGGTCAAACGCATGAATGAATATAAAGCTAGAATGAAATAATTACAACATGAACAAGGACACCTGCCCAAGGTGATATATTAGAAGATTGCGTCAGTTTTACGTCATTGCGTAGCGAATAAGAGTAAGAGCAATAAAAAACCATAAATACGGCGACGAAATCACAAACAAAACGTAAACACAAATTGATAGAGAAGTTTCTGGCCGAGAAAAATTGAAAAATATCCTGTGACGTGGCATAAACAGCTGATTCTGTCAAATTTACTAAGAGCGAATAGCGGTGGGCGGAAGGCGCAGCCTCTGTATTCTCTTAATCGTGCAATATTTGACTATTGCGATCAGCAATTAGTATATTTGCACAAACCTCCAAAAGCGGATAAGAAACATTTAAACCAATTATTTGTATATATTTAGGATATTCACAAGATGTTGTAAAGTGTCGTATTATCGTTAAATTAAAATATTTCAAAAATTCATGTTTTCTTATATAACGTTTTTTCCTTTTGCTTTTATTTAAAATTTTTGTGACCTACTCATCACCAGGTCACAATTTTGAGACTTAATTTTGAGATTAGAGGCTTTATTTTGAGCCTAATGTATGCCAATTGGTCTAAAATTGTAACTTTTGTCTCTATTAGAGACAGCTTACTGAACTCGGTCATGAGACTGCTTACTAAATCCGGAGGTAAGTTTTTTTTACTTCTACGTGATCCGACATCTCAGAAAATAGCTGATGTTCTAACATCTGTCATTTTGGCAGGAAAAACGAAAAATATTTCGTCAATTTTTATGTGTGGGTAGTTTAATGTCTTGACATAAACATTTGTAAGATGGCGTCAAACAAGTAAGTTCTTTTAATAAGACCGCGTTCAGACAGGGAAACTTTTGTTGCTTATTATCGGCGATTTCCCTTTTGGTGTTGCTCGTCGCGTTCACACAGAGCAACTCTGTTCAGGCAATTTTCTGACATTTTATTTTATATTATTTTCGCAAACTTCTGTACGCTTCGCTTACGCTGCATTTACAACTTCTGACAAAATTCCATATTCTGAAATATTCATGTTAATATGTAATTCGTTCATGGTTAATATGTATATGCATACATATGTGTATATTTACTTACAAAAAAATAATAACCAAATTTCATTTCTCAACTTACGGCATGTATTCATTTAAAACTCAACAAAACTGCAACCACTGAAAGAATTTATAAATGAAAAGGAATGTCAAATTTCATGGCCGCCGACTGAGACGAATAAGAACACAAAGCGTGTCGCCCGAGCACGAGCAACTCGGTGCCCTTCCCCTTTCCTCGTCACTCCCTCTTCAACAAGTAACGAGTTGCCGCGACAAAAGTTTCCCTGTCTGAACGCAGTCTAAGGCGCAAATATGCTGAAAATAATACAAGAAATATACAGCCAAATGAAAAATTAGCTGTCAAAGTAACCAAGTGACAGCTTATTTCATACAATAGATGCAAAGACATAAATGCTGACATAAATAGCTGACATGAAGAAATAAGCGGTCTCCACTGACAATATATCTTCTGACATTTATTTTAGGACATCAGCTTTTTTCTGTGGAAATGTCGGGTAAATTATACCACCTTGATAATCCTTTTTCATTTGTTTCTGTTGGTGAATTTTGGATTATGTTTCCTTTCTATGGATTATCCCATCTTTAGTTAGGCAATGACGGATTATTTATACCTATTTAATTACATAATAGTATAACTTTTTAAGCAATAAGTATTTTGCAAATTGTGAATAATGGCCTTCTGTACCGTCAAGTTGTCACGAAATATCGTTAGATTGAAAGTTTTTCGATCATCTGCCGCTTCGTGCAGGGTGCGATTATTTGGAAAAAATTACGACAGCTGAAACTGCGACAGAGAATATACATATATACATATATATATATGTATTTACGTTCTTTGTTAAAATCCCATGAACCAATTAACGATAATCGGAGAACGTATAACAGTTATACGCAATAACCTAGTTGGTTCATGTTAAAATCCGGCAACTTTTGCACTTTTGTAGTCTTAAAAGAATTGCTACGTTTACGAACAGGATTTTTGAATACAACAAAAGAAGTCATGTTCGATTGATATAATTCTTTACAAATAAACATATTCGAAAACAAAAAATTAATAATTGTCAGATTTTCTGGTCTCAGTTCAGACAGCCGCAAACTAACAAAAATCATTATTGAATAAGTGCTACAAATATTGAGTGAAATCCTTGTCACGGAAATTCAGAGAGAAAAGTGGAAAAATATTGTGAAATTGCCTTAAACGGTCATAAATACGGCTTTGCCTAATCATGTGGGATTCCTCGGTGTTTCTAAGTACACTGACGCCAAAGTTTTACGTTGCTCTGACCGGCACATCAAGCCTTATATCCGGGTTGATTTTAATCTTTGAATGGTGGTATTTTCGCAAATATGGGACTTCGTTTATTGGTAAAAGGCAAACATTTTAAGAAAAGCTTTATTTAATTGTTTCCTTTTGATTAAAGAACAAGTTTCGATAAACCACATCAGCCCATGGATAAATGGAAGTGATGCTCAAAGCGAAACTAACGGAAATGGAAATAATGGAAATGCAAATGGTGCCGCTGCAGGTAGTAGTAATCAAACAGCTGGCACTAGCCAGCAAATGCCTGAATGCAAGGTTTGGCGTAATCCTTTAAACTTGTACCGAGGAGCCGAATATCAAAGGTTTTTTTGGGCCACGAGCAAGGAGCCTCTCACTTATTATGACATGAATTTAAGCGCACAAGATCATCAGACATTCTTTACATGTGAAGGTGACTATTTTATAATTAATGTATCTTATAATATACAATAATGTCTGTCTCTAGGTGACGCTAGGAAAGAGGAATATGAGATAATGCAAACAGCTTGGCGCGAACGGAACCCCGTTCAGCGAATAAAGTCCGCTCACAATGCTCTTGAAATCAATTCGGACTGTGCATCTGCATACATTTTATTGGCAGAAGAGGAGGCAACCACTATTGTAGAGGCAGAAAAGATTTTAAAATCTGCACTAAAGGTGGCGGAAACAAACTATCGAAGATCACAGGCAACTCAGCATCAGGGCCCAATTGCTGAGGGAATACACCGTCGGGATACTAACGTACTAATCTACATTAAGCGACGACTAGCTATGTGTGCTCGAAAGCTTGGAAAGCTAAAGGAGGCCGCTAAAATATTTCGTGATCTAAGCAAAGAGATTCCGTCAATAATGAATGTACTAAATGTTCATGAGAATCTGATAGAGACGCTCTTAGAAATGCAAGCATATGCTGACTGTCAAGCAGTTTTGGCTAAGTACGACGACATTTCATTACCAAAGTCAGCCACAATATGCTACACTGCCGCCCTGTTAAAAGCTCGTGCGGTAGCAGATAAATTTTCCCCAGACATAGCCTCAAAACGTGGGCTCAGCTCAATTGAAATGAGTGCTGTGGAAGCAATCCACCGGGCTGTAGAATTTAATCCACATGTGCCCAAGTATTTACTGGAAACAAAACCACTTATTTTACCACCAGAACACATACTAAAGCGTGGTGATTCAGAGGCTCTTGCATATGGCTTTTTCCATTTAAAGCACTGGAAAAATGTAGATGGTGCACTGAATTTATTGCATTGCACTTGGGAAGGAACGTTTCGTATGTTACCGTATCCATTAGAGCGCGGCCATCTATTCTATCCTTATCCGACATGTACAGAGTGCGCCGATCGTGAATTGCTGCCGTCATTTCATGAGGTGTCAGTTTATCCCAAAAAGGAATTACCCTTTTTTATTCTGTTCACGGCCGGCCTTTGCTCGTTTACTGCGCTTTTAGCTTTACTTACACACCAATATCCTGAGCCCATGGGCGCATTAGCCCAGACTGTACTTATTTGGATATCCTATCCTTTTCATCTGCTTAAGGAACGTATTGAAGTATTGTGGCCATGCAATTTTCTTCATCAATTGACTCGAGTTTGAACCTATTGCAAAAGAGCTGGCAGAAACTAATATTTTAAGGTGAATAAAACATTTTGGATACAATTATTCTGCTTAATTTTCCATAACTTGAAACTTATCAAATGTTGTGCGATACTAATTTAAGATTTGTAATATTTTGAATATTTTAATTTTATTTATTTATATAATATTTATTATAATTTTGTTCTCCTAAGTACATAACTAAATATATATAATGAGTGTTAATTTACGCATATCTGTATATTAACGTGCCACTTATCAAAGTGTCACAAATTGCGATTTATTTTGTGTTATAAAAGTAAATCACTGCGTATAGCTGGAATACAAAGTTGTTCGCTTATCTGCTTCGGTTAGACCTTTATATCCCTTTTATTTGCCAGTCTACTAGTCACGGCTACTAAACCCGTACTTCGCATTATGTATAGAGATTGATCTCAGTTTACAGAAAAGCGCAGACAACATTCGTGATTTTACTTTTTTGACAAGTACATTTAAAAGTTATAGGCAACTTTTTGCAAATGTAAATTAGAATTAACGTAAAAATATAAAGATCGTTTCAAAAGGGAAACATTTACATGCTTTCAGTAGTCCATAGCTAGTTGATACGGATACGCTGTTCAAAGCCGGAGGGAAGAGCTGATAGGAAGCATGTACCAGCTTTTAAGCACAATTTGGTCTGACGAGCACATGCTAGAATATTGGAGTCCCAGTGTACTTTGCCCAATCCATACAAAGGCCGAACCCGTTGTTTGCGCCGACTACCGTGGGATAAGCCTTCTAAATATCGCATACAAGGTTCTATCGACTATACTGTGCGAAATATTGAAGCATTATATAAACCAGCTGATTCGACCTTATCAGTGTGGCTTCAGGCCTGGAAAATACGCTAGATAAACAAGTCGACACATACCATCTCTTTGTCGATTTTAAAGCCGCTTTTGACAGCACGAATAGAAGGTGTCTGTACGACGCCATGGCTAAATTTGGAATCCCTGCTAAAGTAATACGGCTATGTAAAGTGACAACTTTTAGCTCCGTCCAAGTTGGGAAGGACCTCTCCCAGCCGTGCGAGGAAGTTTTTATTTATTTATTTCAGTCAATTGAACACTAATTTCTTACTGACTATAAGACAAAATGGCTAAGGACTAATTGAAATAAGTATATAGCAAGCTATGTACTACTCCACAAGATAAGGATGGTTTGTAGTTTTGAAACAAGGTGACTCACTTTCGTGCAACTTCTTCAATCTGATGCTGGAATCCGTAATAAAAGCTGCCAATCTAAATCGCAGTGGCACTATTTGTAACAAAAGTACGATGCTGCTGGCGTATGCGGATGATATTGACATCGTTGGCCTTAACAACAGTGCCGTCAGTGCAGCATTCTCCAGTCTAGAGAAGGAAACAAAAAAAGGTTGGTCTTGCAGTGAACGAGGACAAAACAATAGTTACAACTTTGAAGTAGTCAAGGATTTTGTATACCATGGATCCAGCATTAATACTACCAATAACGTCAGCCTCGAAATCAAGCGAAGAATAACACTTGCCAACAGGTGCTACTGTGGGCTCCGTAGGCAATGGAAAAGCAGAGCCCTTTCTCGACGAACGAAAATCTCGCTCTACAAATCCCTCATATTGCCCGTCCTTTTATATGGCACAGAAACATGGATGATGCTGAAACAGCGATAAGAAGGTTTTGGGGGCTTTCGAGAGAAATGTTCTTCGCAAGATTTTTGTTATGGTCCTGTTCGCGGTAGCGACGAGTACCGAATAAGATGGTATGATGAACTGTATGAGCTGTATAACTGCGATGGCTTGGCCATGTCGGTCGTATGGATAATGATCGGCACCCATAATTGGATAACGGAGCCAAGGGCGCCCACGAATACACTGGAAAGACCAAGTGTAGAAGGACATGTCTTCACTTGGTGTGCATAAATGGCGAAACCTAGCGAGGAGAGAGGGAACTGGCGAAGCTCTTTGGTCTCGGTCACAACCAATAAACGGTTGAAGCGCCATAAAAGAAAAAGAAGTTTATTTTTTAACAATTTACGGTTCTAACTGACTTTGAATTTTATTTTGTGTGTTTAAATGCAATGGTATCAAGGTGGGTATGTGAATATGTAATGCCAAATGAAGTGCTACATGTTACTTACATTTTTATATAAGTTTTATTTTCTATTTATATTAAATCTTTTTTGTAATAGTTCGCAGTTACTAAAGAAAACTACCATTCACTTTGGTTTACTTCATTGCATTTTATGGTATATTTTACTATTCTATAATACAAGTTATATTTTCATAAATAACTTCGGTTGATATTTACTTTCGTATCTTTAAAATCGCTAACATAAGATATATAACAAAAGGGGAGAAATAAATATTATTTGACAAAAAAAATATTAAATTTAATGTGATCAATAATTTTCGGTCTCTGATTGGATTATTTTTCTTAGTGGCATTATAATATTCGTAACAAATTATTAATTTGTAGTTCTGCACAATATAGCTTTTTCCCAACAAACTTTTAAGTTAGAGAAAGATTAGAGAACAAGTCGAGCTCTTACATATTTATCTAAAGTAGAACGTTAGAAAACTACAAGAAAAACTGTCGAGAACTATAGTATTCATTACAAAAAGGGGACCTTGTTTTCGATACAAATAATAGTTATCTAATCGTATTCTAAGGTTGAATTCTGATTGGAGTCTAATGTTGATTTTTGATTGTTTTAGAGCTATTATTGGCATTTGTTAACTAAAAAACAGTCTATCGTATGATGTAAATTCTTTAATATTGCCTCCTTGCCTTTGTATTAATGGTAACAGTTTTCTTCATATACATACATAAGTGTTTAATACGAGTGTTCTCTAACCTCAAATTATAATGTGGTTCTCTAAGATATTTTTTGATTCCAGCAAAAATTTATGTGAATATCTGCAGGAAAAGAGTAAAAATGTATCTTTGTCAGGTGTAGGGTACAATTTAGAATTAAGTTTTTAAATAAACATCTTAAAACCAAACAGCTGGAAAAGTTGTGCTAAACTAAAAAAATTCTTAAAATTATTACCTTAAAAAATTTGCTATTTTTTCATTCCACGGACTAGGCTTGCATGTTTTTTGTTGACGTTTTAGCTATTTATTTGTGCATTTTTTACTTCTAAACTGACATAATAAGCATCTCGTCATTACTTAGCACACATTGCTTTTTGCAAGAAGATTTTTCATGATAAAAATACACGTGCGGTGTGTTGTTTGTCATTACCTACCGGCAGCGACTTAGATAAAAATTCCAATTTTGTTTACCTTACAATCATGAACTTATTCGAAAAGGATCGGGTAGACTCTTGAGATTCGCGTCACTGTCAAAATTGTGTTTGTGATGCTTCATCGTCTATCCAGGATATGACAGAACCACTATATTTTGTTTCGTAGCGGCCAGCTAGACACTTTAAAAGACAGTATCAACATCAGCCATTATCGTCAAGCTCAACTCGGGGAAGGTCCAGGAATCGCGCGGTTTTAAAAGGGTCGGACCATTGAGAGAGATGTTATTTGATGGAATTTGGGCATGCAAATATGTAGATAATTGAGAAAGGAGGAATGTACTCCCTGTAATTGTCGCACAGGCACCATCGGCCCTAGAGCGAGCAAGTATTCGTTAGGGCGCCCAGGTTAGTGGTAGCTCAACAAAAACTGCTTGGTGCGCATACAGTTGTGGAATGACCTTGCTTATGTTCCAAATGGGATGGTGATGGCCATCGCCATTGGACCTCTGTCAGATATGCTACTCCCGTCGGGGTCACTTTTTTCTGCCCCAATGGCTTTGGAGGCTTATACCATTCCGGTTGTTGTTGTTGTTGTTGTAGCGGCTAGCTACACCCCACTGGGTTGGCGGACTCCCTCAATCGTTATCGTCGAGCTCAACTAACGAAAGGTCCAGGAAACGAGCTGTTTCAACAGGGTCGGACCATAGGGAGAGGGGTGTTAGTTGAGTAGGTTTGGCCGGGCATGTGAATAGGTGATTGGTGTCGTGCGGAGACTCTTCACATGCCGGGCACGTGTTGGGAGTGTCGGGGTTGATCCTGGATAAGTAGGAGTTTAACCTGCTACAATATCCAGATCTGAGCTGGGCCAGAGTTACGCGGGTCTCGCGAGGCAGCTGGAGCTCCTCAGCTGCAATGGGTGGTGGTTGGACTCCCAGGACTGCACTCACAGGGCGGCTGTCGATGTGTTTGGACACCGACTCCCTGTGGATGCTGTCTAGAGCCTGTCGGTACGTCCTTGGGTCCAGCGGTCGGTGTATGTATGTCTGGACCTCGTCCGTCAGTTGTGAGAGATGTCCCCTGATGTGCCTGGGTGCCGGCTCCAGCGCGAGCAGGTCTCTATTGGGGTGCCCCGGACGGTGGCATCCCAGTAGAAACTGCTTTGTGAGCATAATGTTGTGCTCCTGCACTGGGAGCACGTTAGCCTCATGGTAGAGGTGATCCACAGGCGTCATCAGGAGACATCCCGTCACTGTCCTGAGTGCGGCGTTCTGACAGGTCTCCAGTCTTGACCACTGAGTCCTGCTAGTTCCGGGCGACCAGATTGGCGCGGCATAATTTAGAACCGGCCGGCCAATCGCCTTGTATGTTGCCAACAACGTTTCTTTGTCTTTGCCCCAAGTGCTGCCGGCGAGCGACTTGAGGACTTTGTTGCGGCTCTGTACCTTATTGACGATTGCGGTTGTATGCGCTGAGAAGGAGACCAGGCTGTCGAGGGTGACTCCCAGGATCTTCGGGTGGTTAACCGTCGGGATGGGGGTCCCCTCGATATGGATGTCGAGGGTGAGCCCGACCTCCTTCGTCCATGATGTGAAAAGGGTCGCCGTGGACTTAGCAGGAGACAGCGTCAGATTCCGTCCTGTAAAGTAGTGAGCAAGGTCAGGGAGGTAGCTGTTCACTTTGGAGCACAGGCCATCAATTCCATTGCCGGTAGCCATTATCGTGCAGTCATCGGCGTACGAGACCAGTGTGACTCCCTCTGGCGGGGAAGGGAGTCGCGAGATATAGAAGTTGAATAATAGGGGGGATAGGACGCCACCCTGTGGTACCCCCTGCTTGATTCTTCTCGCTTTTGACACTGAGTCACGGTAGCACACCGACGCTTGACGACCACACAGGTAGTTCGCGGTCCATCGCTTCAACGCCGCTGGGAGAGGTGAGGCCTCCACGTCCTTCAACAAGATGGAGTGGCTGACTGTGTCGAAGGCCTTCGACAAGTCCAAAGCCACGAGGACGGTTCTCTCACAGGGGCGGTTGCCGTTGAGACCACGATTAACCTGGGTGTTTATAGCGTTAAGTGCTGTTGTGGTGCTATGCACTTTCCGGAAGCCGTGTTGATGCTTCGCCGGGCTGAGATGGTGGTTGAAATGCGGGAGCAGCAGGGCCTCAAGTGTCTTGACCACTGGTGAAAGCAGGGAGACCGGCCGGTAGGACTCGCCTTGGCCGGCCGGTTTCCCTGGTTTCAGCAGTGGTATCACCCTACTGGTCTTCCAGATATCCGGAATGACCGTGGTGGATAGCGACAGATTGAGGACCCTGGTGAGATATGCTACTCCCGCGGTGCCCAATTTTTTCAGCATCAACATGCTTAACCCGTCTGGGCCAATGGATTTGGAGGCTTTCGCCTTCCCGATGGCTTCCTTCACCTCAGTGGTAGAGAGGACAATTGGTGCGCTTGGTGTTGACTTGCGCAGCCTTCTGGTGACTGACCGTTTGGTTCTGTCGGCCGAAGGATGCAATGTGAATTGTCGACTAAAATAGTTCGCGCATCGCTTCGGGTCCGACGAGGCGTGGTCTCCAAAGGAGATTTCTGTTCGGTCGTCACGCCTCGTCGGATTGGACAGAGACCTCACGGTCGACCATAGTTTGCCCACTCCGGCACCGAGGTTGCAGGACTTCAGGTGCTCCCTCCACTTGTTCCGCTTGTGAACGTTGACCAGGCGTTGGATCTCCCCGTTTAGTTGCCTAATACGGGGATTACCGGGGTCCGCCTGCCGGAGGTGGTCGCGTTCATCCGCTAGAGACACCGCTTCACCCGGGAAGTCAGGACGGATCATAGGGATCCTCCCTGCCGGAATGAAACGGGCTGCAGCGGACTTCACCACCCTGCGGAACAAGCGCTCACCTACGCGAACGTCGGTTGGAGTCGAGAGAGCACTGAAGGCGTCTTCAGTGAAATCCTCAAACCGCTCCCAGTCAGCTTTTTTGAAGTTGACATAGGTGTGGCGGTCTGAGGCAACATAGTTGGCAGGTCTGTCAATCGAGATGATTATGGGTAGGTGGTCTGATGCAAGCGATAGCATAGGTCGCCACGTTATGCTATTTATCAGACCTGCGCTAGCTATTGTTAGATCTGGCGAGCTGCTGCAACTACCCACAATCCTGGTGGGGGCTTCGTCGTTCATGGTGCAGAATGTCGAATCGTCTATCTGCTCTGCCAAAATATTTCCCCTACGATCATTTGATAGGCTTGAGAACCAAAGATCGTGGTGCGCATTAAAGTCTCCGACTACCAAACGGTTTTCACCACTGAGGAGCGCACCTATGTCAGGGTGATATCCAGCGGGGCAGCAGGAGACAGGGGGTATATATGTGTTGAATATTTCGAGCTCGACATCACCTGACCGGACAGCAATCCCTTGACATTCTAAGGTGCTGTCCCTTGGGTCGATGTCTGCATCGATAAGACGATACTGCACGGTGTTGTGTAGGATGAAGGCTAGGCCTCCACCATTATCTCGCTCGCGATCTCTACGAAGCACGTTGTAACCGTCGCAGTTCGTTAACGTTGAGCTGCGACGTAGCTTCGTTTCTTGGACCGCAGCTATTAACAGTCCGTGCCGAGCCATGTAGGCAACCACCTCCGAGATCTTGCTCGAGAGTCCGTTGCAGTTGAACTGTAGGAGTCTCGTCTGTCTCGGTAAGGTTGTCGCGTTGAGGGGGGTGAGGGACTGGATCCGAGGGCCGGCCCGCCCCGGCTGTGCTTCCCGCAGTGGTGGTAAAGGCCCAGTGGATGTTGTGGGCGGTGTCGTGAGCGACACTGGCGGGGGGTTGTTGCGGCAGCAGGAGGCGGTAAAGCTCACGGACCAGTCCCTTGTGGTGCGTAGGCCAGAGCACGCCCGGAAGTGGCACCAGCCCTGGCAGGCATTACACCTGACTGAGCAGGCATTCCGGTGCACTCTGACCCGGCATACACAGCAGATGGTGGGGGCAACCAGTAGTTGCTGGTTGGCCCCACGTGTGGTGGAGCGAGGGGGCGGTGGGGTTTGGTGTTGCTGTGAGCTCCGGGGGGCCGTGGAGGCAGGAGGGGTGCTCTGAGGCACCGGCGCGGGGGGCGCAAGGGGGGATGCCGTGGAGGCTTGGGGCGCTTGAGTGCGCGAGCAACACTGGCCCACATAGGATGTGGACCACTCCCTAGTTTTCTTAAGGCCTGAGCAGACCTTAAGATGGCACCATCCGTTGCACGAATTACACCTCACCGACGTGGAATTCGGATGGAGCCTTCTCTGGCAGATGCAGCAGAAGTAGGTTTCTGGGCCAGGGTTAGGCTCGACGCCCGCCCTGGCCAGAAGTATGAGTAGCAATCCTGCTGCAAGGTATTGCACCCAGGGGGAGATAAGATTGGGGGTGTCCGGCAGCCTAAGTGGGGTTAGGTCGCCGAAATAACAGTCCTTGGTCGGATGAAATCCGAGTCACTTCGGTAACGTAGAACCGACTGTTGTGGAAGTGTCACTTCGGTAACGTAGAACCGACCGGTCGTCTCCTTCACTTCGTTTTCGTAGGAGAGAATCGGTGGTTCTTTTTTTTATAGTCTTCTTCTGGGTCCTCTTCGTTGAAGTGGGTTGCCAGATTATCTATTAGACTTTTCGAGTGCTGCTGATTAGTATGTGCGCATATCATTTTGTTTTGGATCATCGTTGATACGGACTTGTCCTTAAATTAGATTACAGAGTAGATTGATCAGCCAGCCCTAAGGGCTCCAGAAAGCCTAGAATGGTTGCCGGGAATAGATAGTGTTTTTGTCGTTCTCCTGGCAATGGCCGTCTCCACGGCTTCACACTCCAGTGCTGTGGAGTCTCGTTGACCGGGTCACTGAAGCGATACAGCTGGCTCGACCAGATCCCAAATTATGCAGGCGACCTTTCAGTCTGTATTGACTCTTCTTGGGAAGGTCCAAGAGAAGCTTATATCTTTTTAGATTATAGAAGATACTTGTTCTGCCGAAGACCTGTGATGTTTTCCCAGTTAAGGTTTCTCAGTTTTCAGTCTCCTTACGGAGCTAAACAGTTATAGTGCTAGGACCCAAGTGAGAGAGTGCTCACGAAATTGGAAATATCACTTTGTCACCCGCATATCCCAGACAGCGAATTTCATTGCTGGGGAGAAGTTGTAGGAGTTAGTCAACAGTAACCTCTTGCGGACATCGTTTAGCCGTCTGTAGCTGAATAATACTATGCACATTTCTATACTCTAGGACTCTATCGACACCTTAATGAGAGTTATTGTCAAAGACTTTCTCGATTGGAGGAAAGCACATAGCACTGTCTCTCCACACTCCAAAGCAATTTGAATGGTCAGCACGTAGAGAGCTGACTCTGTGGATCGACCCACAGCAATATTGCCATCTTTTGGTAGTCGGTGGTTTCCCAGTTTAGACAGCTCATTGCAGGGAGCTATATTCAGTACCTCTTGTCTTACCCTACGCGTCGCCTGCACCGCCACCAAATCCTGTGTTCAAAACTGTAATGACGAAGAAGTCTCAAAATACCTAATTATCTCTGGGGACAACCTTCTTGCGATAACCGCCGAAGCGACCACCGCGTGACGCAGGTTGCCCTGGACTAGTGATAGAAACAATTAATTAAATTGAACAAAATTTTATTTTATTTATTTTTTTTTGTGAAATGGAAATTGTAACTACTACAAAAATAATAACAAATATATACCACTTATGCCTACATACAAATCGATGGTGCTTCCTCTGTACTTACTCAGCGTATTCAGACAAACTACATATTATAATTCAAGTTCTGTCAAGAGTTAAGATATTTGTCGACAACGCTACGATGGAATAATCGTTACTAGCCGATGTTAGTCAAATTTCACGACGTTCAAAGACAACCATTTCAGATTTAGTATCGCGGATCATCGAAATATACTTGCATATAATGTGGATTTTATCTCTATTTACATAATTATCTATATATATGTATAAGTTCGTGAATATACAGGCCTCTGACTTTAAATCGATTAAGATAAAACGGATAAATAAAAATAATAATAATCGTCTTTCAGAAATTGCATATAGAATAAGACCCAGCACAAATATCGCAATTCACTAAATTTGTATAATTTTGGGGATTCAAAGAATTGAAATATTCTTTAAGAGCGTTTAAGATTTCGTCCTTTTTACGAGACAAAAATGCATATGTTAGATCTTTATATTTTTTTTGACAATGCAAAAAGATGCGATACAATATAGATTCGGCTGGTATGAAAATTTGTATTGTAACTCTTAATTGCTCTAGCCAAACTTCAATGAACTCCTGTGCTAACTTCATAAGGAAACGGAAGGCTTGCTCTGAGAATGCGTCTGCCATCGTAGTTATTATGTCTTCGAAGCTGTCGGCATTTACGACAATCTCACAAAGCCTTGCACCATATTCAGCTAATGAAATTAAGACCCTATTAGGCAATACAATTGACGCCATGCCAAGTGCTCCAGCTCCAGATTTCAGTGGTTGTTTACTGTTGTTTAAGTATAACAATCGTGAATTGTCTGCAGTAGTTACTTCTGAATGAGCTGCTGGTAATGGTTGGGTAACTGTGTTCAACACATTGGGACCCTGATTATGCTGAATGTTGTTTCGTAACGTACTTGTATCGACCGCTACTTCGTTGTTAAGTACAACTCCTTCGCCAGCTGATCCGAATGATGGACGTACCTTCGCTTCATTTAACTTTTTATTTACTTTATACAAATCATTCAGATATTGTTTAGAAGGCATGTCGTTCACGCTGCGTATAATGTCCACATTCCCGCGTGTTTGGCCCCTAATACGGATTGTATCCTTTGTCATTTTGTCGAATATTTTCCTAAAATATGTACATATATATGGATATGTATGAGTATGCATGTAAAACAACTAACTTTTTAAAAAGTACGTTTTTCTTCAACTTTTGTATATACATACATTAAAAGTAATTCCAAGGTACTTAAAAACTTATTTTTCATAGGGCAATTGACTGCTGTGAAACACATAAATCATTTGGTTATATGAAGAAGCCATGATTCAATAATAAAAGGTTCTGTAATTTATTACTACTTATCTTTAACAGTCCTTAATCTTTAGCTGTATTTTGGCAGTAGGGAGAAATGGAAAATAGTAGTAAAACGGTTCACAATTTCTTAAATAGTTGAAATAAAGATTCGCAACAAATATTCAATTAGCAAAGGAATTATAGTTGAATGTGTAAATTATACTTAAACATTTTTTTAAATTTTATTTTTTAAAAATAGCTTTTTATTTTAAACTGTATTTTGTTGGAAAATTAAACACACCCCTTATTAGCGCCTATGATAGTTCTTGTATTATGTAAACGGAAATTTTTTGAACAATTTCGGAAAAATCACGTTACATTGGCAAAACCGAGTTTATTTCCAAGTTCAACATTGAGTATTTTATTGAGACTGATAAACATGTTAAACAATTATTACAATTTATATTATTTTTGCAAAAAGGTATCCTTTTCTTTTATTTTTTCCTACTCTTAAATTGTAACTTTGAATGAAGGGATTTGCCCCGAACTTTGTGAAGAATCAAGCAGTTGTTTTTGAAAAATACTTCGTAAGTTACTTTTAAAGTAGGGTAATTTCCGGCAGGATATGTAGTACACATACATATGTATGTATACAATTTTTATTCTATGTACATACCTTTGACGATTACTTAGGGATTTTCGATAGTCCAGAATGGTCGCATGTCGTGTTTCACTTATTAGTGTTGATGCCAGTTGAAAATTTGTTACAGAGTGTGTGAATAACACCAATGACCCAGCTAGTTGCACTACATCCATGCCAGAAACCTCTTCATTATCGCCATATTTCTGCAGAATTGTGAAAAAAGCGAATGTACACAAGTAGTGTAGGTTTACATATTTTAAAACTTACAAGTATTAGATCTAATACTCCACTTGCTATCCCCGCACCAGACAATACGATTGATGAAATGTTCATCCCATTCACAACAAGTTCTGTAACCTAGGAGAAAAAAACATATATATATATACACGTGACTTTTCAAATTCAAATAAATTGGAATGCATCATTGCTTTTGAAAATCAAGGAATAACACCGATTCACAATAACGATACGGTTACGATTTTGAAATAAAATAGTATACATTTTTACCAAAAAAAATATGTATTTAGTAAATATATGTATACTATGCATGTGGTGGGTGATTTTATCACTTATAAATATTTCGATTTCAAGGTCATTTACATAAATGCGTAGAATCCTTTACAAAGTGGAAGTATAAGTTTAACATTTTACAGAATCCTTAATAAAAACTTACTACCTGGTACTGTCTTTAGATATTTGTTCAACAGAAACGGGATCAATTTAAGGATATTCGCAAACATTTTTTTATGATCACGAACAATAAGCGTCTTATACTAATATATCTTAAAACGTCCACTAAATCTCGTGATTCTATTCAAAGAATGTTGACGGAAAATACACAACCACAAAATTCCATTACCTTTTTTTAAACTAGGCAGAAGGAATTAGTTGCCACAAAATCAAAGACAAGTGTGCAATGTATAAGAGCAAAAGAGTTGATGACTTTTAATAAAACCTAACCATAATTACTTGATTTTCAGGCTCCTAACTCCTTTTTATAATTCATGTTTTTTTTTTTAAATGATTGTTTCAATAAATGAATTAAAAATTTACTGAACACTTTCAAGGCAAATTCAAATCTACATATTGCCTATCATATCAACTGCCTATGGAGTGCATTGCCTTGCGTGTCCATTTCTTCTTATTTATATGTAGTGTAGAGAGCGACATTCTCTCTTTTGTTAACATGCTGTTCTGTTCAAACTAGGAATGTCAATTTTGGGCATTTTATTGATCCTGGGATCCCGAATTTCACGAAGCTTTGATTCGTAATTTTTAATTTCTCAAAAAATATAACACATTTGTAACCGTTGTATTATAGAAGTATACAAAATAACATTAATATAACAAAGAGAACTATTTGTTGTAATTCATGTATGTATTTATTGGTCTTTTCAATACATACATATATAAAAAGAAATCAACAGTTGTCAACTTGTTATTTTTGTTACATGTTTAATTTTCTTATTTCAATACAACTCTGAAAGATATTTTTATATGATCGACTCTTTCTGTTTAAAATCATTTGAGGTTTATTTTTGTTTGAAAAAATGTACATATTTTTAAGAAACCGATCTCTCATATTTATTAAAAACGGTGTATTGCTGATTAATTGCCTGAATACCACATGCAATAGTGCACGAAATTGCACAGTGCATCCATACTTTCCACTATTATTTGTTTTGCCATTGAAAGGTAAATTTTTGATGATACAAAATTTGAAAAATAAATGGCTATTAAATTCACTGTTTTCTGCAATTCCGGTTTTTGAATAGACTTATCGCGGGATATTCGAGAGTTAAAAAATGCTGGGGTCCCGAAATTCCGGGATTGACATGCCTAGTGCAAACATTGCGTTAGTGTTGTGCTAATCATGTAGCTTATAACAACAGTATGGTTTGAAACTCAATATTTGTGATTCGTTGCAGGAGCTAGACTACGTACATTACATTTAAGTTCATTTGCATATGTAGATATACATATGTACATACATATGGGCAAGTCCCAAATAAGGTCTACCGCGAACGGAAAATTCAAAGTGGTCAGAGTTTGTTTTTATTATATTTCAGCATAAGTTAAATATGTATATGATATGGATATAAAATAGTTTAGACTTTTCTCTAATTATAGACCGCTAAATAGGACTTCAAAAAAAAAGGCCTTTTCGGCTTTTTCATTTGCACCTTTTGCAAACAAAATATAACATATTTTCTTTTTGTATTGAGCCTGTTTTAACTGGATCCATATAATTGCTGTAATTCCGATATTTGTAGCCTCTTATATAACATTGAAAAAAACTCTAAGAAACTTTGGAAAACGAAGATTTTCTAATTCGATCTTACCCTTATCCTTGTGTCGCGTCCGTTACCAAAAAACTACACAAGTTGTTCCTATAAGCAAACATGTCCTCCAACCAAACAAAAATTTTTTTGCAATTAAGTAGGCATACATATGTATGTATGTACATAATTCAAAAAATAAAATAATTTTTTACCGAACTGTTGAATGAGTACAAAATTTCACTTAAACAATAATATGTGCATATTAACATTTTTGTTTATAGATGGAAAAAAGTGAAAGTGCAGTAAATTACATGCATGCAATCTAGTTGTACGTTACTTTTAAGTCTCTTTATTACTTTGTTGCACTTGAAATGTATTTTTTGTTTATTCATATGAGAATTTAATTAAAAAACTAAAACAGACCTATTTACTGTATATTACTCATTGAGGTGGTCGCCATGTTATATATGTAGTATGTAGACTGCTGGTTCGAGTCACGGGAGAAATAACATCAAAATGACTAAGAAAACTTTTCTGAAGGGAATCGCTACTCGGCAATTTTTTGCCAAACCCTTTTTAGTGCATTTTTGAAAGCTGGTCAACAAAAATTCATTTGGCTTTTCGGATGCCGTTTGGAGTCGGCATGAAGCTTATATGGTTGTTCGCCATTTAAATAAGTATAAGACTGCAAATTTGAGAAAAAACTCGGCATAAATCTCATAGGAAATGATATACTTTATACAATTTATTATGTATTATTATTATTATTATTCATTGGTAAAAATTTGTCGCGTCCGCAATGTCGCGTCCGCAACCATGCATTATCTCGTACCCAACTTTTTATAAAGATATTTTAACTTTCGTAAATCTACAAACGGAGGGCCTTATTTGACCTTACATCACTCATTTAAAAAACTTATATTATCCTCTAATTTTCGCTAAGTTTTACATACTTTCGCAAGCATTAAAAAAATTATTTCGTTTCACGTCGCGTCCGAACCATATTATATATTGATATATATAAGGACTTAAATCCTTAAAGTCCCCAAAAAATATATGGAGCGAAGCATCCCGGCAGTGCTTTGCAATTATTATAATATGGATTGAGTTCGCTTCTTTTTCCTGCCTTTTAACAAGAATTAAACACGTGCGAATGGCGCGTCCGCAACCCAGGACTTACCCATATGTACGTATGTTAGTAATAACTTACCACCGATATTTCTTTGCCAGCAGCTGCCGCAGCTGTCATGACCTTAGTGGCACCAGACGCACCTATACCAATAACACCTGAACATACACCTACCCAAGAGTTTCTGGCTTGTGAATCACCGAGGCTAATCGTCTGCTCGTGCTGATTACGATCTACTAAATTAAATGCCGATCGAAACGTGGAATATATAGCAGTGGTTGCACCAATCGCTGTAGCACCAAGCAATACAGGGGGAGCGACTGTCACCATCAAAGCAGCTAATGGTACTGCCGCGGCTCCAAATCCGGCTACAGCCGTCGCTGCGTAGCCGAGTGCTTTCCGCCAAGCACTGCCATTCGGTGTGGTATGCACCTCCAACCGCACCGATCCATTGCTGTCGGTTGTGTAAATACCATTTTGCGGTGCTATCATTATACCCGCAGGGAGATCGTTATTTAATAAATATGCTTGCCAGTTTTTATACACGCGTCCAAGTTCATCAACATATATCATACAGCAATGTGCACTATCACCCCTACCTTTAAACAGATAAAATGTAGGTATTAACTTTACATACGAAATATTGTATACATATGTATGTATGTACATACATATATACATAAGTATGCATTATCAAATCATTATTGAAGAACGCCCTATCTTAGAATATCGTTGAAAACGCCAACGACAAACAAAAAAAAATTAATAAATAAAAATAAAAATGGTTCAAAAACAACCTAATCATTACAGAGCATATTCCTTCTGCACGTATAGTATAGCATTTGACCACTTTCGGGTTTTTGGGAGAGTATTGTGTTAACGGTACGAAGTTGGCGGTTGCTTCAGCAGAAAATGTTGACTTCCAAATTTTACTTAATTTAATATGAAAAAACTATTTAAAGATAAATTAAGTTTCTCTTTTTTGCTAATAAATGCCGTTAACCTGCCAGAAGTTACCATTTTTTACCAGTAATTATTTATCGTTTTCCTCTCTGTGGTTTAATCCGAATTTATGTGATCGCACTATACGTTGAAGATAGAAGAAGATAGTCTATCCATTACTTTAGAAACAACAGTTCAAAAGTCGTATACGGGGTGATATCATTTTTTTAATTGTTTAATGACAATGAAAACTCCAAAGCGGATTGTGATTATCGAACGAGCAGTTACTCCATAAATAATATTGCCAAAGGGCTTCGATAGAAAAGTGCTTAACTAAGTTAAACTAAGTACATTAAAATGTAATAAGATAAAGAAAGGCACTCACATTTTTACTTACTTGTGCATTTTCGAGTTCGAAATACAGGATGACAAGAAAATTCCTTCGCCACTAGTGCAGCTTTTGTGCTTTCGCAATCGGTAACAAACACATAAAAAATTGCACTTAAAGAGTTCCCGTTTGTGTACTTTGCTGTTTGATATCCATATAAAGAAATTAATCAATTGCTTTCATTTTTCCCATGTGTACTCACTTTGAGCCCAAACACTATCGAAAATCGATTGCCGCATTTCCTTTATTCTGTTCCTCCCTTCGTCCTGGTCAGGTATAAGCTTATTTATTTTATCAATCAAAACACCACTTTGCTCTGCGGATAATCTGTGTAAAGATTTCAAACATTACTGCGTAGCATTAAAATCATTATTTTGTAAATCAACACGGTTTCAATAATTTTTAATTTAAATACTTAACTTTTCAATTCACTTACATATGGTTCAGTTTCAGATAAGGCAAGCCATGAAAGAAAATATATTTTTTTCATAATGTTGTGTGAAATGGCGTTTAATATGAAACATTATTTTGTAAATCGCTCAGAAAAAATAATCAAATAACAAGTATTTTTTTTTTTTTATCAAAAACAACACTCATTTTCCCGTTTAATTTTTCGTTTGAATATAATGAAATTTTTGTGAATTGTTATTTATGATCAGCAATAATTACTATTTCAAGTTTGAAATTAAATTTTATATCCGAGAAATAAAATAACGCTCAGGAAATGGGTTTTATTGACTCGTTAAAAAATTAAAAAGTTATCAATAATGTAACAAATTTTTTTTCGAAAAAACTTTCCATTGACACTTACGATACAGGTACAGGTAGGGCCACATGCAAGACCTATTTTTTACGTTATGGAAGCCATTAGGTATGTACATATGTATCTACTTACTAATGTACTTATGTATGTATGTCTAAAATCGTTTTAATATGCGGTATAACTCGGTATGCCGCTGAGATCAAGGTTCGAAATTCAGCCGGGGTGGGTAAAAACTAAGTCAGAGAAAGAGGTTTTTCTAGTGCTGAGCGCTGACAAAATCTCCGAGGGTATTTCTGTTATGAAAAACTGCCCAGAACATAACTCTGACGTTCGCAGTCGTCATTAAACTGTTAGTCATTATCTTGATTTTTGTACGAAAGTCGGTTTCTTCTGCTTTTTCCGTTCTAAATATGTAGCTAAGTGTATTCTATTTAAGTAGTCTGACTTGAAAATTCGTGATCCTAAATTTTTATTTGAGCGAGAACATACAAATACCTATAAAAATGGTTGTTCATTGTGCTTTGCTTAAACAGGGTACGTACGATTGCAGCGTGGCATTGGACATTCCTAACCATACATATGCTATATTACTTGAGTGATATTGCTTTAATGTAATAGCTTATTAAATACTCAGTAATTTCATTGTAGTTAATTAAAAAATATTTTTTGAATCGTGTGAATCTCATAGAATGCCAATACGTTCTACATAGTTTTCAACTTACAAGTCCCAAATTATTTCTTCGTTAAAGCCGCTGTTGTTAGCAAACTCCTGCTGTACTTCAATAACCGTTCGAGGTCTTTTGCGCCTTGTTGGGGTTGGCTGTATGTCCAGTTGAACATTCCCTTCATTATCAAGTGTGTACTCGCCATTGTGCGGTGCTACCATTATGCCGTCTGGTAAGTCGTTATCTTTCATATAAGATGTCCAGCTAGTATATGCTTTACCATTCTCGTCCTCGTAAAGCAAACATGTTTCTGAATTAACCAAAATACATACATACATACATACATATGTATATGAAATAAAGGAGTCTTATGTAGGTGCTTATTAAAACAATTAAACATAATGATAAAAATATTCATATGCAGGCCTATCATGAATTCCGTCGGAGCTCCCGACGTGACAACATCGGAAAAATGCTATTATCTATTCCGACGTGATCACGAAATTCTTACGAAATTTCGAAATCCAGGAGATTGCCAACACGGATTCCGAGTGAAACGCAATTTTGACAGTTATTCGTTAAAAGAAAATATCGGCAGAAGTGAAAGTAATAATTAAAACGAACAAAAAAATACATGCCAAATACAAATAAATGTAGTTTGTGTGTAATTAATTAATTTCTTTAAACACTGATTTACAAATCTGCATTATAAAATTCATAGTAATTTCTTACTATTTTTATCCACTACAACAAATTCCATCCAAAGAAATCACAGATCTACTTGTATCCACGCAAGCTTAATAATTTTCTTAGATGATTGTAAAAGTTGGAATCTTCTGTGGGGTTCACCAAGGTGCAACAAAAGTATCAAAAGAACATATTCAACAGTGACCATTTTCCCATTATCTCAAAAATAACCCTAGCCCAGGAAAAAAACAAACACTACTTTAAAAAAAAGTTTTTACTCAACCTCGCCGATTGGAAAAAGTTCAACAAAACTATCGAAGAAGAGCTGTCAAGAAGATCGCATTCTAAAAACATTAAGAATGAAGCTAATAACATCGCAATATGCATTCGTGAAGCAGCTAACACTTCTATTCCACAATCGTCCAGTAAAATAAAGAAAAACATGCCTTGGTGAAATTAAACATTAGCAAACCGCCGCCATCAAAAGATGACGTCCTGGCATACTTTCCAAATATCTCCTACACAACAAAATCTTCTTGAATATAAAAAGCGTAACGCCATCTTTCGAAGGGAAATGAAGCGCATTAAAAAGCGACTTTTGAAGATTTTGCCAGTTCGATCAACATAAATTCAACTTCACAAGAACTATGATGCAAAGTTCGGAGACTAACTAATCGTAATAAACAATCATCGATACGAGTATACGCAATAAAAACAGGTCAAGGGATAACAACCGTATCAGGGCCTATATCCAATATTCTCGCTCACTGCTGGTCTGAAAGTTCCAGTGACTCAAATTTCGATAGTCAATTTATTCAAGCAAAAAACTCTCAAATAACGCCAAATAAAGCAACTAACCCAGAAGCCGGAAATTGGAAACTCCTATTTTAGTGGAGGAACTAGTTACAACTTTGAAAAAAAAAAAAAAAACTAAAGGAAAAACGCCAGGCTTTGACCGAATCTAATACGCGATGATTAAGCAATAAAATGTATCTGCAAAGACGAGGCTTCTTACTTTGTACATCAACATCTTTAATACAGGCACTATGCCACAAAACTGGAAATGTGCAACCATCGTCCCCATCGCAAAGCCACAAAAAGAGCCTAACCTGTGTTTACTCTAATCTATATCGACTGAGCAATGGAATACCTCCACTTTTAGTTTTACTTTTTTGAATTGCCTATAGTCAACCACTGCACCTATGCTGACGACATATATATATATTATGTAATATTAAAGATGCTAAAGAATCTACCGAGGTCTATGAAAAAGTGCTAAGAGATATTGGCGACTGGGCATTAAAATCCTGGGACAAAATATCGCTGGAGGAAACCAAAAGGCTGCACATTTGCAGAAAGACTAAATGCTGTTCCCTATTAAAATTTAAAAAAAAAAAAAACATTTACTCCCCAGACTCAAGTTAATATCATAGTATGATAATCATACTTATCTTACAAAGTATACGTTCACATAAATATATGTAAGTACACTCATACACATCACGAAAACAGTAATTCTTAGCAAAATCGATTACGGACTCTACTTATATGGCTCCACATCCAAAACTACACTCAACATCATAAAATTTACCACAAAGCCATGGGAACTAATCTCTTTGCTTTCCGCGCCACATCAATTAAAAACCTTTTTATTGAATCGGGCTTACTTACCTCTAGTAGAAGAACGGATACACGAGATCAATTCCAAATTAATTCCAAAAATCTTATACCCAAACACTTCCGTAAATAGAGAAGATATACAAACCATCCAACGAAAATTCAACGTCACACCAGCTCTGTCCAAAATAATAAAACTTCGCCGCAATTTCGACTTGGAAGAAAAACCACACATATCCCGAAATCATAGTCCGTCTTTTAATATGAACATCCACTCATGCGATACTTCTTTACATATTTACAAAAAAGAAAACACTCCAAATGTAATGAATGAACAATTGCTTCTTGACCTACATATAAAAATAACGGCTGGTCCATCGACGGATCAAAACTACAAAACAATATTGCATACAGTATAACATCAGAAACTGGCGACTATGTATATTAGTTTAAAATCCATGTTCGCATAGTCATCAATATTCTCTGCAGAAGCAGCAGCAATACACGAAGCCTTGGTATTTACCCTCCAGAAAAAGACAAAAACCATAATATGTTCAGACAGCCTTTTGGCGATCCAAGCAATTCGAAATCCAACCTACAATAACTGGGACACAATAAACGAAATAAGAGAATTACTGATAATAAAGAACAAGTCACTCATGCTATTATGGTGCCCTGGTCATGTAGGAATAGAGGGAAAACACCTATCCAACAATAACCAGCCCAAGAATAGAAAAACTTGACGTAAAACGACTTATAAATTTACACATAACAGACGAAAAGCAAAAAGCAATAAAAACCTATAAACACTTGCACTACTCCGACGTCCATAAGGAATATACCCCCCCCCACACTACCCAACAAATGAACATGGCTTCAGAGCCAGAATTTTTTTTCGTCTTCGTCTTGGGCATACAACTCAAACACACCAGTGCATTTTAAAGAAAGAAAAACAACCCATTTACACCGTCTGTCACACTAACCAAAAACTACACCACATCCTAAATGAATGTCAAAAACACGCCATTGCAAGGAAGGATATCTTCAATTCAGAAAGTATAAACAACATCTTAGCAACTCCCAGTCAGTCAAACATTGAAAAAATTGTCAATAGCATCAAAACAATAGAAATAACAATATAAACATAAGAGAAAAACTTCAGAATTTACAATCAACCGAGAGCTGATGGTCTCAATAGCCAGCGCTAAAAATAAACTAGTATCTATAAATCCCCAGGATGTTTACTTTTCACCCAAACTTTTAGGCGTATATGTCCATTACGTACATATATGCTCCTAATTCGCGTTTAAAAGAATATACATACATACATATGTATGTAGAGCATACGCCTTCCGCAAATTGCTATTCACTATCAGTAATTTTCATAGAAAAATCTGTGTGGCTACTATGGTTTTTGACTCGGTTTATTCAAACCGGATTCCTCCGGATTTTTCACAAATGTTTGTACGTTTTTTTTGAAATCTTGATTTTTTAAATATGGAATAAATCGGTTTTTTAATTTCCAAAGGCGGGGTTTTAACTAGTCATAAAGATATAGCCTTTGAGAAATATTAGAAAGACGACAGCACATCGACTAATTTTACATCCAATATATTTTTATTGAAACAATTTTATATCTGTGGCTTCCCGGCATAACCGAAAAAGTCATTTACAGCAGTTTTCGTGTAAACGCTACCTAAAGTTTTGAAACTGTATGAAATATGCAGTTATTCGGTTTGTAAATATCGAGAAATCAGCCACAATATTGAATATGAAAGTACTTATTTACATTCTTTCGAATGATTAACACCTACAGATGTTGATTTTGGATTAATACGAATTTGCAAAAAAAAGAACTTTTTCGGTTATGCCGGGCAGCCACAGATATATTCGAAATCCAAATAGTTTGTAGTAAAAATTTAACAAGGATATTTTAGGAGATTTTATATATTTAGAAAATTGTCACAAGCAGACGAAAAAACCTTTAAAAATTGTATAACGCCTTACTGAAACTAATGCCTGAAGCTAGCAGTCTCAGTCTCTAAAGGCCAGTTTTTCATTGCAAGTTGAACTCTGTTTGTCGTTTAAACTCAGTATGCAGGATTTCAGTCAACTTTAAACGGAGTTTAAACTAATGCCTCTATTATGTATGGAGACTAGTGAAACCGTGAAAGCGAGGAAAGGCAATAGTCTCTAATTCATTGTCTCAAATTTTGAGATTTGAGATTATACCAAATTGCAGAATACGAGCATGAGACTGCTTACTGAATTAGGGCATTCAACTACCAAGCTTACGCCTACTTATATATGGTGGGAGGCCAACAGGCCATCTAAGTTTATTTACAGCATATTTTGTAAACACTTTTTGAACTCCCGCAATTTTTTTTAGAGTAAATATCGTAGTACGGATCCGAAATTATTGAACTGTATTCAAGGCGGCTTTTAACTAATGAAATGAAAATCGTCTTCAAGGTCATAGGATCTTTAAAATCTTCAGTATTACGTCTGATGAAACCAATCATGGCAAAAGATTTAGCACAAATGTAATCAATATGGTTAGAGAAAGAAAGTCGAGAATCAAAAACGACTCCCAAATCTTTCATTTCACTACTGCGATGTAGTGAATAACTGTTTAATATAAAATTGAAAAAGGTAATATTAGGTTTCCTTGAGTAAGTAACCACGCAACATTTATTTGTATTCAATAATAGGTGATTGTCATTGCGCCACCTATTTAGGGCGTTTAAATCGTGTTGAAGGTTGATGCAATCATTTATGGTGTCGATTTGTAAAAACAGTTTTACATCATCAGCAAACATATGACATTTAGCAAATTTGAATTGATTGGGTAATTCATTTATGAAGATGAGAAAAAGCAAGGGTCCACAATGTGTTTCTTGAGGAATTTCTCGACAAGGCATCGATAAGTATTGATGACTTACTAGATCCAATTGTCACTAATAGTTTCCAGTTTGATAGAAAACTAGAGAACAGTTCAAAAAGCCTACCATTTATTCCGTATGATTTAAGCTCGAGTACGAGAATGGAGTGATCAACTTTATCAAACGCTTTTGAGAAGTCTGTGTAAATGATATCAAGCTGTGCGTAATTACCAAAACCATTCATTATTTGGTTAGTAAGCAAAGCTAGATTAGAGGTCGTTGATCTTCCTGGAAAGAATCCGTGTTGACAATCAACTATAGCAATATTAATATTATCAAATATTTTTTTGTGAAGAATATGCGATCACCACATTTTTATATTGGGAGCAAATCCTTCAGTGTCCTGTTTTGTACTAAATTTAAACTTAGAAATAGACATGAGAACATCATCTTCCGAGATATCGAAAAATTAAATAGCTGATAAGGAAGCTGAATGAATTTACCATCAATAATGCGGGCGGATATTCTAATACGCTATTGTTGTTTTTGTTACAGTTGAGTTATACATATTGACCTACATATTTTGTGATTTTTTTTTCTTTTATTTTGTTTATTTTTTTGTTTTGTTTATTTTGTATATAAGTATGTAAAGTCTTTGAAATAAAAAAATTCTTACAGACTATAAATAATTCAAGTATATTATATGTACATTAGAAGGAGGGGAGAAAAGATAAAATAAGAATGAGATAAAATTAAAAAATATCTTAGGACTATAAGTACAGATAATATACACTTGTTATAACAAACAGAAGAATGACTTAAGATTGTTAATTTAAATGCCATGCGGCGACGTAAAGTCAACATCCAAAGAATTAAAGAACAAATTTAATTCTGAACAATTCCTCGAAAAAGGGGCATTTGCACCATATGACGTTCTAGAGAAATCAATGTGTAGGGTTTGAAACTGCCTTGCGGTTCTTATAAGGGACGTTAAACTGAACCCTCCTAAGGAGCGCAGGACAGTCAACAGTCCCAGTGATGACGCCAACAACAAACAAGCACGACAGAATAGATCTTCTGTTTTCAAGCGTATTTAAGTCAATCAATAGACAATGAGATCGATAAGATGGCAAAGGGTCTGACAATTTTAATGATCGAAGAGCAAATCGAAGAAAAACTTTCTGAACTCTCTAAAGTCGATAGGAGAGGCCTAATTGGTAGAGCCTCCAAATAAAGGCAGCGCACTCAAGCCTCGATCTAACAAATGCACAATACAATGTTTTGAGAGTATACGGATTTGTGAAGGCAGAGCAATTGCGACGAACGAAAGCCAGCATCGAATAAGACCGGGTTATGACATAATTGATGTGACTGGCGAAATTCAACATCGAGTCAAAAATAACTCCTTAGTCCTTAATCTCATTGATGGATTTTAAGGCGGAGCCTACCATAATATAGAAAGTATTCAAAGAAATGTTTGATCTAGCAAATGCTATATGGAAACATTTAGCTGTGATCAGCGACAAACGATTTAGACAACACCAATTATAAACCTTATCAAGATCGCGTTGTAGCTTTTCAGAATCCCTAGAGCTGTTGACAACCGCGAAAATTTTAAGGTCGTCAGCATACAACAGATAATCAGCAAATGAAAAGCAAGAGGCAATATCATTGATGAATAGAATAAGAAATTGAGGTTCAAGACTGCTACCCTGCGGAACACCAGAGGACGCAGTAAATGGATGGGATGTGGCATTATTCACAGTAGCAACACTGAGTCTATTATTGAGATAAGACTTTAGCCACAGTAAAAACATATAATGAAAACCCATTGCAGCAAGTTTGAGCGGAAGTATACGGTGAGATACTACTTTGTCAAATGCCTTAGAAAAATCCGTATAAATAGTACATATTTACTTGGCATTTGTTTTGAAAAGCATTAATGCAATACAAATTTCTATAAATTCCATTTGTGTCCATCTACATATATGTATGTATGTATATCCATAATAGAATATTGCGATATCGGACAATTTTTTTATTATATCTGACAAAGGGACTGATTAATATCGTTTTTAGATTCGATTTTCAAATACAATTTTCTTTTTGAAGTTCGGAACATACTATAGTAAATTTAAATGGCCTATAAAACAGTAAGCTCGGAAATTTGCTAAACCTACTAAGTTTTTAAATGTTTTTTTTTTTTAATTCTACACAAATTTGAAATTAGGTTTACAAATTTTGATAGAGAATGAACCACGATACGAACACTTTAAGGTAAAACCGTTCTGAAGTATTTTGGAAAGCTTTTCTGTAAGTTTGGTTTGGAGAAAACCCGGTTCGTTCCAGTAAACACCACCATCTCTTAATTTGTCGGACATAATTTACTGCCTGATTCTGTGTTCTTCATAAATTATCAAACATTTACAAATATTCAAAAGTTTTTATTTTGTCAATAACATTTTTTCACATTTATAATTAAGAAAAGAAAAAATCTTTTTATTTTTGATTAGAATATTGAAAACTTGATAGATTTTCAGAATTGAATATTTGGAGTCGTCAGTAAACCGAATAGCACTAAATATTGACATTGCTCGTTGGCTTATTTCCAGTGTCGCCCACTTTCCTTCCCTCATTTGTAAAAGCAAACTAAAATAGTATTAGCAATATTTCTTTTTAATGCGTATTTTTGTTTTGCCTCAAGGCGAATTTGGTAAAGCTGCGTTTGTAATCTGCTGATATTTGCAGTGATACAACAAATGTCAAATTGAAGTTGTTGGTTTACATTTATTTATTTACAGTATTATTTCTGATTATCGTACATTTATACTCGTACTAGTAGGATGATCACGTGTTGCCATTGAATGTGAAAATACTTTCGTATCGGAATTTTGTTTGCATTTAGTTTCTTTGATTTGATTTAAAAAGAGTCAGTAACAAATAAATAAAATAAAATAAAGAACGTTACCGTCTCTTGCTATTTGCTAAAAATGGTGAATTTTTAATTTTGTCCTTTTTTAAATAAAGAGAAATATTTGGCAAGAAAACAATGATATTGCTTTACTGATGACACATTAGGAAATACATAAGTTTATTATATGAATATTTGAGGTTTAAAGTAGTATTGAAAAAAGTGATAAAATATTTAACGCATTTGTCGTCTCGTCATCGGCACTTAATTTGAAAAATGAATAGTTTTGACGAGCACGTATATTTTAATAGACGATCGAACGTTATGCGTTATCCCCTCGTTTTCGTCTCTTTATTCGATTGTCAAATCGAAGCTCATCATACATTATCGTTTTTAACTTATCTTTAGTTTATTTATTTATTTGCCTGTCAAATTCATCTGTATAGCCTGTCGGAAAATTAGAAAGAGAAGCCTTGCGATGCTATTGAAACTATATGTTTCTGAATTACAAATATTTTCGTGGAGAAAGTTTGATGTATCCAAAATCGTCTTTTAGAAACTATGTGTATTTTTCATTTAACGAAATATGTACATACCTACATATCATCATAGTATGTGCTAATTCCATTATATTAGCATTAAAAGGAATTTTTTATTAACATATTGTTTTCATAGAAAAATATTTGGTTTCTCCTAGCTATAGTTTCTGATTTTTGATTTTCATACACATGTACATATAAACATGTATAAAAATTAACATTTTTTCAATTTCGACGTATGCATAAAAATATACAATGGTATATATGTAAATAAAAGGAATAAAGCGAATAAAAAACTTAAATAGTTCATGATAATGTTTTATGATCATTCGAAATTATTTGTCGTTAAGTTTATGGGGCAAATAAATTTATCATTCGCTGGTCAAAGTACAAAATTATGTTATGTAAGCGTAGCTATTGTATTTCAAAAATTAAAAAAAAAATTTACCAATAAGTACATAATTATGCATTGTAAGCGTAGCTATTGTATTTCTTAATTTGAAAGAAATGCTTTCGAAATTTCTTGTTAAAAAAATCAGTAACATTTTACTATTAATTGTTTACTTTTTAAGAAAGGGGAAAAAATTCCATACTAGGTAGAACAACCCTTTATAAGGGAGTGTCAAAATTTGAATGTCATTATTTTCATAACCTCTTGTAGTTGAGTCATGGCATGTACGATTAAAAATTTCAAAATATTTTTAGAAGGCTGGCAAACTTTATAATACAATAGGGGTATTCGGGATATGTTGTATTTGCCATTGTATTTTGTATTCGTGGTTTCTGTGGTTTTTGTAGAAAATGTAGTAAAATCTAATATTTTCGTTTTCCTGCCTTTCGAATTTTCGCGGTACGTTACGTACTTTTGTTTATTTGTTGGTGGCACATACATATGTATGTATGTATGTACATGTGAACTCGTAAATCAGACGTTCGGGAATTTTTACAATGACATGAAGGCAGATATTACAACAGGGTGTCTTCGCGATTTACTTGTGTACTTCCGAATTGTAAAAATAGTAAATATTAATACGAATACAACAAATCCCGAATACTCCTACTTTATAATTCCAAATGTGGCTAACGTCTTTATGTTGTGCCACACAAGCAATGGAAATCAAATAAACCAAAAATTAATTGATAAAATTTGTAAATATGTACATAGGAAGGACTATTATTATTTTGATAACAATTGCGTTAACTGTTTATTTATATCTTAAGAATAAAATTAGTAGTAGTAGTGCTATACATACACCTACATCGTAAGTACATATGTATGTACATATGTAAGTAAATGCAGAACTCATACCTTCAACACACACACGCTTGACCAAAAAATCTTCGAATTCTCTCCCTTCTAAGATATTTTTACTTTCTTTTGATGTGACAAGTACATGTAGAGCCATTGTATTCTGTTTAAGATATTTATCTACAAAGCATAAATCTACAATCAACGAATTTCATATATGTATGTATGTATGTATGTTCATAAATATGGTTGGGTACTCACATGTGGTTGCAAAATGCTGTTGGAGACCGCCGATCGTTTTTTGATTGGTTGTAAAACACCCTGGAGTCATAGAAACTTCTAACTCGACATCTCCATTTTCGTCAAAACTGTAAATACCATTCAAAGGTGCGACCATAATACCCTCTGGTAATTTATTTTCTCTTAAAAATAAATTCCAGGAAGTAAATTTAATCCCACGATTGTCTATGAAAATATTTTTTTGAGCTGTAGAGAGACATTGTATTAAATAAATAGTCGAATATTAGAAATATTTGTGTTCTACTTATTGTATCCACTTTTCTTAGTATACGATGAGAATAAAACTCTCGCGAATTGATTACGGGCAATTCAGTTTTCTGCGTGACAAGAGCATAAATAAAGTTTGGTTCCGACTTTTCACCTCCAATTTTACCTTAATTTACATATTTAATTAAAGGGCATGTTTAGACTTATATTGGATTTGGTTACTTTTGTTTGCTAAATCTCGCTGAACTTCCCGTATTGTAGGGGATTGCAAGTTGTCACCGGTATTTAAAGCTGATGATTCCAAAACTTCCATATTCACATGGTTATACAAAGAATTCGAAGCTTCAGCTGATTTACCTAAAATTTCCAGTTCAACTTTTCCATATTTATCAAGAGAGTAATGACCATTCAGGGGAGCTACCATTATGCCACAATTAAATTTATTTGTTTTTCTGAAACATTCCCAGTTATAATATAAATTTGCCTCCTCGTCTATGAAAGTTGCAGGTTCACCTGCAAAAGTTATATACATATGTATGTATATATTATATACACATCTACACACACAAATGTACATATACATACATACCATATGCCCTACATACATATATGCATATAAAAATAAAGGGTATACCATTTTTGTTCTGCGATCGTATAACCGGATGATAGGTAAAAGCTCGCGAATTTTCGGGATCATTGCAGTTATTTGAATTTGTGACTAACACATAAATAATGTTTGAATTGCTATTTCCACTAGAAAATTCACCTGAAAAAAGTTTAGAAAATAATATACTTGACTTAACACTTGGTTAAGTGTGATTATATTACTCTGGTCGGCAAATTTCTGCTGAGCTTCTCGAATTGTCAAAGATTTCGTAGCCGGCGTTTCCCAAATCTCCAGAATTACTTCTCCGTTTTCCTCAAATGAATATTGTCCATTCAGTGGTGCGACCATAATGCCACAATCTAATTTATTTTCTTGCTTATAACTTTCCCAACTCGAATAAGTGTTTCTATCCTCATCAATAAAGGTTCTAGAATTGTTTCCGTCTGTAAAATTGTTAGGTGCTTTTAAGTATATACATACATAAGTATGTATAAAATAAATAAGTTCACTTATGCTAATTAACCCACCATTCGTTTTATTCCTAGCTATAACATGATGACATGTATAGTCTTCACAAGTTAAAATATCCGCATCCAGTAGTCCTTGTTTCACTACTAAAACGAGAATCGTCGCCACTGGAATATCTGCGCAGTGCACTTTAGGTATAAACATACATATATGTATGTATATGTACGTACATATGTACATATTTATAGAGGATGAAGAAAGGTACATATATATATTTTTGGATGTATATAATACTTTCTCAAGCAAAAATAGCACATTTTTCAATTGGTTTACTTACAATTTCTTTTAGCGAAATCTCTTTGAATATTGTTAATTGTTTTTGAAGCCATTCCTCACAAATCTTTTAAGCGGAAACTTACGTTTATTCAACGAAATATATGACGTCAGCTGGGCTGATCGAGTCAAGACTACCAACTATAGTGATAGATTTCATTGATTCATAGTAGTAGGTATCTGCAGTTATGAGTTAATGGGGATCTCCCCAAATTGTAGGGGATTTAAACGAGATTGGGGTTCTCGATGAATAGATTGTAGCAAGTCAAATTTAACAAGATGGTGTTGAGGTGCCAGCTGGTTTTTTCGCTATGCTGGACTGAATATCAAAGGGCTTCGTTCTGATTGGCTGTTGATGTAAATCACCTCAAGGTTGATATAGAATGGATAGATTGACATATATTCATCAATCTTGAAATCACCTGCAGGAATTTGAACAGGTCACAATTTTGAAACTTTATTTTGAGATTATATGCTTTATTTTGAGTCAAATGGATGCCAACTGGTATAAAATTGTGACTTTTGTCTCTATTAATGAGAATGAGACTGCTTACTGAATTTGCAGTCCAGCAAAGCAAAAACAAAATACATGGACGAGTATTTGGGAGGGAAATAACACATTTATTCTAAAATTTTCAGCATATTTGCGATTTATTAAAGCGAACATACTTTTGACGCCATCATAAAAATTATCATGTTATGCAAGATTGATAAATAAGAGTTTGCCTTGCTCAGGTCCCAAGATTGATGTAGAAGATTGCGCCGACAGCTAACAAAAATAATTTACGATCTACACATGTACGTCACGCCTTCAATAACGTATTTAAAAACGATAAAACAAAGACTACGATATTTAAAACTCAAATACAATTTGCAAACAAAGCAGATTTTCAGATAAAATAATGGTCTACAGCAATCTTTGGAAAAAGGGGTCCACCAGAAAAAAAATAAGCTGACCCTGATGCCTTAACTTTGTATCCAGTCTGGCAATTTTGAGGTTGTGAAACGCAAACAAACAGTGTTTCAGAAAAACACGAATCCCATATTTTTCATTTTGCATATTTGGATGCGGACAAAAATTCAATCAGCTGTTCGTAAAACTTGCAAGTTTTTGCGTTCGCGTACAAATTTTCAAGCATTTCTCTGAGAGAGAATACTACACAATTCTGAAAAAATTCATTGCTGGATAATTCTTGCTGGACTTTGACACGAACAGACTTTATATCATGTTATGATATAAAAGTGGCCACAACCAAGGCACATCAAATAGGTAGCCGCAGCAAACTTTTTTTTTTGAACTTTTTTCATATTTTATTTTAATTTGAATTGTCAAATTTTGAATTTCGTTGTGATAAGAATGCTTTCAGTACAATTCAAGGTAGTTGATAAAATATTTTTGAAAGTTTAGCTTTTAAAAGCAAAAACAAAATATACAGAGCTCAAATTTTTTTTTTTCAATTTTTCTACTGCTGCTACCTATTGAATCTGCCTTGGCCACAACAATATATATGAATTAATAAATAAATCTGATTGCCGCAATTATATGTCGTTTGCTGCGAAGTTTTAGGGTAAGATGGCATCAAACAGGTATGATCACTATTATATAAAAGTACAAATAAGCAAAAAATATTTTGAAAAAATAAGTAATTTCACTTCAAATACGTAAACATTAATTAATGCAATTAAAATTTTACTGTTGAACCCACGAAGTTTACTGGTCACTGATAAATTAACTCTCAGAGTAACAAACAGAGTAGATGTCAAAAAATTGTAATTTTTTTTCTTGTGGAGAACTACCCTTAAAGGGCTGACAGACGGGCAATGTTATCTAGATAAGTAGCCTTGATCTGCATTAACTCATGCATTAAAGGGCTGATAGACGGAGGCACTTATACAAATAAAATAATATGCATAATATTTTAGGCCTGACAGACGACACTTATGTGCATTTCGACATCAGCTGATTTGACAAATGAAATAGAGCTGAAAATCGAAAGTAAGGAAAATACGAATGGCAGCTAATTAATTGACCAAAAATTGAAAAAAGCTTAAAAGCTATGTATTCTACTTCATAAAATAGTGGCTTTTTCATTGTTAGCTTCGGAATATAGAACTTTTGCAAGTCTATAGGATGCAGTATTGTTGAAATTTTGGAAGATTTGCTTATCTTGATAACATTGCCCGTCTGTCAGCCCTTTTATCCTCTTCCAAATGCGTATAAAACGGCTGACAGACGGGGGCACTTATGCAAATTAACGAGCTCATATATCTGCATAATATTTTATGCCTGACAGACGACACTTATCTGCATTTAGACATCAGCTGATTTGACAAACGAAATTAAGCTGAAAATGGAAAGAAGGGCAAAAATACGATTGGCAGCTATTTTATTGGCAAAAAATCATCTCGCATTTAAAAAAAAAGCTTAAAATTATTCTCTTGAAGTTGCTAAATAATATTAAAATAACCAATGCATTGGCAAGCATACTCCTTAGCAGCATGCCTCTGTCTTGTATGGTTACACTTCCCGCCGACGTTAGAGAAAGGCAGGTGGGGAAATTTGTGAGTATTTTTTTATTTGCTATGAAAGATATAAATAATGTATACACATGTTTGCTATTCCATGAAGGATCGCTATGGATGCTTTTGGGAACGAGACGTGCCTTCAATGGACGAAAATCGATTCAAAGAAAACTTTCGTGTCAGTAGAACTGCTTTTCGGAGAATTTGTGGAAAGCAATATGAGGACATGTATTCCACTTCATAAAAGAGTGGCTATCTCATTGTTCGCTTTAGGATCTGCTGCGGAATATAGAACTGCTGCAAGTGTATTCGGAGATGGACGCAGTACTGTTGGTGAAATTGTTGTGTATTTTTGCCAAGCAGTTTGCTTACTGCATAAATTCCTATCCTACAAACCCACCAGAAATCTAAAAAAATCGCATTTTAATTTATAATAGGGTTTAGTTTTCTTAAATTAATTAAAAAACAAACCTTTGATAATTTTTGCAGCTCTTTTCTTTAATAACAAACACTTTTTGACAGCTTCTGTATACATTTTGCTAGTTCACAATAGTATTTATCTGTCAAAAGTGGCAGCATTGCCATATTGAAATCACAATATTCAGTACTTATGCACATAATTTTCGTGCATTTATACGACTGCTTATGCGCATTTGGAAGAGGATTATCCATGAGTTAATGCAGATCAAGGCTACTTATCTAGATAACCTTGCCCGTCTGTCAGCCCTTTAATGCACAAAAATTATGTGCATATGTACTGATTTTGCTATTTCAATATGGCAATGCTGCCACTTTTGACTGAAAACTTCTATTGTGAACTAGCAAAATGTCTACAGCTGCTGTCATGTTTATTATTAAAAAATAGCTGCAAATATTAGCAAATTAAACAAAATTGTAAATTAAAATGCGATTTATTGTGGGCTTGGAGGATAGGAATTCATGCAATCCGAAAAATTTTCCCAAACTGCTTGCAAATATCCAAAAATTTTTATCAGCCATACTAACTGTACTGCATCCTATAGACTTGCAAAAGTTCTATATTCCAAAGGGAACAATAACACCAGATATCTGATAAGTTTCTACCTCTACCCTACAGGCTTTCTGACAGGCCACTGCAAACTAAGAGGTCAGCTGCATAGATTGGGAATCTTGTCAGGTGACCTTTGTCGCTTCTGCGACGCAGGGAAAGAAACACCACTGCATCTACTATTAGAGTGTGATGCAGTGGCTCGCAGAAGGGGGATCTCCCTAGGACGGCCATGGCCGTAGGAGCAATTCATACACTCTCTGTCCCCGGCAACTATTCTGGATTTCCTATGATCAGAGCCGTGGAGGGTACAATAGGCCCATCGGTCGCAGAGTATTCCTCCCTCAATCAATCTAATCTAATCTACCCTACATGACGGGTAACGGTTAGCTAAGTGATTGCGTTCAATTACGGGGTTGTTAGTACACTAGTTAATTTTATTCAAGCCGTGGGTTTTCTGGAATCACGCAAAAGATTAGCTTCATTGTAAACTTCATACTTCATAGAAGAAGAAAAAATATGACCATATCAAGGCGAATTCAATTCGCCCATTTCGCAGCACAAATTCCACTAATGTATTTACCTTTTGCTTTTGTTTACACAAAAGATTGCTAAAAAGTTATTTGAAAATTTTTTAAGGAATATCTCAAAATGGCGTCAGGTATAGAGTCCTATATAAATCATACAGTGTCTATAATAACTGCGGACGGTCGTAATTTTATTGGTACGCTAAAAGGATTCGACCAAACAATAAATGTGATTCTCGATGAGTCCCATGAGCGTGTCTTTTCTACTACATCGGGTATAGAACAGATTGTTCTTGGACTACATATTATTCGCGGAGACAACATCGCTGTGATTGGACTAATCGATGATCAAATTGATTCGCGCCTTGACTTAGGTAATATACGCGGAGAACCTTTGGGGCCAGTAGTTCATTAGGAAAATAATCAATAAAGAAATTAGTATCAGTATGAAATTATAAACAATCAGTATTTCATTTATTATTCATATTTTACTTTACATCTGGATTAAATTTAATTTCTTTACAATCGAGCGTGTCCAAATCTACTACGGCAATGCTTTGAGTTTTCGAAAAGCTTGGAATGCAGATCAAACGTGTTACTTGGCCTTTGGGGCCCTTATGGATATCCGTTTGAAATGTATTACAGTTTCCTGTAAAATATAAATGAGGACACTCTTTTAAAATTAGAGGATCGCTTTCAATATAAGGATAACAAGCAAGTGTGTCAGGTGCTGTCGGCGCTATATGTCCCCAAACTAGTGTACTACGCAGCGCTTCTAAAGGTTGATCAATCATTGTACACCTAAGCAGGTCGTGTACATTCTGTCCCGAGCAGCCCAATATTTTTGTATTGTCTAAAACACAAGCGTATGGATTGGAAACGCAGCGAAAAGAAACATTTTGGCTTGACTCGGGATACATAAACGGGTGGAACGGCTGCTGTGGAAGCATAAAGTTGGCTGGATCATGGCAACCTGGCATTATATCAACGGAAACGCTCTTTGACCAACAGGAAAACCAACTATCTAAAGAGCGCACTGCTTCCACCGCCCCAATATTTTCTATACTTCGTGGTTGTAAAGATGGTGTGTTTTTTTCTGTGGCTGCTCGAACGGAATTTCCTGCCACAATTAGACGTACAACAGTAGCATTTGAATTTACAAAGACATTTCCACACAACCACTGTTGGAACAAATTCAAAGAGTCGACGTAGTTGTGAGACTGTGCGTAATCGATACCTGAGATAAAGGCCACTTTTTTATTATTTCCGTTATTCGGTAAAGGCTTCTGTGGTCCGGATTCTATAAACAACATTTCTTCAACATCAAATCGGCCGTCCTCTTCTATAGATCCCAAAACCGCGCACACAACCCCTGACGCCATTAAACGACCATCGATTTTACCATACAAACGCACACGTTGAAGATCATCCTCCAGAATTATTTTATCTTCAAGATCTGCGTAATGTTCGCGAGGAGGTTGAGGGGCCAGTTGATTCTCCTCGGAAATTTCTCGTAATATACTTGGTTTATGGACTTGGTGTTTGTAAACTGTGCCGATAATTATACACGCATCCGTCTGCTCATCGCGTAATTCGCAAAGCTTTTTAACTGGGTAGCTCTTACCCCAGTGTTTCTCCACACGAGCAATGAGTAAAGATGTCATCTCTTTCAAGCGATGAGCATATAAATGTGAATACTGCTTATGATAGTCAAATGAAGTCATTCGAAATTTGCTGGACAAATCTTCGTATTCCGTCTGAATGCGTAATCCCATTGTTTTTTATAAATAAATAATAGTACTGTTTAACAAAAAAATTTATTACCCAAAACGAAAGTAGAAAACGTATGTGAGTGTGTTATTGCTTTTGCCCGCCAAATATGCTTCTTCTTCTAAAGCTTGCGATTCGCAATTTCTATATATGAAAGCAGCTGTTTCTTATTGGGTAATAAATAATAAGGTAAAATAAAGTTAGAAACATTTCGTAAAAATGTTCCAAAAAATAGCGAAATTTGCAAAATTGACCCCGAGAAAGTTGGTCTTAAGCAATGCAAGAGGAGAAGTAGTTCTAATGTCGACGAGAGCTGATAGGGCTGAGCAAATAGAAAAATGGGATTTATATGCATCTGTACTCGTGGAACGATTACCGGTTGTGTCTAAAAAATTGAATCCATTAGAACGTGAATTTCAAGAACAGCTATGGCGTGTAGAATTCGAAAAAAGCTTCAAGTCAGATCACGAGCTCAAACATGAACGTGACCTAATTCAACGTGAACTGATAAAAAAAGGGAAAGTAGAGGTGGACCTCACCGATAACGTTTCAAAAATGACAGCACAAGATCTTAAAGATGCGTACACGGAAGAGTTGAAAAGTTTTCAGCTAGCACTCTGCTCCACTCCTGATGATGCAACCCAAAGTAGTACCTCAACAGACCGTTGCTTGGAGGAAACGTTGTATCTTGTTATCGAGGAACTATTGAATAATAAAGTTCACTATATGCTGCCTCAAGGACCTCGTCGTGAAGGGGAGACAATGCGTCAAGTAGCTGAGCGTGTTCTACGAGAGAAATGTGGTACACAGTTAGATGTAATTTTCTACGGAAACTCCCCCTGCGGATTTTATAAGTATAAATATCCTTTTGAAATACGTCAAAAGAGTGTAGGCGCTAAGGTTTTCTTTTACCGGGCATTACTACAGGGCGGTAATATAGACAAAGCGGTTGCCAGAAAGTACGAATGGCTAACTAGACCCATGTTGGAAGAAAAACTTAAAAATGCTAGTTATACAGAAAGTATACGAAAATTTCTCTTTTAACATGTACATATAAGAATAACATACCAAATACAAATCTGCATAATTTATCTCTTTTCCTGTGTACTTAAGTCCAAATAAAACAGCGCAGTAAGACACACTTTTGAGATTATAAATTATAAATTAACTATATTTTTAATCAGATGGATACAAACTTAACTTATTTTTAAAGGTCGCCATGTTTTGAAAATGATGGCTTAAATTTTTTTTTACCATTGAGAAGAGTCGCTGTGTCCGCATGCTGCACAGATCTTAAGCATGTTTAGAGTTGGCTCAGGTTGTTGTTGTAACCGCAAAAAAAAAATTAATTAACCAATTTTTGGGTGTACATATGTTACTGAAGTGACGGTCCCTGGTAAGACATACATACATACATAATAGGATATATTGATGTGGATCGCATTGCGACCAGTTGATCTATTGCGCCTTCATTGTCTTATAACACCTCGTCTAGCCCGAGAGCCTCTACGAACTATAATATGGATTCCAGTGGTAAGGAGGGAATATGCCCTTCATTAGGCCACTTCTGCCCTAACCCTATTTCCCTACCTCGTGCTACAGGCTCGCACTCCAGAAGCAGGTATGTAGGGTCTAATAGACTTTCTACGGAAGCAACATTTGTAGGTCGTTTGACCAAACATAACTCCGGGTCGTTCTGGTATCGTAGACGCAACTGTCATGGGAACGAGTTGAATCAGGTAGGTACTTTTACCTGGTACAGTATTCAAATCTTAATTGGGACAGGGACGCGGTTGCTGGTTGCACTCCTTTTGACAGTAGCGCTTTGATAATAAAATAATAGTGAAGTGAGACTAACACTGTCCACTGTAATGAACAAATGGAAGAGTAACGCCATACCTAAATGTATCAATTGTCTGATGGAATGAATTATAATAAATATTGAGGTGAGACTAGAACTGTCCATTGTAATGAGCGGAACCAAATAAGAGACCTCATCAGTCTCAAAAGGCCCTAACAGTAGCCGCCTAAAGAGCAATAATAAGGAATTGGAAAACCAGAGCATAGCTATATTTTAAAATTGTAATTACTTATAATGAATTTTATTTTTTAAACTAATTACATATAACGGATCTTGTTTACAGTTTGTTTTATGGTATACAAAGTCAAAAGAAATGAATTTAGTGATTGTATAGTTGTAAGTTTTAGGCTTAAAAAGCCGTAATATTAAATAAATAAATAATCCGAGCAAGTGTCTTTGGAGATGCCCGATTCGATTGCCACCAGCTGAATTTTTTTGTTAGCAGTAAAATAAATCATTCGCCTTGTATGTTGCCAACAATGTTTCGTTGCATTTGTGCTAACGACGAGCTACTAGAGGACCAAGTGGATTTGATCACTTTCTCCCTTTGAAAAATACTCAAATTAAACTGAATACACATTATTAAGTTTACTGCCCTATCCATTCAATTTTGTTTACCTCCTTTTTAACTAAAGTTGTTGTTAAATTAATTTAATTCACATCGTTGGAACACATACAGTTTTATGTGGATTAGCAGCAACACAAGGTGTTATCAGATAGCAAAGATGAGATGATACGAAACTGCTTTTTTTTATAACATTTTTCAATAGTGTCACTATGTAATAAATGAAGCTTAGGTGATTTCATTGCACAGTTTTCACACCACCGTTAAATTATGCAATAAATAAAGGCCGAAAGACACTCAAGCGGAAATACTGTAGATGGCGTAGCCGAAGTTGGTCCGACCAGGGTTATTTTTTTGAAGTGTGGCCAAGGCGGGAGATTCACTTCGGAGAGCGAAGTACTGATGAGCATAGCTCATAAGTTTTTAATAAAACTAATTAAAATAGAATCCAAAATTGTAATGTTTGTTTGTAGTGTTTTCTTTTGTTCGAATTTTATATGCTAATACCTTCTTGTATATTTGCGTTGGTAAAATAAATAGATTCGCCCCTGAAGATGATAAAATATTTAGCGAAACTTCGAAAAAAGATCTATTATTTGCACCAATAACAAACAGATCAGACCAGCCTAAAGTGGAATTCGCAATAAATTTGCTGCCATGCTCTGACTTATAATATTTAGCGTCTTTATACTGAGCTCGCCATATAAATATCTTATTGGATCCAATTTGTTTTCGGTGTGGAGAAATAAGCTGATATTATCGAAATAAACGAAACACTTGTCTGGTTCCATCTGCAAATTTACAAATTAAACATACATAAAACTTTGGTTACAAAGTATACGATTATCTTTATTAGACATGCAGCAATAAGTATGTATAATGTATGTATGTGTCTTTATGAACTGAAATAATTTTTAGGTTTTGGGCATTTTATTTCATAAAGAGAAAATGTTACTGGAACGTATAAATTTTCCTGTATAACTAACAAACAGATTAGCCATATGTACGTACGTATGTATTAGCTTTATTACAAAATGTTGTAAGGAATACATTTTTTGAATTGTATAGCTTTGTTTCCTTCCAAACTTCTAGTTTCTGAACAATAAGAAACGTTTTAAGCAGAAACAACTGTAATAATTTATTAAGTTTATTCGGATAGGTAATCATTTTTGTATACCTAAGAAGATATACATATGTATGTATGTATGTGTACAAGTTCAAGATTTTTGATTAGGATAGAATCTATTAAGCTGATTTGATTGCGTCTATTTATGCGTTTAGAACGATATAACTGCAGTAGATGATCCTAGCGTGGTTATACAAGATAGCAACATTGTATAAATGTTATATAAATATGGTTAACACGTACATGTACTATATGTGGTGATACAGATATTTCAAAGAGTTGCAATTAGCATTTTTCGGCTACCCGAATGCATGTATGTATGTGTCTCTGTTGCAAGCTTTTGAAACAGGGAATATTTAGCTGGCTTGGAGTGAAAAGGTGGTAAATCCACTTTTTAACAAATATAAGGCAAGATGAAAGAACCGTAAGAATACATCAAAATTTTTGTCTCTGCTGTAATATTTGAACTCCAAGTCGACGATGTGTGTATGTACTTAAATCTTAACTACGCAGGTAATTGTGAGAAATATTTAAGCTTGACATTACGAAAAGTATTAAAATTTTTAATATATATTATTCTTCATTTAATTTTGAAACAATGTTCTCGTGAATTCGATATAGTCGAGAGCATCCTTTATCGGCTGACCAGAACGCGGTTCTGTATACGGCTTCATTCGCTGCACGCAATAATCCGCCATGTCCTTGGTTAGGTTCTGTAAGAAAGTTGAATGCCCTCGTTGCAATTTCCAATCAAATTTAAATATGTGCCTAACTTTATTGTACTTACGCAGTAGAGCTCTTCCTTTGTAACGTAAGGGCGGTCGGAGGCAGTGATAGCGCGGAAAGCATTCTCGATTTCTTCGTAGGATTGTACATTCTCGGTTTCTTTTGAAATCATAAAAGCTATGTATTCCTGCAATGAAACATGGCCATCACGATTCGGATCCACAACATTGAGAATAGCTTCGAATTCTGGGTCGGGCTGGCCCTCCTCCACCATTGGCAGATCGTAGCCTAGCGCTCGTAAACATGATTTAAACTCTTGATGATTCAATTTGCCACTCTTGTCCTTGTCAAAGTGCTTGAACATCATTGAGAATTCCTTGAGTGAATCTTCTGATACTCCAGAGTGATTGCGTGCCTGTATCTGTTGCTCTAAATTGTGTTGCATACGCATTGACAGTTGGTCAAGCTGATCCCACTGCTGGGCCAGGCCAACTGTTGAATGTTCTGTATAGCGATTATCCAATATCAAGTGTTCTTCCAGTAGTGCTCCCAATTCTTCGATTTTCTTCAAGTCTACACGACGGGCGCGTACTTCAGTGGCCTTTATGCGAAGGGCTTCCAGTTGTTGTTCCAATGAACCAGAACCTTCCATCATACTAGTTCTACGTAATTAATTATAATTTATAGAGTTGAGAATTAGTTGAAATTTAAAAACAAAAGCATCTTGACTAGTTTTCTTAAATATCGATGCGAACGAAATATGTAGTTAGTGAAAAAAGAAACTTTTAGAAATTATTTAACTTGGCGAATTTTCGATAAAATATTGCACATACTTTTAATCAAAAGCATGTATTTTAGATTTAAAATAGTATTGTTAATGCAAAATGCTGTTTAGTATAGTAAAACTCACTTGGAAGTTAAGTGATCTTAAAATCAAGCACAGCGTTTGAAACGGCTATAAACAATTTAAAAAGAGCGTCCGAAATTTCGTAACAAACCTACTGTTAAAAACATCTTTTAAGATGATTGGTTTTTAATTGGAATTTTTTCTAGTATGTAAGTATTTGCTAATTATTAAAATAAATTTCCCACATTCGTCTCATACAAAATTGCCATTCCGGCTCCGCACGTTCTACTGATTAACTGCTAACGTCTACAAATACTATGTGGTCTAAAACCAAATAATAGACACAATTTTAAGATCAATATACATATGTACATATATCAACAATTAGTAAAAAAAAAAAAAAAAAAAAAACATATCACACAATTGGCTTATGGGGTTAATCATACTCTTTCTGAGCTCTTCCCAAGAATTCGATTAAATTGGCCGTTGGTTTCTTCTTTCGCATGATAAGTAAATGCTGTCAAATATGTGCTTGGACGAGCATCTCCTACCTTTTGTGTTGCAGGTACGCTTTGTTGTAAAGGTAACGATCTACACTTTTATGCCGACTCTGAACGGTAGATGTTTGTATTTATGCGATGTTTTTTCGTAACAGAAATACACTCGGGGAACGGTTCGTAAAATATTCATCGGGACCATCTATAGACTATCGTAAATTTCGGTCGCATTGACAAAGTACGTATGTAACTTTTGTGTAAAATATGTACACACTTAGTGAGCAAATCAAACTAATTTAGGTAACTAACCTTTTATATTTATTTTATTTTAATCAGTCATCGATGTTTCATGCTAAATATGTAGTATCATATAAATTTTTTTCGATTTAAAATACGATATGTTCGTATGTTTTGAAGTCACTTTACTGAAAACTAAATAATTGGATTACGCATTGCACCGCCCAATTTCGTCAAATGTAGTTGTAAGTACATATATATCAATGACTTGAGATATTTTACCTTAACAGCCAACAACGTATGTTTGACGATGTATTACATAGTTTCTCTGACAGCCCCGAGCTAGTATTGCCAGTTGACAGAGTTCATCAAAGATATTTATATTGTTGGTTGTAGATCAAATTTGTTGAACATATAGCGTTTAATATCCTTAAGCGTTATCGTAAAAATTATTGAAATTGGGCAATGCTCACGCAAACCTTTCTTATATTGGTGATTTTGGAAAATACAACAAACTCTGGGAACTAAGACCTTACAAAATAGTTAAAATGTATTAAGGAATGTATTTTTATAAGTGGATGTTATTCTTGGAAGTCTCCCGCAGGGAAACAGAGTTTGCAGGTTGAAAATATTTTAAATATTTTTAAGGATTATTTTTCGCCCAAGTAAATTATTAAAAGTTTGAACGACTTTGAACGACCCCTCAATATTTTTTGATACCAAATAATTCTAGGTATTGAAAAATACAAATAGAAACGGAAAAGTGAAAAAAAAAACAGTTGAAGTGTGAATTGACGAATAACTTCTAATAAATATTAACAAAATATATTTTTTAATTAATGTTCATCAACGACGAAGTTAATGCAATTTTTTTTAGACATGCAAAGAATTTTTGTCAAGCTTACCCAAATGATATAAAAAAAATGTACATTAATAAGTATACTTTTTGTTTATACATATGCACGAATATATGTATGTATGTACATATGTACTTAGTTTTTAGTAACAATTGAATGAGCGTAATTGCAAAAGCAGAGATTATAGAAAATATGAAGGTAAATGAAATAGGCAGCGTTTAAGTGTTCTTTACTGCATTGCAGTTAGTTTGCAAATGTAAAGAAGAATTTTGCTTAACTCATGCCAAATGAAAAATCTAAAAGACATTTGTACAACAAATGTACTCGTATGGAATAATAGTCGCTTGAAAAAATCGAGTTATTACAATTAGGCTTTATTACTTTCACACACTGATTTTGTCTGAATTGTGTATGAAAGTACGTGGCAACTCTGTGTTCGGACTATACCAATAACCATACGTAAACCTCGAGGCTATACTACATTATTGTGAGCAATTTTACTTCATCTACCAATGTTAGATTGAAAAACTTTCTTATTCATTCTACCATTCCTAATTTTGTGTTTATTTTATACGAATTGCACAGTAATAAATGCACATTAATTAGTGTTAACATTTAGGTACATATGTATGTACATGTGTATGTACATCATTATTCAAAACACCACTAGATGCTTAAGAATCACATCATTCACCTCAAACAAATTTTCTTAAAGGAAAGTAAATTCCCTACAAAAAAAAAACTCTTTGTAAATTGTCGCCAAATAAACCGGTTTTATGTCAACGAGCCTTAAACATGGAACAGTTTTCTAACTTTTGTTTTTAAGTTCGAAAAGATTCCTAATGTTTTTCATTAAATTCATTCAATTCAAAGTTATATATGTACATATATATGTATTTGACGTTGAAGTTGTATTCAAAAGTATTTTTGCGCTTTTTTCATTCAAGCTTGATTTTTTTGACGTGTCGTAAAAATAGTCAAAACAGCTTCTCGGGACTTCAGATCAATGACTTAGAAGTCTAGACAAAAATCTATACTCTAAAAAAAAATTTGATCTTAATGACATACGGCCGAAGTTTCGCCCAGCAAAGCTACATCCTCAGCGACGTTCGCCCGGAAATTTCGCTTACTAAAACATAATTACGGCTGCAACAAAATCAGCTGATTATGCCAAGTTGTATGTCAGCTGATAGAGTGACCATATTGAACATAGACTAAATACAGCGAGAAAAATTATACATATTTAACAAAAACAGAAAATGTTGAAAATAGCTTTTACTAAAGTTAAATTTTTACAAGTAACAGAATAAATACCTTTTAACAAAAAACTAAACCATTTTTTGTTTTATTTCGATTTTAAGACCTTAGCATATTTAACAAACAATGTTTCACATTTTGCCGCTGCTGACAGAGACGACAATAAAAATAAATCTATTGCCGCGAATACGATGGTGTGTTCAATTTTCACGACGAATATTCGCAACAAAAAGTTCGTCGTACGTCGGCATTGTGTTTCAGCCATTAAGCTTCACATTTGAATGCCGCTTTGTATACAAGATTTACGTTGTTTTTCTTTCAAAACGCAACTATATTTATTTAAATGTGCTTTGCTTCTGCCGAGAAATTTAAGAGAATTAGCCTTCTCCTCTAAAATTTTTCATTTGTCGGTTACGTCATTTTGGCGGTTATGGCTCGATATGTATGTTATGTATGTTATGTACAAATCTACATACTTACATACATATGTATGTGTCCTAACAAAAACTTGCCACTTCGAACATGCGGGGTATAATAACAAAAGGTACAAATTACTGATAAACCCCCCTAAGGCCAAACTCCGTATCCTGACAGGCATTGTAGACTGAAAGGGCACATGTACCAGATGGGGATCTGGTCGAACGACCAGTGTCGCTACTGTGACCTTGCCAGGGAAACCCCAACGCACCTACTTCTGGAGTGCGATGCTGTAGCGCGAAGAAGGGAGAGGTGCTTAGGAACACTATGGCCCAAGGATGAGCACATACAGTCCCTATCCCCAGGATCGATCTTTAGATTCCTGGAGATGCTGGGGCTGGTTGAGATGCTGTAAAGTACATGAGGGCACAATAGACCCATCGGTCGCAGTGCTAACCTCACATTCATATCTATCTACCTATGCGCCAAAATTTAATATGCTGCATTCTCGAAACATTTTTTAAAAAAAATTATTACAAGGTCAATTTTTTTTTTTAATTTAATGCTTAATGGCTCTTGTTTTTGTATGAACTCCATAAATACACATGTATGTTTGTATGTATGTACTCATGACATAAAAAAGAAAGAAGATTCTCTTCACATTTACTCCCTGACGTTTGAGCAGATTGCGACGTTCCATGCTACCATTCAAAGCACTCAAAATTACTCATTTTTGTATGTATGACGTATGCATACACTCATGTACATATTGACATATGTATGTAGTAGCGGAAAATAGTTATCAATTGAGTAAAATAGGAAAAAGTTAGGTTCAACTAAAACAGACGAAACTACATATACATAGATAGGTCGATATACAAACACGATAATTATAAGTATTTTTCATTAATTGCAAAAAAAAAACTATACTATTCTATTCTACATTATACAAGTTTTATTTAGTTAGATGGGTAATTTAAATTAATTTTTTAACAATCAACAAATTTAATACGCTTTGCCAGTAACAATTTACTGTTTTCCCAGTTCAGTTTAACAGAGAAGATAATGGACAAACGCATTGTTTCTGGATAATTTTGTAGGTTATATTTGGGGTGAGTGGCAGCAAATGGCAGCTATTTAAATGTTTCAAATATTAATAGTTATTTGATAAGCGGCATCAAACAATGCTCAGCAGAGATTTTCGCCTAACTAAGTGCATTTTCACAAACACGGTAACACAGACATTTGACAACTTAATATACGAATAGAGGTTAGAAGAAATACTAAAAGTACATACATACATATTTGAGCAAAAAATAACTTTTACCCTTCTCTATCAAAACCCAGCATATAATATCTAAAAAAAAAAAAGGAAAAGATTGCTGTCCTTCAGTTCCATTTGTAAAAATCATTTAAAACAAAAACAAAATAAATAATTGCAGATGATGTGTAAATTGGTTTCTACATCCATTACGTATTAATATTTAGTTTTGTTACTTAATAAAATTAATTATTACCTTGTTTCGGTTAGCCAGGTATGGAAAAGATTAGCGTGTTTTGCAAACTCCTTTCGCAGTTTATCATTTTCTTCTTGACGCTTCGCCTCCTTAGCCAATTCGCCATCTCGCTCCTCTATGATCTTTTGCAAATTGCGCCAGGTCTCTTCAAGAGCTTCCATGGTGAACCAAGTGTATGGATTGGGCCCAACATTGAAGCTCTTGATCTTTTGATCAAGCGCTGCCAAAGCCTTAAAGTCAGCCTCGGCCGATGAAAGTGAAGCCTGGAATTGTGCGTGCGCATCGCGCAGAGCACGTATTTCTTCGATCGAATTGCAGCGAACAGGATCTGTAAGGTCCTCTTCGGCATTTTCGAACCAAGAATTGAAGGCCGAAGCTTTCTTCGCAAATGTCAAGTAGAGTTCCTCGATTTGGCGGAACTGATCTTGCATGGCCAATAAGCGTTGTTTACGCGTCTCAGAGGCTTCCCGAAGTTTATTCCAGCGCGAAAGGACGTCTTCATGACGCTTCAAGATAGCCGCCGATTGAGCGTGATTCGCATTTATAAGTTGGTCCTTTAAAGCAGTTATATTATGTATACCCTCTTGTTCAAAAGCGTTGAGACCTAAAATGATACAGTACACATTAGCCGTTTATTGCATAAGCAGTTCCTACATATGAAGTTACATATGTACATTAATTAGGGCGGGTAAACTTTTCACTCTACATTGTTTCGACGACTGACATTTTGAAAAAAAAGAGCTATGCTCCTTAAGTTGAAGTCAAACCTCCTTATTATTAATTTTAGTTATTAATCCCTTACAAATGGGGGGTTTTTTTTTAAATATTTTTGTTTTGTGAGAAAAAATTTATGGGGTGTTTTGGTTACGAGAAATAAAGTATACATTTAACTATGCTTTAACGGAAATTTTATGAAAATGTAGTATAAAAATGAACTCGCAAGCTATTCTATGAGTATTTTTTAAGTTTCCAGCCTGAACATTGTCTGATATTAAAATATTGTTTATTTTAATGAAAAAGATGTGAGGCACAAGTGCGCTCGGGTATAAAAATAAGAAACTAAACTTCCATAGACCTTTCTCTTTAATAATGCCTGTAGAAGTTGGAAGTATTTATAATGCGTAACTCACCGACACAAAGTGGATTATAATTTTAAAGAACAGGTTGGTCCGCCCCAATGTACATAAATATATGTACATATGTATATGTTGTACATACATATCGCACCCTAAATACAAAAGGCTCACAACTCAAAATTTTCCAAAACTGAGTTTTTTGCATAAATTAATTCAGAGTACACATCTCTAACTACTGCAAAATTTCGTTCACATAACTATCTTCTTTAACTGGAAAAATACAGTTATGTCTCTTTTTATGTCAAGTGTGTTGCTTTTGCACGATCAACTAAAGAGAATTATTTTTAGTTGCGTTAATGTGCTCAAGAACAGCTGATTACTTTTATTAAACATAAAGAGTTTTATTTTGAGTTCTGCCTCTATAACTGTAAAAAGTGATAAATTTCGTGGTATATTATTTTGCATTGTGCCTCTTTAGTTGTGAAAAGTGAGTTCAATTAACAGTATTATTTATCAGGAAACTTATAAAATTAAAACATTTTATCAGTTAAAAAGGCACAATTTAAGATAATATCACAAGTTAATCGAAAAAATTTCAGTTAAACAGTCATAAATCAAAATTTTGTTTTATTTTCGCAAACATAACAAAAAATTGAAAAAAATATAGCAGAACCTTCTTCAATGTTGTCTATTTTCATGATGGAAAAATATTTTCTTTAAATATTACAATAATTTTTACATAAAACGTTTTTCGTTTCTCCTGAAAATCTTAGTATTTTGAGTTGTGACCCTTTTGTAGTTAGAGTGCGATATATGTGAGAATTTATAATCGGATTTTTGAAAAATGTCTTTGCTTACCAGCATCAAATGTCTCTTGCTTTGTCAATAGAGTTTGAACAGTTGAAAGATCGCGTCCGTATTCATCGGAGCGCACATAGTTCTCCTTGTCGGCGATCCAGCTTTCGACCACATCAGCCTTCCACATGAACTGTAGGTAAGCAGAGTTGTCCAAAAGTGCTCCTTTGCGACGAGCAGCCAGTGCATTTAAATTTTCCAGCTTGTTGCGCAGTTGTTGACAACGCTGCGCGATTGAGTCACCATGGTGGTTTTTAGCTTCCACCAAATCAGTTCCTTGCTCGCATATCAATGAGCAGCGATCTTTGTGAGCGGCGAAGTCTGTTTCAAATGCGTCGTGCTTCTTCAAAAGCCCTTGGACAGCTGCCATTGAATCTCCATAGTCATCTACCGAGAGTAATTGCTGTTTCTCGGTTATCCAAGCTTCTTCTTCCTCTACTTGAGCCAAAAATTGTTGATATATTAGAGACTCATCCAACTTTTGGCCGCGTGTTGCAGCTAAGTTCTTCAATTCAGCCCAAGCTTGGTTCAGTGCCTTTAGTCGCTGTTCGATCTCGGGTACGCCCAAATTAGACACATCCATTAACTTTTCACCAGCTTCTTGCACAGCCTGAATTGCAGGCTCGTGTGATGCCAGTTCGGCCTCGAGACGCTTATGCTTCTTTTTTAGATTTTGAACGCCAGTCAAATCACGGCCATAATCATCTGAGCCAACGAGCAGTTTTTTTTCTTTTATCCAACTTTCCTCATCGGCGATATCGCGGAAGAATTGGTGCAAAGTGAGTGCCTCATTTAAACGAGCTTGACGGTGTGCAGCCAAGTTGCAGATGCGCTCATAGCGTTCATTAATACTTTGGCGTTTCTCTTGAATGCCAGCGCTGTCGAACTGACCGCTGTCGACCAAGGAATCGGCCTGGTTGTTCATGTCCTTGATGCGGTCTTCGTGTGCAACGATATCCGCCTCCACCAACTGATGTTTCTTCATGAGGTTTTGGACAGATGCCAAATCCTTACCAGAATCCTCAGTGGTGAGCAAGCTTTCGACCTCGCCCAACCAGAAGTCCAAATCCTTGACAGCAGCGATGTAGGTGCGCTGTTTGTTCGCTTCCTTTAATTTCAGCGACTTTTCAGTTGTCTTGTGTGTGAGATATTCCCACTGGTCAGCAATTTGGGTAAGACGCTTCTGCACAGCATCTTCCGAGCCGCTGCATTGCTTTTTCTCAATTAGATTTTCACCCATTGCCAATACACTTTGAATACGATCTGCGTTGGCTGCCAATTCGGCTTCAAAGGCCTGATGCTTTTGGTGTTTCGATTGAATATTTGCTGGATCTTTGTAGCCCTCTTCTGTAGCCAGTTGTAATTTCTCAGCAATCCAATTCTCGATTTCATCAGCATCTCGAGAGAAGTGTTGCAACGTTTGCTCATCACCCAATCGGGAGCGTTTCTCAATTAAACCGTCCTTCAAGTGACGCCAGCGCTCCAACACTTGCTTTCTCTTATCGTCAATCAAGTTAGATGCGTAGTGATTTTGGTTAATTAACGTATCCGCCAACACTTGAAGGGCGGCAATCTTCTCTTCGTGCCCGTTGATGGCTTTGTCGAAATCTTCGTGTTTTTTTATCAAAGCCTCGACGTTATCGCCCTTATTATCGACATCATCGGCATTAAGGAAGGCCTCACGTGCCGACATCCAGGACTCGGCTAGCTCACAATCGCGCATATACAACTGCAGATCTAAATTTTGCTCCAGCTGCAATCGGCGCGCTGTCCATGCTTTCTCCAGTTCCTCACGAGTCTTTGCCAGGTCCTCGATTTTCTCCTTGATTTCGGGCGAAGCATAGTGATTGGCTTGCAACAACTCATTGCCAAACTGTTCGAAGGCACCAAATGTCCCGGCACGTGCATCGATCTCGGTCCGGTGTTCCTATGAGAAAAGGTCATTAAAATCATTTTTGTGGTCAAACGAATTAGAAACAAATCGTAATTTACTGGTTAGGTACAAGTTACACAACTGCGGCTTGATTCAAACAAGAGTCAACTCCTCGTAAAATAACACAAATGGTTTAGTCAAGTGAGGAACATTAAAAACATAGTAGTTTTGGTTTTTATTTCCAGCGTTAGCAACGAACAAATGCGATAGTCATTTTTAGAGTTAGTAACGCATTTACTACAACACAAATGTTTGATTGCAGTGGTCGAGATTCGACCGTATAACAAATATTTATTATGATTTCGGCTTATGTTCGTGATTTAATTTCTTTTTGGAAATCGGATTTAATTTATACACTTGCGTAGTACTTTAACAGCGGGCCAATCGAATTGCCCTAAACCTTTTAATTATTAAATATGGATGCGTAATGATATGAATATGAATTTTACTTGTATGATCTTTTGTTGTTGTTGCTTCCGACAGGTTGTGAAATGATTGATTTTGGAACGAATTTTCGTCATCCCTTGTCAAGGTTATTGTTGTGGTTTCTTATTCTGTCGAAGTTGTTCATTAGAATGTCGACTGGAATGCGCTCTGCTAGTTGCCAAATGTATTAATAACAGCTCAAGGGATGACGAAAATTCGTTCCAAAATCAATAATTTCACTTTTGGTTAAACTAGAAAAAAAAAATCCAGAGATAAGAACTAAATCGTAATCAAATACGTTGGAATGATTTATTTTTTACAAATAAGATAATGAAGTTAGGAAAACAAAAAAAAACGATCTTGTAAAAGAGTTAGAAAAAAAATTGGGTGACGACTGCATACATATGTATGTATGTATATAAAATAGTATATTAGATACAATATAGCTCGGTGTTTGGCCGAGCGTCTCCTACCATTTGCAGTGTGAAGGGGCTTAAAGTTTAACGCCGACTGCAAAAGTCAGATGATTTTTACAAGGAGGGTTTTCATGGCAGAAATACGCCATTGCCTGAAAAGGGGTGATCGCTATTAAAAAAAAATCTTTTCAAGATTTCCGGCCGAGTCTCGAGCATGGCAGCTCGTCAGCGGCATGCCGATTAGTAGCTCATTCCAAATCGATGTGCGCCTTGAGCTGAGGTTCTACTAATTTCAATATTGCGAACGATTATGGAAAGCTTGCCTTTCAAGTATCTAAATATTTCATGGAAAACAAAATGAAAATAACTCAAAAAATGAATATAGCTTTGTTATCCGATTCACCCGAAGATGCAAGATTTTTCCAAATTTTTTCCGAAAGTGTTCTCGTGTGCTTTGGCAAATGCGAGGACAAATAGGAGAGTATGACGTTCTCTCTATGTCTCTCTCTCTCTCTCTCTCTCTGTCAGAAGTGGCAATTCTGCTAACTTTGTTGTTGTGCGTTTCATAAATTTATTTAATTGGAAACAAAGTAAAAGCAAGCTTAAGAAAACTAATTAATTACATAACAAAAACAACAATTACATAACAAAAACAACAATTACATAAAAAAACAACAGTCCTTGTTCCTTGTTTTCCCGGTTCATTGAAAGTCATCTACCAATCGTCGTCTAAAGTGCAAACTTGCGTGCAGTGATTCCACAAAAGCGCGTAACTGACATTTTTGCCAAGCCTTAACTTTTTTTTTTTTTTTCAAAATATCGATCTGATACGCCGTTTTGAATTTTAAAAGACGAAATTTGCGCATTAGCTATGTACATGAATATGTAACGTTTATCACACGATTTAATTACTTTACTTGAAACAGGCATGTTTTATAAAATTAAAATTTGTATTTGGTTTATGGTTAATTTTTGAACCTATAACAAACAGCTCACCACAACGCATTTAATCGAGTTCGAGTGTTTTTTTGCAGCACGTTTAGAAAATAATAGAACTCAGGTGTTAAGTTTTGTGTGTCAAGGAATCTACTAAAATAGGTACATAAATCCATTACTTTAACGAAGTAAATTATTTTGAAAACTATGATATATTTTGTTTTTATAAAACACATTGTATTGTATGAATGAAATTTAGTTAAATCCTGCCTAAACATATCATCGTAGTTTCTATTTAAGCTTGGACATCAATTTTGGTTAAAATACTAAACAATTGAGATGAGCAATTAAGCAGATTTTACTTTGCACATTAGAGTGGCTGGGTGAAAAATTAATAAATCGGTGAGCTCCGCAAAATGTAACGTTGTCTACCAGAAATTACACGATTGCAAATCGGCTATGCAGTTCTATCCTAAACGAGCCAGCATTGATTATTTTTCGATAATTCAATTAAATATAAGCAAAGCATTCATATTAGACCAGACTAAGGCAAGTTTGCGTGACTTTTTGCACAAATGTGAGGCCAAATATGTCGAATATGTATAAATGTGGAGTGACCTACGGCTCGAAAGTTATGCAAAGCGGTAAAATAAAATAAACAAACATTGTGGTACTCGTTTGGATTGCCTCACATAGCTAATCATAAGCTCTGGCATTTCTGTCAATTCGAAGGGTGCGCCAATGTACGAGTAGGGTTCAATGTATTTTTAGTGCACTTGTTAGAATTCATTTTAAAAGACCACTGAAAAACACATATATTTCCACAATATCTGAAAAAAATTTGGATTGAGCTTTTTTTTTTTTTAAATTTGGGAACAGCAAGTTATCGTTTGAAGTTGGTCTGCACGATATGGTGATTTCTTCGAAGCCACCACCACCTTGTGAAGCGGTTTTATGTATCGGGCGAAAAAACAACTAATTTGTCTCGTCTATTTCCTGAATTGCATGCTTTAAATTATGTAAAGTGGTAGCTTAGAATGCTGCGTTTATGGTTTCACTCTTCTTCGTGTACTCGATCAATAAATTCCTTTCGAATCCAAAAACACTATTGCCATCATCTTACGATACACTTTCGGCCAGAATAACAATTAGATAATTATTGACCGTAAATTAGCGAAATTTTGAATTTATATCGTCAAGTAATGCCAATATTTACTGCAATTATTGACGTCACCTGGCAATCTAATGGACATATGCAAAAATGTTTGGATGTACGTATGTAAATGGTAAATGGGTGTAAGTACATAAATGAATGTGCGTGTTTTTTTGATGAATGTAGTTACGGACAACGCTTAAAATTAAAAAAAAAAAACATTGACAAATAAGTGTTTTTAACAAAAATGGCCGTAGCAGCAGTGGGAAAAATCTTGGTTAGCAGCTTGTATTGTATTGAGCAACTACCTCATCATCAGACAAAGATGTGCCGGGGGCGTAGCTATGACCAATAATGGATTCGAACTCAGCACGACGAGCCTAGGTACATACATATGTATGTATGTATGTAGGTGGATGCATGGTTTATTTATAATTGTTTATTAATGTCGATTTGTTGGTTATTCACGGATAGTTGAAACCAGTCGTTTTTGTTTATAAATTGTTTGGGGTGTTAAGGTAGCCGTTGGGACGCGATAGTTTATCCAGTTTCATAAATTGTTTTTAAGTAGGCAATGATGGAAATGAAAAAACGAAAATACCAAAAATTAAATAATAAAATGGGTAAACAAACCAAATGGTAAACATTCATTTTAAAATATATGTATGTATGTATGTATGTTGTACGTGTGTAAAACCCACATGCCAATCTGATAATGGGAATAAAACAATGGAGTATATTCATCAATCCGCGTGCGATTTTTTTTTGTTGGGCAACACTCATTTTTCGTTGATGCAAAAGTAAAACGGGGGTCATTTGTAAATATGTATGTATGTATGTATGTACGTATGTATGTATGTCATAGTAATATGCAGATTGACCACTTACCTGATGACGCTCGATAAGAGCTTCGGCACCAGTGACATCATTTGCGAGCTCATCGGATGTTACTAGACTCATCATCGAGTTGATCCAAGCAAGGAGATCCCTATAGTCGCTGAGGAAGCGTTGCAAGTCGTACGAGTCCAAAAGTTTTTCTTTTCGTGCAGTGGCTTTTGTAATTATTTGGTCCCACATTTCGTTGATCTCCTTTTGTTTCGCGTACGTTTGTTCAGCGGTATCTGGATGTGATTGCATTAAGCGATTGGCAGTTTCATCCAATTGCCGTATTTTGTCGCGAAGTGCTGCCAGATCGCGCTCAACACCTTCGTGTTTGCGTTGCAATGTTTGTACGCTGCGCAAATCCTTGCCCAAGTCGTTATTGTTTAGGGCGTTTTCCTTTTCGGCAATCCAGTCCTTTGTTTCGTCAATGTCTCGGTGGAAGCGCTGTACTTCATGGGCCGATCCCAGCTGGCTGGCCTTCTCAGCGGTCAGCTGTTGGAGGTTATTCCATTTATCATTCAGATCCTGCATTTGAGATTGTATTTTCAATGCAGCCTCCGTTTGGCCAAGAGAAGTTAGTTGAACGGCGATTTCGTTCATGTTTGCCAAACGCACTTCGTTCGCCTTTAAGTCGTCGTTGAAATCATCGAACTTCTTTTGCAGCACTTCAACCTCTTCGAGATCTTCACCGACAACGTCGGCGATTTGAGCGTGATTTTCTTTGTCCTTGATCCAATTGGCTAAATCGGCAGCTTCTCGAACCAGAACGCATGCCTTAACGGTTTCGTTTAGTTTATTTTGACGTTCCCGAGCCAATGCCAACAAATTGTCGTATTGGGAGTTGATTTGGTTCTGACGTTTGGCAATGGAGTGATTATCCACAAGATTTTGCTGACTCGCACTTAGTCCTGCTTCAATTTTTTTAATGTAAGCAGCTGGCACAAATCCCTGGCGATCATTCACTTCCACTTTCCACCAGTCCTTGTTATTTGAATTGAGCAGCGTAAGTACGTCGCCTTTTTTCATTGACACCTCTCGTGGTGACTTCTCGGTGTAGTCATAAAGAGCCACAACGCATTCCTTGCCGGTAATATCGACAACAGGTGTTTCCTGTTGCCGACAGTTTCTAGCTTGTTCTTGCAATGCCTGTATAGTATTGCCAAACGCTTCCAAATCCGAAACTAAAGCTTCATGCTTTTTCAATAACGCTTCGGCAGAGTCCTCATCTTTGCCATAATCGTTGCCAGTGGCAATTGGTTCTTTCTCGCGCATCCACGATTCGGCCTCGTTAGCATCAGCAAAATATTGATGTGCTTGTAGTGAGTCTTCAAGATCTTGCTTGCGTTGATTTGACTTTTCCCTAAGGGTGTTCCATTGCTCCTGCAATGCATCCAAACGTTGACGAATGTCTTCACTAGCAAACGGCTGCTCCTTTAGCATATTCTCACCGGAACTAATAACATTAAGTAAGCGGGGCTCGTGATTATTTATCTCTGCCAAAACAGCCTGATGCTTTTTAATCAGGTTCTGCACTCCAATTAAGTCCCTACCACGGTTTGTCGAAGCGGCAATGGGCTCCTTCTCCCGAATCCAGGCCGCTTCATCTTCCAAGTCGCGAAACAATTGCTGCACTTGCAGCGAGTCCAACAAATGTTGTTTTCGCTCGCTCATCGGAGCGGCAAGCGCTGCATAACGCTCCGACAAATTGGCTTCCTTATTTCGAATATTGTCTGCATCGAAATGACCAGATTCAATGAATTTATTAGCTGCCACCTTGATGCTCTCAATGCGATCTTGATGAGCCATGACGTCTGCCTCGAGAAGTGCGTGCTTTTTCTGCAAATTTTGCACCGATGTCAAATCCTTGCCATGATCCTCGGACAACAGCTGGCCCTCAATTTCGCTTAACCACAATTCAATGTCTTCTATGGTGCGATTGAACTGTTGCTGTTGGCATGCCTCATGCAATTTGCAGCCCTTTTTGTCGGAAGCCTGAACCAAAGTTTCCCACAACACCACAATTTCTTGCATGCGTGTATTAATCTGGTCGGAGGCATAGTGTTCCTTTGCAATCAGTTCAGTGCCCACAGTGGTAATGTCTTCGATGCGCGACTTGTTAGCGTTAAGTTCATGTTCGAAATTCTGGTGTTTCTGCATTTTGCCATTTAGATTGGTTGGGTCCAAATAGCTATCGTCCGTAGCGAATTTCAGCTTCTCACTGATCCAGCCTTTAGTCTCATCACAATCGCGTTCGAATTGCTGATAACGATTGGAATCTTCCAAGAGCTGCCGGCGTCTGGCAGACTTCTCTTGTAGTGCTGAGCGGCGTGCCAGCAGCATTTGACGACGTTGAGCCACATCGTCGGCAGCGTAATGCTGACCATCAATTAACTTTGTTGCAAATATATCAAGCGCTTTGATTTTCTCTTCCTGTGCAGCGAGACTTTTCTCAAAATCTTCATGTTTTTTAATTAAAGCCTCGACCGAGTCCAACGAATCGCCAAGATCTTCATTGGCGAGAAAAGCCTCCTGTTTAGCCATCCATGTATCTGCTTGCTCGGTATCACGATAGAACAATTGCAAATCCATACATTGCTCGTAGAGAATGCGTCGATCCTCCCATAAAGACAACAATGAACTTTTGTCATTTTCTAATGCAGCCAATTTTTCTTGAATCTCAGCTGCAGCGTAATGTTCACGTTCTAACAGTTTACGTCCAGATTCGGTTGTCAACTTAAAGCTGTCCTCGCGTGCATCAATTTCGCCCTTGTGCTCCTGATGGCGCTCCAAAAGAGCTTCAGCTCCAGCTACATCCTTAGCCAATTCGTCGGCAGAAATGATGGCCTTCATGCCGTTTATCCATGATACCAAGTCACGGAAGTCAGCCAGGAAACGATGCAAATAGTACGATTCATCCAACTTCTCTTTGCGTTCACGTGCCTTTGCGGTCAAGCTTTGCCAATAGTTGGCGATTTCCGCCTGCTTGCCTCGAATTTGGTCATTATGATCGGCATGAATTGAACAAAGCCGTAATGCCTCAGCCCCCAAAGTTGATACCTTATCCTCAAGTGCAGCTAGATCTCGTTCGACACCCTCATGTTTCCTCTGCAAAGCTTGGACACTGGCCAAGTCACGGCCATAATCGTCCGATGATAGTACGACGTCCTTCTCTGCGATCCAAGCTACGGTTTCATCAGCATCGCGATTAAATCGCTGAATTTCATGTGCTCCGAATAATTTTTCTTGACGCACAATTGCCAACTGCTTCAGACGCTGCCAGGCCTCATTTAATTCCTCTTTACGTTTCATTATAGTCTCGCGCTCTGGATGTCCATCTTGAGCCAACTTATCGGCCAATTGATTCACTTCAATGACACGATACTCTTGAGATGCCATATCCTTTTGGAATTCATCAAATTTGCGTTGTAGCACCTCAACATGCTCCAAATCATGTCCAAACTCGTCTGCTGTAACAAATGCTTCTTTGTCCTTGATCCAAAACATAACTTCCTCACATTGACGCAAAAATTGTACCAAAACCAACGCCTGTTGCAATTTTTGTCCCTTCTCCGCTAGGCGACTCAATAGCAACTCCCACAAACGGTGTAATTCATCCAAACGACGTAAAATCGTTTCGGAAGCAAAATGCTGCTGATTAATCATCTCTTGGCCGGTGTTGTCAAGCGAGACAATTGCATTGCTATGTGCTGACACCTCTGCTTCGAACGCTTGATGCTTTTGAATTTTCGCTTGCAAGTTTGTGGGATCGCGATAGCTTTCCTCACTTGCAGCCTGCAACTTCTCATGAATCCATGATTCCAATTCATCTGCATCGCGCTTGAAGTATTGAAAGCGTCGCGAATCTTCTAGTTTCTCGCGCTTCTGGCGGGTCTCGATCTTAAATTCATTGTACCGCGAAAGCACCTGCTCTCGACGCTCCTGAATGTCCTCAACTGTTTCAAGAATTTTCACCTCCTTGGGCGTGAAATTCTCCATTTTCTTCGTATATTCGTTTCGATCGTTGCTTTGCAATAATTTCAAATTTATAAGTATATCCTCGATTAAGAAAAACTTCTGGAAAAGAGAACTGAGCAAAAGAAAACAAAAGTGAAAACAGAGAACTACATTGATGACCTCATCAACACATACACTCACATTAGTTAATATCTACGTATGTATGTACATATGAATGTATGAATGTTTGTGTGTATGTATGTATGTGCGAATGTATTATTGTTATTTCAAATGTGTGTGTAAGAATGTTTGTTTGTATGGACGTACCTTGTTGCTATTATTTTCTGTAACTTAATTAATACTGCTCAGTGTGTCTAGTGGCTAAGCTGTCTTCTCCAAAATCTCTTCCTCTGCTCCTGCAACAAGCAAAACGAAAATGCACAAAAATCATTGTTAATTGATTTGTTAAGGTCAAATGAAGTCATTGTTACATAATAACACTAAAAAATACCCAGCCAATTAAAGCATAGAAGCAGAATGAGTCAGACCTTCAAAAATGTATGAGTATTTATTTCATTTGATTCTAAAATGCCCTGCGCTTCGCCTCACTCGTGACAATCGACTAGTCTGCTCACATTCCGTTTCTGCGCTTAACGGCCATTCGCATCTAATACTAACAGAGAGTAAAAGTAACTAGTTGGTATTAAAGCGACACAATTAATTACCCCTTTGAGGCTCATCAGACTGCTTTTTCAGTGCATGTTTCTACTCCCAGCCAAAAATGTGTATTCAAACTAACTAAACTTTAGTTCTTTTGTTCACCTTTGCTGGTTTTTTTTTTATACTTTTACCTCTTCCGTTTCTTTCATTCATACACATGTGAGTGTTTGATAAAACACTTAACGCTACTCAGCAATTCTTTTTTTGTCAAGCATTAAATGCTTTTTTAAACAATTGATCATTTTACACTGCAAATTGAGAAACCAAAATGGAGCGAAACTTTTTAAAGAGGTTTTAGTAAGTTGCTTTGTTATCTTCCGTCAAAGAACAGATAAGAAATCAATTTTACACATGCATTTGTACATAATAGTATATGTATGTATGTATGTATGTACATGTAACAAAAATGACTCCGTTTTTTTTTTTTTTTGATATTCAAAGCGATAAATTGAATTTATTAAATTGACTACTATTCTGAAAGAGCTTGAAGCAGTTTTTTATTTATTAGAAGGTCTTTGGAGATGGCAATCGCTAACAAAACTTTTGAAAGGCTCGTCAGAAGATGGGCCAGTTCTTCCGACTCCGAATTATAAGGGAAGTACGCAAAGGGTATGCCCGAATGAACGCTCTAACAACGCCGCTGTTTTGTTTATTTACTTGTCGAAAGACTGTTAAATTATTAAAATAAAATTTGTTATTAACAAAATTTGCAACGCAAAGCAAAAGTTGTATCGTACAGAGGAAAAAGTGACGATCCGATGTCAATTGAGTAATGTGCAAAGCATCCAACAAAAATTAAAGTTTTCTTAATAATCCTCGCACTGATTGCAAGTTTATTACTTTGCAATTTGTTTTGAAATGTTCATTATGGAGAATTTTACAGGTCGGTTAAACATTTATTGGTTCCACGTTCTGACCAGGGTTGGACTGTGTCAGAGATAGTTTTCAATGCTCTCCATCTCCCCCTCGTCCCTGCAGCTGCGACAAAAAATCGTTGATTGGGCATCCCGTAGTGCGGTAGTCACCGCTTATTACCCCGACGACCAGTCAAACCGAGTTAAGGCTTAAAGTTAACTTTTAATCAGAAATGCCGAAATTAATATGTGTTGTGTTATAATAAATTGCCATTGAATATGTACCACGACTCAAAATATCCAAGGCAAAGATGAAAATGCAAGTATGACGCTCAAATTGTGTGACCTATGTTTTGTTCTTTCATATTTTTATATCCCCGAGCGTACTTGTACAAAAGGGTATTATAACTTTGTTCGCATAACGGTTGTTTGTAACAGCAAAAAAATATCGAGATAGATATAGACATACATATGTATGTATGTATGTATATGTATGTATATACTAAAATGATTAGAATGAAAAGAGGAATCGATTTAGCCCTGACTGTCTGCCCGTCCGTCCGTCCGTCCGTCTGTCCGTAGTTACAATAACTTGAGTAAAAATTGAGATATCTCAATAAAATTTGTTACATTGATTGCTCTTTGGACAGGGTAGGTTGGTATTGAAAATGGTCAAGATCGGTCAATAACCACGCCCACCTCCCATGAAACAGAAGTTTTTTAAAAATGCAAAAACTCCGTTTTTTCGGTATCTATTACAGCAAATTTTGTGAAATTCGGTATTTGGAGCGATTTTGAACTAAAAAATTAGGTATTTATAAAATTTTGAAAAATGGGCGTCACCAAGCCCACTTATAAAAAAACGTCTGTAGGCATCTCAAAAACGATTTGTAAGGTATCGTCACAAAATTTGGTGAACATATTGTCCTTGACATCACTAGCATCAACGTCAATAATTTTTTAAATCGGACCATAACCACGCCCAACTTCCATACATATAACGGAAATTTTGAAAAATTCCAAAAATATCGTTTTTCAGTATTTTTTGGAACAAATTGAGTAAAGTTTAATGCTAGTAGCGATTTGAAACAAAGAAACGTGGTTTTTATGAAATTATGGGCACCGCCAATACAAAAATACAACGGTTTCGCCCGAATTTAGCTTCTCTTACTTGTTTTAAGTACGAAGGCCAGAAGCCTGTGCAAGAAAAACTCAAAAGTGGATCTTCGAATTAAACATTTTTGTGATTTTATAAAAAGCAAAAATACGCAATGAGCTTTAATAAACTTAAAAATACTTTTATCAAACAGCTTATTTTTAACCGAATAAATATTTTCCCTTGAACAATCGGTTTGTCCATAGCACTTGTTTTTTTAATTTGTTTCGTAAATTTTTTATAAAAATTATGCATAGCACCTGAAATAAATTAAAATTAGATACTTTGTTTAAAAATTTGTCAAATTTTCACAAAATTTATTGCCTTAATCAGAGCTGGTATAAGATATTCCAATTGTGTTAAAATTGAAAAAATTTTTTGAACTTAAATTTTCAATTGAAAATGGAACATTTGCTTTCGCATAACGGACAACTTGAGTGTTCTCTATTCATTGTTCAATATAATTTTATTTCAATTAAATGCAAAAACTTATTTATTTTGTTATTTATTATTTCCTCAAATAAAACCAAACCACTTTATTTATTGAAACTTAATTCGACAAGTATATTTAATAAAAATCTAAATTGTCTACGTCTCTCGACAGATCGGCCAATACTTCCATAAATAAATGAGATTTGGCTTCGTCATCACTACTATCACCGTCGTTGCGAACATCTGCACTGCCCGTTCTCCGAATTCGGGCGGTCTCATCAGCAATGCCTTGTAGTGTTTTTGAAATTTCGTTCAGCATATTAATGGGCCAATTCGCCTTGAAAATTGGCACGAACAAAACGTTAACTTTGTCCGTAGTAAGTACATGCATCCGAATCATACAAACCAGCAAGTCTTTTAGTTTTTCAAAGAGATTACTATTGTCGCCCAAAGCTGTGATAAATGCTACCGTGATCAGTCCGTCATAAATACTAGGGGTCCTTTGATTCTCAATTGAGCGAGAACTATTTATGTCATCGTCACTGCTTTTGTTACTGTATTTCCTGCTTCGGTCAGCAGTGTCTGCGGCAACGTGGAAATTTGGATGCAACCAAATCGTACAAGCAGACTTCATCAGTTCGGCCGTAAGGCACTCAGATTTGTTAATGATTAAATGCTGTATAAGTTGTACCACTCCTGCTCCAATTAGACGATAAAAAATTATAGGCAACGTATTCACAAATGTTCCCGGTATTTTTTGCAAGAATGAATTAATGGAGTCGTGCCCTTTAACCAACAGCTCGGCGTGAATTGAAGTGCAATGGAGCCAGTACTGGAGTTCATCAAGTATATCGGATACGCTAGGTTCAAGCTGAACTATTTTTAATTCCGACAGTGTTGAAGCTTGTTGATCCTTTTTATTTGCTTTGCATATTTTTTGTGTGATTTCGTTAAGATCGCCGCAATAGAGATTATTTCGTTGCAGATTTTCTTGAAACCAGTGTTGGATGCGTTTCATTGCGTTTTGCCGTATTAACTGCGAATATGTCCTTTGAACGATTGGCGTAGTCTCCTCTGGAAGAAGGGCTTTGAGCGCAGCTGTAATACGTTCATCTACTAGTTTTGATACGTTCGTTTCCCATTGGCGACGCACATCGTCATTGGCACTTTCATAGATGGCTGACACCTTTGCTAAGACCACTTCAGCATTCGATGACGTGATCTCATTCACACACTTGTCCGCAGCAGCTTTCGAAGGCAGTACGTATTTGTGTTGTCCATCCTTCACAACGGTCTTGTAGATTCGTTCAGTCACAAATTCTATAAGTCGGCGCATTGAAGCATTCTGCGAATGTAGAAATGCGTCGATTAGTTTATTTTGCTGTGTTTGTTGTGAGTTCAAGGCAATTGAGTTCGCATTGTGACCAGAGTGTGCTGGGCTTTGTGGCTCCGCAATACGTGTGGTTATGTGACGATATCGACCAGTGCGCGATACATATTTAGTGGTTGCATATTTGCTCGGCATGATAGCTACACGGAAATCTGCCAGAAACGGACACGCAACGGGAAGTAAAGACTCAAGTATGGGATTGAAAGGCGTTGCCGCATTTTTGTTTTCTTCAAGTGCAACTAAAACAATATTACTATCACTTGCACAAGGGCAATCTGGTGCACGAAATATTTCTGCAGCCAGTTCTGGGAATTCCAAATACTGCTCGTTGCTATCCTTAGTGCTCGTTTGCGTGGCCCTGAATCTGAAGTAATTCTCAGCCATGATAGGCTTTGTGTCAAAGAGCCAACCGAAGCAGCAACGTAGTATAAATAGGGACGAGGGCGTCAAACATGTACCCGACGTGTTGCAACCGATTTGCGTGTATAATGAAAATAGAATATGAGAGGCTTTTGAAAAATCTTCCAACTGCAGCGTAACATTGTCCAACATAGTAAGATATTGTATGAGCCAAGGCAAAGTTATGAGCATTTTTTTGCTTTTGATTGCCTCTATAAGGTGGTGCGTTACACTAAAGTGTGGTTGAAATAAGCTGCGCAGCATTAATTGCTTCTTTTCAATGTTACCGGAAATGGCAGAAGTGTGCAAGTTTTGGATATAGGGTTGTGCTGTTATAAAGCCCAAAAATTTCGCTAATATTATCATGGACGCAAGAACCTCTGGGCGTACGACGAATTCACTGCTTTCGCTTTTACTAGTCTCCGTTTCGAACTCATCCGCGTCTCGGTTGTCACTCAGTAGATTCAACTGCTCAAATGTAGAATTGTTTAAGGCACTTAGATGAGAATATAGCGCCATTTTCAACTGTTCGACAAATGGTATGGACCTGGCTTCGGCAATGAAATCACGAAAAAAGGCTTGATTACGTGGAAATTGGTAATCTACGCTGAAGTTGCTTGGTGCCACAAGACGTTGCGCTAATTTACTGAACTTCTGCGCATCAACAGCTAGACCGATGTCCTCGGGTGAGGCGGCGTCACTGGCTGATATCAGCAGTTGTGACACAAATAGTTTAGAAAAGTGAGCCATGTTGATTGGATTCTCCGATTGCTTAAAAATTTCACGAATTTTCGGTGCTAATTCTTGCGCAAAATTCCAATTTGGATTAAGATGGTGGATCTCCCACAGTGTGAGTACTTTGTAAAATAGGTCACGTTGGGTTTTGAAGGCGCCAAACTCCATATTGGATGTGAAATGCTGCCTCGAATCTTTATCTTCTTGATAGTAAACACTCTTAAAGGATCGTTCGATTGGAGTCGACATATCAGTCGTATTCGACTTCCCGATAAGCAACGAGTGTTTGTGCTGATAAACCGATTCCAGATATGACTTCAAATCCATATCAAGACGGTGGACACGCTCGTTGCGCAGAACCACCCCCAAACTTTTGGTGTCGAGTTGAGCAAACAAATGTCGCTGCCTCCTCAACACACACAATGCAAAGTATACGCATTCAGTTATACTGTTAAGCATTTGTAAATGCTTTGGTAACCCTTCATGCATGACAGAGTTAATTTTAATGCGTTCTTCCACGGTTGCTTCCTGTGCATTCAACAAATTCAGAACAAAAGCCATTTCGCTCAGGACGTTGGTTACGAAATTCAAATCCATTAACACTACGTAAATATCTGCCAAGTGTTGTATGCTAGTGCGATTTTTTATTTTATTTATTTCAACAAGAGGCAGTTGTTCAGCGAATGCAGCATCCGCCTGCTCGTTTTCGACTTTGGATGTAACATCTCGAAGCTTTCGCTCAATCTTGCCTCGCAAGATTTTTTCGTCATTTCCAATACCAACTTGTTCTAATTCTTTACTGATTTCGTCCGCATTTAGTTTCAATGACTTTCTGGCAGCCATAATACTGCATTTATTTTTATCTTCAATTTCCGCGTTGGTGAGTTGGAGTATATTATTTTCATTGCTAAACGAGCTGCTACAGCCAAAAAGTTTCAAATCGCTATCTCCACTTGTTACAGTTCGGTTGCTTATAGTGGTTGGCACCACTCTTTTTTTTGGTTTACTATTTGGAGTTGATTCATTGGATATTGTTTTCTTACGGCTCGGTCGATTGGTGCTTTGTTGCAGTATGATGAAGTCGCCCAAACAGAAGCTGGAGGAGGCGCTGCTATTGCGAACTGCCTTTTCTACGCTATGTGGGGTCGTCGCCTGCAATAGTGAGCTATTTCCCGATCGACGATTGCTGTTCTGATTGCGGCGGATGGGTGTGGATGAGTCGCTCTTAAAAGTATTTCCCAGGCTTCGATCCATTGACTGTGTCGGTGTAGAAGTTGCAAATGATGCGTTTTTTGGTAGGCCATTTTCCAAGTGATCGTTGGCTATGACTTTGCTGCCGTGCCCAGGCGTAGAGGAAAAATTTGGTGTGGCTGGTGCGGAGTTCTGCGTATATATCTGATGGCGTTTTGGTGTATTACATCTCATACTTTTATCATATCCATCGATGTCGCAATTGAGCATTACCGATTTTTCTGTTCCCATAGAGTTTCGAAGGGCTGGCTCATTCTCATTTGATCGTAGAAAATTTTCAGTTTGTTGACGCAACGTATTCAAAAAGTATATGGCGAAATTTTCTAAGTTGCAAGAGACATTCCCCTTTAGCTCTCTGAATTGCTGAAGGAACCAGTGCCGAAAATGATCCATAGCATCAGTTGGCATTTCCGCACTGTCAAGTAGCAGAGCATTTAATTTTTCTTCCGGGGTACACATGGCAAATTTTGGCGTTTCAAACTTCTATCGTCTTTAGTTTAAATAAGCGTTGATTGCATTAAGACTCATTTTATAGAGCCAAAAGTGTTTTAATATTTATATTGAGAATCTGAAATGGAACATGTCAGAGAAAAAGAGGACGATATTTCAGGATGGAAATGGTATGCGGCTTTTCGTCAGAGTTATTGGAAAATTCTAAATTGCAATTCAACATTTATTTTTATTAAGCATGTTTTTGCAAAGTTTCCACTGGTTAATAAATAGTGAATAATCAACTACAAAAAAATCTACATCTAAATAATTTAGTTTTTAATATTGAGTTTAACGAAATTCGCATCAAAGTAGATTTTTATGTAAATAGATATGTAATAATAATAATAATTTGGCTCTTTCACAATATTATAGCTCAGTGTTTGGCCAAACTTCTCCTACCATTTTACCAGAAATGCCCTCGGAGGTTTGCCATTGCCTGCGGAGGGGTGACCGCAATTAGAAAAAAAAAATGTTTGACCTGGCTTTTCCCTCCATTTGTGACGTGCGTTTTTATGTTGTACCACAAATGGAGGGGCCTATGGTTATATGCCGTTTCGAACTCGAGGTTGAGAATCCGGCTATAGGACGCACCTTAACGCAAAATGGGTACCATTTTTTTTTCCTTGAAAACTAAATCCTACAAAACAGTAGCCGACTGCTATAGATCGTCCAACGAGCTGTGCAGCAGACATGGGGTGCTAACATACCATAACATCATAAGAAGATGCGCAAGAAGACTGGCTACCGCCTTCAATGACTTCTCTAGAAGTTTCAAGAACGATGAGGAATCGGAAACTCGAAAGCCCTTACAGTCGGAGTATCCCGCAAGTTTATGGGCTGGAAATCCTTTGACAGGATGAGTGAGTTATCTGGGCTCAGGGTGGGAAGCAAATCAGGTTCACCGCAACTGCCACAAAATCCAGATCTTAACGTTAATGTCCAAAAGAATTCACCGCCAAATGCAGTTTTTTCATGACATCTTCCGAAACTAAAAAACATCTGCAACTACGCTGTAGGCGTTCCAGCATTGCTGCCGGTATTTCGCGAATTACACGAGTAACGTCGGCTTCCAAGAATCCCAAAGAATAAAATGCAGAGGTGTGATATTACACGAACTAGGCGGCCAGTTGACAGGTTCGAAACCAGAAATAAGCTGCACATGCACTATTACTCAATAAAGCCATTAGGTCCCTTAGTCAAAAAATTATTCTCCAGCAAGGAAATTTCTGAGAACTTTGGAGTATTTTCCCCAAAGAGAGATTCTTGCAAATTTTTACGCGAACGCTAAATCTTCAGAAACTTGCATCTTGCAGGTTCAACACTTACATATATTTTATAATTCTCACCTTTAAAATTCTGAAACAAAAATTTCGTATTTATCCAAATTGCAATCAGCTCTTTTTGATCAGCTGTTCTTGCTTGCATATTTGTGCTGGGTAGGGATGTCAATTTTGGGCATTTTGTTGATCCCGGGATTTTCGAGATTTGAAAACGAAATCCCGGGACAATCCCAAAATATGTAACACGTCTGTAATCGTTGTATTAAATGCTCTCTGTGGGACATAGCCTTATCGCCTCATTGCAAAAACTATCAATATCTTTTACCAAACCTTCTGATAAATTATATGCCATTCGATTATTGGCTAATTGCGAGCTGCTAGTTAAAACTTGACGCAATTTATCTTTGAGACTTTCTGCCTTATCCACTTCAGTCACATCGTTTTTAGTTCTATTAACATCGCTTTAATAACGAGGCTCATTTTCTACTCGAGTGGAATATTCTCCAGCTCATTTATAATGGCAAGAACAAAACAAAGCCTTAAGGCAGTTAACAAGCTGTGTTATTTGTCGATTGTGAACTCTCTAAGGGCTTTGAAAGGGGAATTTTTAATAATGATACAACAAATAAATGGCTATTAATACGTTCGCGTAGCTGATAATTATTTAAAGTTTTCAAAAACTATCAGCTTTTAGCGTTTGCATACGACAAAAAATTGCAAAGTAGAAAAAATTGAGAGAGCAAAGTGACATTTCATTTTGAGGGGAAGCTGTTGGTTTCGGCTGGAAAAATTTTTGCCAGCAGAAATTTGCCAAAGAGAAAGCAGCTGCTCAGAAACAGATGATTGCAATTTGGATAAATTAGAAGTTTTTGTTTAAGAATTAAAGTAATGAAAATTATAAAATGTGAGTGTTAAACATACAAGAAGCAAGTAATTGTTAATTTGGATAAGTTTCCTTTGTAGAGTGTTTCAAGAAAACACAATAATGCATTGTTTTTCATTTTGCATATTTCGATGCGGACAAGAATTCAATCAGCTGTTCGTTGAACTTGCAACTTTCTGCAACTATTTTGGCATTTGGCTCTTGTGAGAGAACATAAGAAATTTACCCGGAAATTTGTTGTTGGATATTAAGAATGCTCGCGATGCAGATAATTGTTACGAAATATTACATTTGTCAAATTGCGTTCGCAAGGAAGGGGAAATTTAGAGCGCAAAATTACATTTCATTTGAGGGGAAATTGGAAATTCTTGCTGGACAAATTTCACAAAGTACAAATTTGCAAGCCAGAAAACAGCGGATCAAAAGCAGCTGATTGCAATTTGGACAAACAAAAAATGTTTGTTAAGAATTTTAAAGGTGAAAATGTTTCAAGAAAACACTAATGCTATGTTTTTCATTTTGCATATTTGTATGCAGGCGTCGTCGCCTGCGATAGTGAGCTAAATCCCGATCGCCGATTGCTGTTCTGATTGCGGCGGATGGGTGTGGATGAGTCGCTCTTAAGATTATTTCCCTGGCTTCGATCCACTGACAATGTCGTTTTAGTGTATTAAACCTCATATTTTTTTATCATATCAATCGATGTCGCAATTGAGCATTACCCATTTTTCTGTTCCCATAGAGTTCCGAAGGGCTGGCTCATTCTCATTTGATCGTAGAAAATTTTCAATTTGTTGACGCAACGTATTCAAAAAGTATATGGCGAAGTTTTCTAAGTTGCAGGAGACATTCCCCTTCAGCTCTCTCTTTGGGAGAATACTCCAAAAAAATTTCGTGCTGGATAATTCTTGCAGAACTTTTAGAGTAACGGCTCTATTTTCTGCTCAAGATTTTAAACGAACGAACCTAATGAAAAGTCACTTTGCTCTCTCGATTTTTTGGTTTTGGACACCGCGAACGCGATTTGACAAAAATTGTGATATTTCGTAACAATTATCTGCATCGCGAACACTCTTATAGTTTCGGGTGTCATGTGTGCCGTAGCACCGCCTTGCTGAAACCAAATGTTGCCGATTGTTGCTGATTTTCGTAATACAGCTGAAGATTTTGGAACGTTGTTGGGGTGTCAGCCTTTCCATGATACCAAAGTCAATCACAGTTTATTTGATGCAAATGTCCTACATATACTTCTTAATATTTTTCGAAAATGAAAAAAACATAGAAACAGAAAATGCAAAAGTGTCCACTCATTTCATTGTAATGCAAAAAAAAACTATAACATACGAAAAATTCACGCCACAGCTTAAATGATGCAACTCAAAAAAGAGCAAGGATTAATGTTTAATTTGTAACATTTTCCTGGGTATATTTTGTTTTCAAGACTATTTGGCATGGATGCAAGTAACTTTTTGCTGTAAAGAACTAATTTGGTTCCATTCTTCCAGTATAGCTTTTTTAAGATCATATTTGTTATGGAGGTCATGCTCTCTTTTATTTGTCGGAAAAATATACCACAGAAATTTTTTTTTGTTTAAAAGACAACCGTGGAATAATTGTCAAGATACCTACACGGCAAGAAGCCAAATGTAGAGATTAGAAGGAAAAAATCATTGTAAAGTAGCCAAACGAAGAACGATTTAAGGTTGCTTAAACCATCCCTGGACGAATAACTTGACTGTATTTTCTGTAAATCGGTATTCAGACGGCATATCCGATTGAAGTCCCACACTGAAAATTTTGCGTGTGTGGCTCTCGATGCTTTATCCTAGTGAAAAAACAAATGTATGTAGGTACACACTAGGCATGTCAATCCCGGGATCCCGACCTTTTTTAACTCCCGAATATCCCGGGATAAGTATATTCAAATCCCCGAATTGCAGAAAACAACGAATTCAATAGCCATTTATTTTTAAAATTTTGTATCATCAAAAATTTACCTTTCAAGGGCAAAACAAAGCCTTTAAGGAGTTCACAATCATTGTTTTATATCATATTGAACTGGATAAGGCAGAAAGTCTGAAAGATAATTGCATCAAGTTTTAACAATCAGATGGCCATTGTCTATTAATCGCAAGGCATATAATTTATCAGAAGGTTTGGTAAAATAAATTGATAGTTTTTGGAATGAGGCGATAAAGGCTATGCCCTACAGATAGCATTTAACTTATTGTCGACAATCCAACCAGTAAGTGTTGAGACGCAGCAGTGCTTCTTCACTGCAGATATTAAATGCAACAAATTTTGGTCCAGGTTGGAGGATAACACAACTTAAGGCTTGCATTGCTTTAAGATCGCATTTTGATCAAAATAAGGAGTAATTATCCCTCGCCTAAAATTGAATGCGTTATGCATTTAATTTCTATTGAAGTATTTATTTTTTTACTAAATGAAAATATATTAATATTTATTATTGGTCTCAAATAATTTTATTTATGTAGATGCATTTGCATCTGTAATATGTATATTGGTACTTGAAGTATAAATTATTTTGTATGTTTGTCAAATTTTACGTTTATTTCTTTTTAGTTATTGAAAAGACCAATTAATATGTATGTATGTATGCATATGAATTTCAACAAATCGTTCTCTTTGTTATATTTACATATGTTCTTTTGTATACTTCTTTAATACCACGATTACGAACGTGTTACATTTTTATAGAAATTAAAAATTACGAATCAAAATTTCGTGAAATTCGGGATCCCGGGATTTTGTTTTCAGATCTCGAAAATACCTGGATCTAAAAAATGCCCAAAATTAACATTCCTAGTACACACATATAAATATTCATATACAAATATGTACATATGTTGTACAACAGTTCTAATCAAACTTAGAAGAGTGATGTAATACCGCTTACACACAAATATGATATCGCTCTAATACACAACACTACAATCAAATCTATGTACGTATGTACATATGTATGCAAATTCGAAGCGCCGAGTGTGCGTACGGCAGATACAATTGACGGCCACAATGGTTGAGAATGAAAGTAAAATGAGTCCGAGCAAATAACTTAATTAAAAATAATTATTTATTTCTCTTCTCGTCCATGATGGTTAATAGTGTTTGCGCTTTTAACGGAAATGCAAGGTTTCACCCACTTCCAAACTTACGCTGATGACACTTGTGCACTACCATCTGGAAAGTCTGTGGAAAGCCACAGAATTGGAGCATTTTGCAGTGTCTTTGTATCAACCCGGATAAACAGGCTACTGAGAATTGTTTCTCGAGAAGCTGGTATGTTTGCCGAAGTGTAACATAATACTCCATATCAACAGTAAATAAAACAAATTTGCACGAGTTTTCCATTTAACTAAACATTATTGGACAACCAAATATTGATTTTAAAAGTTTTTGATTGTTTATTTTTCTTTTATTTTATTTCTATTTTTCAAACGCCTCATGTAAGCCATACACAAACTATCTTAAGTATAATATACTTAACATATTGTGTTTAAAACAGTTTGTTAAATTTAGTCAATAATTTGGATGTAAATGGTGGTCCCTGATCTACTGTGATGTTATGTTAATCCTACACACCCAAGTTACAAGCTTTATAAAATATGTATGTATGTGTAGGTATCTAATAATTCAACAAAGTTTCGAATTTTTCTGGATTTTTTTTTTTTTAATTTTAATACTTTGGTTTATGAGCAGAGAATCATCTGTATTCGAATTGAAAAATAATATAAGTATTTAATAAAATTAATTTATGTACATATGTATGTACATACTTACATATGTATGTATGTCAATATGTGGGAGACGAATATGGTTATAGGTACATATAATATATAATAAGATGCAAAATTAGCAGAAATTTTAGATTCCTCGACCGAAAGCAAAGGCTCGGATCGAAATAAAACTGGAAACGTTTAAAAATGTAATATTAAACGTCAATTGAAGGTTTGTCCGATGAAAACAATAATGACTGGTGGAATGAAAGCACAATTTCAGTTTGTGCTTATTTCTAGCAAGGTAAAGCTACAGTTTATTTCAGTTTTTACACAATTTGCATGGATTATAAAATTTAATTTTGATGATACGTTACATGAAAGAAAATGCTCAAAACCCCCAAAAAAAAATTCGAATAAACCAAACTACAAAACTGCATACCCAGAACTTTCCTAAAAGTCCTGATTTAAAAGTTTGAAATTTTGATGACAGTTTTTAGAAATTTGCTTAATTTTTGAGAATTTCATTTAAGCTTTGAAACTTTTATTTACATACATATGTATATCGTTTCAGTTATAGATCCCTCTGAATTTTTAATGACAATTATCAAAAACAAATAAATGTTAGTTTGAAGATATATCAATTTCATTACAAAATCGTACATACTACATACATAGTATGTACTTATGTATGTACATATGTATTGCAACATTTCAATATTTGGAAATATTAAATATTTAATGCTTTCATTTCATTTCATTCTTGGGTCCTTACCCAACCCTTTAGCTGCGTTTAAACAGTGCTGAATTGAGTCAATTAAAAAATTTTGTCCACACAAAATACACGAAGCCAAATTACTAATTGGCTCTTTCTTTATGCCGCTTAAAGATCCAACATTTTCATTCACACCAATTAAATTTAAGTTCCTTATTAATTCTGAACCACCAGGAAATTTACTGATTAAACTAAAGTTAGATATTTTTACCGCTTCAAAGAAAAAAACACAATTTTTAAATCGCTTGAACAAAACACATTACAAATCTTATTTCAAAATATATGTATGTATGTAGAATCGCTGGCCCTGCCGCGGCACAAACAGAAGGCTGACGTCACTCGCATAGGCAACACTTTTATTGAACGATTTCTCCTTATATGCTTCTTCTTCTGTATTTATTTTTTTTATCTGTAACTTTGTAATACAGAATTTTTGCGTTGTCTTGCCGGATATCGATTTAAATAAAACTTGTATTAACTCAAATATCCTCTAATATATTTCTGTTTTTAAAAATATACTTATTACACAAAAATATGTGATACAAATTGCAGCATATCTCTATTTTTCATAATGGGTGTGGCGAATGCTGACCCAAAATTTTTCTTCACAGTGCCTTCTATTCTTAATGTTAACTTTATAAGCTATTTAAGAAATTACAAGCAAACTTACAAATTTGACTGTCCAGATTTGTTTTAGACACTGTCCTTTGGGCTTTTTTCAATAAATAATTCAATACGCACAATTTGCGAACTGTCGATGGTTTTAAGAGCACTTTACAAAATGGCAACGAGAAATCAATTACTCGCTGGAAACGTCAATTGACATTTTCAATTATTTTTTGGCACTTACTAGAGCTGCCAACGTCACTACTGGCATAATAATATATATAACCTAATCAAATAAATACTGTTTTACATTAACTGTGAACTCAAAAATTTCAGAAAAACCTACTTCAGCTTGCTAACTTTTTCGTCTAGTTTTAGCTATTCTTATTTGCCCATGTACCATAATTAAATGAAAATGGGAAAATGGTTATCATACATAGGGTTGCCGTGATAAGTTTTTATTTTTTTTTCAGCCTTGTCTTTGTCACTTTTATCAGTTTCTTTTTGATGTTTATTATTTGTTCGGGTCACGGGTCACCTACACCGTTCGTGATATTTGTTATTTGTCCTCTCTAATTAAAGTTTAATCTTTATTTGCATAAAAATATTTAAGAAAACAGTTTTGTAAAGCTTAAAATCACTTTTCAATTTCCTTGGGATGCCATCAGCAAATAGAATGGATAAAATAAGTAACCAAATTGGTTATTTGGTACTGCAAGATGACGGCGCAGTTCTTGAGTCTGGTGGGGATATGGAAAATGATGAACGCAGTGCAAATATCCTCTTGGATCTCCTTCACCTAGCTGAGAGGTTCGTACTAAATTAAAAAAAAAACATGCCTTAAATAATGTAAGCTGCAAGTGCAATTTTACACAAGTGTTTTTTTTTATCATAATAAATCAGTCTCCATTGGAAAGCTGACTATGTAAAGTCCAAGGACTTGATAAATTCGGGATGACCCCGTAGGGTTTACTCTAATATTATTGCTTCACACATAAATGACATGATACATGATTTGTCTTGCTCGCTTTAAGAATATATTTTAATTATATACATATTTGGATTCAAGCTTCGGTGGAAACCGAGAATGTTAACCTTTTTTATATTTATTCATTTTAAATTAAAATGAACCCTTTTTTTTAAATCGCATAAAGAAAACGAGGTTCAGAGTTCGGGTTAATCCAGGACTTCATATGTAATAATGTTGAAATCAAATTTTATGGAAGAATAAAACATTTCTTTATCTCGCTATTATTTTTTATGTTTCTACCCACTTCTTAAATCTAATGTTATTCACGAAATAAAGATGCCACAATTTAAATGCGTGAGTTGAGCATATGTTTTCAGAAAGTATACATTAAATTAAAAAAATTGATATTTCTAAGTCGATTTTTGAGTTCCACCGTCTCCCGCTGAATAGGTATGTATGTAGTGGCACCTGCATACAAACAACCCTTGTTACGAGGTTGATTCTTCAAAATTCTATAGCCGGTAATTTTTCGAGACAACATTAACATTTTGTGGCATGGGTGGGTAAGAGACGTGCCTTTTTAACTGAACCAACCAGAAAACATCGTAAATTGAAGGCATACACAGTAGGTTTAATCAAACAAAATTTAAAATTATTTATTAACATTATTTTGTAATAGCAATTTCTCCTTGCTAATAATTATATTGTACAATTTTAATTACATTACAGTGTTGATGATAATTTCATGTCCAACAGTAGCTGTGAACGCATTTCCATTGTTTATGAGGACCGTAGTTATAACATTACAATGAACAATCACCGAATTTTTATAGTAAAATTGAAAAATGCAACTCGTAGCAGTGCTGGCTACGGTACTGCGAGCAATGGAAGCAATGTAGTGTTTTCAGAAAATGACATTTCTGGAGTCACATCAATATTAGCTTGAGACACTTTTGCATCTTGTTGTGTGTTCTGCCATCGAAATCGTACTACGACAAACCTAAACTCATATAACGAAGTACGCCGTTTTAACTGGAAAACACCTTTCATTTATTTAATTATACTTTTTATTTGTCAAAAAATACATCATCTGTGAATTCTTTATCAAAGACTCGTCTGGCTTCATGTGTTATATCCAACAGTGTTGCTTTGCTATTATGTATTATCACAAAGCATTGCCGCCAGTTCCAGAGCCGTTGCACAATCCAAAAGTCGTTTGTGGTTTTAATTTGCACTTCTTTCGCTGATGCATATGATTCCTCTGGAACATATTCTTCGCCGGATTTATTGAGATCAGCTATAAGATTGATTACATTGGCTGGAATGTGTTGCGCCGATTTGCCTGTTTGGCCATAATCAAGAGGAATGTTGGTAAGATGCCTCAAGTTCTGCTCATTGATGAAAATGTATTTTGGAGCTGAAGTGTCGTCATTAGCGACACTCGAAGTCAAGCCGGAAAGTGAAGTACAATTGCTTGTCTTACGTTGGTTTAGTGGTTTGCTTATATTTTCTCCAATTTCTTTAACAATACTCGATAGCGGGGGCCCTATATAATTATGAAGTTCTACGTATAAATCATTACCAGGTGGATCCTCATTGTCTGCCATATAGGAAATTTCATTACAGCTATCTGGGAAAATTTTAAGAAAATATTAACAAAACTTACCACTTAAGAGAAGACACATTGTTGCATTCAGAACACGATAAATAATCAGATTGTAGCAACGAATTGCATTCGCCACTTCAAGATAAACTTTTGGTAAGATTTGAGAATGTTCTTCGTTTTCCACTCCAGTAACAAAGGCACCATTTTGATATTTTTCTATTATTTGACTCTCGTTTGGCGCATTTCGTATAGTATGGTCAGTTTTTTTAAGATATGTATTTACTACATACCGTTGCAAACTGCATAATTCTAATGGACCTATTTGACCCCCACTACAAAAGATATTCATACAAACATTGGAGATATTAAAAGAATAAGAATCTAGAAATGGTAACATGTCAACATTTTTTACGCACCAAATAATTTGCTCATCATATAGTAAAACTGTCTCTTTTATGACGGAAAACATTGCACGTACCATATTAATAAAATTATGGACTCGAAGAAATAATGGTTGTTCTAGTGGCAAATATTGGAAGGAGTGCATAAAGTTTAACATGTCGTTGAGGGGAATTTTCAGTAATTGTAAATACTATAAATAATAATATAATTATTATAGTATAAAGCATAACCCAAGTGAACCTTACATTATCGAAAAATTTAGATAGTTTTTCTTGCAATTGTTTACGTCCACAATCCTCTTCGTCTACACCCTCTAACACATTCGACCGGAAATTGCCAAACCTAAGTCGATACATATTGTAGCACTGTCGCAAAGCACTCCTATATATTCTATCCTGTACTTCAACACCACGATATTCTGGCACTTCAATTCCATCCTTGCTTCTAACTTCTTTCGGCACATTAAGTACCATTACCATCCAGTATCCTTGCTCAGGCTGGTAGAATATCTGTGTGGTTTTCTGAGTGTGTAGTGCCCTGCAATCATCCTCACCAACGAACGTGCTAGAAATGTTATAAAAAATATGAATTCAAAAAGCGAAAATGATTGTAACAATATTTACCTTGAAAATTGTATGATTGCTTCACTGAGACCAACATCCTTAATTTTTGTGTTAAGCTCTATATCTTGAGGATGGTAATAGAGTATTTTTTTTAATTCCTCCCCTTCTTTTTGACCGAATTGCGAATTGAAAACAAAAAAACTGCGCAGTGTAATTTCTACGCGTTGTAAAAGTTTCGACATTTTTGTCACTTAAAACGCTAGTCGTAAATCTATTTAGTTTTTTTAGCTAGCTAGGTTTATGGAAGAACAGCTGTGTTGTATGTAAAAAAAATCATTTGGTTTAGTGGCGTCATCTAGCGGATAATAGAAGTTACTTTCATGTAAGTAGTCATTTGTTTTTGGAAAATATAGAATATAGAGCTACTTTTGAACTTCCCCTGTTTATTGTGCGAAATAAATAGCTACTTTTGAACTTCCCCTGTTATTGTGCGAAATAAATAGCTACTTTTTGTTACTTTTAATGACATTCTTGAAATTTGCGGACAGCATATCACGCATTCACTAGTAGCGATGTGCTGAATTGTCGGTACCTAATAGTCGAAAAATATTAAGGTACCCATTAGACAAGGAACGTAAAGTTTGAGAATTAAAAAAATAATTTCTGGTGTTATTCAAGAATGATAAATTAGAAGATTGCGACACTTTCGTCCCGTTATCTTTTTTGCTTCGGCTTGTCAGCTGTGTGACGTCATATCATATCAGAATATCGAGTCGAAAGGGAAAAGAAACAGAAAATTGGAAATTGAAAATCCTTTGTGAATAACACAAATGATAAATTAGAATATTGCGAGATTTTACGTCATAGCGATGAAAGTACCAACATGGTGGCGAAATCGTAACATACGCGCTCACACCAGTGTGCAATTGTGAATCATTTATTCAAGTTTTGTGTTTTATGTATGCCAACAACCTAAACATCAAAAACAGCTAATTTAGCGAATAATATAAAGCAAATGGTACATTAAAATATACGAAATTGTGATATTCTGGTGTTGTTGAGTCAGCTGATGGTGTATTGTATAATTCTCAAAAAGTGGATAAGGAACATTAAATTATAAAATCCTTTTGTTTAAGCACTTTAATTTCAAAATAAAGTGAAAGTGCAAAGGTTTCATGTTGTTGTTACTACAATTTGCCACTGTACTCTTCGTTTATTAAAAACCCATAATTAATTTTTTCATTGTTTTGCACGCGAATGCGAATTTTCTGTTTCTTTTCCCTTTCGACTCGATATTCTGATAATATGACGTCACACAGCTGACAAGCCGAAGCAAAAAAGATAAAGGGACGAAAGTGTCGCAATCTTCTAATTTATTATTCTTAAATAACACCAGAAATTATTTTTTTGATTCTCTAAGTTTACGTTCCTTGTCTAATGGGTACCTTAATATTTTTCAAGTATTAGGTACCGACAATTCAGCACATCGCTACTAGTGAATGCTGACGTGAATTTTGTTTGGAAAAGGAAAACGATATATTGAGTAAAAACTAAATAAATTTGAAAGTAATATCACATATCACTTTTTAAATAGTTGGATAATAAAATAAAAATGGATAAAATAAGTGAAAATGCTCGGGAGGACGCGACGTTAAAGATATCAGAGTTGAACATTACGTCTGTTCTCCTCGCGGCGATTCTGGGTTTCATTGTAATGGGTAGGTGCTTTCAAACATCTGGTTTATATGATGACTTGATTTTTTTGCAGCTATTATATTGCTATTGCGTAGGCGTTCTTTGGGACGACGGGATTTCCTTTTAACTGGATTAAGCGAGTCTGGAAAAAGCGCGATATTTATGCAAATGATGCACAACAAATTCCCAGACACTTTCACTTCCATTACGGAAAACTTGGGCGAATATCGTTCTGGCCGTATGTCCGGTCGCCTTGTAGACATTCCTGGACACTACAGAGTAAGGGATAAGTGCTTTGACCAGTATAAGCGCTCCGCTAAAGGGATAATATATGTGGTTGATTCTGTAACTGTACAAAAAGAGGTGCGCGACGTGGCTGAGTAAGTAGAGTTGTGTATGTATGCATTGTTTTTCATCATAAAGTCAACAAAACCATTTTTTTTTTATTCATCTTACAGTGCTCTGTATACCGTGCTTACAGATGTTGCTACTAATCCTTGTCCATTCCTTGTGTTGTGCAATAAGCAAGACCTGAGCACCGCGAAAAGTGCCCAAGTTATAAAAAGTATAATAGAAAAGGAGATGTGAGTAATAAGATTTTTACAAAATGAAGAATACATATAAAAAAAGCATGATTCCTAATGTGTATTTTCAGGAATATCGTGCGGGTTACGCGCAGCCGTAAACTCCAATCGGTAGGAGAGGAGGATTTGTCTAAGCCTACGTTTTTGGGTAAAGAGGGCAAGGATTTTGAGTTTTCACACGTTCAACAGAATGTACAGTTTTTTGAATGCTCTGCCAAGGAAAATCAGTTAAATAATTTGTCCGATTGGATAGATAGAATGCTGTAAAATAACGAAAAATTGCAATAGGGTTTATAAATAGTCTAGAGTTAGTAAGTTATTAATCCTTTCTTGGGCAATTTAGAAACTACATTTATCCTTGTTTACGATTGCTGGCTACTTGTTTTCCCAAACACAATGTCTGATGAATTGCTAACGTACTTAGTTACGTTGTGTAAATTTTCGTTTTGGTTTAAGTTTGATTGCGTTAATATTATATAATATAAAAATTATTAAAATTAACAAATCGAAAATGCTGTAATATATTAAGTTCCTCCAATAAAACTTAATTTTTTTTTAAAATATACCGAAGTTGATAAACAAGTTTTGTATGCTAGTCCCATAGAACTAGTTTCTTAAGGGGAATATGAAAATTTCGTGACAAAACAGGTCTCAAACGAAAGTTCATATATAAATGTGTATACATACATATGTATGAATAAAAATATAGATGATGTTTGAATGCAAAGCTATTACCGAGCGGAGATGCTTAAAAAGATTAAAAAGACGTACAACGACGCTAAAAGTAAAAAGACTAATCACCAACAACATCAAAAAAGAAAGTCGCCTAACGTACAAGCAAGAAAAGAAACTGCAAAAAACGAAATTCAATAATTGAAAATTGACCGCGGATAAACACCTAAGATATAGTTATCTGATAAATTACTATTTGTGCATGTATGTAAAAATGTACATATGCAGGAGGAAATGGGAAACATAACAGTTGCTTAAGGTGTTCACCGTTGAATTTCATAAATAAGCGTTTCTATCACACTTGGGAGCCTTGGATAAATAAAACGCACGGCGAGATAGATTTCTACTTAACTAAATTCCAGAGTTGTTGTTGCTGCTAGCCAGACCCCGTCCGGGACGACCGCACCATTAATCGCTGGACCATAGGGCGAGGGGTGTTAGTTAAGTGGGTTTTGTGGGGCATGCGAATAAGTGTGTTGTGTCGTGCAGAGATTCCGCAGGTGTTAGGAATGACAGGGTTCATTATGGATAAGTAGAAGTTAAGCCTACAACAGTGTCCAGATATTAATTGGGCAGATGAACTCGGAACTCTCGAGGCAGCAAGCTGGTTGGACTCCTATGACGATATTCACAGAACAAGAGCCCATAGAGCTGGAGTCGGACTCCGGAGTGCGGCGTCCTGACCAGTCTGTAGTTTCGTTCACTGTGTTCTGCTAGTTTCAAGCGTCCAGATTGACGCAGCATAGTTTAGATAAGATTGGGGGTGTCCGGCAGCCTAAGTGGGGTTAGGTCGCCGAAACAACAGTCCTTGGTCGGATGAAATCCGAGTCACTTCGGTAGCGTAGAACCGACTGTTGTGGAATGGCTACCGGCAATGGAATTGATGGCCTGTGCTCCAAAGTGAACAGCTACCTCCCTGACCTTGCTCACTACTTTACAGGACGGAATCTGACGCTGTCTCCTGCCAAGTCCACGGCGACCCTTTTCACATCTTGGACGAAGGAGGTCGGGCTCACCCTCGACATCCATATCGAGGGGACCCCCATCCCGACGGTTAACCACCCGAAGATCCTGGGAGTCACCCTCGACAGCCTGGTCTCCTTCTCAGCGCATACAACCGCAATCGTCAATAAGGTACAGAGCCGCAACAAAGTCCTCAAGTCGCTCGCCGGCAGCACTTGGGGCAAAGACAAAGAAACGTTGTTGGCAACATACAAGGCGATTGGCCGGCCGGTTCTAAATTATGCCGCGCCAATCTGGTCGCCTGGAACTAGCAGGACTCAGTGGTCAAGACTGGAGACCTGTCAGAACGCCGCACTCAGGACAGTGACGGGATGTCTCCTGATGACGCCTGTGGATCACCTCTACCATGAGGCTAACGTGCTCCCAGTGCAGGAGCACAACATTATGCTCACAAAGCAGTTTCTACTGGGATGCCACCGTCCGGGGCACCCCAATAGAGACTTGCTCGCGCTGGAGCCGGCACCCAGGCACATCAGGGGACATCTCTCACAACTGACGGACGAGGTCCAGACATACGTACACCGACCGCTGGACCCAAGGACGTACCGACAGGCTCTGGACAGCATTCACAGGGAGTCGGTGGCCAAACACATCGACAGCCGCCCTGTGAGTGCAGTCCTGGGAGTCCAACCACCACCCATTGCAGCTGAGGAGCTCCAGCTGCCTCGTGAGACCCGCGTAACTCTGGCCCAGCTCAGATCTGGATATTGTAGCAGGTTAAACTCCTACTTATCCAGGATCAACCCCGACACCCCGAACACGTGCCCGGCATGTGAAGAGTCTCCGCACGACACCAATCACCTATTCACATGCCCGGCCAAACCTACTCAACTAACACCCCTCTCCCTATGGTCCGACCCTGTTGAAACAGCTCGTTTCCTGGACCTTTCGTTAGTTGAGCTTGACGATAACGATTGAGGGAGTCCGCCAACCCAGTGGGGTGTAGCTAGCCGCTACAACAACAACAACAACGCAGCATAGTTTAAAACCGAAGGGGCTAAACGCTTTAAATGTTGCCAACAACGTTGCTTTGTCTTTGCCACGAGCGCTGTAAGCGAGCGACTTGGGGACTTTGTTCATGATGTGAATAAGATCGCCGGGGATTTAGTAGGAGAAAGCGTTCAGTTGCGTCCAGTCCTTACTGCGATCGCTTCCATAGCGACGTAGAAGATGTCTATTACATGCTTTTTGTGTGCCCCTTATTTAATCGACAATGCAATGAACGAAGATCTGTTAACACCGGAATTAATCTTCAGTTATATGATTAAGAGATTTAGCGAGTGAGCATCAACCAGCGCTGCAATAGCCTCAATATTTGCAACAACGAAGAGGTATGGAGAAAGGGCGGCGAGCGAACCATTGCCAGCTAGAAAACTTCATGTCTTGGAATCTTGCCCTTGGGCCCTCAGACCACGTGCCCAAACTTGAAATCCACCAACGGGCTGGCCCGAAAAAAATATCCCGCGAAGGTGCTGCCCGTTCCGAAAGTCCATAAGATATGGGTGTTTCACCGTAAATGAATAAACAAAAGAAGTCAGCAAATGAACATCAGTCAGTGACACAATGCTAACGTCCCTTTCGATCGCCTGCCCAAACGTGATATCTAGAGACACGGCTACTTGAAATCTTGTCCGTTCTGACTGCCTCTTTAATCAAATTGCCGTTGAGCATTTCTCAAATCAGACGTGGTAAGGATGAAAAGAAATAACATGAGGAAAGGTGCGAGCAAATAGACCAGCCATACCGCAGTTTATATTTATTATAGTTATATGAATCTAATGTTGATCGATAGAATAGACACATTTGGATTCGTTGGCAGTGGTTGACGTTTTTAAAAACATTTCAATGGGAACGTTGCTTACTAATTTTAAGAAAACCTCTAATTCCAATGAAGAGTGAAGTATCGATTTCGAATCAATAGCATCCACGAACTAACAAAAATGTATGCACGTCCCCACCTACCTAAAACCAAAGGATATCTTCTCGGAAGAACCATCGCCCAAGGAACTTGATGTATCTGGCTTATCGAACCCTTGATTGTGCCAAAGCCTCGGCGAAAAAATTCTTAATAATCAACGACATTATTTAGTCACCTGAAACTTGTACTTTTTCGAACTTAAAACGAACGCACAAAACTGCATACTTATAAATTTTGATGATACTTTTTAAAATTTGATACTTTTTCTTTGAAGACTGTGCAAAGTTATGAGAATTATTAGAATTTTAATTACAAAATTATCAAAACTGCCTAAAGGCATAAATGATTGAAAATATGCTGGGACCTCAAATAACAGTTACGTTTGCAAATTTGTGTGAATTAACTTTGGATTGAAAACGCAGATCAGTGAGTGTTAGGTAAAACTTGCAAAATAACAATTTTTATTTTACAACAGAAAAATAAAATTCACTGCATAAGTTGAGCTAAAAATATAACTCATTTTATAAATGTGAATTATTGAAAGAAAAATAAAACGGAAAAAGTAAATACTATTATTATACGAGCAAATATAAAATTTAATAAAATATGTAGTTCTTAAATTTGATGAAAAATATGTCGTTGCAAAAATTTTGACCGCCACTGTACATATTTATGTGTGCATACGTGGTGTCTACAGATGCTACATAGATATGTACATACATATGTACGTATACAGTCCAACAAGGAGAAATTGTCATTGAAAATAAACTCCGTTGTCCGCAATCCTCAATGTGCTGACAAACTACTCACACCATATAATTAGATGCTGCGTCAACAAGGTGTTAAATGGCTCACAATTATGGCAAGTTTTCGGAGATTACATAATATGTATGTATGTACATATGTATGTTTGTTCGTAGGTGTGCATGTCCATAAATATGCAAGCTGGGGACACATGCGCGCGACGATCATGAGGTGATAATTGCAAACCACTTTTGCAAAAAATCGATTTATTTATGAGATGCTGAGCGCTGCACCGTTATGCATTTTGTGTTTTCCTTTGCCTAATTGATTGGATCGCTAGCTTGTTGACGGAGTGCTGAGGTGATGGCCGTAACGATGTGTTAAAACAAATTGCATATCTTGACAGGGCGATCATTGCTTGGCTATATGTCATAAATTGATGGACTGACAATCTTCTCGCGAATACGCCCGCAGCCACAAGCCAACAAGAGCATGAAAGTGACAGACTCACTTCAAAGCAAGCGGCGAATGGCGGATGGCGGATGGCGAACTGTAAATGGCCAATAGAGAACGAATGGAAAACTGACACCATTACTTTACTAATGCGCGGACATCCAAAAGTAAAACAAAAGTATAAAGAAATATAAAAGGCCCTATTCACTAAGCCTAAGCACGAAAAGATGCGTTGTCATAGGAAAGTAGTGTGTCGGTGTTGCATCATTTTTTAAATAAAAATTCATTAGCCATTTCCCACTGGGCGGGCTCGAAATCTCACTAAAGCACGCATACTTACATCCATGCAAATATCAACATTAGGGTGCGTCATTTTTGCAATCAACAACTCAATCACTTTCTCGAATTCCCCAAGCTATTTTTCATCAACATCTCAACAAGCCGATTTGAATGTTTTTAAGTCTCTTTTCAGACGCGTCAGGCTTGTTTCCAATTCTGCCCGTACATGGGCGATGGGGTAAGAAGAAAAGGGGAGAGAACACATGCGTCTGTACCGTCGACTGGTTTTAAGTTTCTTTGTTTGCTTTGAACTTCTTTTTGAGAAGGTGGAAACCAATAAACTTCACAGAATTAAGCAGAATTTACTTTCAAGCACCTGTCGTGTCTGAAAGTCGGCGATTTTATGACAAGTGAAAACGTGTGGCGCACCTTTCGTAAGGCGTCAAAGTTGTAACTCTTCAAGTTTTTGTATTTATATCACAAAGCTGGGATTATTTCAACTCTATGACTTTTTTCCACAAACAATTATCTGTGCGATGTTTTCTTTCAGAAAAATATCATGATAGCTGTGTTGCGAAAATGCTGGTGGAATATTAGGTATTGAATAAAATCTTGATCCGACTGCGACTGCGTTTCTTGCGGGGTATATTTGTGATGCTGTACTTGGGAACCATTCTTGATCCTTTTGTGACCGTTTTTGAAACCATTTTCGAGCCTCTTCGAATCATCTGTCACTTACACTCGACCGTTTTATTTTGGTATTTTGAAATCGAGTTTGTGTCCTTTAGACCGGTTATTTATTTCTTGTAAGGTCCGGACGGGTCCGTTCACGATGCTAGTAAAAAATTCACCAATCATTGCTGTAGTCGATGCATGGGGCCCAGTACATAAGATGGCTGCTGAGTTTTCTAAATCTTCCGTAGCATTTGCTTTCTAAGAATTGTAAATTACAGTTCTGTTAAATTTATGATATCTTTTCAATGCGTCCGTAAGTCCACTCGCAAATTATAGTGTTCCAGGTAAAATTTTCGTGTCAAGCAAAAACAATTAAAAATAAGTCAAAACGCTGGACCCACCTAATGTGTGCATATACACATTTACATACATACACACATACATAGGTACCCTGTCGGAAAAAAGCAGACAGTCTGAAAAATTAACCAATTTTAAAGTAGTTGGAAATTAACTGCTTTGAAACAAATGCAGCGTGCGAGTCTTTAATTCTTAGTACTCGTATATTTATATGAGCGTAATTTAAAATAATTTAAAAACATTTGTAGTGAAGAGAAACATATGTGTATAGTATACATACATATATTTACATACACTGTACACATAAAAACTCTCATCCGACTGCAGAAGGCTGTGTTGTCATTCACTTACAATTTCCAATAAAAACAGATGACGAATTGACAGCCCTTGTCGAAAATATTTACAAAGAAAACAAAACAATTTACGTGAGAAGCCAAAATATATTTATAAAATTCTAAATATCTATTCAAAGCTTTTTCCCATATACTCCATAGCTTAATGGAATGAAGTGCCTAATGAAATAAAAACCTCTTTTGTCCAATGACGTTGTAATGAATTCAACCTTAAACTCACGAAAAAAAAAGATTAAAAGCTTTTACTAATTTGCTAATTTCTAGCCGCTTTTGAAAGGTAAGACAGTGGGCGAGCCCATAAAATGCGTGATTCTTAAAATATTTCAATTTTTTCCTTATCATTTTTAAGATACATACATAGATGCCTTTTGTATCGAAAATCGTGACCCCGAGGAAGTTACTCGCAAGGCCATTCAGGCGGTAAAAAAGCAATGTTTTTACGAAGTATGTATGCAGAAGAAACTAGATTAAATTTTATCTAAAAAGTGTAAACTTACGTTAAAAATGAACTGAATTCCTGCTTAGTTTAAACACAAATACATATCTATGTATGTAAATATATTTAATAAAAACTTAACTAAAATGCGTTTTTAAAAAGTTAGAAAAGAGTAGGTATAAAATAAAGAAGTTTAAAAACAAATCAAGTTAAAAATAGTTGTAAAAAAAGCAGTTTTAAAGTATGCATGTTAAAAAAGTTAGTTGATGACAAGAAAATAGAATGAATTTAAACCACTTGTGGTTAGAAAAAATGTACTTTTTAAATTGCATTTAAAGTACTTTGATTTCCGACAGGGTATGTACATATGTTTGTGTATAAAGGGACGAATTGATTTATCACTTATAAACATACAAATACACGCACATAGAACGGTTATTAATTTCGATTAAAAATTGCACTGCTGGCAGGAAGAGTCCATCGGTTGTGTTTGACCTTCGTCGCACTTTCTAAATTCCTATAAAGCGCAGTGAAAGGAAAGACATGAAACTGTAATTATGTTCTTATGTACATACTTTATAAGCGCGTATGCCTTTTATACGTATGCAAATACATATGTATGTATGAATGTAGGTTTATGTATAAAGTAAAATAGAGCAATTTGTTCACGAAGCGATTAAACCAAGTTCGAATCCAAAAGTTTCCAGCACCGGATTTTTCCGTCAAAATAAAAGTCGGTCGAAATTCGATAGACTTGTCAATTTTTTTTTTTACTGCCACAAGAGATTTTTCTTAATGGTCTTGATTTTATGGTTTAGCGGGGCTTTCTAAAATTATAAGTAGAATTATCTTGTCCTTGAAGAAATAACTGAATTATTTTTATTATCTACTACTAATCATTGCAAAGTTTACCTCAGATATTTTTGTTTATTGCCAAAAGTGTCAAGTCGTGGCCGCTGTGGTCGAGTGTGTAGTGGTGCGTGCTATAACTCGATATGTTGCTGAGCTCGAGGTTCAAATCTTAGCTAGGGCAAGTAAAATCTTAATCATGGAAAAAGTTTTTTTCTAACAGTGGTCATTCCACGGCAGGCAAGGATTATTATGGTAGGAGAAGCTCGGCCAAACACTGAGCTATGTATGTACATATATAGTGTAAGCGCCAAACTATTATTATTATAAAAGTGACTACAAGCCACAATGGGAATCCATGATGGGAATCGTGGAAAAATTTATTTAATTTATTGAGAAAAATTTACGATAAATAAAGTTTTGAATTCAGTGCTGAAAATAAGTCGTTACCAAATACTTTGCGTAATAACTATACTCAACTCAGTACCATAAATAGAAGAGCCTATTTTAATGGTAATTCCGGTAAAAAACTTGAAAATGCTCCCTTAGATGCTTGAAATTTGTTGATGTTTTCAATGAATCATAAGAAGTTGTATCCCAGGCCAGCTAATTACGTTTAGTGATTCTCGTTAAGCCTACATCTTCTGTCGTATTTTCGCACGTTCACCAATTTTGCGATATGACAAAGTCAGACTTAAGTAGTTAAACTGTAAACGAAATATGTATTCCTAAATCTTAAAGAATCCTTAAGAGTATCGAAAATGTATGTATTTCGAATTCCGTAAAAATTTATTTCGAAAATCTTTTGAGCTTTTGATACGAAACCAAAACGAATTCTAAATGATTTTGTCTCATAAAGTTACCGATTCATTGTCACACTCGATTTAGAGATTAAAGCTGTTGAAGGAAATTTGTATTTACTCCCTTTCGTGTTTGCTTTTCCACGCTTCAAATGTGTTGAATTTACGAGAAGAGAAGAGAAATCGAAGAAAGTAGAAACTACTTTTATTCTCACCCCCCTTACGAGCTATTTGTGAATCGAATGCCCCCAAACAAAACTGAAAATGTATTAGTTCACTTACTGGCGTTCTGCGTAATTTCTTTTCTACTCCGACATAATTGCTAAAGACTTTGTGAAATGGGTCTACTAGAATCAACTTTTCCCGCGAAGAACTTGCTCGCCGAACTTGATTTTGATTGGGAAATCTTTCGTGCTCAGTTCCCACTTAGAGCCGACCAACTCAAAACAAAAGAAAAGATCTTCTCAGTTTTGGACAACACAAATACGATTATACATTCGTGTGTGTGAGTATGCAGACCTTTCTAGCTTCGGGCCGTCGGCCAGGAAAAGCAAACCAATTGGCAAAAATAACAGTTGCGTTTGGTCGGCGCTAGGAAACAATTTTCGTTAATTGATTGAGGTCGCCCCACTAGCACGGAAGGATCCTATTACAATGTGAGCCAAGCGAGCCTGTCCTTAAACGTTGTTGTGCTCCGGTTACCAGAATCCGATACACACAAGTCACGTACTTTATTTTTAAAGCTTCAACGAATTGTTAACACTCACACAGACGCACATACACACACACATTGTACAGCTTGGGTGTGCGCAGACTCGTCGTTTGTATGTACATATCTAGCCAGGCGGAAAATTCAAAAGACAAACGTATTTTCGGCGCACATCCATTGTTGGTGCTTGGTAATCCTAAACCAAAAACCGAAGCGCCTCCATCGATGGCATTTCATGGCATGTCATGGCATGTCGTAAGTTGGTATTGGCCTTATTTTCGGACTGCGTATATCAAATTTGCTCTGAGTATAGTAATAGCTGTGTGCCATCGCACATCGCACACACATGGACGAGCACCTGAGACACCACCCATACATACGTACATACATACATACATACATATGTACGTATGCAGTCAAGTGGATTTTATCCGATTGCTACCGTTTCGCAGTTTCCGCTTGATTAGCGCATGCCAGACAAGATGACATATGGGCCCGGAGATGGCAATGGCCGAGCAAGCTAACGGGTCAAATGTACCAGAAATGGTTAAGAAAAGTGAACAGATTTCATTGCATGTAGCACGTGCTACAGCGCATGCGCGACCAGCTGACACAGACATTGAATTTGTTGTTGTGCGTTTTAACACGAGCAATAACTTCGATACGAAACAGCCACACACATTTTTCGGAAATTAAGCGCAATTAATTAACAAGGAAAAATAAATAAGAAATGGGCATGAAAGGCTAATGTTAAAGAACATCTCCCATAAAATCGATCAAAAATTCCATATGTTTATAACGATATTTAAAGAGCACGTTCGAAAAAGTTATAAAAAATTCACTAATTTTTTCGGAAATCGAAAAAAAAAAGATTTTGGCCAGCTTCAACAATAAATGAGCTATTGATAGTACTAGGCCGGGAAAAATGGTAGACTCGAGAATTAATTTTCGAAAAAGCTTTAACAAAAATTGTGATGAATGCTCGAGAGATAAGGCTAAATAAACGCCAACTACTGACGCGCTGCTAAACCCAGTTAGTTAGTCACAAATCTGGGAGCAGACACTCGATATTAAGTCAGATTGCCGAGAGCTACCGACCAAATAAAGGTCGTGTTCCCTAAGATTTTACTGCGAGAGATCTCAATGCCAGGGCTAATATCTGTAATTAAGTACCAAACAATTTCATAATTCAAAGCCGACTGCGGTCTTCCAATATTCGTAAGTAGTTCCGGCACCTTTCTTTGTGGCAATTCGAAGAAGCACTTGTGCATTTCCCACTTCCACGATAGAAAAACCAGTAGCATCTTCTCTGTATTTGTCCAGCTCTAGCCAGAAGCAGGTTACGGTTTCTAGGGGCACCTGTTTTGACGAACCTTGGAGAATTAGGTGAAATAGACCCAAGATGATTGACGAGTTTCGTCAAGAATTTTAAATGGTTCAGCAAGAGGGAGTGAGCGTTAAGTTTGTGGTATCACAAAGGGCCTCTACTAATGGCCTAAGTGAGTCGCTAAATAAGCGTTGGCAGCCACTCATAACTACCTAACTACCTAAAACCAGTAGCAACAACAACATATTCTAAAACACATGAACCGCAGCAACGCCTCACTCTACAAAGACGTGACTCTTGCGGGCCAAATACAAAAAGAACAATAAACATATTTTGCTAAGGCCATTGAGTACGAAATCCACCGGGGGAATAAAATAGATCGCATTATCTATCAGACCGAAGCAAGCATGCTTAGTCCATTACAATGGGTCCGTTTGCATTACTGCCATCAGTTGTAGTACAACAAGAAAATCTACACCAAAAATGGTGGGATAAGCTCGGCGTAACACTGATTATATTAAGTGGAAGCGCAAAATTATTATTATTGTTATACATTTATTATTTTAAGGAGATATACAATACAATTTTTTTTTTTTTGCAAAATACCATGGTCCATTTTCCGATGCTTTTCACCTTTTGATTTGTTAGCTTTTGTTTCTTAGGTCCTTTGTCTCGCTCTGCTACTGACGTCCACGAAAGTGGCAAATTACTGTTGTACACACATAAAATGTAATGATGTGACACTTTCATACTGTGCTTTCATTTATAATTTCGAGTTAGTGTGTTTTGGTGCAACGTTGCCGCTCAGCAGTTCGCTGGTGGCTGGCCGTAGCAATCGGCAACCGTCGCTGACGATCTGTTAAATGGTTTGTGTGATTGATGTCCCACCGACTTGACGGACTTCACATGGGGCTCTCCGTCAGTCAAGGCATTATAAAAAGAAGCAAAGAAACAAGTGTTGAGGCATAAAAGCAATGTGGGACAGAAGAGCCATAAATGGCATTAAAAGGCGAGAAAATATTTTTAACATAAAAAATTTAAAAAAAAAAAAAGATTTAGCATTTGCAACATCGCTGTAGAATGGTAGCCAACCATCAGCCCAACAAAAGATTACCAGCGTAGTGTTAACCGCGTATGCCAGCCGCAGTGGGCGTTCGTTTGTGCACCTTGGAGGTGTGAGATGGCATTCACTGTCGTCGAATAAGGACACTACCGTCGCTGCGACGCTTCCACAACATCACGAAGGGCCGCCATCCTGCGGTGTCTCTCCCGTCTGACAGTTTATGGCCTTCGCACGCCGCCGCACAATGAAACGAGTGCGCTAAAAAACAAACTCCAATTCATAAATAATTTTTAATTAATTCCTGATTATATTTATAAGTCATTATTAAGGTAACAGCTCTGTAGGGGTCAAAAGAAATTGTTGTATCGCTTAGAAAAATTCCTTTTTAATTATAGGCGAATTTCAATGTTATAAAATTGTATTTTCAGTTTTTCTGATCTGACCACACATTTTATGTGTTTATTTTCTTCAGATTTTTCGGGTATTGATTTTGAGAAAAATATTATCAGTCCGGTTCAATTTGCCTCAAATATTTACTAACTTAATTACATTAGCATCCGAGAACTTTTAGTTTTTCCGTCCCCTATCTTAGGAGGCGTGGTAGTTGTCAAATGTTCACCATTTTTAAAATTTCTTCTTTCCACAACAAAATAAGTGTCTTCAATGAACTATAGCGAAATCGGACGACAACTATTCGGTCGCATTTTATATGGAAACGCGACACTATGCGACACTATGCGCCACGTATTCTACACATTTTTACTGAGGACGCAACCAAATGAGCGGTGAGCTATGTTTCAATGTATTTTGACGAGTAGTCAGTCGACAGAACATTCGTTGCATGCAGTTTACGTACTCCGAATTGGTGTAAGCCACTGTTTATGTCCGCAAATAAAAGACAAAAGAAAAAGTGCAGTTGAGGTAAAGGTACCGAATATGACACTTATGAGGTTTCCGGTTGGTGTCCTGATCGTACCTTTCCGCCATGGAAAAATACTTACTACCAAACTCGCAAACTGCTGGAATAGATAGAAAAAAGGTTGCTGGAAAAAACCCCCAAAGGGTTAGTGGACAAAATTGCTGAATCCAAAAAGGCATTCAACTCCTTCAGATACACTTAATTTTGAAGATTAACACAGCCAATAGTCTTATGTCCCAGTTCGTACGTATATCTAGACAACTTCTTGTTCACATTCTTTTTCTTCTTCCTAATTAGCAGATCTTTCTTCCCTAGTTCTCCTACAATTAGTCTTCCAAAACAACAGAAGACTTCCTCTTACTCTGCAACCATTGAATACTATTAGGCGGGCAAGTATCCATTCGTACGATGAGACCTAGCCAGCGGAGCGCTTGTCTCTGGAAATTCCCTACAGCCATTCGGTCCATCGTCTACGACATTCAGCTTTGCTAATATCCACACATTTTCCCCAGAATATTTACTTCGATTAATCCAATAGCCGCTTCATTTGATTTTCCAATAGCGGCCTTTCGATTCTTTTCAAAAGTAGTTATTTCTGACGTGGCGAGTACAAAGCTATGCACATCCAGCTGAGAGGATAGTTGAGTCATTGACACATTTAAATAGTGCACTGCGAGCTCCACCAAAGACGCCTGCTTGGCCGGGCTCACTCACTAATTTCGGCTTTGCCTTCGACCGAGTGATGGTGAGCTTGCCTTAGAGCATTTTAATTTAATCACCCGGTAGAAGGCAGCTGCTTGAACTGTGCGCAAAAGATTCACTACCGAAACACAATACACGGACCGACTTCAAATGTACTAAGCTCAATGCGATCGTGGGATTTCTCAACTTTTTTTCTAGTAAACTGCAGAGTAGATAAGAGGGAGTTTTTTGCAGAAAACAAATGACTTCAGCACCGAACTCAGATAACCAGGAAGGCAGTGTTTTCGGTCGCTGGTTCCGATTCGTTGCTTTATCATTGAAGAATATTAACTCATACACTTATCCGTACAAGCATTTTTTTGTGCAAATATTTAGAAGAACATCTGAATGCCTGTGGTAAATGCCACAAAAGCAACGCTACAGTTTGTCGGACGATGGATGTGGCTGGGTGTTGTAATTTGCATAAATCTTGTTGCCGTCAAAGGCGATGCTAAGCAAATGGCAATTAGCTAAGAATTGCGAAATTTGAGAGAACCTCGCTAAATCCACTCGAACGGGCTGTGCTTTCAGCGGTACACCCAAATGCTGCCTGAGAAGTTGAGGTTTCGCAACCGCATCAACGCTCAGTTGCGGTGTGCGGTGTGCGGCGTGCGATGGACGCCTTGATAAACCAATTGTGGGAGCGTTGAAACCGCAACGCAGATAGGCAGGTACATACATACATATGTGTGTGTGAGTGTGTGGTTGGTCACTGGTTTGCAATTGTGCTCACTGCTTGCAAATCTGGCAAAGCAAAGCTACACAGAGATGCATTGACGGCTTCATCTACTTAGTCAATGAAGCGTAAACGTTTGTAAATACATTCCCAAGACAAAAGGCACTTAGCCAGTTACAAACATATTATGTATGTTTGTGCATATATGTATGCACATATTTCATTTATATTTTACATTCATAAGTTACCAAAAACTTTTTAGATTTCTTCAGAAGTCTTTCTAATGCAAAAAAAAAAAAAGACTGCAAGAAATGCAAAAATAGACACTCTGTTATGCATAGGAGCTTTATTCTGTAATGTTCCTAGTATAGAACCCAATTAAATTTTTATAGTCTGCAAAAAATCAGTTTGCAGCTTTCAACAATGTTTCAAATGTTTTTGAACTCTTATGGCGTATTCATAGAAGGTGGTATATTCCCATCAGCTGATTGCTTGTTCCATCTTTGCTTTGCGTCCATTTACGTTCGTGATATGAAATTCCATACATTGCTCTTGTTTGCAACATATTATAAAGAGATTAAATTTAATATTTTTACTTTAAATCCACAGTACGTTTGGTTTTTGTGTCAAACTTGGAATTCCATCCATTAATTTATTTTCGATTTCTTAGGGTCTCTAACTTTTACACCGCAAAATTAACCAAAGGTGGAGTATACCACTTTGAATAAATTTGAAACATACAGTAGATATGAGTTGAAGAATATTATTTTTAAATAATGGAAAAAAATTTAAATATTTGTGAAGAAGAACTAAAAGCGCCGACTAAGATCATCCGTCCGATAAGTAACCGCTGAATAGTAAGCTGAATTGTAGCTAACCGCTGGTAATTTTAACGAGAGATTGGGCAAACGGCCCTCAATCATTTCTGTGGCATTGTTGTTGTTCCTTAGTCAAGTTTGGACTCGACACAAAGTGAAGAATAACGTTCATTCGTGGCTGGAAATGTGCAAAGTATACGAAGTATGTAGATTGTTAATACCAGGAATACATACATACATATGTAGGTAAGTACATCAATATATTTTCACAATGTTTAAATGGCTAGATGATAGATAACATCTGAGTATCGGATTCAATACTCAGTTAATTCCCAATTTAAATTGTTGTTTATATACTACTAGCCGACCTGACAGACTTCGTAGTGTCAAAAAGATTTGTAATGTGGCATTTAATAGTCGGGCCAAAAAATTCTCCAGAACATACCGTCACCCTGGTTATAGGGCGTTGTGAATAAAAGATAATTAAATAAACAGATATAAACAACATTTATAAGTGAGTAATCGCTTTATTGTTAATCATGTGAATCATAATTATTAACAAAAATCAGTTTTATTTTAATTGTAGCGCTTTGTGATATACGAGGTTTTTTGTTTGATTACCTGGCGCATATACAAACAAATCTGATGGTTTTCTAACACGGGAACAGTCAACATACAATTGACCCTGTGAGAAACATGGGTTTTTCAGATTAATACCACAAACACTTATTGATTGCCCCTGGGACTTGTTTATGGTCATAGCAGAAGCATGCCGCACTGGAAACTGTAGTCGTTTAAACTCAAATGGAACATCAGTCGGAATTATTGGGTTGCGCGGTATAAGAACATCTTCTCTTTTATTCTTTCCTTTCAGGATAGTTGCTTCTATCACGTTGTTTAGTAATTTTTTTATCGCTAACCGTGTGCCGTTGCAAAAAATATTTCGCAACATTATTACTACCGATCCAACCTTTAATTTAAGATTGTGAGGTAGCAATCCTGGAAATCCAGCGAGTTTTAAATTAACGAAGCCAACCAAATTGAAAATCAGCACTAATGATCTATTACATTTTGTTACTATTCAATTTGGTCTGGTCCGATGTATTATAGGTAACTAAACACTCTGCGCAAAACACTATATCCGAATTTTTTTTTATAGTTTTACATACATATTTACCTTAATTTGAAACACCAACAACATTTTTTGTAATAGGTTTGGGTGTTGATGTGCCTTTGTCACCGAAATCTTAATCGATTTAAAAATTTTTTTTGTAAGCAAACCTCACCATGGCAATAACGAACACAAAAAAAATTATGCCCCAAATTTTCTGACATTGTCCACCTTTACATCATTCAAAACAATTAAATCATTCGATTTCCTCGGGAGTTCCTCAGGGCAGCCACCTCGGACCGATTCTGTTCCTGCTATTCATAAACGACATTTCTACAGTAGTAAAGTATTCTAAAATATTGATGTACGCGGATGATGTTAAACTTTTTAAGACTTATGCCTCGGCTGAAGAAAGATCCTTGCTACAGCAAGATTTGGACAGCATAGTCAATTGGTGCAGCATTAATTATATGCCGCTTAACCTTAACAAATGTAAATTCATGTGCTTTTCTCGACGAACCATTCAGCCGGCCTCCTACAAAATAAATAACTACGTCCTAGAACATGTAAACAGTTTTGTTGACCTGGGTGTTGGTATGGATTGTAAACTCAATTTTAATTTTCATATTAGTTCCACAGTTAATAAAGCAAGGGGTGTACTGGCTTTTGTAAAGCGTTGGTCAAAGGAATTCCGCGACCCGTATATAACTAAAACACTTTTTACTTCATTGGTAAGACCAATACTGGAGTATGGTTCCATAGTTTGGAATCCTCGTTATCAGGTCCACTCAGACCAACTAGAGTCAATACAAAAACAATTCTTACTTTTTGCTTTGAGAAATCTTCGATGGGATTCGCCATACAATCTTCCCCCTTACACTAGTCGTTTAAAACTTATTAATCTTCCTACTCTTTCGAGTCGCAGAGAAATGTTAGGTATAATATTTCTCGTAAAATTAGTCAATGGATGGATCTCAAGTCCATTTCTTCTAGAGCAAATTAATTTTAATGTTCCCTCCCGTGCAACGAGAAACTTTAAACCACTTTTCTTGAAACTATGCAGAACTAACTTTGAGTTGAATGAACCGTTTCGGGGTTTATGCCAAGACTTTAACAATCATTCCAGCACCTTTGATGTATCGGACTCACTTTTTATAATTAAAAGAACTATTCTATCCTCTCTTAATAACAGCTAACGATCCAATTTTCTTACTTTGCATTTCTCTAACTTTGTATTCGGCTGATGAATTCTTATTCTGTAGCTGAGCAGCTTGGGATCTCGACGCTTAACAAACTTTCTTCTGTCACGACTCGGCACCTAAGATTTGTATATTTAAAAAACATCCGTACGTTATGCGGATTGAGCCCCTCGTGCCGGTTGGGCGGGAAAGTGGGTTTCCGTTGGGTTATAATAAAGATAAAATTTTGTCGAAAAAAATAAATTAAAAATTTTCGGTTTTTTTGCGGAATTTTCCGAGTTTTCCACTAAGAATTTTCTATATTTTCTTTTAAAAAGCCATTCCGGAAAAATTGCACAGCAAACTCCCTATAAAAAATCCGTTTTAGATTTTTCCAAATTTCCGGCGGGTTTTCACAAAATTTTTTTTGACAAAGCCTTTTTCCTGGTAACTATGAGTAACTGGAAAAAAAATTCAACGAAATCGGGCCAGCCGTTCTGAAGTTATGCGCTTACCAACACATTTTGCGATTCATTTTTATATAATTCGATGTATCACAATGTCCCCAAATTACCTTTGGTTGGCGGTAGTACCGATAAGATCAGTAGGTACTTGAACTGTAAGGGGTTTAGCTCGGGCAAAGTCCTACAGTGACGGATTTTTTTTTCGAAAATTTCACAAAACGTTTCAAATGGTTCTATGAGGCCGCTGTGGCTGTTGCTCTCTTTCCTCCAAGTTTGAGTCTTGCAGCATTTCTTTTATGCTTTTGTGGTGTCGGCTATTGAATAAATATATGTACATACATATATTAAAATACGCGCTTACATATGTTATATACATACATATGTATGTACATACTCGCATGTATGTATGTCTCTTCAATTGTCGCGTAACTCTTTCTAAATTGCTACCTCCGAAATTATCATATCGCATCCGTTAATTACTCGCCGTGTGGTCGCCGACACCAAAATTTGCAAGCACCAATTTAGCCTCAACCACTGCCGAATCGTGCAGTGCAGTGGAGCGGTGCTCGCAGCCCGGCGATCATGGTGGTCGCCAGCCGGTGGTCGGCAGTGAGCAGTCGCGGTCTGCTCGTACAAATGCCGACACTGTCGAAAAGCAAAGAACCTTTGGCAATGGCGCGCGGTTCTGTGCAGATTTGTGGCTGCAAAATTGAGTAATTTGAAATTCAATCAGTATCCGTGGATCGCCGCCACACACACACACACACACACACACATACACACATACATATATGTGTCTTATAAGGGGAACAGTAAAGGCCGCGTGATGGGCAAGGTATAAAGTTATGCAGGTATATGAATGTATGTACAATGGGTGCATGTTGCGAATAAGTAAATATAAGGGAATACATTAATGAATGGATACTGCAAAGCTGCGTGCATTTGATTGAGAGTGTGTGTGTGTGTGTGGCGCAAGCTGAATACCACCGGCGGCCGATTTGAACGGCGAATGGGCGTGGACGCCCACCGTGGAGCAGTCGAAGCGGCGGAAGTTCGCCGCATACGAGCGCCGAGGCAATTGGCGCGCAGGTGGGGAGTTAGCCTTTTGGCGCACGCACGCAAATTTCATGCCACACACGCAATTGCCAATTGACTCTGATTTCGATTCGTGCCAAGCATTTCGGCTTGCCATTTATGGCTGTGTGTGTGTGCTTGCGACTGCGATTGCGATTGCGGTGTGATGCAGGTGGCGGCCGAGCGTGCGCATACGGCTAAGCTACTCCGGTGGTCCGTTGTCCGCTGTCCGCTGGGCGCAGTGTCGCTCTCCGATGGGCATGCAACGTCGATTGGCGTTATCGAAGACAAATTTCAACCAGGAAAACTGAAACATATCCACTTCTAACTGATCGTACGCACTTGAAAAGTTATGTAGTTTCTTAAAAATACTTGGACATTTTTGTGTGCGTTGGATATTGAGTTGGCTTAACTTCGAATGTGGGTCAAGTTTAAAATAGAAGCTAACACACAACTCTTCCGGTTGCTTGCTATTCGTGCAGTGAATTTTCATCATCACTTACATATTTAATAGCTCAACAGCTCAACCAAAACAAACCCGGATTAATATGCAAAGCACGTCCATAAAAAATAGTTTCAAAAACATGCGCGTAGTTAAAACAAAATGTAGGGGGCGAGCTCTTTTATAAAAACCCCAACATCATCTTATGTGCAACGATTTTTTTTTTTAATTTTATTCAGCAATGATTTTCCTGTACTTGTCACTTTTTCGGGTCCCAAGGAAGTTTTAGACGATGCTCCTGAAAGATACCCACGCTGCCTTATCTGTGAGTGTTACACGTCGCGCATAATTGTTGTCAGCTATCAGTTTCGTTCAATGAGAATCCCTGCTCTCATTTCGGGCAAAGAATTCTTGGGGAAAGCGACGAGCTAAGTATGGAAAAGTTGTACCGACCACCCGACCTTGCCGCCAATAATCCAAATTTCAAAATTCATACGACCTAGCGAAAAATTTGCCTGACTTATGTATTATTTGTAAATGAGAGAAAATGTTTGAAATGAAATTGTGGAAGATTTCTATATACAATGTAGCGCTTATTCTAGCTATACGATACCCAAATTGAATAGCTTTTTATACAAACTTAAAATATCTTTAAAAAAGTTTCGAGCTTCCGCAGCGTAATTTCAAATCTGCCTGTTTATCGGCAATCAAAAGCATTCTTCTCAAATAAGCGATAAGGCTTTTTGAAGTTCTTTCAGGCTAGCAAGCGCTCGTAATAAACGTTTCATTTTCAGCGACACTTTAAATGACAAAAGTTCTGAACATGTCACTGAAAATGTTCCAACATACATATGTACACATATGTATGTATGTATGTATGTATATGGCGTGATTGATACGACGAAAAAGTAAAGCAAACATCCAACCGTTGTTCCTCGTCTTGAAATGTTGGCCTTTTTGGCACCCCTTTTACAAAGAAATCAAGAATAAAAAAATAAACACGTGGCGAGTGTACATAAAAACTTTGTGTGTGTATGTGTGTGTGTGTGTTGAAATCGGAGCTGCGCTTCGACCGAAGCGTGAACCCTTTACGGAATTTAGAACTCGTTTTTTTCTATTAATGCCGCGGCATTGAGAAATAATTGCGCTTATTATTAAGCATTTAAATTTCAAATAAATAAATATGTTTTAATTATATGTATGTATGTATGTACATACGAGCACAATCTGTAGATACTACCTATTTAAGTATGTATGTATGTATGCAAGTTAGTCTAGGCTTTGAAATTTGCTCGTGGACAGGGAGCTGACAGCGCCCGTCTATCAATTTAATTTTGTTTTGCAGTACTGTGTTTTCGGCGCTTGTTTATTGACGTCAACAAATTAATCTCGGCCATTCAAAACATGAGCGATAACAATTTGCTAGACGCTAATCGGTTCGAGCAAATTAAGCAACCGGGCGGGGCAATGGAGCGTCGGGGCATGGGGCCGCGCGAATGCGTTACCCGGCACGCTCGCAACGCTGCTACGAGCGATCAAAACATCAAAAATGTATTCTGTCTGCTCGCGTTCTCACGAGGAGTCATCACGTGAGTTGATAAACAGGCAGTTCTTAAAATAGTAAAGAATTCGTCATATTGCCGTTACTACAGCGTTTACCTGCCAAACAAACGTTTCGTGTCATGGAATTTCACCAAAGCCAATAAAATCTGACATCGCCTTGGCCAAAGCAAAAATCAAACGAGACTTGTGAAAATTAAAAGGGGTGCACCAATTAGCCCAAGAACAGATGGAGTATGTCGCCGCCGAGTAAGGAGGTAGAATATGGAGGAGGTACATAATATTTGGGTATTTACATATATACGCTTGGGTGTTTACATTTACTCGCTCGCAGATAAGTTATGCCTTGGGGAGACATTTCTATTATTCTGTATGTCAATTAGGTAGCCCATAATTTTAAACAGTCTTTAAGAAATTGGCTCTTAATTTTCACTTAAGGTTTCGCTATTCTCAAATTATACACCGTTATGTTTTATTATCATAATAGTTATAATGCATAAATAAATTACTTACCCTGCAAGGCAAAGTAGCCGGATGATAAAAAAAAAGAAGCCAATTTGGCTATAAAAAAAAAGCTTAGAGAATGTCTATGATTCTATGCAAATTATGCTAAATAAAAGTTAGAATTTTGCGAAGAAATGCATTGAAAAAATTGCTTTATTTTTGCCAATATGTACATACATACATATGTACATATATAAAGGTTACCCGGGCAAGTCGTTCTTGATACGAGTACTTATGGATATTATTATTTATAATGGATTTGATTAAAACAACAATGTATTTTTACTTTAGTATTCTTTATCTAAATGTAAGTTCGATGAACAGATTTATAAAAATCTACAATAAATCTGATAGTGAGTGCACGATAAAGCACTAATTTCCTCAACTGTTACGCATAGTTTCGAACTTCACACTAATACAAATTATTTATAAAATTGTTAACTTGCTTAAGACGGCTAGTGAGCAAACATAGTTGCTGATTACACTGCTGCTAGAATGGGGCCATAAATTAATCCTCTCTCTCACACTTATGCTCAAAACATCTGCGCAGAGATATTCTGCTTGCAGACCATGATTCAATTATTAGGGGTTAGGTAACAAGGCAGCTTGTTTGATCAATTTTTAAGAGTAGTAAAACTCGTTGATACCAAATATTAACAGGCATCACTGGTGTCCTTCACTTCAGTGTCCATGCTTTGTGTAAAAATGAAGCGTTTTTCTTTTCCCACTATGTAAATTATCTTCAGCTTTCGAAGTTCATAGGAGAAAATGCTAAATAATTAAAAAAAATTGTATTGGGGCCGGCGTAGCCGACTAAATATACAGTAATTAACGAAATTCTCAGTACATATGTATATCGATTCATATGCATGAAAAGCTGGATGGTGCCGCGGCAATTTTTCTCGCGATTGCGATTTTTTTTTTTAAATAAAAAAGTGAGTTTTTGAAATACCCCAATGTGAACGCTTGCCAGTTGCCTGTAAACATAAAAACCTTAAGCTCGTGTAAATGGCGTAATGTGAACATAGTGTAAGGTTTGAACAATTTTTGGAGAACGCCACAAATTCGGACACAACTTAAACGCTTAGCAATGCAACATTTTTACGACAGCGAAATTTGGAGTCCGGCTAAGGTTGCGTAAATCTGGGATCAACATCCATCAGTGGGTAAGGGTTCTTCTCGTCCACCTACGCTGATGGTATCACTATTAAGCTTTTTATTTTAATATTCATATTTAATTTGAAATAAATGTTTGTTTCATTTTTGTTACTTATAGAGAGCCAATTGCGAAGTTTCTTTGTACCGGCCCAGAAGATAGATAAAAAAACGTATATCATAAATAATATGATACATATGTGAAAACCTAAAGCCATATCCTCACGATGACAACACATTTTATTACATATATCGAAAAATCGTGTTTGAAATAAAGAGTGAAATGATGATTTTGGGATAGAATTTGATACGATTTGTTTCTTTTCGTTTCTTCGATGTGTTTGGTTTGTTTTACAGAGTAAATATGTTTATGTTAAAATTATATAATTTTATTTTTTAAATTCGAACATAACCAGTATGAAATACTTCAAAAGAAAACCACTTCCAACCAAACATTAAATCAGATAAACTTAAGTATTGACCAAAGAGTTGAATGAAAAGCTTTGAAGCATAATCGTGTTTTATGTATATAACTTTTTTTTTCGAACAATTGCGTGATTACTAAAGACGTCGTACTCGATGCTTACAACATAGCAGTAATTATTTATCCGTTCGACGATTCGCTGCGCATCGTGTGCGTCCATTTATGGTGGCTTCTCGGCGCGCTAAAGTGGCGCAATCTGTTGGCCAAGCTTTCTCTAGGAAGTAAGTATGTAACATATGTTTGTATGTATGTATGTTATATGTATTTACATATGTACATATATGCATGTAGATCGGCGTGTGGCCAGTGGTGATTGGCTGGCCGGCCGCACGTTCGGGGTCGCTGAAGCGCCAGAAATCCCTTTCGCTGCCGCATTTTGTATTTTACATAAAGTTTATTGCAGGAGCGATGGCATGCGAAGCAATGCGCCAACTTATAATTATCTTAGGTCACTGGGCCGGTTTCGTTGAAAGTAACCATTGGTGCGTCCTGATTTTTAATTAAGTTAACACCGTGATATGCAATCATACAAGACTTGCCAGTTTGCCATGCAATGTGGATGGTATATACTTTCATACTTTAATATGCAAGGATATATATACATACATACATACATATATACGTACATACATATGAATATTAGTGGGACATTCGCGTTTATATACTACTGCGCATGTGCAGATACAGGGAGTATCCGTAAATGGGAGTTGGTCAACCGTAATCGCTGATGAAGTCATTGCGGCAGTTACGAGCACCATTTTGATTGGACCGAAATCGTTTGTGGCCGACGACCTACCGCTTGGTGGCACCAATTGCTGAATGGGTCAGTTTGTTTTTATTATTTGTAGTAGCTATTTGCCGATTTCAGAAACAATTTACGCACATGGCGGTTCCTTTGGGTCCATGAAATGTTCATATACATACATACATACATACATACATACATATGTACATATATTTGTAAAACGCAATTTTAAAGTCTCTTAAATCGAATATAAAGAATATGAAATGCATTCATGCACACATAGTATGTACATACATACTTAATACTTCTTTAAAGGAATAATAAAATGGCCAACCACCTTGAGACCGAAATAAGTAATTTTTTTAATCGCTTGCTCATTTAGAATATTTTCGTATGACTCAAAAGCAGCTACTTAACGTTTAAGTTTTCTGGGCTAAATCATCGACATTTCTGATAAAAAATTTTGCCGTAGACTCAATAAAAAACTTTGCGTGGAACGAAATTTCACTGTAAACTTGTTTTTATTCACGTATTATTGCATATTTCTTAATTTATAAGATGAGCTTTTAATTTGCAACTACAATAAATGAATAAAATACGAACGTGCCAAAAATTGAGTTATCATTTTTATATCTGACACTAAACTAATTGCTGCCCTTTAGTTAAAGCAGGCGAAAATTGTAGGTCCCTCCATTTGTGGGTAGAATATAAAAAAGTACATTGCAAATGGCAGAAGAAGCTCGGCGAGACACTGATCTATGCTTAAATTATTATTATTATTATTATTATAGAAGTTATATGGAACACAGCAAAAAAAAGTCAAAAAAACAACATTATTTTCAAGCCCTTAATCCAAATAGTCTAAGTAATGTGACGTTTCTGCTGGGGGAAGAAAATTAAAAGCCAGGGAAAAGGTAAAATTCATAAATAAAAAGTTACAATTTGTGATTAAAGAACTGTGATAATAATAGTTATATGTTGATTATTTTTTTTTTATTATGTATATAGATATATCGATTATCATCTCTCTCCAAAACTAGTCCTCTGTCGTTCACAAAAAAACATATTTTTTGGGTCTCTGTGTGTGCCCACATAACTTCAATGATGCTTTCATTTTTTTTTAATATACAAATCTATTTGTCTTGTTAAGGTTTTTGAAATTGCTTTTTCTTAACAACTTAAGCTAAGAAAATTTGGTCCAAAATCGAAAGAGTAAAAATAGTATCTATTTGTGCAAATCCTTTGAGATCTTTTTCTTTATTCATTGTTCTCGGGGAAGGCTCCAAATAGGAAATTTCCATTTCAGAAGTTATTTTGTTCAAAAGGGGTACACTTACCTAAAAAAGTTCAAAAACAAAAAAGCAAAAAAGCTGTTACAACAAACGTGTATAAATAATTCTAACTGTGGAGTATTTAATCGTGGTAATTTTAAATGCTAAATCGCAAGCTCCTGATCTCCCAAGAAATGCGTTACTTGATAGACACTTGTATGAGGCTGGAGACTTAAAGAAAATCTACGCTCGGGGTAAAGCGTTTGTCAAAAGGATGGCTTTGAAATAAAAAAAAAGTAAAAGCGAAAGTAAGAAAGTTTTTGAAGGCATTTGTTTGTAACATAGTAGTCGGTATGGAGGTTATTTGCATCTGCAATTTCGAAACGGCCGATGTTTAATATTCTTCCATTGGTTTTGATTTATATATATATTTACATACATACATACATATATGTATACATACATATGTACATACATAAGTACATATGCAAGTTGCGGGATCGGCGTAGCAGACAGTGTGGAACATGTATTCTTGAGATGCCCACGCTTCAACGACCAAAGGGCCATACTTCAAAGACAAATTTGCGAAAATCTATCGCCGGAAGCAATTGTGAACTACATGCTTAGAGGCAAAGATGAATGGATCCTAGCCAATGGCATTATTTCAACAACGATGAAGATTCTTAGAAGAGAAGAAAGACAAAGACGCAGAAGCGCCAACGTAACAGTGCCACAGGATACGTAGTAACGGCACCATAAGAGTGGTAGTAAGTGTTAGATCGGAATCTAGGCCTTTCCGACTGCACTTAGCTTACCAAAAAGGCCCTAAGCATATCAGCGGAATGGAACCTAGGCCGTTCCAACCGCCAAATGGCGCTCTCAGATTGCTCGCCTGGCTCAACAAAATGAGCAGATCTGAATCTCGGACTATCCGACTGCGTATGCGAAAATAGAGCTGATTTTCTAGGCTCACGAGCGGTACCGAACCATTCACATTCAGCCGTCAATGCGGATTGGAACCTAGGACGTTCCAACTGTAAAATTAAGCAACGAAAAGCTATAGTAATATAAAAGTTTAATATTTCTCAGATATAAATGCAGTCAAAGAATCAAGAATGTAAAGCGTCGGGGCGGATTGGAACCCAGGCCGTTCCAACCGTCAAAAGCTACAGACGCAAAAAACTGGGCTATCTTTCCCATAGAGCAAAAAAAAAAAATATGCAATACAGCTTGTGTTGCAAAGACAGAAGCAACAATGGCGTAGCAGTGGCGACTAACCGCCCTTCCCCCCCATGATGTTATGATTGACGCCAGTCAGTGGAATTCGACGGAAAACAGGCTTATCCTGGTTTCAAAGGGCCACTTGAGGGTAGCGCGCTACCACAACGCCCATGAAAAAAAAAAAAAAACATATTAAAGTTGTTGTAATGCAATCTATCAATGTTAGTAATATTTTTGAACGTTTTTCTTTTGGACAATTCATTTTTGCTATGAACGCACAAACACACAAGCACTCCTACACATATCTACGTATGTTTCTTAAATATATGTACATATGTATGTATGTATGTATGTGTGTGTGTACTGTCGTTTACACACTTGTTTCCATTGTTCGACTTCATAATATTTTCTGGGTGTTGTATTGTTTATCTAAAAAAGGAAATAATAAAACAGATTTGCGTGTGCCATGACTGATGAGTGGCTGAGTTATAAATAAATAAACAACCGCACGCCAACGCGCGCGCACACACTCGCGCTCGCACAAGTGCACGTAAATTCTTAATAGCAGTAAGGCGTAGATATACATACATACATACATACATACATATGTATGCCTATACTCATGTAGCTTTATACTGTTATTCAAAAATTTTCCATGAATTGTTTGTCGAGGCGTTTATCAGCGGTTATTTGCTCTTTTCAGTTCGCCCCCTCCCCCCCCCCCCCGCGCCCTCCACTGCGCCGTTGTCGCATTGTCACGTTGCCGCGCCGCACCGCAACGCTTATCGGCAGCGTCCATTGGCTGAGGCAACACGTCGATTGTAGACCTCTCCCACCTTCTCCGCGAGCAAATGCCTTCTTCGATACAACTATTCGCGCGATAGCTGCCCGCCGATCAGTTGGGGCGCGACAAAGTGTGGGGCATAGGCGAGCGCTAATGGTGCTGGTGTTATTCTTGATGGGCCACTTGTCGCTGGAGCGCCGGTGTTCGGTGCTTTATTTGTTTTACATGAAATCACTTTCGTTCGTTCGCAACTAACTACAACAACAACACTACCAACACCAATAACAACGGCAACGGCAACAACAACGTCATCGAGGTGTTGCTATCACGTTCGCACTTTCTCGGTTGTTGGCTGATGTTGTTGTTGTTATTGTTGTTGTTGTTGCTGTTGCTGTTGCCGCACTCACCAAGCATTGGCAAGCATTGTTGTCGTGCTGCACCAGTCGTGGCAAATATTTACTCAACTTATGGGCATAAAGTCGCGACAGCGTACGCGCGTGTTTGTGTGTGTGTGTGTGTGTGTGTGTATAAGTATAACATCTGGGCTTTGCAAAGCACACGATCTCGAGGTCTGCTGACTTGGTTCACTTGGTTAGACAGCAGTCGGCGACTGTTGCCACCCCACCAATGGGCCTTTTGGGGTGTGCACAACAACTTCTTATCGGCGGCACAGGCGCATCCGGTGGGCAATAGCGACGAGGGCGAGGGCGAGGGCAAAGGCAAGTAGATGGCTGGTAATATCCCAGCAGTAAAATGCCAAACTAGACAAAACAACAATCTGTCTCACAAGCAGGTATTAAATGGGATTGGTTCTGTTGCGCTAGTCGGCAATATTTATCGTTTGCAGCAACGACAAGTTAAATCAGTAATTCCTAAATGAAAATTTTTTTGTTTTTATTTGGTTTTCTTGTTTTCGTTTAGTTGGTGATAATCGATTTGGTTGCAATGACAGCCAAACTTGTGTTAGCAAATTTGGCTACAATTAACTCATTTAAATTTAACGAAATAAAAACAAAGTCAAAGTATAATCTTTAATAAAAAAAAAATATCTTTGTTGCTTGAAATTTGATTTAAAATGTGGAAGTTATATTAAACTTAAATTTAGCTATTCGCGTCCAAAAATAACTGCAAGTTAGTGTAATGATTTTGGTTCTCAAAACTGATCTACTTTTTAGCCGAAAATTTTAAATCGTAATTTTTGGACCCATGTTAAACTTTGCTATCTGCAAAGGAGAGATGCTTGTGAAAAGAATTTAAATTAGGGCTGGATATATTGTGGTATTCGTTATTGACTAAGCGATTCCCATTAACAACAAGATTTGCAAAATTAGAAAGTTTAGAAGTTAAAAAGAAAACCGGTTCCGATAACGGGAAACTGCGTCGCGGTCCACTTTGCAATCATCACCATGGTTCGCGCGCTTCTCCTTAAAATCTAAAGCTTGGTTTTGGTTAGGTCAAAATTACTGACATCAACCGACGCCGTCGTTGCAGTGACAGATATGGATATTGAAATATACTTATAAAATTGCCAAAACATTGACAAATGGTAAGAAATGTTGACAGCGTATGACAGCTCGCTTTCATTCAACTCAAAACGTTCGATGACAAATTTGACGTAATGGAAACCTCGCATTACTTTACTAAAGCGAACAACTGGTACTGTACCGAAATCGGTCGTAACAGCTTCGCTAACGGTGCGATCTTATTTATCATGTGATTTGCTTAAATGTAATCTTGTATTTATGTAGTTATGTACATAAATAGATAGGTATGTATGTATGTTTGTATGCAATTAAATACGACCGCATTCAGTATTTATGCGAGTATTTACAATTTCCAACAAGTGGCAATTTTATTGGCGTTTCACGCCATTGCCGCGGGGTAGGAGCTGCTCGACTGCGCCTTTTGCTGCGCCCGTCGGCCCAACCTCGCTGATAAGGTTGTTTTTGAAGGCGCTCAATTTCGCTCGATGGCTGGGTGGCTGGGTGGCTGGCGCGTAGCTGGGCCACGGGACATGTGCCTACGTGATTAACCGAGGAAAAGCGATCAGCTGTGTTGTTATGTATGCACATGCATACAAACATTCATATTTTGCATTCTTGGGCCACAACTTCCTAGCAAATTAAACACAAATCTTGCTATTGCTTTTCTATTTTGTGTTGTAATGCTATTGTCAAATAAGCTAATTTTAATATTCGATCGATATACATACATATGTATGTATGTATGTACATATGTATGAATGTATGTATGTATGTACGCCAGCCGATTGGCGATGTCTGTCCCTGCTTTGCCATGCCATCCACGAATTGTAAACAAATTTACAGTCGAATGTTATTTTTGTTGTTCAGGGTCGTTGAAAAAATATTCGAAATTCTATTTTTTTAGAATATAAAACAAAAATAGAAAAAAGGGCCAAGATTTGCATTTAAGCATAGTATGTTTGTAAGTTTGTATGTGTGTACTCCAGATATATGTAAATATATTAATGTTTTTGATTTGATCGATGATTAGCCAGCCACCTGCCCAGTAAACGAACGTGATTGATTTTGTTTATAAAATTCGAAAAGGTCGCAAGGACAAAAACAATAAATACATACAAACATACGCACGTTGATATGTACTTCTGGTATGTATGTACATAATACTCAAGCATATTTATATGTATGTAGTATGTATGTTTCTTTTTGTTTATAGCACATATGTATGTACGTGATTTTAAAAATAGTTTTGGAATTTTCGAGGTACTCGTAATCATAGTTGTTGTCTTCGTACGATTTAAATACATTTTCCTTGTTCGCTAAGTGTTTTAACCTCAAATTCACTGAACTGTTTAATTATTTCGTTTTTTTTTTTAATTTAATATTTGATCAAAATTCAGTTTCCTGTGAGTATAGACGATATGCGCAGCCTCCATTTCAAGCCGGCACGATGAGCCTTTTCTGCGTCCGTGGGAATTTTTTTTTTAATTTTCACCTGTAAAGAAAAACTATGAGGAGCTCCTTTGTAAAATGCAATAATTTACCATTACAATATTTACAGCATTTTAATTGAATTTAATTCAATGAGTGGAAATCTACTGGACTGGTTGGCCTCCCCGTTAAGGGCGAAGGCTGATATTAGCGCCATCCAAAAAATGCGATCGACGTTGCAAGAGAAGAGAACGATCGGTCCTTGCCACGTCTACTACAAAAGCCATGTAAAGCAGCACAAAGTCGGTGGTCGACTTGTTTGTGGTGGTCGAGCGACTTCGTCGTCAAGTACTGTCGTTCATTCCGGTGATATTCTTCAACATCTCGTTGAATTCCGTCCACGCACTATAAAAAAGACGATCTGGCCAAATAAACCCTTAAGCGCACGTTCGAGCGCCGCCTCCACCACGCTATAAAGATCGTGATTGGCGATTTCAGTACCAAAGAGCGTAATTTCGGTCTCACAGTCGAAAAACTCAGTCTCTATGATGTAACTTCCGATAACGGAATCAGTGTGGTCGAGTTCGCGGGGTCCAAAACGTGGTAGTTTGTAACAACAAGTTAGAGCATAAAAAGATACATCCTCAAATGGTAAAAATCGCAACTAAATCGACCATGTTCTGATAGACGGAAAGCATGCTTCCCGTGTCTTTTGATTGTCACACTATTAGCGTCCAGTGAGACCGAAAATTTCTTGAATAAAACTATTATTTAAAGAGTCATTTACATTTCATTTCCAATTATTTTAGTACCGAAATCCTTTTGCTGCTTTGCAAGGCCATCTTCCGGTAGCGTAGTAAACGAGCTTGAATTCGACGGGATCGGGTTATAACATGAAGAAGCTTGGTTGTAAGTTGCAGAATGTTATTACGCCTCAGTTCGGGTTATTGTAGGAGCATTTATTTTACAACCAATAAAATTGAAAATAATTAAATACACAAAATAAGACGCCGGTTCCTCAAAGCGTTGCGATATTTCTCGTTTTGGTACTATTTACTTGGAAATTGGGAATAAAATGAATGAGCTCACAAACTGAAATCGATTACAACAATTTAAAAAAGCGGAATTTAAATAGACAAAATACGCCTGTGGAGTTACAACAACATTTTCCGCTCTGCCATTTTGCAGGCAAATTCAGCGCCGCCTTTCTGGTAGGGCGAACCGGCAAACCTAAATAACTTCCAAGCTGAGTGTTGAAAATAATAGTTTGGTTAAAAAATTAAGCCCTAAGCAATGGTAAACACTTCCGAAGTTATGAAAACTCGCCGGTATACTTTCAAATGTCTGGGACAATTTGATGCGTATAAGAAAACAAATTTGACCAGTAAAATGTAGAATTAGGAAAAAATATCATCGATTGGCTGCCCTGTCCGAATTGCCTTCTTAATAGAAAATGAGTCAGGTGATGAGGTATAAGGAGATTTAGTGATTTATTATTAAATTGACATAATGCACACACGAGTATGGATATATGTTTTAAGCATGTCCCGAAATCCCGGGATCCCGGTTTTTTTTAACTCCTGAATATCCCGGGATCAATCTATTAAAATCCAGGAATTGCAGAAAACAGCTATTTATTTTTTTAATTTTGTATCATTCATAAAAAGTCCACTTTCAAGGGCAAAAAAAATCCTTTGGAGAGTTCACAATCGGCTTGTAAACTCCATAAAGGCTTTGTTTTGCCCTTTGCCATTATTAATGAGCTAAAGAATATCCTGCTTGAGTAGAAAATGAGCCTTACTATAAAAACGATGTTAATAACACTAACGACGAAGTGCTTGGTAAAAGAAATTTATAGTTTTTTTTTTTATGAGGCGATAAAGGCTTTGTCTTACAAAGAGCATTTAACTTTTTGTCGACAATCCAATAAACAAGTGTTGAGGCGCATCAGTGTTTCTCCACAGCAGATTTTAAATGCGACAAACTTAGGTCCAGGTGTGTAGGATAACACACTTAAGGCTTGAATTGCTTTAAGATTGCATTTTGATCAATATAAGGAATTATTCTGCCTCGCTCAAAATGGAGTGTGTGATTTTTTTTTTTAAATTTTTACCATCTTTCTTTACTAAATGGTTATATGTAAGTTTTTAACATTGGTCTGAAACACTGATTAAACATAATTTTACTTCATGTTGGTGCATTTGCTTCCGTACCAAATATGTATGTATGTATGTATATTGGTACTTGAAGTATAAATTATTTTGTATGTTTGTAAAATTTTACGTTTATTTCTTTTTTGGTCTTCAAAAGGCTAATAAATGCATACATGAATTACAACAAATCGTATTCTTTGTTATATTAATGATATTTAGCATACTTCTATAATATATTTTTTGAAAAATTAAAAATTATGTATAACAACTCCGTGAAATTTGGGATCGCGGGATTGTCTCGGGATTTTGTTTTCAGATCTCGAAAATCTCGGGATCAATAGAATGCCCAAAATTGACATCCCTAGTATGTACGAGTATGTACTAACTGAATGAAACGAGTGTGTTTTTGAGATTTAAACGATTGTGGGACAACTGGACTAGTAGTTTCCGGTGTACCAAAAGGAATTGTTACTGAGCAGTTGACATTTTATATACTCGTGTATGTATGTTAGCTCCTTAAATTTCATCACTTCATCCATAAACTTGATCTTCCTGGATCAACCAAATAACCTGCGTGATATTTGTAGAAATGTTACTTCAAATGTCAAAGATTTTTCTTCGGAAGTTCCTCTTCGATTGAAAAGAGGTATTTAATGCAACAAGATTTAAGTACTTTAGTAAGATGGTGTAATGAAAACTGTATGCCAATTAACCTTCGTAAATGAAAGTTCAGTTGTTTTCCCCGAAGGACTAAAATCATACACAATAGAAAATTTTAGACTAGAGCAAGCAAGCAAATTTTGTGGACTTGGCATTACTTAACTTTTACCTGCACATTACCGATGCAGTTAAGAAAGCTCGAGGTATTTTTTTTGCATTTATAAAGCGATTAAATGACCCGTATGTAAAAAAATTCTTTTCCGGTGGAGATCGTTGTATGACATTCCCCCTTACACTAGTCGTTTAATTACTCGCAGCCTCGACTTCTGGCCGAAGTTAATCTTAAGTATTCAGACATTTTAGACCTTATATTTTGAAATCGTGTTAGACAAAATTTTAATTATTTAAGCCCTTTTCTTAGCGTTCTGCTGAGGGACAAACCTCTGGATGTATTGCTGTCTTGAAAAATCTGCTCCTAAAATACATCTGCCGTTCGGATTGGGAGAAAAACCGACAGAACACAAATTATAGGAGAAGGCTGGTCCAACGCTGAGCTACATTGGGTTAGCACCAAATTCTTGTCGTTATATTTCAGATTTTCCCAAGCGCTAATACAAAAGTATTTACATAGTTTGTTAATTTTTTCATGTCAAGACAAATGTTTGTATATTATTATTTTGTTTTCATATGAGTTCTCCTAGTAACAAACTCCAAAGAAACACAGATGTACATATGTATACACGCACACACTTACATTCGGCGGCACAGAATATTTAGTAGGCGAGTTACAGCATAGTCGGAATTTAGGTTAATAGGCGACATCGCCTACCAACCATTACCCCATTGCCACCTTTGTTCTTCACGCTGCTTGTTGATTATGTGCTGATTATCGACTGTTGGTTGACGGTTATGTAAAGAATGACAACCGAGCAATTAAGTGATCGCGTCTTACGTAAGCGGGCCTTTGACATTGTGTGAAGTCGACGGTGGATTGCCTTTTGGCGGTGTACAACAACTATTCATGTACGAGCACGGGCTGCGCTGCTGACCCACCACTATGTTCCGCCAACTGTTGTAAGCATTTTTCGCGATTTGCTATGCAAAATTCTAAATTGCACGCTTTCGCTGACCATCACAGTGGTCTTACTCAATCGCTGGCCAACTTTACGCTTCCCCGCACGCGACCGCCGCCGCTTTGCTCACTTCACATGTGATTATTGAGTAGCGGCGACTTTGCGGTATTGCTGCAACGTGCCCGAGCAGCGCTGATATGCGGCAAGGTTGCGCAAATCTCTGCTCTCGTTTTCTCAGCAGATTTCATTGACCCTCGTAAGACAGTAAATGGGGATGAGGCGAGCGCCCGCTAAGAATTACAATGGGCCATTCTCAATCGACGCATTTATAAGTACAATGAAAACGATAAAATACGTCATTATATCCGAGCTGTTCTGGAATTCGAATTCATGTTCGAATCCGACTGTTTAGCGCATTTGGTGTTCAGTATTTTAATTTATCAAAAATTTTCGGGCGAATAAATCCGACGAGGTTTTATTTAGCAGAATTTACACATTTTTGTGAAATTTTCATTTCATAATTATTTGAAACTTAATATGTAAATAGCTGGCTCATCAACTAAACAATTATTCTTTGACAGTTCGAATATGTCGCCACTTAAACAGTGAAAGACTTTGTTGTTTTCAAATGGTCTCTTTAGAATTTTGCGCTATTTGCAGTACAAACGAATGACTCTTTCATGTCGAAACATTTAAATAACGTATTGAATTTCAATTACCAAACACTAGCGGCTGTCAAGTACCAATGACGGAAGTAAAGTAAGTTTTAATTTAAGCCGTCGAGCTGTGTTAGTCGCCGTTAGTTGCCAAGAACAATAAAAGTGCACATTGAGTAATTATGCCGACGAGTTTTGGACCCACAGCCATTCGCGAAATGTCGTCCACAAAATGTTTATTCCTATGCAATAGTGCAATCATTGCCAAATATGTAAGAATCAGAGTGCAGTGCTTCACAAATTAAAGGACCTTCATTTGTATGCCGACTCCGAAGAACAGATGTATTTAAGGAGAAGCGTTGCCTGCCGAGGGGCGACGTCTGTTAGAAAGCACTTTTACTTTGTTTTATATTTTCCATACCGCGTTTAAAATTCGAATCTGGGTACACAGTGGCATAGCGTGATATAAACCGCACGGCTACCCGCTCGCCGGCATCGGCCACCTGTAAGTTTAGTTTTATCTACTTTTTAAATACAATTTAAGTATTAAAAATTCTGTTCCATCATGCGAGTCGTTCTTTCGTTCCAAATCACGATTTTCCGTTATTCCTTAACAATTTTGATTTTAAGACAACCCGGTTCCGGCGCTGTGACATCTTCAGTATCGTTTTTCGTTGTTATATTTTGGCTTAGCATCATGGAACACTTCAGCAGAACACTTTGTACAATGAGTGATCGCTTATCCTCTAGTTAATGCTCTCAACAGATGGGCTCCAAGTACGCCCTGTGAGCGCGGGATGAATACGTCGACTAGCAGAATAGTTTAATGCTTCGAGCCACGGATGGATCAGTAGCGGTTGGTGGCGCTCCTCAAATTAGCAAAGCCGCAACCTTTCAATGGTTTTTTTTAAGCTATGGCTTTGCTGAGCAACGGCAAGCAACGCCCAGCATGCGACCAATGCGGCCGTATCATAAGTCAATTCAGATAACCGCTAATTCCAATTTGAATTGGTAATTAAATGGCATATTTGTTTTGAAAACAAGAAGCTCTTCATCGCTCAATACATAATTTTTGTGGTTGTTGTCGCTGTAGTTGAATTAAATTTTGACTGCTATTTGATATTCGCAATGCGGTTTGGTGAGTTTTTGGCGCCACCGCATTGTGGAACGCGCTTGGCCAGCAGCAGCGGCGGCTGAAATTGCGCTACACTGCCTGAATGAAGAACTTTCATCAACAGCGCGCGCTTGGCTGTTGGCTTAGCTTTGTGACATGGAGAACAAAAAAAGTTGCTGAAGTCGATGTCGTGAATGACAGTCGACTGCCAAATGTTTGTTTTTGTATGCATTCTATGTATGTATGTATGTATGTATGTATGGTATGTCTGTATGTAAATTGCGACAGCGTCGATAGAAACGACACGGCAATACTCGATCATTGCTGGATTTGCGTTGGGCGACGTTGACTAATTTCACCAAATGCTTTGTTCTGCACCTGTGTAAGTATACATATGTATATGGAAGTGTATGTATGTATGTGTATACATATGTGTGTGTGTGTGTGTTTCCGTTCACCGTTCCAGTTGCGCAGTTATTTCATGATAGTTGTGGCGAGAAGGGCGAATGCCATTGATAATTGGATTCGGACGGATTGTGACAACAATAAATTGGCCATGGCGGAGAGAGGGGAGCGCTCACATGGCGTTAGCAGCGTAGCGCCTAGCTTCAATATAACAAAAAAAAAAAATATCGCCGTGGGTAAATAAGCTATGGCAAACAATTGCCAAGGGGGTGGCAGCGAGAAGAGAGCCAATAGCCAACAGGCAAATTGTGCCAGCTGAATCGGAATTCCCCAAAGTCAGACGTGTGAACGGAGCGCGCCATGAAAATATGGGAGAAGGTAAAATAAGAACAAACTAACAATCAAATAAGCGAGCACACAAGGGCACACATGAGCACAGTGGTACGCGCGCAATAAAAAAAAAAAGTAAATAAAAAATTAAATAAAAGGTGCGCATGTAGCGCTTACGAGGTCAGGTTGGGCTAGGTTAGGTTGGGTGGTTGCCACGAGTATTGAAACTGTTCCCGCAATATTAACCTACTGCTAAGGCAAGAACGACAGCTGCGCAATTATTTGGCGAACCGTTGCTTGCGCCAATGACGCGGTGGTGCTGAATTGTTTGTACTTGGTCTTGAAGTTATGATTGGCGTTGAGTGAAGTCTACCCACAACAGCGATTTCGAAGGTGTTGGTTCGGGTTCGGGTTCGGTCTGAGGCATTAGGGCGCCTTCGTGTGCTTGTCGCGATTTGGTTTACAATTTCATATTTTATCGTCACTGTGTGTAACACTCGCAAAAACTGACGCACTCATTTCAAGTTAGATCAATTCATACTTATGTTTGTACATATATGTAAGTACACCTCATCCATAGCCCCTCCCTGATGAAATGCGTGAGTAGTCACGGGGAGGTGGCTTCACCAGAGATTCATACGGGCCTCTTGATGGATAGCGCGCTATCCCAACGTCCGTGACAAAAAAAAAAAAAAAAAAAAAAACTCATTGGAATGATAACTGCGACGAATAGAAAGCAGAAAAAGTTTACAAATTAACTCTTTAGCTCGAACTCGATTTATTTCCAAACCAAATTTCTCAATGCTGGGCTTGGAATTTGTGATCGCCCGGAAACTCAAGGTATACCAAGTGTTCGGGCTAGTTTTCCCATTGTACTATTTAGGTCCTAGCAGCAGTTACATAATGCTATTTCCCATGCGATTAAACATCGCTTTCAACAAAAAGCGCCCAAGCAAATTTTGTTTTAGTTCGTTCAACTTTTATTGGCCGTCGGCAACTTTTTCATGAGGGTGTTCAGATCGTGAGGACACTTCAACCAAAATGCAACACTGAAAATAATATTCATGTGCACCAGTTGGAGCAGTTTTTTAACTTTCAGTCCCATGGTACGCGGTGCAATGATTGAAACGGATTAAAATTACCCACAACGGAAAAATGTCTATATAAATGTATGTAGACTAATCGCGATTATACATAGAGCGCTACGTGGCAATACTAATTAACCCCAGCACCTTCCACTATTTGCGTTTTAGACGGCTGCCGGTGGTCGCTAGTCGTTCGTGATTGCCCAGCAAGCGCCATTTTTAACGTTTGACAAAATGCACGAAGCAGTGAACAGTTATCAATCGAAAACTATATTTTGTAAGCCCTTCTTTTATTGGAATGTGTTTCCTTTATATACTTAATTTCAAAAGTGTGACGTCACTAAATAAAATACATACTTTTTTTTCTTCTTTTAAATACGTTATCTTGTCTAGCTGGTTTAAGGAGAATATATGTATGTAGATGGCGACTTCCGGGGTACCGTTACTTCAAATTTTCGGAATTTGTCTGCAGCGCGACGTCAGAGTAGTTTATAAATAAATCATTTTTAGAGCCGGTTTGTTATTGAACTCAGAATAAAAGTTAAGATATGAAAAAAAAAAAATTATTACCGATGAACTGAGAATATCCAAACATGCTACACACACACATACATATATATGTATGTTGAAAAGCTGTCATCATGAAAACCAAAATTGAAATCAATTGTCTACCTGCTGTTTGCTTACAAGTTTTTACCAGTTATTCGTTTGATTTTTGATTTTTTTTTTGTGGAGAATAAATTTTCGAGAAAGCGCCTTGAGTTCAAAACATTCTGAAATATTTTATACACACACACACACATGCTAAATGTTTGCTGGGTAATGCGCGCTCTTTACCGCCCCGCTTCGGTAGCACGCTGGCGCAAGGCAACAAGTGGCGCGATTGTGTGCGCGTGGCTGTTCTAGCGACACTCAGCCGACAGCGCTCGCTTTTCGTTTTTTCGCATAGCAAGTGGGCGCCTTCGCATCAATCACGCTTAGTGCCAATGCACACTCGTTCGCACGTCCATTGGGCGTGTGTGCATAACGCTCCTCACAACTCTTGCCATCGCCAATGTACCGTGACGACTTTTTCTATTTAGCGCATTTCGCTATGTTCCGAAATTCGTGAATTAGTTTTTCAACCCAACTTTCGATGTGACTCAACTCAATCGATATCGACTTTCGCAAATGAATGTTTCCTCACTGTCCTCACCTTTTTGGTGTCTTTTTTTTTTTTTTAGACATCGCTTAGATTGTAGCTTCCGTCAGCCGATGTCAATATTATCTCTGTGGCGATTTGGGAGTTTGTTGCAATTTTTTGTCGGTGGTTTATAACTTTCACTGGCACAGTTGGTTGCGAAGCTCCGATTAGTTTGGCCATGGCGCGGCACGAATTGCGTGTTCGCTTGCTGAGAGGGGTCTGTGCAGAAGGAAACTCAGCTGAAGGGAGTGGTGTCCGAGCCAAATGTCATAGAGACAACGTAATCTGCTTTTTGCTTCTGCTTTTGACAGTAGGCTGCTGTTTATTAAATAGGTGGGGAAAGTTCTTCTGAACTGGTATTTGTAAAGTTCAAAGAGACCAATATGGCTTGTTAATTTCTAAATTATGTAGTAAAACGCGAGGAAAATTCCTTTTTTCTTCATAATTTCAATGCTTTCCACCTTCCATATTGACGTGACGTGAATTAGACATTGCCCACGTCGACCGAACATTCCGTGTTGTTTAAATGCCAAGAAGCGTTTTGTGGCTCAAGATCGACATAAAACTTACTCTCACGGAAATTACGAAATTTTCATTTAATGCAAACAGTTTACATGTTTATTTGGCTTTACTTTACTTGGAAAACGAATTTTTTTGAAAGGTTTTTAAGTTCTAAAAATCCATTCCAGGCTGATTAAACGTCAGATAAATACCTTTCGCCGTCGGACAAATTTTAGCGCTTGTGTTTTTGTTGTTGTTGTTTTAAGATGTCTTTCCTGCGTTGTTGGCTTTTATTTTATTTGCATAGTGGACCTTTCATCAAATCGATGCTAATTTATGCCAAGCTTTGTTTACCACCTTTGCTCTTTAACTGTTGTGATCGCTTGCTAAATTTGACTTTGTGTTTGTTGTTATTGACGCTTGTCGATTACGAGAACTAAAACCGAAAAATTGAACATAAAATACCAAACGCGAAGTGCGTCAAGTAGGATTTGCATTTCAGATTTTGTACCCGCCGTGTGGAAAAATGGGGAAAAAAAGCTTGAAAAAATTAAGAAAAATGCTAATAATTACGAGTATAAAAGACTCACCTTGCTTGGAATTTCGTTAGCATAAACCAACAAAAATAATTTTTTAACCGAGCTAAATAAAACAAGAGCGTCAATTCGCATAATTGGCAGGCAAACATTGCGAAGATCTGGGAGTGGAGACAGCGGCTCTGGGCATACGGGAGGGGGGCGGACGGCGTGGCGGATATAACTGAGCGTTTATTCAAAAGCCTGTGACGCACTTTGAATTCCCCAGAATTCGAAGTGAAACGCGATGGCTGTTTGTGTCATTTTTGTATTTAAATTTTTTGCATTTATTTGAATTCGGACGAGGTTGGTTGGTGCAAGGCAAGAAGGAAGTTGGTTTATTTTTATTGCCTTTGGACGCTAGATATTCGACACAGAGCGCTTTGCAGTGGTTCGAATGTGTGTGGCCCCAACTGTTGGGCAAATGCAGTAGCGATGAAGTTTCGCGTTATTAATTGCGCTCTGTTCGAGCTTCATACATACATACATACATACATACATATGTATATACATTGTTTTTTGTTAATATTGCACATACATACGTACTAACATATGTATGTATGTATGTAGTCATATCGACATCTCATTTGAATAGAAAACTTCGCACAAACAACCCACAATTCCAGAATGAGAAATTATTCAACATTTCAGTGTTTTCGCATAACTTCTTCAATTGTTTTTTTTTTGTTTTTTTGTTTATTGCTGGCGTTCGTACACACGTACACACATACATATGTATATGAATGTATGCCATTGCTGAAATCAGCAGCAAATCCGAAAGATAAAAAAAAACAGTACAAATAACAATATAAAAAGTCATCAGAACACAAGTCGATGCGGTGGCAACGTACATTTTCAATTCAAGGTCTAACAAGGTCGTTAATTTGGTCAATTGGCTGCGGGTCCATTGACCCATTTGCGCGCTTGCTTGCATGCACTCGCAAGCTGCTCGCCGTTCGAGCTGCTCGGTCGGCGCGTGTGGGTCTGTTTGAATGCGTCGGCCGGCGGTGCGGACAGGTTTCGAGCTTGTGGGGCGGCGATGGCGTGCCGTTTGCTGGACGCTGATTACAGGCGATGCCCCGATCGGTGGTGGCGTTTACAGTGACGTCGACGCTGCCGCTGCCGCCGAAATCCTGAAATTGTGCTAACAGCGTCAATGGCGACAAAGCGACAAAGAACGCTGAGCAAGTTTAATTGCGACTTAAAAGCAATAACAAAACCAGTCGAACCATAAATGCAATAAAAGCACACAGCGACTTCTACAAAAGCACCGTAAAACCGCATCCAAATAAAAGGTTGTCTATTGCTTTTTCGTGTGATGAACGTCGAGAAGACAAATCCACAAAAAAAAAATACGAACCGCAAAATAGCAACATACAAAATAATTATTTACAAAAAATCGTGGCGAGCCTCAGAAAGATTCGAAACCAGCCGAAAACTGCATCGGAAGGTGAATATGCGCGCGCAGGATGGTTTAGGTCTCTGCGCACGGCACGAAAATAGAATTATTGGTTATCAAAATAAGGCCATTGTGTCTGATTTTTATTTTTATTTAATCTACTTAATCTTTCTGTCAATCGAATCGCCTCGAAACGCCTTGCTCGACCTACTAAATTATGAATGTATGTATGTATGTAAATTGGCTGGCGCTCTCGACAACCATAGACCGGAACTGAAAAAAGTGACTACAAATGAGTGCTTCGGTGACTGCACTTGAACCCAAGCAATTTGTATACCGAACGTGGTCGCAGTAGGGACAAAAAAAAAAACAGTTGACATGACGAATTTGAACTGACAATGTTCAAGCTTAGAAGCAATGTTAATGACTCAAGCACTTGTAAAAAGAGAATTAAAAATAGATACCTTCAACAAATGGTTCGCTGCTTTCAGATTCTCAGTTATAGCAACCGACATCGTCATTGAGATTGGGACAGTTTTTTTGTTTTTTTTTATACGGACGTTGGAATAGGGCACTATCCATCAAGTAACCCGCATGAGTCTTGGTTGAAGCCGACGATCGAGAAGACACTATTGTAACTTAAGTTCCCTTCAAGGTAGGTAAACTCTGCCCTTAAAAATAATGCTTTTACACCTAAGAGCTGCCAAGTGTGATACGAGTTTTATTGAAAATTTACTGGAAATGATGTGTTGCCGTAATAACCTGCGTGCAATAAAAAAAAACTTAACTGGCGACTGATTTTATATTAGCGCGATCAAAATAACTAGTCAATGGCGTGATAGCAAGATGTGTCCCTTGGATTTCAATGACGCAGTGTTCGATCATGAACCTTTGAGGTTGTTCGTTTGCACGCCCGATTACTCGCGCCAAGACGGCCCTAGTTTACAGAAATTGTTCTTAGTTACTGGACAGAACTAAATTAGGCTCATGCAACAATATTTTATTTTATTTTTTTATTTTTATTTATTATTATTACAATACAACAACCATAGGTTATATTTCAGTATTGTATATAAAATTAAAATGATTACAAAATCAAACAAAATTGGAAATCGGAAAAAAAGAGCTTATTTGTTGGTACATAATTCGTTCAAGAACTTTGGAGAGAAAAGGCAAAATAGCGATGGGTCTAAAGTCAATATTTGGTTTCCGAATAGGAATTATTTTTGCCCCTTTTCCAGCAATCGGGAAAAGTGCCAGTCGTTAATATTGAGTTTAACGCGTATGTGACGTAGCGAAGTATTTTGGGAAGTAGACATTTAGACAAACGTTCCGCGCCTTGACACCATCGGCACTGCTTAATCAAAAAGTATGGAGAATCCTGATTGGCACTTGGTATCTCTAACTTATATTGCTACCGATGCAACACTCAACCAAGCTTCGACTGGTCCAAACTTTTGCTCCTTACCTTACACCTCTCTTCTCTCAGAGTTTGAATGCGTCTATGTATGTTTGTATGTATGACCCTTTCTATCAGCAATAATTCTAAAAATCTTTGAGCGACTGCAGGCCAATGGAACTAATCGCGGTACCTATGTACACATATCACAAATAATGGATTAAGACTTCAAAGTTCAATAGATTTTTGACCACACAAACGCATGGATAGTTGTGAAATATCAGTCAAGGCATTTTTGTGATCTTTTCTGGCCGCCGTTAAGTGAGACATTTAGCCTCTGGCTACTTTCAGAGTGATGGGACAGCGAAGATGACGGCAAACGTGAGCGAAGGTGGCAACAAGTGCCGTTCTAGTGCAGATAATCTCGTCTGGCGGGTAGCGTACCATTTTTTTTTGCGCCCGCATCCATATTGGCGGCTTTGATGACTATGCGCAATGACTTTGCATGTGAAAAAGGGATAATGCCTATAATGAATGCGCTAAGCGTGCGTTGGCCGCAACGTCTGCAGGTAGTCGTTACACAGCACTTTAGTTTAAGCCACTCGAGTGCGGTGCTGTGAGCTGTTTCTGCAATGACGCCTATGAAGTGGCTCTTCTATGAATGACAATTTGTATTTGTTTTATGTTGATCGACTTGGTAGCAAAAAACCGCTTGAGTTGTGTCGCCACAATACCTTGGCTTATCGTCTAAGCCGAGAATTGTATGAGTTTATGTTGTAGTGCAAGTGCCATAGCTCAGTGCAATCTGTTCGTCCGCTTAGTACCAATTGGTGGGGTATGAGTATACATAAACGGCTATGTTGGTGGCAAATTCCCGGAAAAGTGGAGATTTGTTTTATTTACTTGTTTTTGTATTTTAACTTGGCTGATAAACCTTTCCCTTGGGCGCGCGCGCCGTCTGTGCGGTAGTCTAATAACCGCCGCCAACGTGCTCGTCTATTGAGAATTATTACTTGGCGATTAATTGCCAATTACCTGTCTGTCGTGTTTTTGTTCGCCGCCGGCGCAATCACGCGCCGCTGCCCGTTGTCAGCTAACCTTCGTCATACCGTTTAGCGCCGTCATTCGCGTTTCAGCCACACCAATTCACACCAGTTCGGGCATTAGCGCACAGTTAGCGTCTGGCTGGCGGCTGGCAGCTGGCTGCTAGGGGTAAGCGGTAAGCTTCAATCAGCAAGCTGCGAGCCGGCGCTAATCGGCTTGCTTGCAAATGACGCTCCCAAGTCGCAGTGGATGTGTTAATCGATTCATTTTATTTATTATCACCATAGTGCGACCGATCAAGCGATCAACCGATCGCGCGCTCCATCGACCGCCAGCCCCAGCGGTGATCAGCGCACGTTGGTAAACGTTGGAGGAAAGTTTTCCATTATTAAAAAACTAGAATCTACGTTCGATCAATCTCGTTTGCTGCTACAGTAGGTGACAGCGGGTGGATGTCGTTTGCGGTCCGTTGTTGGCGAGCATTGGAAATTCCTGACTCGTAATGGTGCCAGCCTCCAATTCGGCACCGACCGTCCGTTCGTGTGTGGCGCGTGTGTCGAGTAATTTACAATCTGATATTTGTTCGACTGCTCATTAACGCTGCTCGCTGCGACATGCCGAATGAATTGTCGCCGCGCACTTACATTTGTTCATACATACATACATACATACATACATATGTATTCACATTCCGGTTAGGGTATAGTTACATATATCAAGTCGAACGTGTGCACTACTAACCAAAGTTAATTTGTGAAGCGAGTAAAACGTGCCCACCAGCACCTTTAGCAATTAAAAAGAGGATCTCTTCTAGAAATTCTGACTTCACTTCACATGTTTGTTATTTAAACAAATGACAAATGGATTGGATAGGATCGATACCAAAAAAGTTCGGCATAAAAGCGGACGGACGGTTGTAGAATGCTTTGTAGTGTTTAACATTCCACTGAAAAGGGCAAAGCAATGCAAATTCCCGCGACCACGCACGAGGCCATCTTAAAAAGTGTAGCACTCAGATTTAGAGTACTGAGTTTTTAGGTGAGAGTCAAGTGTAAATCATTCGTCCTCTTAAAAGTTTGCTGGTTTCTCTGGCGATTATTTGAGTGCTTTTAATCATAATTTAAATTGAATTTCATTCATTCGAATATAAAGTGTTTGCTCCCGAGAAAATGTTTATGGGAACCCGTTAGTTTATGTTAAATACGCTGACAACAATAGTTTACAACTGTGGCAAGGTTCATTCAGCAAAAATACAAACGTTTTCTTCATACGCCTTCAATTAGTTGCTCTGCAGAGCAATCCATTTTCATACAATAAAAACATACAGATTCCAAGTGCATTTAGATTAAAGATATTCATTAGAAAACTTAAAAATAGAACACTCTGATGAACACTTCCTGTTAGTTCTTAGCTAAATATGACAAAAAAGCTAAAATATTTGTCTTTTTTCTTTTCGAGTTTGGATCCACTACAAAAGAAATTAAAAACCTGACAAGAAATTAAACAAAAAAAAGCAAACTAATTTCAATTGATACTCGCATTGCCGGAAACACAATTTTCTACTTAATAATATGTATGTATGTATGTATGTACGAGTAATCCTCAAATTCCAACGCGCAAGAAATAAGTTGACGAAATTTTCCAATTTTTTAAAGCATCGAGCATCGACCAGTTTGGTTTTGGCAAACCGGGCAGTCCTCTGGCAATGGAGGACAAGTGGAAAATTTTCCATTTAGCAGAATCGAAATTATTTAAAATAAACGTGCAAATACGAAAATATTTGATTAACACCTATTGAAGAAGTTAAGTTCATATTTTTTCTTTGTATTTGCATTCTTACATACGTACGTATATACATACATATGTACTTACCTACATATTTACCTGAGTAAATATTCACAAACGTGTACACCCAGTTGAAAACGTAGCAGTTTTAAAAATTTATGAGAAATTTCAAGAAATATTTGAAATCTTAAATAGGTACATATGTATGTACGTAGCTTTACTTCGCTATGGATATTCGTTGGTCCGCCGAGTTTTGGGAACCACATTAAGGCTATGTTAGATACAAAACTTGTTTCGCTTCGCGTGACAGATTCGATTTGACAGCTAAGTTAAAGCTACTACCGAGGAATCTCGAGAACACTATTACATAGATGGTTTACGTTTTTTTTTTCAATTGCAATTTTAGTTAGAAACCTCTGCTTCGCCTTCCACGTAAGGTGAACACTTTATTTTACGAATTCGCCTTCAACTCTGCACTGCCAAACATGACCGAAGGGAGGGAAAGCGAAATCGGAACAAGTTGCCACTGGAAATGATTGGCGCTTTTTGTTGCTGGGTTCTCTGGTCGTATATTTGCAACTTTTTACTGTGGGAAAATTCCATTGCTTTTTAACACCAACTCAGTTCCCATTCAACGCAGCGCTGCCAACTGTCTGTCCGTATCTCCACAATGACCCCACGTTAAGTGCGCAGTCGGTGTTCGAAAATGCTCGTACAAATGTTCATATCTACATACATATGTACATACATACATACATACATACATATTTTCTATGTGCTCTGCTGGTTATCACTTGTTCGTGTGGCCACTCTGAGGCGGTGTGCATTTGTGCTATTTACATACATACATACATACATAGATATGCACATATGCATTTACTATATATGTATGTAAGTGCATACATGGGGATCCGCACAAGATTGATCCGGTGATCGTGATTAGCATTTAAATTAATGTGTAAATCTGATTAAATGTTTGAAGATAGCCGATTTTACAAATACACACACATGCATACATACATACATATGGACATGTATGTATGTATTTTGAAGAATTGCGAATCTAATGCGATATATCGATTATGCCGCGGGGTGTTTTAACATTCAAGAAACAAAAAAAAAACATTTGTGTTAGATGCAGTGCTAGCAATAAATTAAGCGAGTTCATAGCTCAGAAAAAATCTGAACTCTGCTCCTCCAGCAGGTATTACTTGAGGCAATAATTGTTTAATCCATAATGGGGAATGCGAAGTCGCCTCAAGCCATTGCCGCCAGTGACATGACCATGTATGTATGTTTGTATGTATGTAGAAGTAAGACCCTCTCAAAGCGAAAGCCCTGGGCGGGTGGTTGCGCTGGTTGACTGAACTTTCTTTCAATTCCACATTTATTTCTAACAAAACATATTCACTATTCATATCTACATATGTATGTATGTACTCGCACATATATTTGAAGGTACATATGTAACTATGTACATATCTATGAGAGGTTCAAAAAAATATCAATGCAAGAAACCCAACCCAACGCAAGCAGGCGAAATTGTTATTAAAGCCTTTGCCAAATTTCACAACTTTTCAATTTTTTATGTTCACTGATTTTTGTGTATGGATTTTTATTTACTTATTTATTAGCGTTCCCTTCGATGAGCGAGAGAGTGCAGAATTTGTCAATTTAGGCATTAAGTTACAAAAAAAAAAATGCAAAAAAACACTCATTCAAAATAAACGTGAAATCGTTATTGTGGTTTGGTTTTCTTTTTTCGCCGGTTTAAATAAATCACACCCAAATGCATTGCAGTCAAAATTCACAAACGAAATATTTCTTTATTGCCGTTTTAGGTGTAATACAATGAAATTTAGTAAATAATTTATCAGTTTTTCATTAGGATGCTCAAAAAAAAATATATGTATGAATCTGAATTTTATTGCTCTCACTCCCAAGGTTTGTTCTTTATCGAAAAAATTTAATTTCGTAGAAATTTTTTTTTTTTGAATTTCCGTTAAAAATCAATTAACTTTTTTTCTGAATTCAGTGTAATTATTGCAAGTGCATTAATAAAATCACCTCGTATGTATGTTTATATGAACATAATTACATATATTTTAGGGACATTCGCAAGGTTCTATTTTTTTAATGTCTCTATAAAGGTCATACTTAAAATTCGTAATTTGAGAACGCAATTTCAGTGTAAATCCAGCCAAATTTTTTATGTTTACTTACAAAGTAGTTGAAAATATTCTTATAATTTTCCGAATGGCTGGAAATTTGATGTACATATATTGGAAGAGGGCACGATGCGGAAAATCGTTCCAATATACTTAGAAATTGTAAGGAATTCTTTGAAATGTAATTTTTTTAAATGTTTACTATAAAAGCTTTTCAATTACTGTGGAAGTTGATTCACAGTTTGTCAAGTTCTAGAGTCCAACGGCCCACCAGCAACAATGGAATGCCCCAGCTGTGGTTTACATTTTCATGGAAATGCCCAGATTATTAAATGCACATAAATTTGTATCAATATGTATGTATGTATGTATGTACATATGTTACGCGTGTAAACGACAAAATCTTAAGAAAATATGTTTTTGAATGCGAAACACACCAATTAATCATTTACATTTTTTAGTTTGTATATTCGTATGTATATGAATGTATGCACATACATATGTATGTAGGGGTGTATTTGGGCCGGTTGCTAGGAAATATGCAAGTTTTTTTTTATTGAGGTAGTCTCATGGTGACAACATTGTTTTTCCTTACAATTACGGGAACGAAGGTTATTGTTGATTCAGCGGCTGTAAGGGACCACCTATTTAAAAAAGCGAGCATCATTTTAAATAGCAATTTCAAGCAAAAATTAACTCTGGGAAACCAATAAATATATACAAAATTACAGTCATCGAGCATCGCCGATTTCAAAACTGACGCGCTTCCACCTCCTCAGCCTACGTTTTCCAAAATTTATTTGAAGCTTTGGACATTTGTAACTCCGATGATTTTCCAAAGGTTCCACAATTACTAAAAACTATAGTTTTTTTCTTGCGCCGTCAAAAAACTAATTTGCGATCAACTATGATAGAAGATCGTCTGAATGGACCAGCTGCTCTCAATATTCATCGCAATCTGAATGTTAATGTTGAATAAGTATAAAAGAATTTATATCTTTATCTTGGCGAATTGCATCACTTTTCTTTGAGTTGTGCTGAATTTTGTCCACAATTAAATACAATGTGCTGAATACTTTAAATAATGCAAGGATTATATTGGTTGTTATGAATTATCATACATATGTACGTAAAACCCCCTGCAAAATAAAAACCAGCAGCCTGCCCTGGCGTGTATGTTTCTATGTGAGAATTCAAGCGAGTCCACCTGTGCAGTTGTTGGTATGTAATATTGTTCTTTCGATCGCCTGATAATATTCTAGCATTTATACAAGCATACATATGTACATATGTGTGTATGTATGTATGTGTGTGTGTGTTAATCGAAGTGTACCGCTCACACGCGCCCGAGTGATCCCGTTGCCAGAAAACGTGACCGCTCGCCAACTTCATAGCTGCCAAACACGTGCTAAAGCTGTGCTTCGTTGTTATTAACAAATAAATATGCATTGCCAATAAAAACAATAACAATGACGCAGATTGGACACAATTTCAGTGCTTAGTTTGGAGTTAAGCGAGAAAATGCATTTCGTTGGGGCGGGTCCGGAACTCGATGCAGATAATTTCGTGTGCTAAAGGATGTGCACTGGTTTTTTTTCAAGTTTTTCACACTTCTTCGCGATTGGGTTGTTTAGTCGGCGATCTTTCAAAGACTAAGAGGCAACAATTCTTGGTAATAGTAAATATATTAATAACGAGTCAGTTAACCAGTTGTCACTTAACAACTAATCTCACCATCATCAATAAATCTACTCCTCAATGCCGTGAAGTTTTTTTGTGAAATTTTTTTTTACTCAGGGACGAAAAGTAATTATTTCGTATGTAGTTTTAAAAACTTTAACAAAAAAAACAAGAATTATCAATAAACCTACATATCTGTCTTTGAATGTCCCACTGCAACCTAGAACGATTTTTTTTTTTTCGAGCTTTATTAATCAATTTCATAAATATTTTATAACTTGTATTTTAATTTTATTTTACTCAAAAGTAGTAGTAGTTATTATAATTTGGTTTTTATCTTTTAAATCAAAAATAATAAATGCATTTAGAGTAATGACTAAGCCTTGGTTAAAATTTCTTTATCAGGAATTTTCACTCCAGAATAAGGCTCAGCTTTTGATATTCATATTTTCGCTAGAGCATATTGATTACTACTGAGCTTTTGATAGAAGAATAATGATTGCTACCCGATTTTAATTTTTTCACTCAATTAATTTTTATTTCTGCATCCAACACAATTTCACGGGTATTTATGTTTTATTTTCCTGCCGAAATTTATTAAATTTTTCATGGGTGCAAAGATATGTACCTTCAATTTTGTCATCCGGTGTGATGATTATTTTTGATTTTACAATTTTTTTTTATTCTACTAAATAAAACTTATAACCTTTTACGAGTACACTCTGTTCACAAATTATAGTACAAACACATTTGGACAATTTATTTATTCTCGTATATTTTTTAAATTAAATTATCGTTAATTCTGTAACAAACCCAAAATTTTTTTTTTAATTTTATAAAAAAACTAGAAAATATTTATCAAAATTAAATTTTTTTTAAATAATTGGGGTATGCAGATACATAGGTAGGTTATTCAAAGTGCAAGTTTCTAGTGGCTAAGGATTACGACTGAGTTTTGACAATTTTTTTTTTTGAATGCGTTTGTTTTGCGTTGTATGGCGGAATAAAAAAATTGTCAAAAATCAGTGATAACTTTGAGACACTTCCTTGCACTAAAATTGAATGAGCCAAAAAACTGCATACTCAAAAAAATTCTGAAAACATTTTATTTAAAACTTCAAAATTTTGTTTAATCGTTGTATATTTTGTAAATAGTTTAAAAAATGGGTGTTAATTGTTTTTCTTAGTAATGCACCATATTTTACTTGAAAAATAATTTTAATCGATTTGAGGAAAAAAGTGTCCATATCTGTGAATATGTTGTTGTGCTTTAATTTGTGAACCGGATATATTTGCGATATCGAATTGTACCCGAAAAGGCTAATACATATTTTACATTTAATCAATATACTTGAATAAAACAAATCCCTAAATAATTACTTCTTAGCGAAAAAAAATAAAACACACAATGGTAAGACTTGTGTAAAAAAATTATATGTAAGTGTTTTATAATCATTACTCTCGATCACAATCATTGAAATCAAGAAGTTACCATTAATCAATAATTTTTTTTTTATTATTATATTGGATTAAAGTATTTGTAATTAAAATTTGACAAATATATTTTAACTAATAATGATAAACGTCCCTGGCTTTACTCTCATCTAAAAATTTTCAGTTTCTTTTGCTTTTCTCTATTTTTTACGAATAAATAAAAACTATTGAAAATAAAGTGTTTCAAAAATCAAATTTTTTTTTCAAATACAGCGATATTTGAAAAAGAAAATTAAGGCCAAAATGTAAATGCGCTAACATGTATGTATGTGTGTATGTACATATGTAATTAATATACTGTGTTGATTTTTTACTGTTAAGAAATGTTCAATTTATTATAATCTAAAAAATTACTTTTGTGATCGTTTCAATACGTTTGAAAATTTTATTATTTTTTAAATCATTTTTCAGAAAATATTCAAACTTGAAACATTATATTGAAATTATTAATTTATTTAATAGATAAAGATATTTAATTCAACATTTCTTAACAGTAGAAAATCAACACAGTATATTACTCCTCCCACCTCTAAAAAAAACAATGTCCTCATTGTTAACAACATATAAATAACAAATATTTTGATCTGATATTATACAAAGCTTTAAAATAAAAATTTTTAACAATATTCAATCTTAGATAAGCAACAAAAATATTAGCTAAGTATTTTGAAATAGCTAGTCATAAATTCATTATTGAGAAATTAAAATTTGTAACAAGGTAATATCTTCTTTAATTAAAATATAAGTTGATTACATTTTTTTTCTTTTAAACTGATTTTTATATTTTCGAACCTTTCTAGTTTTATATTTTACCAAATGATGTTCTCCATCACCCTCCGTTTGCACCACCTTTACTTTGTTAAAAGGATTGCACATTTTCTCTAACCTTTTTCTTGAATTTTCTGCCGTAACAAAGTTTAAGTCAATATCAATGTCTCTTCTATTTTTATTTAAATAATTTATTCTTCGTTCTTTAATAACTTGAGGATTTATCCGTGGATAAGTTTTATTAAAGAAAATATTATAAGGTATCTCTCCAGTAGTGGAATGCACTATGTTATGATTATATGTGAAAACTGCTTGTTCTATTCCAAAAAATTTTAATTCTCTGTCATTTGATGTGTTTATTATCCTTAATTTTTCATTTAAAGTCTTATGCAAACGTTCAATATCTGATATTCCATTTTCAGAAAATATTCAAACTTGAAACATTATATTGAAATTGTTAATTGAATTAAATATATTTATCTATTAAATAAATTAATACAAAATAAAAGTATTTGTATTTTATTTGTATGTAAATATGTCCATATGTGTGTTTGTATGTAACATATGTATTTACGTATGTACGTACATAGTTTGCAAATAAATCTATGTACATATGTACATTGTGCAAATACATACATATGTACATATTTATGGTATGCATACACTTCTAGTATAAACTTCAATAACTCTGCGAGGCCTATCCGATGACGGAAAACTGTTGTTAAGTTCTTGCCCGTATCTGCGCTTTGTTGTTGGCAACTAAAGTTGAATTGAGTGGTTCGTTAACAAACCCCGATGACCGTGGGCAACAACAACCAACCCCGCCCCCTCCAGCCGCCACCGCTAACACCGATTCCATGTTGCTTATCACATTTCGCTGCACGTGAGTGTCGCTTCGGCTGGTGCTTTTCGTCGAGCTCAAACAAATTCGGCGCAATTCGATTTAGAATTGTCGTGAAATTTGCGCTATCGCAGCACACCACCGGACTTATTGGTCGGTCGTTGGGGAGGGGGGCGCGAAGCTATTCATTTTTTTAAAAACTTGCGAATGTGCAGTTGAAGTTCCTATGCATTTACGAGTATGTATGTATGTATGTATGTATGTGTGCACATGTGTAAGTAAGTAAGTGAATATGAGCGCATTTTTGTAAATTGAATTCCTAAAAACGTACATATTTTTCAAATTTCAAAATAAAATGAAATGGAAACGCCAATGTTATAGATACTGTTGTGTTGCATTTTATTAATATGCACATTTAATACATTTTTGTATAAATACCACTTGCCTGTACTTACATATGTGTACATACATATGTATGTATATGTATGTGTGTATGTATACAAGTGTGAATGACTTGGCATTTCGGTCGTATTTCATCTGCTGCGCATACATTTTGCTAATCCAGCCCAGCCCAGCCCGACTTTCACTGTGCAGTGGGCGATATTTTTATTTTGGAACGTTTTAATTTTGGAAATGTATTTCAAGGTCACGCCGATAAACATTCCACTGGCGCAAAAAGCTGCAAGCCGCTTAGATTTTGCAAGGCAATAAATAAAAATACAAATAAATAAAATAAAAAAAGAATTAAAGTAACAAGCTACATATGTACATACATACATATCTACTACGGTTTTGACAAGGTCGGACTATAGGCCGAGGGTTGTTAGTTGAGTGGGTTTGGCAGGGCATGTGAATGAGTGGTTGGTGTCGTGCGGGGATTCTTCACATGCCGAGCAGGTGTTGGGGGCAAAGATGATATGATACGAAACTCTTTACTTCGTGAGAGCGCTGCCAAAATCCGCATTTTTTATAACATTTTCCTATAGTGCCCTATGTAAGAAATGTGGTTTGGGAGTATTCATTTTACTTTTTGGGGATTTTGCAGTTTCCACACAATCGTTGAAGTATGTAAATATAATAAATGCAAATGCTATGAAAAAAAGAGGAAATACACGATATCATCTTCTTTCTTACCAAAAAATCACAAACTATTGAAATCAACTTGAAAACAATACCAAATCACAGAAATTCATTTACATACATACTTACATATGTACAATGCGCTATCCTATAGCCGAAAATATGAACTCAAAACAAGATGCGTATTTATGTACATATATTACGGCAATTTAAAATGCAATCAATGTCCAGTTCTCTTTGAAAAAATATCTTTATGATATGTTTTTTTAATAAAAAATCATATTTTCAAGTAAAGCTAAAACCTAAGTACTTTTTTATCACTAAACTATGAAATTTATCTCTTTACTTAAAGATTTTAACACCCATTTTGTTAAATAATAACATCAATTCTATTTTTTATCCAAAAAAAATTTCACTGATTTGATAGCTTTTTTCAAGCATTTGCCTCTGGTAACGCGTCTTTTTGCGTATCAGCTGTTCATGGTCCCCTGATTTGGTAGTGTTGCCAACTCGAACCGTGAGTTCAGGGGACCAGCTCAGTAGCAGAGAGAGAGAGTTTCGTATCATATTATCTATGTTGGGGGTGTCAGGGTTGATTCTGGATAAGAAGGAGTTTTATCTGCTACAATATCTAGATTTTAACTGTGTCAGAGTAACGCGGGTGGATTCCAATTGGCCATTGGAATAAAGTTCAATGGATGGGCTACAGCAAAGAAGATTTCGAAAGTAAAACTGCTCTTCCACTTCACAGGTGTGCTGGACAGAGCCAACGAGCCCGACAAACTGTCGGCAACTGTTCCTAAAAAAAAAAAAAACAAGGCAAAGTCAATTGCCACCTGAGTTATTCTGTTGATTTGTCTCAAGAGTTGCCGCTACACTCGGTGCACGTCATTGCGAAAAATAACTCTGGCTGAGTTAGTCAGTCAACCACAATGCGAGTGATCAAGCTCGCTGAAGTGCACACCAAGCAGCAAAGCATCAAAAGGTGCCAACCATCGCCTGGCCAAGAAGAGGTCTTTCGTGGTCATGGTCAATGCGAATGAACGTGTTATTTTATTGTATTTGTTATTGCAACGTTACCCTCGACTTTTGTGCTAACATCATGCTAACTTGCTGTCGTTGCTGTTGCTGTTGCTGTTCGGCATTGTTTATTCATTCGCTGTTTGCTTGCTTTGCATTTCTACTCTTTTCGCTTTACACATAATGTTTTATGCCACTTTTGCTGTACTACAGAATGTTTTAAGCAAATTTTCGCATTGAATAATTTTAAGCGGTTTATTTGTGCCAACAATGTTTGAAAACAACAGAGTTTCGCGTTTCTGCAGCAAGCAATAACAAAGAGCTAAGCATGCATGCGAACGTGCTATTAATCGAGTGAGCCGGCAACAACAATTAGGAGCTACCGATTTGCTTAATTTTTATAGCTGTCAAAAGCAGTTATCGGAGTTCAAATGCGTAGTTATAATGCCGTGTTTACACAAGATTGATAAATAAGAGATTCCGCCTTGTGCAGGTCCGTTATCTTTTTGCTTTACGATATTGGCATTCAGCTGCCCAAAATGACGTGTGAAGTGAATATTTGGTGTTCTATAATTTTAAAGGTTTAATTAAAGTTTTTTGTGAAGTGCAACACGATTTTATTATATTATTCGAACTTATAAAGCAATTCTCCAATCAAAATGAGAATACGTTATTGCAGGTGTGACGTACATGCGCAGATCGTCAACAATTTTTGTTAGCTGTCGGCGCAAACTCTCCTATATCAATCTTGGTGGTTACACAAATAAAATTATGTTTGTCATATGACCACGGCGATGAATGTTCGCCTGGTTCGGAGTGACATAGACAAACACAGTTAGCAGCATTAACGAACAATCCATATATCCACGGTAGACAACACGAGCCCCAATACTTCTTTATAGTGGCATTGCACTGTGCGCTTGTAAGATAAACGGATTTTGTTTGTTGCTGCAATAATAATGATATGTTGGTGTAAACACGGCCTAACGCCGTATATAAAATAGTTTTGGCTCTGCGAACGCAACAAAAAAGTTGAACTTGGTCGTGGGTGATGAGGTAACTGAACCATTAGCCGCGACGATTTGAGTGACCGTGAACTTTTAACACAGACCTTTTTTTTCGATTGGCTAAAGGAATATGAAAAATATGTTTAGTTCACCGTTAAGTTTAAAACTTGTGTGAAATAGTTGTGCTGTGGTTACCAACTGTGAAAATATCAATGAAATGCAAATTTTTGCTCGTTTTATATCATTTTAAATTGTTGCTCTAAAAAGACATCAGCTGATTGCATTTTCGTTGCGTTTCTAAATGAACAAAAGAGAAATTGTAGGAGTTTCTATACAATCAATACTATCTAAGGACAATTGGAAAAGTATGAAGAACTGATAGGCAAACATAGTAATTTATATTTTTTTTCTATTTGTATGTTATAGTTGCGATCTGGTACTTCTCGGACCGGACTAATTAAAACTGTCAAAAACTTAGCGCGACAGAGTAAAGCCAAGAGTACAAATTCGCTTTCTGATAAGAAATTGTCAATTCTGACAACAAAACAAACACTAATTTGACATATTAAATAACAAAAAAAAAAACGAAAACATTTAACATTCCGTAATCAGTATAATTTCTTTTTTAAATTTCAATATTGTATGTACATATGTATTTATGTAATCACAAATGTGATTTTCACAAATTCTATTGTTGAACATAATGAAATTGTAGGTTTGACTGATTGTCCAGAATACACATACATACTTGCAAAAGTTCTTGGGACCAAAGAGGGCAACTTTAAATTGTGTTCCTATTTAATATTCCGCATTCAAGTAAATACTGGTAAAAAAATGAAATGTTTGGACCCGTACGAGATTGAAACTTGAAAATTCAAAATATGACCAGGTATTTGTATTGGATTATTCCATTTACAAATTGCAATAAAGCTGCCAACAAAAAACCCTTCTATTTGGGTTTTTTTATCAGTATCTTTTTTTACACCCGTTGACGTATTCCTAGAAAATAACACAACTTGGAATTTTTCAAGTTTTATGACTTTATGACAAAACGACACTTTAAGATACCTGGTAAATCACCTATATAGTATATACGAAATGGCTATTACTAAGCATAGTTTAGTCAACTAACAAAAGTTAGTTCAAAGCACCTTCAACGAGAGATAACAGTGAAGATAGTACAACATCGAAACTGGTTTGCCTCCAAACCAAATTTGACAAGGGATGATCAATAATCGTTCTAACATGCATTTAACAATTTTCCAACCTTCCGAAAAATCGAAAGCCTCTAAAGTTAGTGCCCAACCTAAAATTGCAATTATGTACCGAAGACCCTAAGGATTGCAAGCAATGGTGAGCAGTGTTGCCGTTTTGATACAAATGCATCCAAATGAATACAATTTAGCATTGAACCTTGCGGAATACTTCTTAATTTGGCTCAGTACAAATTTGGATACATTTTCATATAAATTGAAATCTATATTTTTATAACATATCTATATTTAGAATTAGTTATGATTCAAAATTATTATTAACTTGTTTTATAAATAGATGACATCTTGTCACCAAAAAATGCCGCTGTACGATTCCTTAGTTTTATTAAAATAATCAAAAATATTTTAATGTTCCTTTTTTATTGCTCCTTATGTATTTATGTAAGTATAATATTTATATAATAAAAGAAAATATTTAATAGATACATTGAACAAAAATTCTCTTTAAATTATAATTTAAATAAAATATAATGAAAACTTTTCTAAATTTCTAACGGATGCTACAAGGGCTAAGGCATTGGTAACACTGATGGTGAGATGAGTCTCAGCTCGCACAGCAGATGAATTGTTATTGACCTACAAAAATTTCGCGTTTCAAAACAGAAGGAATCACTTCCTATTCTTACGAGTTTATCGACTTGTTGGCAGCTCAATTAAATTAAAAAATGGTTTTCTTTAGAATCGAAGTGCAATTGAACGCAGCGAAGGTGGTTGGTTGGTGTGGTAGTTTCATCGACGGTCAAGTCGAGACTACACTTGACGGTGCTAGAAGCAAAAACAACTCGATAGTACGACACTGCATCAAAGCGACAGCCATTGAACCCAATTTAGAGCTACAATTACATATGTATGTACACACAAGCCAACGTACATTTGTATGTATAAATTGTGTGTTATTGCCGGTACTTAGTGTTAGAAAATAGCAAAGGTGAATATATTTATGCGAATGTACATATGTATGTATGTACATGTGCGTATGTATGTATGTGTGTGCATAAATATTTATGAGTCGCTGCACCTCGCTGACAAATCAAACGGCGAAGTTTTATTTTGGATCGTGATTTTTTTTGTCGACTCATTTTCAAAACTGTTTATATTTTAAATTTTATTATTAGCATTTGCTATTGTTGTTTATGCCGATTAGTTATTTGCCTTGTTACCCCGACATATTTGTACTTACATATGTACGTTTGTTTGTATGTTTGTTGATGTATTTGTGTATATGTATGTATATACATATGTACGAACGTACATATGTATGTTAACTGAGGTACTATATATGTATGTATGTATGAGTCCAAATGTGTTTCCCTCGAATAATTCATTTATTTTTAGCGTGAACCGCTCAGGGCCGGCGGGCCAAATACCTTTGTAGCCAGCTTTATGTCCGCCGCCTGCTCATTTGATATATTTTTTTTTTTGCCTATTCTTCTTGTTTACAAATTCGCAAAAGCGCTTTTCGGCCATAACCAAACGACTAGAGCAGCCCCGACAGTGATTTGTTTTGGTGTCGCCTTTTTTTATTGTTTTGACTTTTGGTTTTTATTGGCTGTTGCACCCCCACCAAGCCCGGAATTAAATCTAAATTTGCATGTTTGCGTGTGTGTGTGGTTGGCAAATGTATTTGTTTTCCGGTTATACGTTTACGCACCGTGAATTTTTCGATGCCACGATACATCATTTGGCATGTACATATGTATGTATGTATGTACGTATGTATGTGTGTGTTGTTGTTTTTCCATTGACTTAATTTAAAAACAAAAAAATAAAAAAAATAACAAAAACATCGGCGCACGTCCAGCTGTTTACAGACGATCAAAACTGTAATTCGAGTTTGTGAAAATAAAAATATGTACTTATACATATGTACATACATACATACATACGTACATACATACATACATATGTACATACATACGATGCATTGATTCTAAACTTAAGAAGGCGAATTTAGTATGGTAGCCTTAGTAAGCAGCTGATTGATATATTTTTTTTTATTTATGTTAAGAAACAGAAAAATACGCATCAACTAAATGTTGATACACATTTGTGGCGAGTTGACTTTTAAGAAAATTTATACTTTTCTAGCTTGTTGAACCAATGATTTCTTCACCTTCCCTTATTTTTATAATACACACACTTCTTTCATATTTATCGTTATTTGCATCGATAAAAGACGAAATGCGAAATTATTCAGATTGAATAAATGCTCGTAAATTCATATTTTGATTGAGAAAACACTCGTTCATATGTACATACATCTATGTATGTATATGGGTACCTATGTATGTATATGCATACATGTCTAAACAACATTTATTATATAGAAATCTCTTACATTTATTTACATGCATACATACATACATACATACATATGTATGTATATGTTTTTTTTTTTTTTTTTTTTTTTTTTTTTTTTTTTTTTTTTTTTCATGGGCGTTGTGGTAGCGCGCTACCCTCAAGTGGCCCTTTGAAACCAGGATAAGCCTGTTTTCCGTCGAATTCCACTCCCCACGGGACTGCCGTCAAGCATAACATCATGGGGGGGAAGGGCGGTTAGTCGCCGCTGCTACGCCATTGTTGCTTCTGCTTTTGCGACACAAGCTGTATTCCATATTTTTATTTTTTTTTTCGTTTTGTTCAAAGGGAAATATAGCCTAGCTTTTTGCGTCTGTAGCTCTTGGCGGTTGGAACGGCCTGGGTTCCAATCCGCCCCGACGCTTTGCATTCTTGATTCTTTGACTGCATTTATACCTGAGAAATATTAAACTTTTATATTACTATGGCTTTTCGTTGCTTAATTTTACGGTTGGAACGTCCTAGGTTCCAATCCGCATTGACAGCTGAATGTGAATGTTTCGGTATCGCTCGTGAGCCTAGAAAATCAGCTCTATTTTCGCATACACAGTCGGAAAGTCCGAGATTCCGATCTGCCCATTTTGTTGAGCCAGGCGAGCAATCTGAGAGCGCCATTTGGCGGTTGGAACGGCCTAGGTTCCACTCCGCTGAGATGCCTAGGGCCTTTTTGGTAAGCTAAGTGCAGTCGGAAAGGCCTAGATTCCGATCTAACACTTACTACCACTCTTATGGTGCCGTTACTACGTATCCTGTGGCACTGTTACGTTGGCGCTTCTGCGTCTTTGTCTTTCTTCTCTTCTAAGAATCTTCATCGTTGTTGAAATAATGCCATTGGCTAGGTTCCATTCATCTTTGCCTCTTAGCATGTAGTTCACAATTGCTTCCGGCGAAAGGATTTCGCAAATTTGTCTTTGCAGTATGGCCCTTTGGTCGTTGAAGCGTGGGCATCTCAAGAATACATGTTCCACACTGTCTGCTACTCCGATCCCGCAGCAGTACATACATATGTATGTATTTACATACAATGCAAAAATATACATATAAACATTTGCACAAGCGCAACTACCTCGCTCATTCATATAAAATGACTTCATTCATAAATTGTGCGCACCTTGCACACTTCCCTTCTTCTGCTAAGTCTCTGTACAATAACATTCTGGATTCCCTAGCGCGCGCGTTTCAGAAATTTATTTTTCAATCCACATATCCGTATACGAAATGCACCTTCTCATTGTTATACGTTCTCTGGATTTTTTCTTAAACATTTGCGCCTAAGGATGTTTATACATATTTTCTTATTTATCTGGGAATGGGAGAACTCTTTAACGGAAGTCCCAATTTTCAATATGTGTGGTCGTGAAAGTGAAAAATAAAAGATATAACGTTTGAGAATTCCCCACCAAAGCGTTGTATTGGTAGAACTGCAGCTACCTTAAATTTTGTAGAAAATAAACTAATTGCAATGTTTAAAAATCTCAAATCATTTATTCTATTCTTCCCTTGAAAATTTAATAGAGTATTCTAACTCGCTCCAGTAAAAATGTGTTATGACTCCAAGAGCGTATAATGCCAATTTTTAAAAATACAGAGCGGAGATTAATCACCAATGTGTGTATGAATGTTTGTTTGTATGTCGAAGGCAAATAAATTTGAAATTATGATTATTATACTCCTGAGCTATTTGAGTTTGATTAGCAGACACCTGACCTCAAATGGGGCATAGAATCGGCAAAGTTTAATGAATGAAGAGCAAACCGTTGGAAATTTTATTTATAAATCTTTACCAGTGCACTTACTGAGTTAAACGACGATCAAAAGGAAATATAGCAGCAGGGCTGTGCAACTACGCCGTTCAAAAGGCGAATTAAATAGGAATTTTCAAAAACCTCTCCCAGATCAGAAATTTTCTCCGATACTTAGAGTAGGTAGTTGGCAGCGTTCGAATCTCAGCCGAGACATGCCAAACCCAAACGAAAGAAGTAGTTAATTTCAAATTAGGAAATCTTCGTTGTTATTTTTTTCGCCAACACTTCAGCCTTGTTTGTTTGAATAACTCAAACTTCATAAAAGCATATAAGTAAGATATGGGTTTCAAATGAAAGAAGAATATCATGAGAATTTTAAAGTGAAGTGATTTATATTGTGCGTTTGTGCCAAACAAATTCAAATTCGCATTTACTCGATACACAACCCGAAGAGTTACAGATGACTTTGGTTTTTGTTTTAATACATTGAAAAGTTCATCTTCCTCAGATACTCAAATGAAGACCCCATCTTTTAGTAGTAATTTTCGAAGAAATTCGGCTATAAAAGCGTAACCTACATAGTATGATCTTTAATCCTAAGTTACTTCGGACTTCAATAATATTTGTGGGTATTTCATCTCTGATGTCCCAGAAAATCTCTTGTTGTTATTAAAAATTCGCATTTTGAAATGTTCAATGTGAAATTGGCCTCGATTAACTGCAAACTTTATTAAGTCAAATGAGTAGCTGTTCATAGAGCGAAAAATATTCTCTTTTGTTGTTCGCTTTTGAAATTTCGACATTAAACCTTGGTCTAGACGGTTTTGGTCGAGCTCGTACAGCTCGTCGTTTCATCGTTTGTGGTATTTATTTGCACAAAACTTTAATTGATCATCGCTATGGGCTACAGTTCCTGCTTAGGGGTTAGACTGAGACCAAATGACTGAGAGATCCTTATACTAATTAGAAAGAGATCAAATACCTCCAGTGCCTCGGACGACCTTCAGCAATAAATACTTCCATATGAACGCATGGGGCTAGCTGAGATTGCCAGAAAACTTTTTTGGAAAATATATTAATATGGAAGATATGGTGAACATGTTTTGATATTGAAAGTTTGTTAAAAAAATCATTATTTTGAATATATTTGCATACAAGTTTTCATTCGGTGAAATTCAAGATATTCAATAAAGAAGAAGCGAATTTTGTATTTTTCAAAATTTACGCCCTTTTGCATGCCAGGTGAAGACATGTACATACATATACATATACATATATATACATATATGTATGTACACATGTACATAAATCCAAGCTGATATATTTATTTACATACCTTGCAGACATGCATTTTGCCAAGTCTGAAGTTTACACGAAGCGTCGGCGATTTGTTTGCCAAGTCATATTAATGACTCGCACATTTCAAGCAAAGTAGCGAAAAATGTCTAAACGTGATTCGAATTAATTTCATAATTTCAATTGTAATTTGAATTTTAAATGCTCGCATTCACACTTCGTCGCCGATGCGAACTGCCGCCGTGTCAGAGGCGCGCGGCGCTCAAACATTTAATTGTCTTGTTAAATGCTAAAGTTTTCGAATCGGCGCATCGGCAGCGGCGGTGGCGGCGGCACACGCGCGTTTATTCAAATTGCGCTTTGAGCTTGGAATGCCAGTTAATGAACTTGACTTAAACTAGGCGCGTTGCGATGTGACACACCGTGGCCGTTGACCACGACCACAGCCAAGACCACTACGAAGAGCAAGACCAAGACCGCCACAGTGCGCAACAGCAGATCGCTATTCGAAAGAACGCTTCAACGCGGTCACGCAGACCTCGAATCGCTACAATTTATTTTGGATTGTAGAGCGTTTTTGGCAAGTCTTTATGTATACAATTGTATGAACATACATGCATATGTATGTATGTATATTAAAACATCAAAATAACAAAAAAAAAACACTTGTATTCATTGGAATGAGTTGTGTAGTTGTTTTGAAGCTCAAGAATGTAGCAGTTCGCGGTCACATGCAACGTCAGAAGTCAGCACTAAAAAAAAAGAGAACAGAAATCAAAAAAAAAAAAAAAATGCTAACACGCGAGCATCGTAATCAGCTCTTTACGTATTCTGAGGTTTAAGAAAAATTTCAATTATTGGCTCGAGTTGTGTGCGAATTGTGACCACACACCCGGTCAGCTTATGGCAAAAACTATCTTAATTGACTTATGCGCTTTTGCTTTTGAACGAATACATTTTGACCTTAGACCTTATTGTATTTTAGTAGGAGAATTAAGTATTTTAATACCAATATTCGCCATGGTTACCGCTCGAACTGCAGCTCTAAGTCAATATCTACACGTTCAAATATTGTTTCAGAAAAAAAAGTGTTAAACCGATATAGTAAGTTCACTTGTCTCTATGTATGTATGTATGTATGTACACACTCGCCAGATCATATTTTAGATTTATCGTAAGATTAATGACGAAGTTTAGATTTTCTCAAGTAATCTGACATTTTCAAAAAGTATTTTAGTTTTTAGAAGCATTTCAACTTTAAATATAATTTTAATTTTGCACAAAAATGCTTGGAGACTTAATGCCATTTAGAACGAAACAATTGGTTAATTCGGAAAGGGCGTAATTATTTACAAAAATTGAAAATTCAACTCGATATTTTGTTCGCAAAATAAGTGACATTTCAAAAGTGGCCAACATATCGCATTTAAAACTTCTAAGTGAACGCGAAATGCACAGTGGGTTGGTTGGTGAAAGCGTTGGCTAGTCTATGAATTACTAGGACCCAATTAGCGCTGAAAGCATATTTTTTTTACGCTATTTTCGTGGCACCTCTGGTATGTCTTGCGGTCTTTTAATTTTCGACCCCCTTAAATTTGTGGATGAAATTGCTTAGGCAGATAATATTGCACCTGGAGATGTCCTTTAACTCTTTTGGAAGAAACCCTAGTGTTCCTTGTCTAAGGCGTGCCTGCCAGGGCTGGGCACTCACAGAGATAGTAAAAAATAGTTTCTCTGCTGTCTTCGTGCTTGCAACTCCGACAGTGAGGTCTACCGTTTTCGATACATCATAGATGGGCCAGATTTCTTTCGTGATTTTGCAAGTCGTTAAACTGCTCCATCTTGATCCCGCTGTTCGCACTAACTGCAAGTGTATGTTAGTTCTCTCTCGATGACTCCAAATGTGCAGCGTATTGTTGCTGCCTCGGATTCCTCAAGAGACGCTCCGGCTCTGGCCAATTCGTCAGCCCTGTCGTTACCGTATATGTTCCTATGGCCGGGAACCCAAACTAGAGAGATGTCAATTGACTCTGCCGCTAAGCTCAACGTACACTTGCAATCATGGTCTATCCTGGAGTTAGTTTTTGGTGATGCTAGTGCCAAGAGAGCTGGAAGATGCTGGCAAAGTTAGGTAGCCGGAACGAGAGAAACACATTCAACTTGTCTGAGAACACCCCAGTACCCACCCCGCAGTTCATTCTTGACCGGTTGGTGTAGATAAAGATGGTGTTCTCGTCCGCTAGCGTGCCCCTGCTCCAATCCCGTCTAGATGGAAACTTCACCTGGAAGCTTTCCCAAAAATCCAGCAAAGGGGGTATATAATCTGATTGTTTATTTGCGCCTAAGAGCCCACCGATAGCTCCACTGTGCGCGGAGTTCGCCACAGTGGGTAGTTGCGAGCAAAATTATGAACAAAATTCGTTTGAGTAGAACTGATAATTTTTTTCTTGAAAATAATTATAATAAAAATGCTGCCTATTTGGCAGACTTAAAAAAGGTGTAAGGAAAGCACAAGAAGTTGATATTAACATCGATGAAATCATATTCGTAGGAATTGCTGGATTCAAATTTATTTTAAGAAAATATTTTAATAAATGTTTTGCCTTTGTAACCTTACACTGCCGCAGCTCAAGCGATCGCAACATAGTTTTTTATTCTTGTTTTCTAAAATGTCTTTGTATGAACCTTACAGTTAATTTTGTTCAAATAATTGTTTTGTTTATAAAATGTTGGTTTACTGACGTCACCCGATGCCATAACCTTCTAATAAAAATTAAACAATTCAGCATTGATTACGAGTTACGAGTATTTACAGACGTCTTGCAGTCCACCGTTTTCTTGTAAAGCTTCATGAGTTAATTTCACTTCGGTTAAAAACATAATTGACGCAGTGAACAGAAAGCCTATGGCATCAGCTCTTCATCTTTGAGTTGCCATTGAAATACTCGTACACAAAACAATAAAGTGTATGAAAGTGATCAAATTCAAATGGGGCGAAATGGGTTGTATGCCCACAAATATGTGCATTAGGCTGGTTCAAAAATGTATGGGAAAAAGTCAAGTCGGATCCGTTTTCTTATTTTGAAATCAAAAATCATTTATGGGTCTCTCAAAGCGTTATTTATCTAAAAAAAAATTTCTTAGAAATGGTAAAGAAAACACGAAAATCTAAATTTTGCAATGGAGGATACAGTTTCTTTCAGAATAGTTCAATTCAATTGGTTATTTGAACATTCTTTTGATATTAACTACTCGTATTTTTTTTAACGTAATATTAACGCCTGTTTCTCTTTTAAGGGTTTTTCGGAGGACTCATTACAAAGAGTTAAGCAATAAAACTTGTTTAAATAAATTCTTTATTGTGTTTTGAAATCTTTTAAACAACTCTCTTAACAAAGTTTGAAGACTAAGAAAATATTGATTTTCTATGCCGTTTTTTGCACAAACTAAAATACTTGGGAACTTCAAACTCATTAAGCGGCCATTAAATATTTTCTGAATTCAAAATAGAAAAATAGGTATATTTTTTTCGTTATACTAGAACAATCCTAGAAGGCGAAAACATTTCAATTCCTGCTAAACTTTTTTGGGACAACCCTAATTTACAAACTTATATACTATATAGATACTACATATATATGTTAGCAGTTATAACGTCATAAGATAACAATTAAAGATAAGGCACTACTGTCAATTATAGTTTTTTTAGAACTAGACCTATTCCTGTAAAATTTAGTTGAGGCTTGTAATTGGTTGAATCGACCCGATTCGCTGCGCCTTCTTGCCGTAAAAAATCTATTGAGGTAAAATCGAAGCAAATGAAAGATTATAAAAAGTTCGTTTGGTCTTTCTCATTCTGAGAAACGCTTTCAAAATCAGAAATTGGGAAATGTGTCTTAAAAAGCCCGAAAGTGGCGAAAATTATTGAATTTTTTACGAAGTGGTAAAAGTTTTCAACAAGTCTGTGGGAGGTTTAATATGTTATAATGTTATCGAATATAATTTTATCTGCTTACCAAAGCATTGACAATGATTGATTTCAACTTTTCTTGACCTCCGGACGTCTGTTGGTGAGTAATTTTATTGCAATTTAAAAACAAAGTTGGCTAAAGAGAATCCAGCTGAAGGTAGGCAGGTATTTTTTAATAAACTCAATATTGTAACTCTTGCATTTTATTTTTATAAAATTGTTGTGCTCTCGGTTGACATAACATAAATCATTTGATAATATATGAATTGATTCAAGTTGGTGGGGTTTTTCGTCCCTGCGCTCCGCTCCGCTTTAATCGTTTGTCAATTCTTGACGCCGCCCTTATCCCATTCAAACATATTTTTATATGTGTCCCCAATGCTTTAAATGAAATACTAAGTTTCTGTTAACAAAAATGTGTTTTTTATTATGTTTTGTATATTTTTCTTCCGGTATTTCATTTTTCTTTAATCTTTTCCAAAACATTCAAATGCTTACGAACTAGATAAATAACTACAACTAATTATATGACGAAATTTAAAAAAAAATTGTATACCATATATACACATACATATGTATGTATGTTATGCTTACTATATATATATATATATATATATGTGTGTGTGTATGTGTGCTTATCATGTATACATTTGTAAATTTATGTACATACATACATATGTAGCTATGTACATATGTATGTATGTAGATATGTATGCATAATGCAAATTCATCAAGTACAAATTACACAAAAAGTTGGGAAGACCGCTAAGATTTTATTGTTTTTCATTGATATATTAATCATTTGTGTTGTTCGCAGCTCTGATTATTTAAACTATTTTGTATAAATAAGCGTTCATAAGTACATATATTCATATATGTATCTACATATGTATGTATCTATCACTTGTGCATACTAACGTATGACTAAAATTGAAAAAGCAAATAATCAATGCTAAGTTATAAGTAATTAATGACTAAGTGTTATGACGATTCGCCAATGTTATGTACATATGTAGGTGTATATGTATGTGTGTGTGTAGTTACTCTACTTGTAATACTCCAATGAGATAGCTGAGAAATTGAAATGGGACGCGTCTAACCGCTCATACTTCGCCCCTGTACTGCTGAGGTAGTAGTTACTTGAGTTATATTGATCGGATCAATGCTTGGCCCAATACTTTTGTGCTTGTTCCCTTCATTCTGTTGCAGGTATTTCGGCAAACATGTCGCAGTGCTAAGCCGCCGGAATATCGGTGAGGCGAGCGAGGCGGCTGGGGTGTGGCGCGTGATTACCCAGCGGCGCTTTTATCAACTTCAACGTCATTTACACAAAGGCAAGTGCGCGAAATTGGGTCGGTTATACGTCGCGCCGGTTGCGCCTCAATGTGCCAACTGTGCGCCAATGCCAATGTTTGCGATAACAGCTCGAATTAGCTTCCCAATGTGTTCCAATTCGCCTCCATCGCTGCCATCTGCTGTCGAATGCACTGCCTTGCCAACTGCTGACGTCCTATGCCCTTTGGTATTCATTACGTCCGCCCCTCGATTCTGTGACAAGGGGCGTTGTCCGTTTCCTTTTGTGGGAGCGCACGCTGTCTGCTTTTTCACCAGGGCCGCCATGGCTGCTCATCCTCCACTTTGATGTCCTTCTTGATGACCAACGAGAGCGGTTGTTGATTTTGTTGTTGTTGCTGGTGCTGCTGCTGCTGCTGCTGAGAAAAGGTGGGAGCATGTTGAATGACTGAGGGCTTGCAGTCCATTGCCTCGTATGAGTTGGCGGGACTTGGGGGGGCGTAATGCGTCACACTGTTGGCTGGCGAGCAGAGCGTTCGTTCGTAGACGGATGAGCTGTGCGAGGACGCCGAGCTGGTGGAGGCGGTGCGGGTGGGCATGGCCAGCAGTGCCGCGGCCTGGGCAGCGCTCAACTGTTGCTGCTGCAAATGTGTGGTCTGCTGCTGGACTTGCTGTTGAAGGAGGTGTTGATGCTGTTGTTGAGGCAGACCTTGGGGCAGAACGAGCGCTATGCTGCCATTTGGCAGCTTCGTGGGGATCACTTGGAGGCCATTCGGCAGGAAATAGCCGTTCATTGTGTGTTGTAGTTGGGAGCCTAGCAGGAAGGGGTGTCCCGTGGCGGCTGCGGCGGCGGCGGCGACGGCGACATGCTGCTGCTGTTGTAAATGGTGATGGTCCTGCTCGGGTGAACTGGGGGGCGAGGGCAGCATTTGGGCGGACGCGCTCGCCATTTGCCGTGGGTGCTGGTGCAGCTCCGACTTAACGCCGTTTATGCAATTGCTGAGGTGCTGCAGCAGGCGGCGCTTGACAGCGGGATCAAGGCCGGGGAAGCGACTCACCTCGTTGGCACAATCGGCAAAACCGGCCTTGAACTTGTTGATGATCTTTGGGTCAGCTGCTTGCTGCATGGCAGCCTGTTGCCGCTGCAATTCTTGCAAGTGCTTCACAGTCTTTTCCAAAATGTCGGCTTTCTCTAATTTTGAATGACGCGCAGGCTATTGAAAAAAGCAAAAACAGAAATGAGATTTCGCAATTAATCAACTTGTTGACATTTGAAGTAGAAAGGGGGGATGGGTGGAGGGACAAAATTGTAAGTGGAAAATAGAGTAGGCGACAGAAATGTATACTTACGTCTTTTTTGGTGGCGTCTAGAATCAGCGTTTTCAGCTCGTTTAGGCAATTGTTAATGCGAGCGCGTCGGCGTTTTTCCATAATTGGTTTGTTCGACTGCAAATTAAAAAAAAATATATAAAAAAATATTATTTATTTGTGAGTATGTCTCTAACAGGTTGCATGTTCTCGGTTCAGATGCAACGCACTTTGCTAACTGTGCAACGTAGAATGGCCCTCGACGTCGCCTCTACAAAAATCCACCTCCACGAATGCTCGCCCGTTTTGGCACTCGGTTGGGTCGTTAAAGCCATTGGCAGCGACGCACGCTCGCGCCATGCACGGAAAACGGTTGGATTGGACAGACCAGTAATTATGGCACTTGGCCAACAAGTTATGGCGAGGCGGCAAAGCACCAAAGCGTCGCGGTGCGAAGTGTGTACAATCGCGTGTGTTATTTTAAGTGAAGTGAGTGTGTTGGCGACTAAAAATAAACCGCTTGCACGTCCGAAATAAAATGCTTAGTGTATTGGCGCGTCGCCACCGCAAACACCAACGCTTTACACATTCACCGTCCCGCCGGCGTCTGGCGAGCGGCCCGTGGCGATAAGTGCCATTAAGTGCCAAAAGTGCGCAAACAATAATAAGAAAAGAAATTTGTAGTCGCTTCATGAAAGCGAACAAACTGTGTGGCGCACTGCCATATGGGAGGCTGACCAATTCGAGAAATGACCGAAAATAGCAACGACTCGGTTAAAAATACGCACACGTTAAGGTATGTGCCACTTAGTCGTTCGCTCGACCAGTAGGCCTATGCAGCTGAAGCTGAGCGACGCGGCGGCGGCCAAGCGCAAGCCTACGTGTGCAAGCAAGGTCGCCTGTGTAGAGGGGATACTAATTTACAAAAGTGTTTGCACCTAATGACAAATTTTGTATCGACATTCTTTTTCAACTAGCTGCGTTTTTATTTTGCGTGCGCCAATTCGGTAAAGCGTTTGTCCCACACGTGTCGACGCGGAACAACTCAACGCAATGCTAGAAGGCAGAGCGACGGAACGCCTTCGCCGTCTGCTGCAACAACCAAAATCCCAAAAAAAAAAAAACAACTATCCAAAAAAGTCGGTGAATACCATAGCGGCGGTAACGCTTGCAGCGAGCTCGCGTCACTTGCCAATGAAGTCATCATAACGTTCCAATTACATTGCAGCCATTATGGGATGAATGAGTGGCCCAGCGGCTGTTTATGTGCGTAGGAAAAACAGTTGGCAGTTGGCAGTTGGCGTCCGCCACAACCAATTTTGGAGCATTGGAAGTGACACCAAATGCGAGTGCCGTTCGCGTTTTATTACATTAATGATGCCTTAAGCGGCGCAACAGAGGTGATACTAACTGCCAGTTGCTGGCGGCGCAAGCTGACTTTCCCAAAACTAGGAACAACGCGCCAACCACTCACGCCAACAGTCTTTACAAATACGACCACAATAACAACCGCCAGCTCGCGGATTGTGAATGAATTTGTAAAAAAAAAAACACAATTAAGTCGTAGCGCTTTGATTGTAGGCCGCGCGCCGGATTTGGATCTGGGGCAAACTAGCGCGTTAGACTGAGTGGGCAATGCGATAGAAGCGCGCGTTTATTGTGAAGTGCGTGAGTGGACGCAAATGTTGTTGCCGAAGCATCGTTTGCCCGAAATGGGAAACAATGACCTGTGGCCAGTGGTTGATGGCTGCTGGTAGGTGGCAATAGCGGCAGACCCCGAGAGACACAGTTTTGCAAAGTTTTTTTTTTTTGTAATACGCGCAGCTGAGTGCTTTGCCTATTTGCAGGTGTTGACGTTAACTTACCCGACGATCGCTTTTGACTGGGGGCGCATCTTTGAGCGCTGCTACCGGTGCTCCAATAACGTTAGCTGTCATGCTGGGGCCAGCTACTCCAGTTACCATTTTAGTATAAAAAGGTAGATAAATCACAAATCCAATAAATTTTTCAAAATTTTTCAAATTATTTCCAATTATTTTTTTTGCAATATCACTTTATTTTTTTCACATGTATATATTGTTGCAGTCTTTTCCATGCACTGTTTAGGCTTATAAATTCACAATTGTTTGTAGATCTTCAACACTTTGTTTCTTTTTTTTGCAAATAGTTTTCAGTTGAATTCACTTTCGTTTAGCCGCTGCAGTTCTTTCGTTCACTTAACGTAAATTGCTTTCTACTCTGACAGACTAAACGCGCTCTATTCCGCAGGCAACCGAGTATTCTGTTCACTTCGACGCTCGTTCAGCGAATGAATGCAATGTTCTAGTCGCACTGCGATTAAAAGACTCGTCAACTGGTCGCTCGCCCAAGACTTGATGCCTACCTCTGCTCGCTTGCTGACTGGCTGTTTGGTTGTTGCTGGTGCGGTTTGCCTGCTGTTTGTTGTCTGCTGCCTGCGCGCATTGATTCGGTTGCTGGGTATATTCGCTGCGCGGTTGGGTTCTATTTGTGTACTCGTATCTGTGTTACGGAATTTTTAGGAGCTGATTATAACGACAGCGACGACCATGGATGTGGTGGTGGTGGGGAATGGGTTGTTGTTTATTGTTTGGCACTCAGCGCACAACTGACGCTTGATCGACAGGTTCGTTGGCTAAATCACAGTGCTGCGCCGTGACGAGACGCTCGGTTGAGGCAAGCATAAGGCATGAAGGCGGAGGCGATGTTGGAAATGCTATGCGACGCGCTGCATACAGGCGTACAGGTAAGACAAGGACGCGGTAGCAGAGGAGCAGGGATCAGAGGTGAGGCACGACCGCACGACGGAGCTGCTGAGCTGCTGAGCCAAGCGCAGCCACACGACCAAATATACGATCGACCAACGGAACGGAACGCGTGTCTGTCTGGCTGTCTGACGCTCGACTTGGATGCCAACGCAGAGTGGGTGAGAGCAAATTCGCAGCGTGAGGGGGCGTTATGACGTGACGGACTTATTTTGTTGGAGGTTTTGATCGTTTCGGTCGCGTCGCTGCCACAGCAGTGTTGTGCAAGTGAAGCAAGTCGTTAATTGAGTTGGCTAAGTGAGTGCGGCGCTCGCTGCCGCCGTGAGCGTCGGAACCGGCAGTCAACCAGCCAAAGAGACAATGCTGGGCCGAACTGAGTGCTGCGCTCTCTTGCCATGGTTTTTTGTGCTGTTAGTATTGTACTTTTTCGGGTGATTCATAGCCAGGTTAACGTGACTTTGAGTATTCGCGCAACTAATAAGCGCCATTCGGGGTCCGAATTGACGTGTGCAATGTGCACAAGCTTTGAGAAATATTTCCAAAGGAACTACCTAGTGCTTTATTTATCATTTTTGAATTTACATACATACATACATACATATGTACGTAGATACGTACCTATGTATATGTTTCCTAGTGCTCCAACAAAATCGTTTCTAAAGAACCAAATATTTTTAACTAAAACATTTTATTGGCAAATGAGTTTTACGTCACTCGATGTTATTTGAACTACTACACATACATATATGTTTATATATATATATATATATTTATATAAATACCGTGATCTTAAACACTTACTCAAATGTCCTAGAGGCGTTCTTACGGAAAGGGAAATTTATGTAGTTATCACTTTTATATTTACCTTTTGTGATGCTACGGATGCACTGACATACATGCATATTTAACATATATGTACATATATATGTATGTGAATCAAATTAATTACTTAACACTCTTCACGTTTTCCAATGCTCTGATCAGTTCTCTTAAGAGCTACATACAAACAATTTCCAACAGAGGCACAACTCATCGCCGAACTATTGAATTCGGTGGTTGCCAGGTGGTTGAAATTTTTCATCAACTTGCATGTATTCGATTCTTCGAGAGAAAGGATGGCGGATCCTTTGACAATTCGCATTCTGTTCTTCTATTGGCGAACTTCAAGTCGGCTAACTGAGCACTGACATACAGAGTTGTAAGTTTCCTTGCGTGAGTGACTCCTTATTCTAACAAATTGACTATTTATTCTCCGGTTGTTGTCCGATGGAATATCATGTGGCATGATTAGATTAGATATTTGTTAGAGTTTATTTAATAAAAAGTATAAAATCGGACAGATTAACAAAAGGAATTGGATCTGTTTAATTGAAACGTTGATTATGAAGTCAAATTTAACTTGGTTCACTTATGTACATGAAAATCTTCCAAAATGTCTATCATCGTGACACTGAAAAGTGTGTCTGCCTCGGCGAGTGTTAAGCAGAAAGTCTTCATGAAATTATGCTTGGACGATATATGTATATATACTAACATACCTATATTTATACATAGGTCTGGGTGAGTTCAAAGGGCCTTTAGGATCATTATTAATTAAACATATTTTGCATGGTAGAGAGAAAAATAATTATATAATAAAGGCCATCGCCTTGAGGAATTCCAGATATTTATGCTCAATGCTAAAAAATCTATGGAAAGGGGCGCAGAAGCCATTAAGGTCGCGTTGCTCTTTCCCCAATAGTAATAAGTATAAGTACGTTACGTTCCATCACTGCTAAACGTATAAGTGAGATTCACTTTGATAATCATCTTTAACGTAGCTAAACCTAAACATACCAATATTATATTTACTCATACAACATTTCACTTTACTTCATTTTAGTAGAAACTCTATGTGAGATGATAAATAATTTAACATATTAAGGAAACCGGATTTTACAATATTCCTGAATGGCTTTCGGAACATGATGAACAACTGAATATTTGCTGTGAAGGTAACACATTTTAGATTTATTTAAATCAAACGTTATTTTCGAATGTATTAATTGGCGATTTTTTCTTCAACGATCTGATAATGCTACGAAATAACGAAATCTCAATTAGCAGACATAGCATTCACTCACGAGACTTTGCTCTCTTAAAACTTACTTCTATCTACATATATATATACATATATGTATGTATATGTATGTATGTATACCTCAATTACTCTCTATATATGTATATATGTATTGAGTAGTGCTATGTGTATATGTATGTATGAATGTAGTTATTACATTTTATGTGGTTGGCTCGGTTAGGCCGTGAACGCGTGTGGCTTTGATTATTTTCCGACTGCTCGCTCGCCCGTTGGATGACAGCACACATTTATGTATGTATGTATGTACATATACCTATATTCGTGCATATGTATGTACATCTGTAGGTATGTATGTACATATGTATGGAAGTGCATATGTCGCATTGCCCCATACATTGGTTACCCCACCGACGATTAGTTTTGCTTCTCTTGGCGCTTCTTGTGGGTATTTTTCTAATTTAAAGAAAAACATTTCTTTCTCGCTCAGGAGTCCAACAGACCTCGTGAGTTGGACGACGTAGCAAACGTAAGAATGTAGTAGGTACACAAACACAAACATTTGTACTTTGGATAGTCGCTAAAACATTAATCTACTCGTATATTCGCGTTACTCCGCACCCAGAGCCACAGCGGAGTTTGACACTTTTTGTTGTTTTTCGACGTATTCATGCGTTGATCGCACGTTCTGGCGTTCTGGCGCACATACTCGTACATACATATGTGCAGTTGTTTTGAGTGAAAGGTGAGTAGGTGGTTACGCGGGTGGGAAAGTGAATGTTACTTACGCAACAGGGATGTTCATATTAGGTTTGTAGTATGTTTGTATGTTTGTATGTCATGGTATTTCGAAATTTGTGTGAAGGCCATTGAAATGATGTTAATTAAATTGTAATAATAATTTAATTGTATAGCGCTCGCTAAGCTTGGCGATTTCGACGAATTTACTTTGGCATTCCTTTTTATTTTGTCACATCTGGAGAAATGCTTTTTTAACCCTGGCTTGGTCTTGCTCGTCAAAACGACGAGCATGTTTTTTATTTTTGTATTTTATTTTCGCTCCCGTTATTCCTCAGTACCAGCTTTTTTGCACAGCTCAAGCAGTAGCTGAGCTCTCTTAAAGCAGACGAGCTTATTCTTGTCAAGTTCTGAAAACAAGTTATAGCAAAAAAAATATCAAAGCGTACTCGTCACATTGACGAACAATGCCATAAGCGTTATTTTTTTACTGTGAACTGCTTATGTGAGTTTCTTAATGATCCTTAATAGTCGTCATCTTTTGTAAGCGACTAGCAAAAGAACGTCCAACTCGCTTATAATCAACTCTCTTATATTTTGAATACACTTTACAACACTAGTCTGTCAAAATTAATGGTCGTTTGTAAAATTTGTTAGCAAAACAAAACAAAATGGATAATTCTTATAAGAGGCGATTTTACTTACATAGGTCTGCTCTATCTTGGTTTTTTTTTTACTTATTTTGATGTTTAGCGAATTTCCCTTGGTACTTTCCAATGATTATTCACAATAGCACCACTCTCTCACGTCCCAACACTTTCAATGAGGGCGCCTGTTTTTAAGCGAGTTTATTTCAACCCGTTTATTTGAACTTAACTCGCTTATTTTTGTTGTTGCTTTCCACGCTATACGATAAGCGACCTAGTGTTCTTTTGCAAGTCGCTTACAAAAGATGACGCCTAATATTTAGATTACTTTTATATACATAAATCTCCTCCCACTTACGATTTGCAATATTGTTATTAGATTTACTACTGCACAATAAGCTATAGCAAGCCACTTCAGGAATATGAAAATAAAAAATTGTTATTAGAATGCGGGTGTCCTTCAACCAGGATGAATATCTTAAATGACCTACAGAAAGAGGAAACAACAAATGAAAATAGAAATTGTGACAATAAAGTAGCAACTGAAGAAAAAAATAAGTATTTATGTGTAGGTTATGTCATTATACAAAGCGTGGAATGACAGTGATTACTCGCAAAAAATGCAAAAAAACGCAAAAAAAAAACTGTATTATATGAATTCGTTTTTGTTTTAGTTTTTCCTATTAATACTTGTGCTTACGTTTTTTTTTGTTTTTGCTACATTTTTAAAGAACTTTAAAAAAAAACTACATTTTTCCAATCCAAAATTATCAATAAAATAAATTAAAATCCAACCAAAAACTTTTCATTATTATTCAATAAGATTAAAAAAAAACTTAAAAATGCGTATTTGGTTTTATGTAAGTTTACAGTGATTTACTACGATAGTTTTTGTTTTATCCTGCTCGTCGATATGACGAACAATACCTTTCATGTACTATAAAAACACGTTACCATTGCAGGGTTAAAGCAAATACAAACTGCAAATAGCAAAAGTGTTCTTGAAAATACTCCAGTTTATGAAAAAAGAGTTTGAGTTTGTGCGAAATAGAACTTTGCAGTCCCCAAGCACAATTTCAGCGGAAGGTTAGTTTCTAGAAGTGTTTGTGGACTAAATTTAAAAAGAAATAAATGGTTTTGAAACTAGATTGCTTTCGATTCAAAAGTGAGCAATGTCGCACCCATCGACGACAGTTTTAAGTTCACGTCATATGGCCAACGCATTTCTTATATATTACATACATACATACATACATACTTACATATATATATATATTTTTTGTATAGAATTGTATTATTTGTATGCAAACTATGATGTCGCAACAATCGCGCTCATCGAAATTATTTATGTATGTACATATGTATGTACTTCCCAACTCGGCAGCAAAAAAATTGGCATGAAACGGTAAAGTGTAGAATTCAGGTACCGCAAGAAATGGCCGCTGTGCCAAGAAACCAATCGCAAAATGTATTGCAGCGAACAAAATTCAAATGCAAATGCCCCCACCGTCAAAGTATTTGTTGCGCTCTACCCGTCTTGTTGTTGTCGTTTTTATTAGCTGCTGCATTGTGTGGTGTCTACGCCATCCCGCATCCCAAATACGCCCGTCTCCCACACACAAAAAGGTATCCTAATGAGCGAATATCATTGAGTCGCCGTGGCACGGAGGCAGTCGATCGAGTGAATTCCTTTGGTCACATGCAACGGCCACGGGCGTAAGCAGCCAAGTCAGAGGCAAAATAAGATATAAAAATAAACCGTTGATGCGTCCGTTGGCCCGCGCCCCCCTTTTTTGCATTTGGACGACTCGATACTCGGCATTCTGACAGTGCGCCTGATGGTCCGAAAATACACTAATTGTGAATATTTTTAGTTGTTTCCGAAACATCGCGCCGCGCTGGCGATCATGGCGGCAGAGCTTGCGTCGGTGATGGTGCTGGCGGTGGCGGTGGCGGTGGTTGCGGTGGTGACGGCGATTGGGTGGCAGCGTAGGTAGCCACGGCATGTGAGCATTTTCGTGCGTAGATTGAGCTGATTTGTGTTTGCATAGAGTTATTTTGAAATTATTTTCGAATTGCTGTTAGCTGTTTACTTATCTTCATTGTTTTTTTTTTTCAACCATGTGTTCGTTGTTTTTTTTGTGGGACTCCCACGCACCGGTGATGAGCGCACGTCCATTGAGGAACAACGTAAATACGTTTGGTGTTATTGTTGTTGCGATTTTCTGGCGAAATGAGCATTGGTGACGGCAACAGCGAAATCTGGCTGAAGCGTTTGCGTGGCGCGTTGAGGGCGGAAAAGTGGGCGGGCATTTTGTTTTCCCACATTCCTCAGCCGATGTGTCGACAAGGGGCGGCTGGGAGTGGCAGCGGCAGAGGCTGTTTGCGATGATGGTAAAAATATCGTGCGATTAGCGCAATTGCCATAATTCTTTGGCTGAAAATAAAATGCGCACACGCTAGTCCGACAATGGGGCCGAACGTTGTTGGGTGGCGGAGGTAGACCGCCTCAAAACTGTAGATTCGAGCGTGGCAGGAGCGCTTTGGCAATGATCTATGGCACGTCTACAACAACATTCTTATGTTAATCGTTGGCTGCCAATTGCTAAGTTGATAGCAATTCTGTCGGTACAAGTGCACCGACATAATTGGCACAAACACTTTGGCTATGATGGAAGCGGAGGGGGTGAAGTTTCTGGGCAGTTGAGTGATTCACTTTTCTAGCTATGGAAAAACAAAGCTTTCTACAGACATAGTAGAATCTATAAAAATGCGACCGCCCTCGCGCCAATGCGGACACTTTGCCCTCCGACGGTTGTCGATTTGACGGCATGAAAATTGCAATAACCAGCGTTGATGTTTGCCAAGTGGCTGTGTGAAAATCAAAACATCTTCAAATTGTTGATGAGTCCATTTCAAAATTCTTTAAGTCTCCGTGACCTTCAAATTCCTGAGAATTGTTTTGTAAAATTCTCGCACTCACAATTTTATGGGATTATTTAAAAAAAAAAAAAAAAGGAACAGAGCTCTGAATCTACACTACTATTACCAAAGACAATGACAAAAACAACAATTAATTAAGAATATTCGTATACCTACTGTTAGCGTCAAAAGAAAGTAAACAGCAATTTTGCTTATGTTAGTGACTTTATTACATTAAATTGGTTAACAAAAAATAAAATGTTTTATCGCAGAATTCAAGGCTTATGGACTAAGAATATAACTCTGTAAAAATAATTAGTAAAAACAAAACACATTCGGAAATAGTTCACTTAACCTTAAAATACTGGTGATTTTACGCGTCAAAACAAAGTAAACAGAATTCAATTCAGTTATTAATTTTGAACTTAAACTAAACTATTCTAAGTTTTAGTATTTTGTTTGACTCCCTTTAGACTTCTGCACTTCATTTAACCGCCTAGGCATTGATTCCACTAGTGTTTTTGTTGTTTCTGGAGCGATTTTTAGGGCCTTTTTTAGGTCGTGTTTGTTAGCAATTGTCCTCTGCCTGATTTTTCTGTCCAGATGCTTCCACAAATGCTCTATAGGATTAAGGTCTGGGGACTGCGGAGGGTGATCAAGAGTCTTTGGTGTTCGGTATAATAGCCATTCTTTAACAATTTTGGATGTGTGTTTCGGATCGTTGTCTTGTTGAAAGACCCAGCGTCCTGAAAGTCCTAATTTTTCCACACTAGGAGCAACATTATCCTTAAGAATGTTTAAATAATCAATTTTGTTCATTGTTGACTCGATAAAAACCAGATTTCCGACTCCAGATGCCGCCATACAGCCCCAGACCATAACCGAACCACCGCCGTGCTTTACAGTGTTAGTAACACACTTATCTTGAAACGCTTCATTTTTGGCTCGCCATATTTTAGGGGGCTTTTTCGATCCAAATATGTATTTCAAACTGACTTTCGTCGGTGTATAAAATGTTTTTCCAGAAGTCTACAGGTTCATTTTGGTACTTTTTTGCGAAATCCATTCGCTTTCTGCGATAAAACATTTTATTTTTTGTTAACCAATTTAATGTAATAAAGTCACTAACATAAGCAAAATTGCTGTTTACTTTCTTTTGACGCTAACAGTATGTAGTGTCGAGTTCGTGATGGGTTCCCTTGCATGTTTCTACATTGCTTCTTTGTTAAGCTTGTATGTATTTTAAAGAAATTTAATTATTTACTGGAAATACATTAAATGGTAAGTGGTTTTTAGCTTTTATACGAATTTGCATTCTAATTTCGAAATTTTTAACTTGCTTAAATAACGCACATACATACATTTGTGAGACGTGTGCATTTTGAATTTTATTCGCCGTCTTTTACATTAACTTAATTTTTAGTTTCTTAAATAAACAATTGGAAATTAGAGGCTTTAATCGAAATAAATAATCAAAATAAAAGACTTCTCTCAGCAGGGTTAATAAGAGTTTGTGGACTTTTCTGCCAGATTTCCTTCAATAGTTTGCAAGCTTCGAGTGGCAAAAAAAGAACCGTTGATTCTTGTGATTTTTTTCCTTATTTGGCATCACATATCTACAGCAAAAAAAAACGATTCATTTATGTACCAAAAACCGCAATATAATGATAATTTGGCGCTTAAACTATATACTAGATAGCTCAGTGTTTCGCCGAGCTTCACCTCCCATTTGTGGTATGCGTATTTATTTTGTTCCACAAATGGAGGCGCCTACAGTTATGTGCCGACTCCGAACGGCAGATGTATTTTATGAGAAGCTTTTTCATGGTAGAAATACCCTCGGAGGTTTGCCATTTGCCTGACGAGGGGTGACCGCTATTAGAAAAAAACTTTTTATATGATAAAGATTTTATTTGTTCTGGCTTCGAACCTCGAACTCAGCGGCATATCGAGTTATAGCACGCACCGCTACCCACTCGACCACAGCGGGGAAAACCGCAATACCCTTGACTGGGCTGTATACTACTTAATACAAATTTTAAAACTTCCAATAAAAACAATTTGCAATTTGGATGAAAACTTGTTGAATTGTTTTTTTTTTTAATTTCTATAAAGTTTTAAACTCAGGTTCATGCGGGTTTTGTTAGAGAATGAACTGTATTTGAAATGAAAACTTGTAAAAATATATTTAAGAAAACTTGACTGGCAAACAGCATATTTTTCCATTCGGCTGTAAATCATTTGGCCACCCGCATTATTTGCATGTACAGACTTTGAAACTAAAACACAAAAGGCTTTGAAGTTGTGGAAACATTTTTTTTCTTCTACTTTTCAAATCAAGTTTGTATGTATGTAAGTGTGTAATGCGCGAATGCTCACGACCACAAACTATACAAAAACTTAAATATAATTTTATTGTTTCAACAGTTAAAGTACGAGTAAGTCTGGCTTTGGGTACAAATCGAACATACCGATAAATGAACATTAGACCGTTACAGAAACAAAGTTTGCTGTCGACTCCCCGATTTAAAGTGTGTTTACAAGAGCGGATTTGAAAGAAAAGAACTTGTTGGCCCTCGTTAACGAATCGCCTTCTTGCATTTGTCGCCAAAGTACGAGCAGACGAAAATATCGCATCAAGCTTTAAGATGCGCCCATAAATGCCAAAGATAAATGACGCCTAGGATAGACAAATATTTTTTTTTATCGAGACGAAAGCATGGATGCAATGTACTTTAAGATCCGACCACAAATATCTAAGTTTTAGCGAGAAATTCAAAAGTCAGCCGTCGCCTAGGTTGGTGAAAAATATTTTTTTTTTTTTCAATATCACTTTGCAGGAATGACCTCAGTTTGGGAAGGTGTACGACGAACCCTTTTTTTTCTTCTGCCTCTGAGGTGGTACGGTCTAATGCGGACACATGCCCTCGCTAACGTTGTTGTTGTTGTTGCCAATGCTGATATCATCTTGTTTGCATGTCATTCGGGCGGCGTAAGTGATGTGGTTGTGCACACAAGCGGTCTTTTTGCCGCCGCTTATTATTGCTTTTTGCTCCGAGCAGCAACAACAGCAACAACAACAAGAAATAACGTTACTGCCGCTTGTGTGCTGCCTACCGAATGTGGCCCAAATCGCGGGGGTCGAATCAGTCGCGCCATTACAAGCGCACAACATAGTAAATTGCATGCGCGTGCGATGCGAAACATCAAAATTGATTTGAAACTCTAACAGCTCGTCATTGGAATTTTCAAAGCACTACATGTATGTATATTTATGCAAACGTATGTATGTACGTATGTGCTCTGCTCTGTTGATCGAGTACGGTGGTGTTGTGGCGTTGCCAGTGATCGCGCGTTCACGCCTCCCGAGTGAATCTGAAGTTTGAGTATGACGCGAAGCGGCGCGTGATATTCAGTTAAGTTACTTCGTTTTGGGGCTTTTTTTTCTACATATTTATTTACATACTTATTTATATACGAGTAGGTATGTATGTGCGATCTCTACTATGTAGAAAGTACTCGACCAGGGCGATCGTAGCGCCTAGTGCTCAAAGCACCTCCCGACAAAATACTAGAAGGTAATACCGCTAGGGGAACAGTGTAAAGTTAAAAATTCCACATTGACAAACCGTTGGAGGTAGTAATGCTTGCAATACTTCCACTTCGGGGAAAAAGCTTCTACTAGATTTCGGTCATAATATTCTTCCTTTCTAAAATTCTCCCTAATGGCCTTTACCGGTGAACCTTAACTTTTTGGAGGTATGTAGTATACCTATAATCCACATTCCTTGTTGTCTTATTAAGGAAAATCGGTCACTCTTTTCTACTAAATTGGATTGCATTAAACTTGCACACACGTTTTTGCATTGCTATTGTTTCCAATGTTGGGTTGCTAACCTTTGTTGCTCTTCGACTCAAATTAACGCTCGCTTATCGTATTAATTCTATTATTCCGTATTAATTCCATTATTCCTAAATCTTAGGACCGATTCATTTGTATTTACATTCCGTGCTTCGCGTGGTCTCCATGTCATATCACCAGGATTGAGCGGATCCAAAAGGTTTTCTTACGCTTGGCGCTCCATAAGTTATGTTTCTCTGATCACATGCCTGTTTATAAATCGAGATCCATACTTATTGATGTACATATTTAAACAAAAAATGCAAATTCCTGTCTCTGTCACATTCTCGGTCAAGTCTGCGGTGCTGTAGACTGTTCCTTACTACCTAAGGAGGTCCTAGAGTACTAGAGTCACCGGAAAATCTTAAAATATTTAAGCTGATTCTTAATTTTAAAAGATCGCTTTACAAATTCTTTAAATACGTTTTTACAAGCCTTTTTTTGTTTCATACTAACCCTTTAAAAATTTTGATTGCACGCATTAAAAATCAACTTATTCCCTCATCTTTCAGTCCACAATGTTTGCCGTTCGCCTCGCTGGTTGATTTCGCGAAAGCCACCGAATTTAGAATTTTCCACGTGTGAGTTTTCGGAGCGCTATTACAACAACAGGGGAGATGGATACCAAATTCAGAAGTCAGTTCCAATATTGATAAATATTTGTAGTTTTTGTACGCGAAACGCTTCAAATAAAAGTGTTGAATGTCGGCGGTCAACACTTCGCTGGAAATGCAACCAGTTGCAACGATTCGGCTGCAGTGGCGTACGCCCAGCTCGCCTACAACGTAGTACAACTTAGATGGCTCCATTGCTCATGAAAGGATTTACGAAAACCGAGCTAATTAAATCATTTTAGCTACGCTTACCAACGCTACCCGCTGCAGTTGGTCCGTGTTGTCAAACAATGGCCAATGATCGAATATGGCGGGCGTTACATTCGAGTAATCCGCCCATCAAGTAAAACAGCTTCTTGCTTTCAATCCTTTACCAAATTGAAAGGACTTAGCAATTCGCAGTAATTTACGTGGATGGTCGGCACCATTAAAGGGTGAAACCGCACGCCCACGAAACCTGCTGGCTGGCTACTCCTGCCGACATGGAATGTGGCAATCGTCAGCACCTTGATCGCCAACGAATATCCTTTATGTTATCCTCTCGCACACTCACCCCTTAAATCTATATCGCACGCTTCGTGGTAGAGTCACTCCTTTGAGGAAAGGATTAAAACGGTAAAGGAGTTGCGAGACGAAGCAGGCAAAGAACACACGAATGTGTTCCAATTCAACGAAAGAAGCAGTTAAACGTGTGTATGAATATTTGGTAGAGTGCGGTCGAACTTCTCTTTCTTCGTTATATGGTCCTGTTCGCTTTGCCCATTTCGCTTGCATAGAAAGAGCTTTGGTTTAAAAGAGTTAATCGGCGCGGCGGCCTATTTCCGTTGGCCACTTCATGGAGTAAATGGAGAATCGCTAAATATAATAATAAACAAGGCGATATAAAGTTGTGTGACCTTCGTAAAAAGGCAATGTATTTGTATATGTTCATGTATGTATGCATGTGTGCATGAAAGTGCTTATGTAAGCTTCATTGTTAAATTGCCGAGTTAGTGACAAAGGACAAGCAAAACAAGAATGCCTTGAGTAATTCTCCGTATTTTATTAACGCCCGCGCAGATTCAATGCGAAAAAACAACGTCTTTTTAGTAAAAATTTCGTAAGAAGAAAATCTCGGAAAAGCATAATCGTGGATATTGCGCGTAACTGGGCGCAACGCTTAGTGAGTTGCATCATAAAATGGCAACCGAAAGGCGATTTTAGTCAAAAGTGGAAACAAATAAAAGGATTACGTAAAAAACGTACGAAACGGCGAGACTTCTTCCTTTGACTTGTGCTCGGAACAAAAGAAAAATATAAAGGAAACTAAGAGTTCATTAAAAAAAAAAAAAAAAAAAACTAGTTGGTGAGTTAAAAACCGCTTTACGAAGATTGCGTAAAAATACTTTCCTAACTCATTCAATGGAATCCTCATAAAAAGCGAAAAACAAAAGAGACACTTTTGTGATCTAACGGGTATTGGATACCCGTTACGGCTACAGGCGAAAGAGGAACAATAGCAAAGGTACATATATTTTTTTTATAGATATATACTCATATGTATGTATGTGTGTAAGTATGTGTGTTGGCAAACACCGACGCAAATGTGCCTTACATCACTGTTTCGCTATGAGGAACAAAGTTTTAAATAAAATGCAAAACATGTTTTGAAATATTTAAAGGTTTAACTAAAATATTATCTTTTATCTATTTATTTTCTATTGATAGAAGATCGGTGCTTAGCTTGACTGAACTACAATAGCTACATTAAATTGAAAATCGCTCTGTTAGTTCCTTAGATATTTGGGTGGAAAATATACAAATTTTCATATGGTTTTTAAATATTTTAAAAGGAAGAAGAAATTGTTCTTAAGAAAAGCGTAGCGCGTTTAGTCAAGCACACTCGATTATCGCAGCTTACATACTAGTTAATATGAATTTTTTTTTGCTTCCAAACTAAGAGAAAAAGAAAATTTTCGGATTTAAAATCCAGTGCTAGTAATTTTTGTTTGCGGCAAAATATGATTATTGCAGAGTGTAGCGTGCAAATCGTTTGCTTCACCAAAACAGCCATAGAAATACATACATACGTACAACGTACTGACATTAAGCTGAGGGTTAAGCGATGCTAACTCAAATACTTTTCTGCGCTGCATTGGAATCCTTTACTTCACCTTTACCTGCGCGATTGACTTGCAAATGCCAAGGGTTGGCCGCGACAACAGACAACAGAAGCAACAACACTAAACCACCTTGTAATTACGGACACCACATCGGTTACGGCTTAACGCTCACCAGGTACGGGCTGAGCGACAAGGGAAAAGAGGCAGGCGGCTGTGAAGGCCTCGACTGGTTAAACGGCGAAAGAGTTTCGTTTTTCGCTGAAAGAGGTTGGATAATATTGACTTGCACATGTGTGTGTGTGTGTGTGTGTGTGTGTGTGTGCATTTGCGAGACTAATTACTAAATCCGTTGACTGCTTGACTGCTAATAGACGACGCATCCTGCCAAGAGTGTCCTTGATCCTCGAGGAATAGAAATATTTGCCAGCATTGCTGCAGCCAAGCAAAATCGTACCTAAGCAATGGATTGTGTGCCATTAAACATCGTCACTGGACTGGCAGTCCAGCGAAATTCAATCAAGTCATTGACAAACTGACTCAATTACTCGCAGCTTTGAATGTTTATCAGCTTCTATGTAGATGACTTCTACATAAATACTCGTATGCATGCGATATGTTAGTATGTATGTATGTATGTATATGTATGCTTAATATATAAAGCGCTTGTTTTGCTGCTTTCTGAAAATTGAATTAATGGCAATTATGCGTCCGTCAGTGATTTTTTATTTTTATTTTTTATTTTTACTTATTGACCGATTATAGAATGTGTTCAGGCTACATAATTTGCGCTTTGACTCACAAACATTTTAGGAAGCAATTATTGGAGGAACGCCCGATTTGTGTGCATCGTTTAATGAACGGAGTTCAAAATCGCCGCCATCAGACAAATTGGGCCGTCTGTTTTAGATATTTACATAAAACAAGCTACATTTACCGTTAGGCGAATTTTTATTATGAGATATGTAGATCGTAAATACAAATTCATACATATACACATACATACATGTACACATAGGCTCGAATTCAGTGTCAAAATTTCCCTTTGGTTCGTATAGACATAAAATAAATGAGATTTTGCAAATTTGAAGTGGTTAAAAAAATAATGAATAACTTATTACAAAGCTATAGGCAATTTCATACAATATTAAAAAAAAAAATTGTTGGCACTCAATTTTTAGTATAAATACTTCAGTTTGCATATTATTTAAAGAGTCAAAATAACATATTGCGATATGAATGCCAAAAAACTGACACTAAAGGTTATGAGTGCTTTAAATACTTTATTTTCTAATTTTATGAATATCGAAAATAATCTAACATGTGTTGTTAAAAATATATAAAAAGTGTATTTCATGTTGGAAGGAAGGTAGCAAATTGAGTAAAACTCGATCTTCCAAGTACGGTATATTTATTTATTTATTTATTTATTTATTTATTTATTTATTTATTTATTTATTTATTTATTTATAAATCTTGGAAGGTAATTGGCATGGCATAATTATTGAGCGTCCTCCACATTTGTTGGTAAACGGATTAAGTATTAAAAAAAAACAAATAGTTCGCAAAACCTGCCTAGAAGTCTATAAGTGTTAATTTTTTTTTAAATTTAATATTACTAGGGCAGGCTAAATTTTTTTAAACTTTATTTACTTGGCTACAACTACTTGAAAATAAAACCAGGAACATCTGATACCAACCACAACAATTTAAAATCTTTCTTAATTATAAGCGCTCGAAAACACCAGCTGTCAGCGCAGGGAAAGTCTTCCAAAATACCTAGCAAATTGCACAAAAATTAAAAATTTATATATTTGATGAAGCACACAAGTACCTAATATGTAAAAACGAGAATATGATGGGAGAAATAGTGTAACTATTAGTCACAACTCCAGTTAATATTACCAGTAACATTTTCAGTAGCTTTCTTACAGGGATATTTTCTGCTATACATGAAACGTGAGTGTATGTTTATTTTAATTTAATTTTATTTATTTATCTATTTTTTAATATTTATTTTCAGTTGAATTAGAATAAGGGTGGCTTTACATCAACTCTTAACGCTGATCGCATAAAGAATCTTAATCTTTTCCATTAAGATTTCATGTCAGATTTTATCAAACATTCATTAGAAATGGCAAGATTGTATACTGCAGACCCACCTCCAAAAAACACACTGCTGATTTTGGCAAACTAAAAATTTAACCGCAAAATTCAGTTTGACATAGACAAAATACTCAAATATCTAAGAAACTTTTGCAAGTTTGGAGATGGGCCTATAATTTAATTTTTATCCCCATTCCATTCCATTCCATATACTTATGCCCTCCAAGGGATACACTAAAGACGGGGAACCTTTTTCATTAAGAGAACAGAGATCCCAAGTGCGGTCGCATTGTTGTCATTTTTTCCAATTAAATGATCCTGGTTTTCATTCGGGAAAATAGACAAAGCGATTTTCGATGCCATGGTATTTTGATGATGATCTTTTTTCATAAAATAATACTAATTTTTGTTTAAGCGCAAACTCTTTTGACCACCTCTTTAATCTGTCTTGGAAATTCCAAGTACTTATGAGCATTCGGGGAAAGAGGTAAGTAATTGTAATAAAAAATAACAAATTGTTTATACCATTCAATCAATAGTTTATAAAAAATCCCTTACTGATTTGAAGGAAAGTTGAAAATGTCTTACACTGTTGCTTAATGTATAAATCCGCACGAAGCGACTCGACACTGCAGCAAAATCGCACGGCACTTTTTTGTTCTCTTGGCGTGTCCAATTTCAAAGTGCGATATCTTATCGTTCAGTGCTCATGATATATTGTGATACTAAATCTGCAATATCGTACCACTTTGAGTGGTCTAAATTTCACCTTTCAGCACTCTTTTTACTTCTTGCTCATGTCAATATGCGATATCGTTAATTAAATATAATTGCGTAGTGACTGTCAATGTCTTATTGCGACAAATTGGCACCACACACTTGAAGATATTTCAACGAGGCAACATTATGAAACTTATTGCAAGTGTTAACTCTCACATCAAAGGTCAACCGAAAATGCCACTTGGTTACTTTAACTGAAAGGCAAAGTTTATTTAATTGTTTCTAACACATTGAGCGACGCACCGCCAAAGACCTTTTCGAAGATTAGCTTTTTTGAGTTTCACGAGTAGACGAAGCTTTTTTTACTTATGCTTATGAGGAAGAAAGGCATAATTTATGTATGCGTAGAAATAATTCAGAATATAAATCTTCACAGTTTATTTATGTTTACGCGTAAATGGCATAAGTTGTGTGATGAAAGTTGAAATGCAACAGATGCGGATGTCTTCCATCATCACACTACACACTTCAGTATTGCCAAAGTACAATTCGTGACTTACCAGCCAGCGAAAATTATCCGCCTTCCTTATTCCTACATACATATGTACATACATATGTACGTATTGAGGGCCGTCGCATTGTTAAAGGTAGCGAAAATGATGATCGCCGCGGTGGCGTCTGCCCCAAGCCAAGACAAGCAACAGTTAAGCTCTGAGTCGCGCCGACTTAATCCAGATGAAACTGATAAAACATTTTCATAACAACAGTGCCACAACAACATACTTAACATAAATACATACATACATATGTATGTAATATAAACAGAGACGACGACCAACAGCAGCAGCAGGCGTTGTGTTGGCGGTAGCAGTGTTGGCAACTACCAGCAGAAAAATGCGCCCCAGCACCAGACATCTCAGGCATCAAAATTCCGTGTGGTGACAGCAATGAAGTTGCAATGCGGCAATTCGGCGGTGTTCGGCGGTGTGGCGGTGTGGCGGTGCGGCGATGCGGCAACAAACAACTTGCCGACCCAATAGGTCGATGCGAGCGGTTCCATGCTTCACGGAGCGAAACCAGCAACAACAAAATAGCTTTGAAAATAAAGCAAATACCAAAAACCAAAAGCACGTTAACCAGGCAAAATGGCAATTGTGGCAAATGTGGACACAGCGACCAAAGCGGCGCGCCGGCAGAAATAAATACAATGGCTGCATTTGCGCAATAAGTGTGCCAGTTGGTGGGGCTAAGCGCATCCGCCGCCGACATTTGGCATGCGCCACGAAATGCACATCGCACAACAACGCCTCACGGTGCTCAGCCGCCCAGCCGATCGACCACTCGACCACTCGCCCAGCCATGCCAGCGATGAGATAAAGTCAGCGACGCAGCGAAATGGACGCTCAGTCATTCGTTTTACATTTGCGCCACGAAGATTCGCTCCGTTGACTGGCGGTTTGCGGTTTGCGGCTTGCTTTTGGTGTTGCTGGCTGCCGGCTGGTTGGCGGCTTAATTTATTCACATCATCGCAATTCCAGGGATTGCTGTGTGCAATGTGCGAACGTTAAATTGTTTTGCTTGTGCAACTTATCAGATGACGAAAGAAAGACAGACTCTTGCAATGTGCGGCGTGGATTTGATTTCACCGCGTAATCATCTCTGGATTATCGCTCGATCAGCCAGCGCTGTAGACGGCCGTCGCAAGGCGCAGATGGAGCAACAGAAACCAGCAGCCGCCTGTTCACCCGACCGCTTATTCGAACTATGTCTGGGCTGGTTGCGGTCGCATTGTGTTTTGAATGAAGCATCCGTCGGGTCAGTTAAGAGCCGCGTGTCAGCACGATCTCCGATCGCCAACTGTATGTGGCGCATTTTCAAGGTTCAGAGGCGTCGACGCGCGCTGGTGCCCAAGGCAGACGCTGAGCGAGTGCGCACTAGTGCATCATGCAGCCACGTGGCCGGCAAGGTTGCGATGCAAACACCTTCGCACAACGCTTTATTCGCTTTAATATTGTACATATGTACATACACATATGTACATACTTTTGTAGTCATACAGATATTTAAAGCACACTCGTACATACATATGTATGTAGCTAAATATTGTTAAGGCAGACTGTGTCGGCGCAAAAACACTTTCATTTAAGGTCCGATCCTTGCTGATTGACTTTCCACGAATGAAATAAAACGTTCACAGGCTTCCACTTTTTGTTTACGTTGTTCGTAAGTATTGTCATACATACTCGTACATACATACATAAGTAGCTATATACTCGCGTGTATGTTTATACATACATATATCTCGTGCTTTAGTTATTTTTGATTTGTGTGGCCAAGACGATCCCCAAAGTCACGATTGAACGAGAATCATTAAAAGAATTTTTATCATTTTAATTTTGTGAATTCGTATTTCACACTGTGGATGGGCACAAAGTCTTTGCGAATCCCTCAGCTCAACCCTTATTGTACCTACGTATGAATGTGTTAATGTAAGTAACATATGTATGTGTAAAATGCTGCGGAGGGCCAATATGTGGCGCTTTGTTTTCTAAAATACTTAAACCCCAAATGATTTAAAGCTGCCTTAGAACCGAACAGAACAGATTGGGTATATCACGTTTTTATACTTCACATGAACATACACTGATTTTATAAACTTGCACCAAAGTTTGTAATTTCAAGACTAAAAAAAACACGATCACATTTCACAAAATTACCAAATGAAATAGAAGGGCTCTAATTCAGGGTTCAAAACTTTGACAATACTCGTATCAAAAGAAATATTCAAAAGCGTTGAAAGACTGTGTTGATAATGACTTGAAACAAAATCACTCCAAGTCGCCAACTTGAACGACAGTCACACCCTCGAAATGAGATGAACAATGATGACACATTTTTCTTTTAAATAATTTATTATTTAATTTAACTTCAGTGCGAATTAATCTGTTTGGAGAGCTTCGATAGAGAAATGTGAACAGAGATCAGAGTGATCACACGAGACAGAATTGAATTTTCTTCCGAGGGACGAACGATTCTTTCTGGAGGCCCGAAAACAATTTTCGTTTGGTAGGATAAGTGAGCCAAGATATTCGGGTAACGTTGAAAATTTTGAGCATAAAAAAAAATTATTGATGCGTCATCAAAAACGTATTAAAAAGATATGTGGCATTCAGGAACTCGTTGCTTTGTACAAATACAAAGCAACAAGCAATTTGGAACTCGCCCAAAATGAAACAGCTGATGCAGAAATGACAAAGATGGTTTATTTTATCGATACATTTTCGACGTCATCTCAACACACGTTTATCCAATACCAATTCTGCGTTGATGCGATATCGACCGAAAAACGACAACGATGTCGACGATGCCAACCGTAATAGGGAAGGGGAGTAGGATTATGTTTTGTTCTAATTGAGGAAATTACAATCAAATATACCATACATATAAACTGAACTTGACGATTTTTAAATACTCGTATGTATGAACTTATCTACGAAAATAAAATCAGGCTTGAACTATTGGCCATAATCATAGTCAAGTTAAAGCCGGTTCTAAAGTTAGCATTCGGTTTTTTCACAAACAGCTATCTCATAAAAAAGTATGTCAAAAAGCTGCTACTAACTTTAGAGTCGACTTTAACTTGGCCTATTGTTTTTTTTTTTTTTTTTTTTTTTTTTTTTTTTTTTTTTTTTTTTTTCAAATAAAATGTTCCAATAAAAATTGGCCTCGTTCATGAAATCCAGATACAAAGAATTCTTTTAAGGCAATAACTGAAACCTTGAACTTGTCTTACCTCATTTTTTTCGAATATTGTTTCCAGTTTTGTATTAAATTAAAAAGAAATTTTTAAGCAGCAAAAATGGGGTTAAGAATTTCTTTGAAATCTTCTTGTCACAATTTAAAAACACTTTTCTTATTATGTCTCTGTTTTTTTGTTTTTTTTTTTGTGACGTACAAACACATACAAATGTGTAGTCCAATTTACTTTGAAATAATGGCAAAATAGAGCAGAAAAATATGTTTGTGGAAAATGCAAAGGAAAGCATTTACTCGTGGATGTACGTAAAAAGGATTGGCATTGTCAAATCAATTCATTATTATATTCTGTTGTGCTGTTCGCTTCAATTTTTTTTTCTTCCATTGTACATAGATATGTACACAGTGTATGTATGTATATACACATGTATGTACATGGTCAGTTAGACGAATCCAACGCGCTGCACAGTAATTGTTAGCCTTAAGGCCATTAAAAATGAGAGTAAATAAATTGCCACTTTTGTTCACGGCGTACCAAGCTGCTCTGCATAACGTTAAAACGAGCCGATCTATGTAACTTAACAGCCACATCTCCGAGAATTGTAACACTTATGGGAAGGAGTAAGAACGATTTGATACCTCAGGCTTGGCATTGATAAAAGTATTTGTCGGAGCACCTTCGCAGAAGCGCACACTCGGCGCGTCCTTGAATAAAATGCACATGTACCGATTTACATACATACATACATACTATAGAACGAACGTTTGTGCTCGTGAACGAGTGCAAAAGTAGAGCAATGCATGTACGAGTATGTAATTTAAATAAATGAAAAAGGTGAAAGTGTTATTCTGATGGATGGATGGATGGATGGATGGATGGCTTTGCTCACGAGCATTTGACTTCTGGTGTGACTGCGGTGCAAAATTGAGCGATCGGCAATTGACATCGTTTAACGGCGCTGGCCAGCCGAGTCGACGATCGTTTGACCAGCGCAGTGCGGCGGACGCTTAATGGGTTCGCAAGTTATTGTGCCTAATTATGGTCAACTTTGGTCTTAATCCTTTGCACAGCGCAACGCCCTAGATTAGCCAGCGTCGTACAGACAATGGAGATTCGTTACACTTTCTGCCATCAACACTGAGACCGATCTACTTATGTATGTTACTTTGGACTTTACTTAGAACAATTCGGGCGCTGCATTCGCATGTCGCATTGAGTCAAGCATCGTTCCACCTAATCCTTTTAATTTCGTTGAGAAAACAGTCGACAGGCCGGCAAGGAGGAGGTTCGTTTATGTGGCTGGTTTAAGGGAAGTGCATCATCTTTTGGCATTGCCACGCCCATTAGGCTGTGTGCCAAGCACATTCTTCGGTGCGTGGCGTACGTGTGTATGTAGGTAGGTAATTTGTTTGAATTTGGGGCGTAGTGTTTGCATCCGCCGACGAGCACACCGATCGACGGGTTACGCCTGCGCGCAGAATTTTCGCAATGCCTGGAAAACTCAATCTTCTTGCTTCCTCGGCGCTGGCTGACGGCGTGCCTGACTGTTTTTGTTTTATATTAGAAAAAAAGCCTTTTACTAAATTTACAATTTAGCCGTTTGCGAAGGCTTTCCTGCCTTTGTTTGAAGCGTTTAAATCAATTCATTTTGCGTTTCCGCTTTTGGCAAAACTGTTGTAGCTGCGGTTGAGTTTTTTTGTTTTACCTTTTTTACACAGTGCATCGTGTTTTTTTTTTTTATTGGTCAACCGGGCTGCTCATTGTGAGCACTGAGTGTCCTTTTTTTTTTGCCGGTTTTGTGGTTATGCGTTAGGGTTCCACGCTTGATTTTTAGCCTTTATGGCCATATAATCACTTTGGTTGTTATATCATGTCCACAAACATATTTCCTTACTCTTGCTTTTTTATTTGATTGTAGTGGCCTAGTGCCCATAGCTCGGAGGAAAGGGTTCGGTGTCATTTTTTTTAACATTCGCTTTCTAGTCGCGTGGCCTTGGCCTTTTTTAAGCCTTTCAAACTCAGTTCTTTGCTGCGAGTAGTTAACTCTTTAAAACACCAATAAACGATAAGTATTTGTGATTCTGCGAAACCGAACTGAGCATTTTTTTAGCACTTCCAGAAACAATTTTCACTTTTTTGCAATCCGGCAAGGGGAGAGGAGTTCAATTCCTGGTACTATTTTTTACACTTTTCTCAAAGCACTTTTAAGAATTTTCTTTGTTAAATGGAAATTGCATTGCATTCTTTTCTTTTAGGGTAACTAATTTATGATAAAAAAATGCACAGCAGATATGCGCTGAGTTGTTTGGAACTCTTTTTTTTGTCATTTCGCGTCTCGATTACAGAGCATTTTTCACTAACTAGTTTGGTCTAAGTTTATAGAAGTTGAGTTGAGCTGAGGATCAGGAAAATTTTAATTTGATTAACCAATTTTCTGCAGACATTAAAAAATGTCATAAAATGACAAAATCTATGTTTTCTTAATGCAATTTACCATAACGCTTCGGTGATATTCCATAGTAATTATTGAGGATGCAGATCGTCACACAAAACAACCACACGTCACGGTTGTCATCGATGTTTCCTTAATTCGCAAACAATCCAATAAGTTGCCGAGTAACCGAAAATTAAGCGTGTGGCTACAAAAAAAAACCACCAAAAATTGTGTCGAAGCGTGGCAAAAAAGACTGAAGTCGAAAAATTTGCCTAAAAAAATAATTAGAATAAAGAATCAGAGCAATAAGAAAGCAATAAGTTCGGCAGACCGCTACTGCGGCTGCGTCCAGTTTGTCTTTTCGGCATTCGATCATTTTCGTTTTCGGCGCAATTTTATTTTTTTTTTTGTATTATAAACAAATAAAATCACCGTGAAATATGTCATACCGAATCGTCTGTCACCTTGACCTTTATGAAAGCCAACAACAGACTTTATGACGAGCGTGACGCAATATTTTCGCTTATGTTTGTATGTTCCTAAGTATTTTTGTTTTTTTTTTTTGTTTTGCTGAATGTCTGGTGGCTGTTTTAGAGGCGCTGCAACAAAAATTAGATTTCCAGTGCAACATTAAAATTGTGTGCTTGTTTGTGTGCCTGTGTGTATGTGTGCACGATGTCAACAGGGCGTAACAAACGTAAAAATTTCTGCTGCATTAAAATATGAATGATATGCATTTTTTTTGTTTATTTTCGCGGTTACCTTGAGATCCTCATATGTATGTACATAAGTATGTACGAGTATGTTGGTATGAATGTACAATTGAGAATTGTGCCTTCAGTGGGCGCAGCTATTTTAACGATGCAAATACAGTATATCCCGCTTAAATGTCTCTCAGTTAAATAATTTATATAAATAGAAAGCTATGTACTATGTTTGCAATAGAAAAAATCGGGGTGCATTAACAAAACTTTGCTATTGGTAACGTGTTTTGAAAGAGGCTTCCTTGATGTACGAGTACATTGAACAGGGCAGTCAAAGTAGGGCGGGCAAAACTAAATCCGCCAATGACATATACGAGTTAAAGTTATACTAGCTTCCAGAAGGTAAACAGTAAGCGATTGCCAATTTTCTTAAGATACCAAACTTTAGTATCCTGTAATCAAAAAATGTTTTCAACGGTGGTGAAAATAGTTTGGCAACCACAAAAATAAGTAACAAGTTTTCGTTAGTAAGTGCAAGTCAAACGAAGCCTTTAATCTTTGTGGAGCTGTAGTATTTACAATTCAAAATTAAGTTTTCGTAAAAAAAAAACTAAATATATTTAATTATTTAATTCAAACCGATCGCATTTCATTTTGATTATTTTGCAAATATTTATAGAGCAAATTATGTACATACATACCTTAATACCCGAATTCAGCCACTCAGTCGCATCTCAAGTCACAAAATAAGCTAGAGATTATTGCTTTTCCTCGATTTCACGTTTTTTTTGTCTTTTGTTTTTATTTGAACTTTCTGCTCAGCGAATGCATGAACAAAGAGATTTAGGTTCACTTACTCGACAAAAGCGACACAGAAGAAGAAACGAACGCAACTGGTAATCAGCGACGTTTAACACTCACGGCCCCCTAAAAAGTTAGCGGCGATTAAATTTAAATTAAAGTAGGCACAAAATTCAAATGAAGTGCCATTACTTCATTCTACCTTCGAGTTGGTAGGGAGGAGGCATTCAATTTCTTACATATGTATGTATGTATGTATGTATGTGCACACGTCCTTATGTATTTAACGCGATGGAAGGGTATAATCAAACGCAGGACTTGCGTTTGGAGTCTGCGCACTCGCAAATCAAACAACGCCCAGACTGACTGCCGTGTGCTGAAACATCCACTTACATACATACAAGTACAAATGAATAAATATATATATGCATATGTGCTAATATATGTACATATACCCCATCTCATAACTATAACCGCACAAAATATGATAACTTTATATTTTATTTATAAAATAAATCTTCAAGTAAAGCCATAAGAACAAACTTCAAACTTTGTTCATAAACTAAAAAAATTTATTAAATTTTCATAAAAAGTACATAGCTTTTTCCACATATTTTTTTATGCAATTCTTTCGACGTTCATAGAAGGTTGTGTTTGATTTTCTTCTTTTCGTCAAAAACAACAACAAAATATGAACATTTGAAATTTTTCCTGGTTCACCTTTAAAGCAAGAAAAATGTTTGATTGATTTATTTTTTTTTTCTACGTTTTTACAAAGTATGAATGAGGCCGTTTTTTTATTATAGAACACTTAAACTGCGTTTATGGTATAACTTTGAGACGGAGTGCATAGGTACGAGTATGTATGTATGTATGTATAGGGTAAATGAAAATAAAGCTTTCCGTCAGTTTAACGCTGGTACAAATATCCACGAATGTATGTACATATGTATGTATGTATGTATGTGAGTTAATATGTATGTGAATGATTATCGTCCGGCCAATTACACAAAAAGACGGTGTTAATTTGTTTGGCAAATGCAAATAGTGGCGATTACCAATTCGGCAAAAGGAAATGCACCGAAGCTATCATTTCTGCCACAAATCATGGTTAGATGGGCCAGCGCCGGATGTCGCGAGTAATGCAATCGCGATTCGGCCGCAAAGTTGAATGCCCATCGGAGGCTGATAGACCGACATACATAAGTACATACATATGTATGTATGTACATATGTACATAAATAATTGATGATACATTCATGACATGCGTCATCCCAATTATCAAAGTTAACGAAAAAGTATACAATTACAAGTCATAGCCATTATATGTATGTATGTATGTATGTTCCGCGCACATAAATAAATGCCGTCGAAAAATTGCATACAAACATTCATATTCACATATGTACATATGTATGTATGTATGTACATGTTTTTTTTATTTATTCAGTCTAAAAAGAACAAGCTTTTTTTATTTGGTACATACTGTACATACATATAGACTAAATGCGAGTGCAAGTAAGAAAGCTCACTTAATCTATAATTAATCAAAATGTATTTATGTAAATATATGGACATTTGCACCGGCAGGTCTACAAGGACCGAAGTATTTTTTCTTATCTTATATTACAAGTATGCAAAAGTAAATATATATAGACTCTCCTATAGCGTTAAGAATTCCTGGAAATAATAAATAAATAATTTTTTTAGGAGAGATATTTCGTTTTTACTAATGCCGCGAAAATCACTCTTAACCCTATATTTAATATAAGAAAAAATCAAAGAGTGCACAAAGCACAGTTAACGGTGGTATTTTCTTTTTAATTCATTGATCATTTAATGCCACATTTTTGCTTTTAAAATATATGTATTTCTTGTATTCCTACATTCAACTGCTTTGAAAGACGGAAATTTTTGAAAATATAATGCAAAATTAATAACAAAAGTTAAAAAAGTTTAGAGCGAATTATATTTTTTTTTGAGCGCATCAAATCACATCGCATCATGACGTTACATCGCAGCACATTAAGACATCACATCACGTCAACACATCACGTCAATTCACGTTGTATAGCATAACGTCACAGGACAAAACATAACATACATATATTATATCACATAACACGATTTAACTTCAAATTAATACGATATTTATAATAAGCAAAAATCGTGTCGTTTTTTTTTTTTTATTTCATTTGAATGGAAATGCACTCAACGAGCGCTATGAAAAGATACCCGATAGAAGGCGAGTTTACTCTGAAAACGTTTTTCCTAAACTTGAAGCTGCGAGTTTCTATAGAAATTACGTTGTAAATAAAATATATACAAAAATTTTTAATTAGTACTTTTCTATTTTAGGGGAGGTGAAGTTAATAGCTTATTTTATCCAACTCTGGATTTCTAACCAAAATTTAAAAAAAGAAATGTTTTCACTTGTCACCTTTGTGGACGCATATTTTAAGTTAATTGAGTGATTTCGACTTCGAGTTGCTGAATTTGAAGTGAAATTCAATCGAATGAAAACAATATAAAAAGCCAATGATATTAGAACCTCACACCCTCGTGAGCAATAGTTGTATGAATGGACATGAACACACACACACACACACTCACTCAAATACATTTATTCTCATACTTCGATGCACACAAACGCGAATGGATGTGCGCTGCGTGCCCCAAATGACGATGTCGGCGGTGCCGATGTCAGTGCCGCCTGCCGGCACCTGTGTTGGCGCTGATCGATTGCACGCCAGAATTTGCTTAAAGTCACGTTGAGGTGATTAGTTCCGAAATGACATTCGTATGCAAATTGGCAGCGCGTGCATTGACGAGACATTCGCCTTTGTTTACAATGTATATGTTTGTATGTATGTACGAGTTCTAATATTGTTTCTACTTTTTGTGTTAACACCTTTCAAACGTCTTCAACTTATTTGCCGTCTATTTCTTGACGCCTCGATCGCTACAGCTTTATCTCGCGATTTGCGTCTCTTATTGATTTGTTGATTTACTGCACTGAATAGCAAACAGAGTCGATTTTTGAAATCAACATGTGAAAACCGGAGTCAGCCAAGGTATGCAGAACAAAACGAGAACACATCTTAAGTGTCAGCCGAACGAAATCAAAAGTGAAGTGATGAAGCAGAGAATAATTGAAATCGACGCTTTCTTAATATCAAATGCCACTTAATTGCGATGATCATCCAAAGTGAATCGATTATAGGATGAATCATTCTGTTAACATATTTTCATCCGATTTTCCAGTTCAACATTCACTATATCTTTATGAATATTTCGGTTGATACAGTACGAGCTAGATCTGGTCAAGAGCGCAGGTGGCTGAAAGCGTGGATTTTTAAAAGAGAATATCTGGGAGCTTCGACGATGTGGATAAATAAATTGACAGGAGAGGATCGTAAGATGTCCAGAACTTGTTTGATAATTGCCCCGCCTATGTTCTCGATTGAATAGAAACCTAAAATCGCACAATTTCATATGAATGAAAATAAAATAGTGAAATATGAGAAACAATGAACTTTTATATTTTTCTCTCTTCACTAACTCTCCACTCGCTCTCGCTCATTCATGCATACAGTGAACGACTGCTTCGTCCAAAGTTGGAAAGGAGTCATTAACTTTTACTAACATTGAATGCAACGAAAGTAAAGAGCAATTTAAATTGTGCCTAAAACCATAACTTATAGCCAAATTTAAGAAGTAAAATATTCATACCCCTACTTCCCCACTTCTTGTATAGAAGAAAGTCTTGGAATTATTGTAGAAAAAATACTGAGCGAAATAAATTGGCAATAAGGAAGGTCATGAATATCAATACGAGTAGAATGAAAATAATGAATGTGATGAGATGGATGGAGAGAATGAGGAGCTAAATTAATATTTATTTGATAGGAAATTGTACTTTCTGTTCAACTTTTGCTTTTTTAATGCAAAATAAATAATGAAATTTAAACTGTTTTATGTAAAAATCCAAGCAACCTTTTTTTTTTAGTATTTTTAAAAATAATTTCATTGAACGAATTGTTCCACATCAGAAGTAACTTTAAAAAGTAAGCATTGCCATAGATTCATTGAAGTCGCGTCAATGCTGAATTTCATCTAGAAATGCATTTGTCGCTGGCTTGTGTGTTCCTACAGGGTATTTTTTAAGTTGTTATACGTGATAAGTCTGTATTCAAATATTTGTACGTCTCCTTTGAAAACACATTGCAATTAGGAGGATCGCTTATTTTCACTGAACTGAGTTGTTGCTGTACTCGCACGACTCACGACTCACCTTTCGTCTCGGCTAGAAACTGCACACACACACAGTTAATGCGACTACTATGATTTTTTATATAAATATTTGCACTACACAGCCAGTGAATCTGTTCGGCCAGACGTTGGATGCGCCCTGCATTGGTCACTTGCCACTTGATCGCGCCATTTGTAAGTGTTTATTTAACCAAGCCAAGTAAAGCCGCTCAAAAGGCATCCGGGCCAACATTGCTGGAGGTGTTCTAAGGGCTCTGACACTTGTTCAAATATTTGACAACGTCGCCTCTGTTGAAGAGTACGCGCGACAGACAAAGGATCACTACAAATGCGGATCGTGCCGATCGAGCGAAGCCGCTGATACGGTAGCGATCGCACTGTTTTTGTTACTTCTGTTGTTTTTTTTTTTGTGTTTTTTTTTTATTTTTCGTTTTGAATGCAACTCTGACGAATTGCACGATGTATGGATGCTTGCTCAACTCAATATCTGGGTGGGCTGCGACTTGCTGTTAGCACTTGCTTCATTTATTTACATTTTTTAAAGGAGTTCCTTTTACTGCGTGGACTGATTGATATTCGTTTAAATATTCATAAATTATTTTAGGCTATTTGTGATTTTTCAATTATGGCAAATAAGACAGCAATTCTTAAAACATTTCTTTCTTAAGTATCAAATGGGATGATTTTCATGATGTGGCGCGTAGTTGTAGTTCAGAAAAAAGTGCGGTTCTAAAGTTAATAGCAGCTGCTCTTACTTTAGACCCGACCAGCTTGGTTTATTGAGGCAGTTAGTCACTTTCATGACATCAGCCCTGAGGATACTTGAGAAGCTTGGCCGATATATATCCACGTTTTAATTTCGGCTTCATTAAACATCTTACAGACATATACAGATTTGGTATATTTAAGCGTTCATCCGCCTCCGAAATGAGAAAATTATGTGTCAGCGAATTATAACTTACGTCTTAGTTCCTACATCGGTGCACAAGCATGTTGTACATGTAAACAAACAGACAACCAATAATCAAAAAGAAAAAAAAAACATGTTCGTCAACAACCACCTAAGTGGTGGCTTCCCTTTTGCTTTGGTTGTAGCGACTCTCCTACTGACCGTACAACGTACGTAGCATCCTATGGCCACCACAGAAGCTGCTCGGTGTGGCTGCAACAACCGCTTTGTCAAACCAAAAAAAAAAAAATGAATGCAAAGGCGAATGCGAATGCGAAGACGCAGACGACAAAATCAACATCACGAACGGCAATTCCTGGAATTTTCAAGTCAAATCAACCACACGTATCTGGAGTGGCACGCACAAAGCGAAGACTGGCTCCAAACGTAGCACGCAAATATACCGGCAACCGGCAACCAATCGAAACGCCAACATGAGCATTTTGATTTGCTTTTACCGCGATCGTGGAACGTGTCTGTGGTCTAAGGTTACCAATTCTTAAGTTTGTTTTGTTTCGTTTCGTTTCGTCTTTTGAAATTCATTCAATGCAATGCACATTTGTGGAGTAGGTTTGATAAATCTGGATTTTAAACTCGACCCAAACCGACAAGCGGCTGTAGAGCCACTAAAGAAGAAGAAACTCAAATGTTATACAATGAGCTTCAACGAAAGCGCAAGTGATTCGGAACATGGGCGATGGGTTGATAGACGGTCAGTGAACGATGGGCGACATTTCTCTATCGTTTGATGAATAACAGTCACGCAAGCCAACGAAGGCAATACAAAATAGACTAAATACAATAGAACAAAATCTCGCACACTGGAAGCACGCGCGTTTTCCTTCAGTGGAGGATGATCAGTAAAGTATTCGGATGCTGGTCAAGCGATCGCAGCGCCCAACTGGCCGACTGGCTTTAAAGCATGACGTTTTCCTTCACGCACCTATGCGCGACCGCAAGCATCGTTTGTTGTTGGAAACTAAAAAACCGAGTTGATAGAATAGAAGGATGCTGATTTTTAATTTATACATAAATACTTTTGTATCGACTAGCACAGGAGAATGGCACACTCGCACATATCTAAGTGAGTATTTGTGGCTAGATGAGCTTAAACTCAGTGGATTGGAAACGAAATCAATGAAACCGGGCTGCCTTTGTCCGCCTAAGCGACCCTTTGTGGCACGTAATTGGTCGATTAGCTTTGTGGAGAAGGGCATACTTAGAGGCTTTGTATTAAATAGCTACACAGGCTCACAGGCTCACATGCACGCATATATGTACATATGTATGTATGTACGATAGCTCCCTAAAATCATGGTTAACTCGTTTTACGGATGCTGTCGCGCTTTGTCTGTGCATTTGTCGCAAGTCTGCGCATGTTTTTTAGCGAATTTTTTGTGAAAAAATTACAAGTTTTTGTGCAATTTTTTTTTTTCCTTTTTTTAAGTAATTCGGATGAACTGTCTGTATCGTCCAACCACCTGTGGTGTCATTGTGACACAACGAATTGATTGAACCGGTTGTCAAAGCGAAAACTCACTGGGCTGGCGAAAACGGAATGTTTTGCAACCAATTTGTGAACAAATCAGGCTAATCGGATTAGGCGGTCAGACAACGACGACCCAAGTACTTCTGCATTGTAGCTGTTGTCAGTCGAAAGGACGAAAAGGAGAGAGACCAAAAACACATCCGTTGCACTTCCAGCACCGCAGTTACCGCTATCTATGCATTTTCGGAAGAAAGCATCCCAACTTTTCTCTCTCGGAATATTGGCGCTGTGAAAGTAAGTGCCGTCAGACTTCGTAAGCAAAGATGAAAAAAGATTTCCGCTCCTGGGTAATACGAAGCAACTTGCTGCACTAATTTTTCGTAATTTTTTCCTGATCCTATTCGCATTGAAAACCTTTCTACTTTTAAATTTACTTGTTTGCTGCTTTTTCAATTCGATAATGTCCAATTTCTCATTTGCTTCGCATTTATTCTCTTCTATTGTTTGGCAGGCCGCCACTTGGCTAGTCTGGCCATAATTGGGGCGTTTGTGCTTTCGTTCATTTATTCACTCTTTTCTATACATTAAAATTTGTTTGCTTGTTTTATGATGTTTTTAATTGCTTTTTTTTTTGTTTTTTTATTTTTTTTGCGTCTGCAAGATTTTATTTTTCACTTTTTTGCCGATTTACTTCAGTCACATGAGCATGACGAATCCATTTACGCGCGTTGCCGCAATGCCAACAACAACAAATAGCGTATGCCGTCACAGCAGCCACAATGCAGAGAGGAGGCCCCCAACAGAAGTGGCAGCGCAACTAATTTCGACAACTGAGGTTGCTACGCCAAATCGTTCGCGTGGCCCACAAATATGCGCGTCCATTTGCTTGTAAGTATTTATATTTATGCCATATATTTAGATAAACATATGTACGTATGTATGTATGTATATCGATTCGAGGATAAATATCTATTAAAAAATTAAAGAAAAAAAAAACGCAACAAAATTATAAGAAAAAGCAAAAATACTGCGACACCCAGTGACCAGAGAAGATTACTCGTGTTGAGGTTTTGAAAGAGATTTCATTCGAATTTCTTACACTTTCACGAAAATTGTATGTAACAAAGAGTTCTGTGTGAGAAGATCTGTGTCTCGAACATTCGAGATCGATAAAAAGTAACAATCGAAGCGAAGTGCAGAGGAAGGGTCCAGCTGTTGAGAACTTTTGCAGTTCAAAAGATTTAGCGAAATGTTTCGATTTCTAATGACATTTTAAGGTATTTTTATTTTTTTTTTCGTTTCGATGAAAGGGTCAAAAACGTCCACAAAGTCCATTTAAATCGTGTTTTCATTGAAGGGTATAAATATTTTGCAAGCTTGCTGCTGCGTTTTCGTCTTTTTTTGTTTTTGCGTTACCGAAACGACGCGACTCAATTCGTTATGATATAATTCGATTCGACTCGTTTCGCAAGAGCATGTGTTTGTGTCGCGCTGACAACATTAAGTAATTGCAAGGGCGGGCTCGTGCGGCGGCTTTCTTTTGTCAGAATCCCAAAAAATTTACAAAGGTATTTATGTATGTGTGCTGCGCATTCCGGCGACTACTTAAAGTTGCTGAAGTTGCTTGCCGTTGCTCTTTCTTAATCCATTGTGATCGCCAAAAGCAGCGGAGGGTGCGCTTGGCAGCAGGAGCCAATGGCGGCAGCCGTACTCATCACATAACATAAGTCACCGGGTGCGCGTGCGTGCTGCGCCACAACCTGCCATCGTTACGGGTGCCTTGACCATACCGGTTCTTCCCTCAATGCGTTTGATTACCCCCTTTCCTTCTTGGATCCTGTACGCGCGCGCTGTGTGCCAAGCGGACAATTGAAGCCGCAATTCGAGGAAAAACAGAAAATGTGTTGAATCGCCGGCAGCTGTTACAACAACAGACGCATGAACGAATGAGCGGAATGAGGATTAAGATTAAAATCTGCGTCCTTATGGCGATTTGCGCTTTCTCATTACCACTTCCCCATTTACACGCATTAGGCAAGCGAATGCCAGTAATGCCAGCGCGCGTGCTTAGCGGTTGGCTGGCGGATCCAACTCGAGCGATTGCCAATATGTTCGCAATTGCTTTTTCGATTCAAGCCTTGGACTCGCAGGTATGTAGGTGGCGGGCTGCATCAGAGCGGGGCGGACTATGTCCATGGCAAATCAAGGTGCATACATACGTACAAACATAGACGAAAGTGGTGGCACACCTGCTCAACTGACGTTGTTGTAGTTGTAACGGCACGAGATCGTGACTTACCGTAGTTACTATCATACATACATACATATCTTCAAAGGTAATTTCGTAATTTTCAATTCCTGCGCGCGATTTGGAGGCCAAATGAAGGCAGCGCTTGGCGATCTGCTAGAGTGCCCTTGAACTGTGAAATCCAATCGCTTCCCCGCGTGCGTGAGGACGCTCACCATAATTTGTGGTGGTGCGAGTTGTTTGTCTCAACAGTTTGGCCGAACAGACGTAAATAACTTTAAGCGCTATTTCTTTCTTCTCAAGCTGCGAACACTTAGGCGCATGCGTGTTGTCAATAGTGGTTAAAGAAAAACTTAATAATTGGCACTTTTACTGTACATATAACTCCTGGAAATTTGGAATTATAGTCGGCTTGGCGAACGCGGTGCGTAAACCCCGACATGCAAAATTGCAAAGTCCTTATTGCCGGCGGTTGACCGCGGACGATCTGGGGAATTACTTACAGCTACCAAGCCGCTACTCTCAGCCTTGATTGGTAAGCTGACCGAGTACGACTGAACATCAACTCAGGCTCGATGTGAGGGTGCTGTATGGAAGATGATGAGGTGGAATTATCTCAGAACTATCTTCTGAGCTGTCCTGCTTTCTCAAGGCTCAGGTTCAAGAACCTCGTATACCATAGACACTACCGAGAAACTCTCTGTAGTGGACTTGGCCTTTTGCGGAACATAACGAGCACTCGGCGCTTGACAGTGGGTACCACCATGGACTATCAACATTAGTCTAAGTGAATCTCTTGTAGGCTGCCTCCTAACCTAATCAAACATGTGTGTTCATATACATAACTCAGTGTTTGTTCGAGCTTATCTTATCATTTGTTGTTTGCATTTTTATATTGTACCACAAATGAAGGGACTTACATGTTTACGCCGACTTCGAAAGGACCAAGTATTTTATGAGAAGTTTTCTCATGGCAGAAGACGTTTCCCGATTGCCAATCGAGGGGCCACCGGCTTAGATTCGAACCTGGATACTTGGTGCCATACGGAATTATAGAATGCACCGCTACACCATCGGCCATCCGCGATATCCTTTTAATATTTTCCTTCCGAAAGCTCTAGTCTCTGGCTGATCGTTAGAGTTTTCAAGAGTGGGTTTAGCAATTTGAATTAGAGAATAGTATGAGGAGAAGAATACGGATTCACAGTTACAGATTTTTTAGTAGCTCTCTTGAAACTCGGCTTGATGAACTTTGGTTTTTCGTATATTTAAGTGCTTTCGCGTTACGTCGAATATTTAGCTCGCGGAATGATTGGACCAGAATATTAGGTCCATTTATGAAACGTACTTAATCGGAATGGGTGCATTGTTGTTGTTTCTGACATGTTTGGTCGTTATTCATGCCATGTCTGTATTCCTACGGACAACTGGCCGGACAATAAGTGTCATAAATTTAGCATTAAATTAAACACCTTAACTGTGTGCGGATTTCTGTTCTGTCTGCGACTTTTCATGAGGTTCTTTAATATTATTTGTTTTTAACTTTCCAACTCATTTTGCCTCTCTCATTTTATGAGTTTTATTTCATTTTAGTTCACGATAAAAGGGGTGTGTAAAATCAGCCGCTTCTTTCTTTTATTTCAGCGATAGATTTCGATTCACTTGCATTGGCGCACAACTGGCTTGCCCACAACCGTTTGAAACCAGGGGCATTATTCTTTGGAGGGGGCCATTGCAGCGGTCCAATGCAATCAAAAATGACGTCATCTCTCATCACGAATTATCTGAGCCAATGGCTTTTCAACCATTTGCAAGCGCAAAACTGGTTCACTTTAAACGCTTCTGTTGCCTTCCAGTTAGTGCGGGGCGAGTGCGCTTTTCCTTTTCAATGCTAATTGACGTCATTGAGTACAACACCGTCAGCCAGTATAAATATTATTTTGTTTTTTTTTTTTTTGTGTTTGGCTGTCCATCTGTCTGTTCGCCTGCGTATCCAACATTGGCCTTTGTTGGCGCACGACTATTTTTAGTCTGCTATTTTAGATCTAATTTCTCACCGTTGTTGTTTGCAAGAGCTCTGTGAGCTTTCCACATTTGTTTGGGCGGTGTGCCAATGTCCATTTGAAGAATTCCTCAGCTGGAATAGCGTGTACATGAGTATGTGTGTAGGAACAGAACGGCGGGTTGCTGGCATGAATGAGAAGCGCGGCATGTGCCCCAGGAAGTCTATGGATGGATGTGTGTGAGGCGAATTTGTGAAAACTGGTTTTCCCAAAGTCCACTTGTTCGCTGTGCAAGTGCACAGTGGTCGGCACCAACATTTGCACTGGCACCAGGGGCGGATACAGCAAATAATTTTGGGCGGGGGTCCAAAAAAATATTTTTGTAGACGAAATTGATGGATGAACTGTTATATACATTTAAATTTTTCCGCTTGTAAGGTTTTGATATTTCGGGGGGAACCGGGAGGCTAGGGACCGCCGCCTCCCTCCCCCCCTGTTGCCGCTCCTGACTGGCACTAATACGAACACCTGATCGAACGTCATTGGCAAGGAATTGAAGCCAAATGGTGTTTTGGTTATGGTCCGCAAATACATACACACAACGCCCACGCACGTAAACAATTCGAATATTTGTTGAAATTTATTTTTCATTTTATTGCCAATGCCCAAATTCCTTGCGATTGGTTGGTAATCAAATGAGATTGTTTTGATGTTTTTGGAGTTATCAGATTTTATTTTCAACAATTTTTAGCGACTCTTCGTACCAAAAAAAAAATATATATATATATTTTATATCACTTCTATGTTGAGGTGATTTTCTTCTCTACATCAGTAATAAAACTTTATTTCCACCAAAAATTGGATTTATTTTTATACCCGAGCGTTCTTGTACACAAGCGTTTTATAACTTTGTTCGCATAACGGTTGTTTGTAATAGCAAACAATTATCGAGATAGATATAGACATCTATATAGTAAAATTATCAGAATAAAAATAGGAATCGATTTATCCCTGACTGTCTGCCCGTCCGTCCGTCTGTCCGTGGTTACAATAGCTTGAGTAAAAATTGAGATATCTCAATAAAATTTGTTACATTGATTGCTCTTTGGACAGGGTAGGTTGGTATGGAAAATGGTCAAGATAGGTCAATAACCACGCCCACCTCCCATATAACGGAAGTTTTTGAAAAATGCATAATCTCCGTTTTTTCGGTATCTGTTACAGCAAATTGAGCGAAATTTGGTATTTGGAGCGATTTTGAACTAAGAAAATTGGTATTTATGAAATTTTGAAAAATGGGCGTTACCACACCCACTTATGACAAATTTTCTCTATCTCAATAACAGTATTTGTTATCGTCACAAAATTTGGTGAACACATTGTCCTTGATATCACTAGCATCACCGTCAATAATTTTTGAAATCGGATCATAACCACGCCCACCTCCCATATAACGGAAATTTTGGAAAATGCAAAAAACTTCGTTTTTCAGTATTTATTGGAAGAAATTGAGTAAAGTTTAACACTAGCAGGATTTGAAACAAAGAAACGTGGTTTTTACGAAATTATGGGCACCGCCCTTGCAAAAATACACCGCGAGGGTATATAAAAATCGGTTTCGTCCGAATTTAACTTTTCTTACTTGTTTTATATTTTTTTTACTTTTTATAGGACATGCTTTTTGGCAAAAAAAATTTTATATTAGGTTCTAAAATGGCATGTGTTTTTGGAAGAAGAATACCAAAAATTATATCAAATTTCCATATGAGTTGAATAACTTCGCCAAAATTACTTTTTGTCATTCATTAATTTATTTAAGTGACCTTCATGGCAAGTTTCAGGAATGATACTTTCAAGGATTGTAGTCGAAAGTTTAAGCTTTAATTTAAGTAAATAAAAAAACATTTTTGAGTCTTTGGACACGTTTTTCTCAAAGAGTTGGAAGGAATTTTATACAGTACATACATATGTATATGGTTTCGTAAACAGCACAAATAAATCTATCAAAAATGTGTGCAGTAAAATACCAGAAGCAGTTACAACTTTTTGATGCAAAAAATTATTTAATAAACTCTTATTGAAGTTTGCAACTTTGTAATAAAATATTTATATGCATCTATGTACATAGCTTCAAAATAAATCCTATGCAATAATTTGTTTCATTTCTCCTTTAAGAAAATATAACGTTTTTCAATTGATTTCAAATAGCACGAGCTAATTAAAACATTTGACTCTATTCACAAAGTGCTAGTGTCGACGTTTTGTGGTGCGCAAGCGTGTCTGATCATAAACAAAACGCATAACAAACAAAGATACATAAATTGTTCCGCAATCAACAATGCCAAACACCTCAAAAAAATAACGAAAAAAATCAATACTTCAAAGTCCAGCTTCCAAGCGTCGAGTGATTAAAAAAATAAAAAAAAAAAACTGTTGCGAAAAATTGTTGCAACTGTGTTTGCCAACCACACAAACTCACCTCAACAGACTGGAATAACCAAAAAGTCATCATGAGGCAGCAGGAGGAAAAACTGCACGCGCCATAAAAGAAATAAAATAAAAAAATAATAATTGTAACAAAAATACAACATTGCATGAGAAGTGCGTGTCGTTAGCATAAAGAAATGCAAATTTTTCTCTGCAGCGGCTGCAGGGAAAACCGTCATACGTATGTATGTATGTATGTGTGTGTGTGTGTACTGATTCTTTGTGTTCGACGTGACACATTTGTTGAGACAGTTCCAAGAGTCGGCAGCCAAATGGCTTGACTCGGCGGGGCGGGCAGCGGTAATTTGATAATTGCGACTGACCTCATTTCTTGCAGGACATGCGAGTGGAAAAAAAGCGATAATGAAAAAATCGTTGCATGCAAAATGATGTGTCCTTGTTTTTTGTTTGTATGTTTGTTTTGGACACTTCCTCGGAATGCGTCAAATCAGCGCAGCCTTTGTTTAGCCGCCTCTCAGGGGCGTTGCGTTGTATTGCGGCCCGCCTAAATGCGTAAACGGCATAAAGAGCATCACAATCGAATGCTGAGAATACGAGAGTGACCTGAATGTTCTGAATTTTTTAACTACAACAATACTTCTTATATTTGTACGAGTATGTGTGCGATAGTGAACAGCATCGCAGCGAACCCAAACAGGTCAACTAGAAGTTGAACGCTGGTCCCAGTACCTAAAGTGGTCTGTTGTTTAGGCCGCAATGTATTGCATAATATGTATTGCATAATATGTATGTATGTATGTAGATCTTTGTGGCCATTTGTAAAAACCACTTATCTCAATTTAGCACTTTTCTTGGTGTCATATGAAATGTTGCACTGTTTTTTAAAAACAAATTTCAACGTTTTGCTGCCCTGCACACCAATTAAAGAGAATGCCTCGGCTAAAAAGTTTATAACATCAAGAATTCTTTCTATAAAAGATACAAATTGTATTTGCCTGCAAGTAAAAATGCTAAAGTCAATTAAGTGGTTCTGTCAAAAATCTCACGTAGTATTTGAATTGTTGAGTGACCTTTTTTAGTGCAGTTGCCCTTCGCTGGAATTGATCGCTGGTTGTTGGTAGGCCAACAGAGTGATAATGCAGTAACGGTCGGGGCAGAGTATGCCACCAAAAGTCGGCGCGTTGCACGCACAAATTACGTAATGTACGAGTGACAAACAACATTAAATAGAAAAAGTGACTGAAACGTGTCCTTGTCATCGCCTAGCAGGTAGTTCCTTCCAGCGAATGATTTGTGCGCCGATTTTCTCCGAAATGCCGGCAACACGCTCATACCAAATTAAATAATTTTAATTCTCCAACGAAATTAGCGATAGAAATCTATTAATTGTGAAATCGTCTCTGTGATTACACGCAACAATTCAGCGTATTTCCTTTCTTGGAATCCCCCAGTACGGCTGGCGGTTGAAGGACTAATGAACGCACTGCTTACTGCCCGACACAACTGGTCACTGAAAACGCCATTCACCAATCAATTGAAGACAGGCGTGTTGGCAATAACCGACACTTAGTGACAAATCGTAAGTGATCCCAGAATAGCAAGCGTTCGAGTACGAATTGTACATTTGTTTGCATCGAAGGTGTTAGCTTTCGACCAGTGCCTGTCAGACAAGCTTAAAAAGCTCTGGAAAAGTAATTACAAAAAAGGTAAAACAAGAATTTTGTAAATTACTACTATTAAAAATGCCAGTGGAAAGCATTGGCGTGGGAATGACTAGGGTCTGTCGAATGGCTAACCTGGGATGGGACCGAACTACTGCTGGGATGCATACATTAATATATTCACCGTACGTTCACATATGTATGTACGTCCACCGCAAAAGTAGCGAGTGAGTCTACATTTTTTTTTCGAAAAACTTCACTTTCCTGCTGTGCTCCTCGTAGCCAACGGTACTTGCACTTTTTACTTCAAACGCTCCTTTCGAATTTCAAGCGGTCAACTCATTTACTGTCTTAACGCGTTCTCATTCCTTGCCTTTAGATTTTGCAGCACTAGGGCATTCTTTTGGATGAGCAGTTCATTGTTGTATCCTGCTGAGGCATTTGTGACCGCTTGCTGAGAAAGTCTAAGGAGGCGTGCTACTCGCTTGCGGCTAGAAGAGTTTCTCGATGGATGTGCGGAGAATATCAGCTCCAAAGAACAAACAAAGTGGACAGACAGAAGTAGATATGTACATACATACATACATACATACATAGCTTTTTTTTTGACTTTGTCAGTTTTTACTCGGACAAATCAAAGAAACGCATACTAAAATTATAAACAAAATATTGAAGTTTAATGCGATATATTAAAAAAGGATTATTCACTATTAACTTTAAGTTTTACTATTTAGCTGTAACATAAATCAGTTACGACTAATTTTATGTGCATTAAATTCGTCTTTTGACTTCCTTGAATTCCTGAATAGTGTTTAATTGACTACATTTACATACATATATAGATACACTAATTAATACTAGCCGTGTAAATCTGCCATTTCATATGTTTTCATTCAATTTTTGATACATCGAAATTATTCTAGAAAGGAGCAAGTATTTGTGCCTCCTCATGTAAATTAAATTAAATACTTCGAAGCTTAGTTTATTATGTTCTACTTCTTTCTACTACTTTCCATCTCGCATTCAGCGTGCAGTTAAAAAAACGTATATAAATAGTATTTACGAATGGTGTCCCACCACCCTTTCCTTTTTTGTTTATCATAAACGCGAAACAATGAAATTAACATTCGACAGCTTCTGGATGGTTCTACAAGAGAGTCTCTGTGACACACACTTGGTATTGAAGGAACCGACAGCGACAACAATAGCAACATATGTATGTGTGAACATACTTAAATTTATACAAATGTCTCAGTTAAAAACAAAAAATATTCTAAATAGTGAATAACACAATCGACGCGAATGAGTGCAATGAAGCAGAAATTGACTGCGAACTTAAGGGGGTCCACTACTCTTACGGTTTAAAAAAATCGATTTTTTTGATATTTAATTTAATTTTATATGTATCCAAGAATACGCCACAGAGAGAATTTCATAGAAATCACCTTCCTTTGCACGCCTTTGGGCTCCGTAATGTACCCGTCTCCATCTAGTTATATACCGTAATTTATCTTTAAACCCGTTTTAATAAAAGTATTGGGTCTATTTCAAAATTTTTTTTTATTGAATTATTCGGTAAACATACCGCTATGTTTCCCGAATACGATTTGCAAAATTCTATTTTTAGTATAATATGTCAAAAAATTACGTGAAAATTTAAAATTTTCAAAAATCGTTGCATAAATTTTACAATTTACAAAATAAAAATATTCTGTATCGGGAAAACATAGCCAACGTAACTGTAATTATAAAGAATATTTAAATTCTGATTACAGATTACCCAACTGGCCAGAATTTTACTTAAGCCGGAGTCCGGACCCATGCAGTTACAACATCAATGTAGTCAATGACGTTTCAAGGTCGACAATGTTGTTTTTGAGGTATTCCATAGAAAAATTTTAAAGTCAAAATATGTACCTTTAAAATAAAATAAAAAATTATTGAATCCATTTAGTAGATCTTTCGCAATTTATTTTAAAAAAAACCGCTCTATTTTAGGCCTTGGAAGTTGAGGACCCTCTTAAAGAAGCGAATGGAAGTTTTGACTTTGACTCAAGTTTTTTTCGTTACACTCGTGTCCATTTTCTGAATGCATTGTAAACTTGTTGCTAAATGGCTGAAGGAGGAATGGTGGATGATGGCTAGTCAAAGTCTTTGTGTTATATGTTTACCTTTTTGTAATGAAAATTTTCTTAAGGCAAAAAAGCTTCAAGCTTTTATAATTCGTTGTACAAAGACCCACTGTGATTTCCTCTTAAACTTCTAGTAGGACAGCGCTTAATCAAGTCAATAAGTAAATTATGTCCACTTAAAATACACGAAGACAATTTGCTAATTGCCTTAATTAAGTTTTTGTCTGTACGTCGCTTAATAGTTTTGTTGTACAATAATTAACAGTAGTATGTTATCTTTTAAAAACTACTTTGCAAAACAGATTGATTTAAAAATAAAAACATTTTTTTTTCATAATACCTGATTTTACAAAAATCTTTCTCAAATTACTGCAAAAAATAAAAGAAATAATAAAAAAAAAAATAAAAGATGTGAGTTGATTTAAGCAAACCGGGAAAAGTTTGAGTGATTTAAAAAATTTCGAAATTGCCTTTTACTTTACGTACAAATTCACAGTCATAACTTTATTTTGAAAAATTACATAAATCCATTTTCCATGGATACCTCTTATTAAATGTTTACTGCAAACCAAACGTGTGTTGTATGTCATAATGCGATCATTATACTACCTTTGATAACTTGGCAAGGACGGTAAATTCAAAATCGTGCTGTAGCTTCAAATATAATATGGGAAAATATTTTAGCTAAAAACTTCAAAAAAAAAACCCAAAAAAAACTTAAAAAATCAGTTGTCGTGTGTAAACTGACGGAGCAACTTCAAAAGGCCATCGAGAAGGTTGCGACAAAAAATATTGACGTGTATAAACCAGTGTACATAAAAATATTTATAGCTATGTAGTTCGAATTTGATAACATAAATGGTCAATCAATAAAATTTGTATATTTTCCATAAAGAGACCAAATGCTTTCATTCATTTCATTCAAACAATGGTGGTCTTAATATCCATCCGACGTAAATGAAACTTTTCAAATCGAGTGTGAAAACTCAAATGTCATTAGGTACTTATCTAACCTTTTATTATTAAATCAAGTTTCTAGTTCAACGTACAGGCGTATTTACTGAAGTGTTAAGCATTTTCTTGGTATACCTTTACATTTTAGAAAATGCTACACTTTTTGTTATGAAACAGTCGCCAGAGGACGCTGTAAGCGTGATGGTTGCTACCTTAGCTGATCCAACACTTTTTAAACAAAGAATGTAAAAAATGGCAGATCGATTTATGGATTTATGTTCTTGGTTGGAGGCGAAAATCTCTTATACATTGCATGCAAGAACTTGCAAGTGGAGAAAACAGCGCTTTGAAAACATTTGCCAAATTTTTTACGAAGTAAACCACTGGTCAAGTAAAATGTTTGAAAAAATACAAAGCCGTATCGAGCAATAGCAGCTCGTTAGAAAAAGATTTGTATTTATTCTTATTGTGAAAGTACGATATGCAAATTGAAATCTTTAAAGACTTATTCAAGAGTTTTCAATTTTTTGAGACGTGACGCCCTTCCAGCAATCACACAGCATGTTTGGAAATATAAAAAGGGCCATACGATTATTTCGTGCATTTTTAAAGCAGGTCCTTGGCCCTTCCCGCTACACGAAGCCGAATTGCAGCAACAAAGCCAAATTTGTGGTTGTCATTAATCAAAATCATATTATCTCACCTTCGTCCAATGCGAATGTAGTTAGCGTAATTATGGGTTAGCCAAACACCATCAGGCTCAATCCCTCCACTCAATTTGCAGACAACTCAAATAAACAAGCAAGCAAGCAAATATTTATCTTTTCGGTTGTAGTAAGCGCCTGAAGATCGGGCCGAAATGGCAACATTTGGCATGTGTGCATCAATCCAATTATCCAATAACTGCAATTGGATGGATACAAATTTCGATTGCTAACACACCTACAGACGTATGTACATACATACATCCATATACAAACGTTCATCAAACAAGTGGAGGCTGTAAAAGTTGGCAGATAGCAAACACTTTAATGTTCATCACCTCGGCAACCTAATTGCGATGGACATTTCTCGGAGCGACCTGTGAAGATATAAATATCTCTGTACAACTGAAATTTCAATCCTCCACGGGCTGAGTGCTGCACACGACCCTGCGCTAGCAATTTACATTTCAAAAATATGACCAGCACTTGTACTTGAGTATGAGTGAATTTCATGTTTTTTTTTTATAAAAAAAAAAAAAATATCTCATCCGCACTTTAGTTTAACAAAGTATTTTATATAGGTAAATATTCGTCTTATTTTAAATTATAATTTATCGTTTTTTGTTCTCAATCTAAAGTTTATAACAACACTAAAATTACAATATAAGATAAGTATGTATAGTATATCTTTTTTTCATTAAAAATTTCCAAGGTACCTATTGTAAATTTCTATTATCACAATCAAGACACTTAGTTGGCGAAAATTGGAATAGCTCAGCTATTTGTTCCTAGTGGTCCTCTATTTTATACTTTTGTAGATCAACCTTTGTGTTTCGGCTCCATCTGTTTTGGCTAGCTTTCCTATCTCCTACATCATATAGTATGTCTAAGGTTTTGGTCACAGCGCATTTACAAAGCTTTTTTATTACATCTAGTTTCGCATTGGACAATGCCTAAACGTCCCCATGGTTTGGCCCACAATCAATATTCCAAAAGGTCCTTGAGTGTTTTCGGCGTGTACACATTGATGATGGCATCCCAGCCACAGTCTGCGAGCTCATGTGGCCTGCCAGCATTCCAATCTAATCCGCACACGAATTCCGTGTGATTAACATTGACTTCCATAGCGTCTAAGGACTGATTGAAATCCCATATTCTGCAGAACATAAGTGAAGGTTAGCTTCAATTTCACAAAAATGTATGTATGTATGTATGTATGTATGTAAGAAGGTGTATTTAAACCTTGTGGTGAAATCGTAATTCGCCGTTGCTACCACCGATGACATTGTCGGCGAACAAGCCAATCGCCGCACCGCAAACTCTCCGGAATACAGTTGGAATATGTGATGCCGCAAGTTGCGCAAATCCCACGCGCGTACCAGTCCATCCGAGCCGCCGGTCATCAGGATGTTCCGATCGAAATGGCTCCAGTCGCAGGCGAGCACTTCGCCGTTGTGCGCCGCCTCGATGCTCATCAGTGGTTTACCTGAAAATTCAAGAGCAGAATTCCATAAGTTTAAGCAACCATCTGTACTTACGCTTGCGAAGAGATTCGCGATGAGCGGCGAGAATTTTGCACAGTAGATTAGGTCGCTGTGTCCGGTGAATGTGGCCATCGAGTTCTGGCGATGGCAATCCCACAATTTGATGGTGCCATCCCAACTGGCCGACAATAGCTGATGACAGTTCCACTGTTCGCCCCAGTTGATGCTGTACACCTCGTTTTTGTGCTCCTGCAAGCAAATCAGTGGTTGAGTAGTCGCCTTCAGCGTCGTCTGCGAATCGATGCTTTCGTCTAGTCCACCCCAGATTTGCAATGATCCATCGCCAGAAGCCGTTGCCGCTATATTATCTGCATATGGACACCAAGCCTGCAAGAGGAAGTCAAAGTGAAGACTTTTTGCCGAAAAATTTAGAATATCAATGCGATCTTACCACGTCGAAAAGTCCATCAGACCACTCCATGCGACCAAGCTCCGTCAGGCCTTTGCCCCCCACCGGCGGCAACTCTAGCAGATACAATGTGCCACCACCCGCAAGACCATAAAGCTGGCTTGTGGCCAACAATAAGTGGTTTGGCTGAAAGGGCGAAAAGCACACACTGTAGCCATGGCGATCAGGAGTGGAACACGAGTGCATTTCTCTGGAGTAATGTGCGTTAGATGGAGATCAATTTCTAAAAAAAAGACAATGTATGGACATAAGAACTGTTCAATTGTTACATTTGTATATCTGCTTATAAATTATCAGTGGGAAATGAGTAATTAAAGAATGTTTTGTGATGTGAAATTAAATTTTGATTCAGTAAGTAGCAAAGAGCAACGTAAGAAGCGGAAGTGGCCGAACGGATACGTGGTGCTTCCTGCAACTAAGTTGCTTGCGGGTTCGAGTCACGACCGAGCTGTAAATTATGTTTATAAAAAAAAAAGCGACATCCGTTACAGTACTTTCCTATAAATCGCTAGAGCGGAATTTTTTCATCATTTTGTTTATAATGAAGAGGGGCTGGGCTATCCATTCTTTTTTTCATTCCCTTTCCGCTTAGGTTAGTACGTGCACAAACACACAAATGTATAAATCAAAATATATAGCTTCCGGCGATCAGCAAATACACGAACCCGGCGTAAGGTGATGCCTTTCTATGAAATGAAGCCTAAAAGCATGCTCTTTTGCAAAAGGTTACCAAGCGGAAGTAGGCGAAGGAGAAACTTCTTTTCAAACTGCTGACAATTTTTGTGCTTTCGTATTTTCTTTCAGCAGCGTAGAAAAGGTACAGGAATGCAATATAGAAAGTTTGCGCAGAAACCAAACCGATTAAGTGTGCGCTAGTATAACAGTTTTATTTTTCTTTCGCATGATAAAGTGGTTCACGTATATACTTGTACATAAACGAACAGTCGTGTGTTCAAATTAACAATACTGCATATGCACATATGTTACATACATACATACATATATGTATGTACATACATACATAAGCATTTAGCCGAGCATTAGTTTTTATATACAACGTTCATACCGGTTTCATCGAATACACATCACTTCAAAAGACGTATAAACTGATTTTGAACACGCCTTGAAATGCTTCAGTGAATTCACTCACACACACTCACTTTCAAATCGGTACTTTATTTCTCGCTTCGGTTAGAAGGAGCATATAAACGACTACATTTAACGATGCGAAATTCAAATCAGCTGTTAAGCTTACAATACGGTTTCGCTGGGCACGCTTTAAAGTCAAATGTATAAACAGAAACAAATAAATAAAGTGTATTAAGTCGAATACGATCTCGGATAATGCTTCGTATTAACAAGTTAATAGAATCTATAATAGTAGATGGAAAAAGGTTTCATATACAAAAATCCAAGTTGCACACCATCAACCCATCAACCCATCGAGGATGCAATGATGCACATATTATATTATTTAACATAGCAGAAGACACACTGATGCTTTGGTTTGATGCATTTCCGAAAGCGGCCACACATCATCCGCTAAATGTCATATTACCAAAGAACATAAATGTATAAGAAGGGAAAACACGTCACTTTAAGCAACGAGTGAATCTCCAGGGGCATGCTTTCTTACTCTAGCCAATCAAAAAATTAATTTGAGCAAAAGAGAAAGCATGCCCCTGGAGATTCACTCGTTGCTTAAAGTGACGTGTTGTCCCTTCTTATACATTTATGTTCTTTGATATTACTGCGTTCATACTGCATTTCAATTGCAGCTTTTGCAAAAATTTGTGTGTACACTACAAAACTTAAGCCTCAAAGTAGGCAAGTAGCACAGTTAGTCGTAGTGCCAAGGTTGCTTCTATTATTTGAATTGTAAATGAAGAATTTACGGCCGTTTACAAGGCAATTGCAACTCTTTGGTGAACATTATTCAATAGCTTTAATGACAGTATACGTAAGTATGTACATACGTAAATAAATAAGAATGAAAAATGTTATAACATCAATATCGATCGTAATCCAAATAACACGATAATATATATGGTCTCCAAAAAAGGCAATCGAAGTTCTGAATAGACACAAATTGGAGGGAAAAGCTCGGCCAAAATCAAAAACTTTTCCACAAAACTTTAAATGTTTTGAAGGAAATTCAAAAAAAACACAACCATAAATTATAAAACTTAAAAAAAATGTACGAGCTAAAAATTATAGTTAAGTTTTAAGTATGAAAGAAATTGGGGGCAAAAGGTTTGAAATTAAAAAATCTTAAATTTGACATACATACATTTGAATGTATATTTAAAGTTAATTTTTTTTTTTTTTGATTTTCTACAAAGACTAAAACTTGCGATTATAAAGCTTTTTGTAGAGACTGAATTGTATTTTAATTGAAAAATAGTAGAAATTAAATTAAAGAAAAGTAAAATGTCAATATGTCATCAATTCATCGCGCGCATTAAGTGAGCGATTAAATTCGACAAATCGTAAATTTCAAAGCCACAAACAAAACAAAAAACACCAAAAGACACGTTTTTCTAGTTTTTCACACTCTTTAAAATTATAATTTTTAAAGTTAAATGTTATGAAAGTATGATTTTATTTACATATACATATAAAAAAATTAATTTACAAAATAACGTACATAAGTGATTGCGGTAAAATTTAAGAATTTTTAATTAACATGCAGATATTTTTGCCACTCACTGTAGGGTCATATGTGCGAGTATTTATGTTTGTGCTTAGGTGTTTGCTACGAATTCGAAATCCAAAAGCATATTCGAAGTTGAAATAATAAATTTCGACTGCATATTTGTGTACTAATATGTATGTATGTATGTGTGTATGTATGTATGTACTCGTATGTAAATTGTAACGACTTTTGTTCGAGCACTCTTGTGTATTTGAAATGTTTAACTAATTGAGAACCACACGCGTTTACAGCAAAGTCCAAGTTATTATTGATTTTCTTATTCTATGTTTATAACCACCTCATTTATTATGGCTTCCGCACGGACAGTTAGCGCAGAAAGCAATGGAAAGTGGATGAAACAATGCAATTTAGCATTAAAACATACGTAGAGCGAGCACATTAGAAAAAAGTATGTGCAAAAAGCAATTTAAAATGAAACTTAGTCACGTGTTTCCAATTTGAATGTAATGAGGCTTGGAAATGTTGAAATACAGCCGGAAAGCTGTCAAATGGAAAGTGATTGGTTATTTTAAAATATAGTATATTCGAAATGAATTTGCCTACTTTACACAGTTACGAAGTGATTATGAACAACGCGAAAAAGCGCTGCCCCAGAGGAATAGATACTTTCATACATATATACATATGTAGGTACATACATACATACATACACATACACACATACAATTGAATATTGCGCAGTTAGGATGAGCTTACGTTCCCAAGCGTAGGTGGCAAATGCAGGCGAATCGTAGTAATGTAGTAGTACTAATGCCCCGTTATATCCGCTCTACGCCCACATACGCTCCGTTTCGTATTAGATAAGAGAAGTGCACTCTGCACCGTTGCTTCTGACCTTGCGTGAGGTCTCGCAAAATGTTAATGTCACTCGATAGCAATCGACACTTATGCAACGAATATAATCGCACATCGCTGCCACTACACACACACCACACACACCACACACACACACATAGATTGACGTACGAAAATCCACCCCCATTTCGATTTCATTCCGCATTTGATATCGGACAACGGCATCTCCATGGCCGGCCGCTGGAATGTTAGCATAACGGTAAACGTAATGAGAAAATCCATTTAGTTGAAAAGCAATCGTGCGCCACGTCCAACGCCCCCCTCCCCCCCCAAAGGTTGGGGTGCAAAGCAAAGGTATAAAAGAAGGTGCACGCAGTCGCTAAGCAAGCATTGGCCTTAAGACGCGCGCGAACACTACAACCCCAACAAACTATAAGTCAGCACAGAGTTCGAGGTATAGAGAAATCCGCAAAATCGCAAGGATATTCGAGAGTTCGTACATTTGACTGCAGATAGATTTTGAGAGGCATCCAAGCATGGTTGTATCGGTTAAGGTATTCAAGAAAGCCACACCCAATGGCAAGGTGACATTCTACTTGGGTCGACGTGACTTCATCGACCATTTGGACTACTGCGATCCTGTGGATGGTGTGATTGTGGTCGATCCCGATTATCTGAAGAATCGTCGCGTTTACGGACAGCTTGTCACCACATATCGCTATGGCCGTGAAGAGGATGAGGTCATGGGCGTTAAGTTCTCAAAGGAACTGATCTTGTGCCGTGAACAAATCGTTCCCATGACTAACAGCAACATGGAAATGACGCCGATGCAGGAGAAGCTTGTGCGCAAGTTGGGCAGCAACGCACATCCTTTCACCTTCCACTTCCCACCCAGTTCACCGAGCTCAGTGACACTGCAGCAGGAGGGCGACGACATGGGCAAGCCACTGGGCATTGAATATACCATTCGTGCTTATGTGGCAGATTCGGAGGACGATCGCCAACACAAGCGTAGCATGGTCAGTTTGGTGATCAAGAAGCTGCAATACGCACCACCGACACGCGGCCAGCGTTTGCCTAGCTCGTTGGTCAGCAAGGGCTTCACATTCTCCAATGGCAAAATTAGTTTAGAAGTGACACTCGACCGCGAGATTTACTACCATGGCGAGAAAGTGGCAGCTACCGTGCAGATTAGCAACAACTCGAAGAAGTCCGTGAAGAATATCAAATGCTTCATTGTACAACACACAGAGATCACTATGGTGAATGCACAGTTCAGCAAACATGTGGCACAGCTGGAGACAAAGGAGGGCTGCCCCATAACACCAGGCGCGAATCTCTCCAAGACATTCTACCTAATTCCGTTGGCAGCGAACAACAAGGACCGTCATGGTGAGTAACTTAGGATCCGTGAGCACAAAACTCGAATGTCGGCATTTCTTAACTAAACACCTCACCAGGTATTGCACTCGATGGCCACTTGAAGGACGAGGACGTGAATCTAGCCTCCTCGACGTTGGTGCAGGATGGTAAATCGACCGGTGACGCTTGCGGTATTGTGATCTCCTATTCAGTGCGAATCAAGCTCAACTGCGGCACTTTGGGCGGCGAAATGCAGACGGATGTGCCCTTCAAGCTGCTGCAACCAGCACCTGGTAAGTGACTGCACACACTTTTCCATGCAATCAGAACTCTTATCCGTCGCCACATTTAGGCTCCGTCGAAAAGAAGCGCTCCAATGCCATGAAGAAAATGAAGTCGATCGAGCAGCACCGCAATGTGAAGGGCTACTACCAGGATGACGATGACAATATTGTTTTCGAAGACTTTGCCAAAATGCGTATGAACAATGTCAACATGGACGATTAGGCGCCGCAGATTCTGCAGCGTGTTTGTGGGCGACATTGGCCGCCCAAGAACCGGTTAACCTCGAGCGACTTCGACTCGAGGACGTATGTGATATTTCTATTGGACACTGACGGAAGGAAGTACGAAAGTATTTTGTTGCAGCAACAGTCATTTCGGCATCGCGTCTCATCAGCAGCGGCACTAAACCTAATCCTTTATAAATTATTATTGTCTACTTTTGTATTTGTGTGTGTAGGCGAAGCAATATTCCCAATCAATTACATTCACAAATACCTGTATGGTGCGAGTACTTATTGGCACCACTGTTAATAAATAAAAATGTTGATCTGTGAACGAAGAAAGCGTTAGCGAGGAACTTACTTGATACAAAGCACACGACACGATTTGAGATTTGAGAACTACTAAGTTTATAAATTAGTTTATTTTTTTTGGTAAGCGTATTTGAAGTGTTTTCGAAGCCGATTGGAATGTGTGATGCATCCGTTCGGTTTGTTGCAAGTTTCAAATGCGACTGTTGCAAGCACGACGTGGCCAGCAGCGAGGCTGTCTAAGCGTTACGCGCCACGCTGCCGAATATACACACCATACAATCGGTAGCGATGCCATCGAATAAGGGTTGACTTGGATGCGTTTGTGTGTGTGTGTGTGTATTTGTCTTTGGGTTCATGTAAGTTTGCAAAATTAACCCTTCATTGTTTGCTTTTTATACGTCTTACATTCCTACAAGTCGGACGAAATTTTCCACCCTTAACTGCAGCCTTCGCCTTTAACCTCACACATACAGATGCACGTACATTGAATTGCATCCCATTGACCAATCAACGCTCAGCAACCCCTTTTGGCCGCAGCATTACGATTGGCGACTCAGCCACCATTTCTAACTGTGTAAATTCCAAAGCTGACCCTCTGCCCTAACGGTCAGCCGCATTTCATCCAAAAATGTATGTGCTGTGTGCTTAAATGCGAAGACCATAATTATCGACCTTTTAAACTTGTTGAAATGTCCGTTACTTATGCAAATTAGGAGTCATCTTCTTCTTCTTCTTTCGATTATTATTGCAAACCAGCTGTGCCTTATTCGCAGATGTTTAGGGATTCGCAAAATGCCCGCTGACTTCCTGATGGCCAAGTTACAAATGCTTCGAATAGTTTGCTTTCAACTGGGAAAGGTGATGGTAGTGGTGACATTTGCCAAAAAATTAAGGAGTTGTGTTGAAAGTGCGGCTTGTTGTAAAAGTGTTTATTCCCAGTTATCTGACCTGCGGGGTCACGAACCAGGAGAGAATGTGATCAAAGCAACAACAACTCTCAGCTCCTGAGTTGCATGTGTACCCGTAAATAAGAAGGCAGTAGCTTCGATGTGAAAAGAATATGCTTGGCAATTTTGTGGAGTTACTGCGTTACGGCAATGCTTGACTTGTTTTCATTCTTAGATTGCTACTAAGTAAAAGCAAACAGATACAGACAGATGTATGTATGTATGTATGTACATGCACGCATATAGGAATTAGTTAGCACATAAATGATGATTGCCATTTGTAAGATGATTGCCGATGAAGGCGTGAGTGAATACCAAAGTTATAAAGTCAAAAGTGATGCGAACATAACGCCATCAATTTATTGGAGTTTCAAATATTAAAAGGCTAAGCAGCAACACAAACTAACTGCCCAAAGAGCTTCACTCGCTACTGCACTTTGTGTTGTGTGACCGCAGTAAATTTTCAATTTCTTAGCTGCACAATCGACATGAAATTACTTTTGAATTGGTTGTCGATGACTGGCCATTTCTCATTTGACTTTCTTGTTCGAAATGTTTGTTAAATGGCGGATGGCTAAAAAAATAGCAGAAATGTAAGAAGTTGGGGAAGGCGCAGGCGCAGAGCCGCCACACTTCAATGGTCTTCTGTGGCAATCGGCAAACTTCCGCCTCAAAGGGCTCTCGGTTATGTGACTGTGGCTATAAATGCGACTGTGAGCATCAAGCAACAGAGTTGTGTGCTACCGAAAGTCGCCAATGTGTGGTTGGTGTGAATTGTCACTGAGTTCGAAATGGGAGCTAGAAAGTGCAGCGCTATCAAAATCATTTTGTCCGCACTAAGTATTCTTTATCCTTCGTTCGCTTACTGTGCCGCTCAGCAAACATTCGCAGTACGCGATGCTCGGATTCGTCATCGTGGCGTACTCAATGCAAGGGATCAGTTCGTTGGCAACGATCCAATTTCGGCACCTAACGCTACGGCGCTGCTACAACAGTTCCCAACTCGCGGTTACTCCTTGCCACGGCATACCACACCTCCTGAGGTGGCCAAGTACCGCAACCTAGGCAACTACTATCAGGCCATACCGCTGAATACACCACTGACGATGTTGGCGCCACCCGTGCCTCCCTTCAAAATCGAACATAAACGCCATTTAGAGCATTCTACGCCAGTGCGCTTCGATCACCAGGTTGTGCACTTGCAGGTCCCCGTCGCAGCACCGGACATCCGCACACGGCGCTACACAAATTCGAGCTCCATCGCCGCACGAGCGCTAAACCAGCTGTACGATGGCCAAATTGACCAAGGAACGAATTCCGCGGCAATGGAAACACAACCACCAACTGCAGACGCTCAAGAAACGTTGCGCGAAAATGCGCAAAATGAGGCAAAGCCAACAACAATTAAGAAGACACAGTCATTTCAGTAAGCGTTTTTTTTTGTGTATACCTTAATGTTAGTTGAATATAAACAGTTTTGGGAAGCTTTCAATATTTAATCGTAATAACTTGATTTATCTTCGTTTGTGGAGAAATGAAAGGGGTACCTCTAAGTAAAAAAAAAAAACATTTAATGAGTTTTAGAGTGCTTATAAATAGTTTCCGTTTAGAGTCCATAGCTTTTCATGTAGTCTATGGATTGTGCTAAGCCTACTAAACTCGATTTTTTATGTAACATTAAAAATGCAATGAATGAAGAATTGTGACAGCTGAAATCCCGGTGCTTGATACGAAAATCAAACTGATAGATGTCACACTTAGAGAGTAATTGACTTTACACTCGTTTTAATTAACAACTTAAGGTTAGTAGCTTTGATTTAAAGTTAAACTCGCCATGAATGTATCCAATATAAAATCGAAATTTGAATTTGTTTTGTTAGCAGCTTTAAGTGGTGGCGAGAATAAGGGAGTTTATACAAAGTAGATACAAATGTATGTAATTAAAATAAATAAATTAATTCAAATAAATAATTTCTAAAATTAACAGCGACATCTATATGCGCTTTGGCGAGCCACACCAGCTGAGCTTCGGACATGTCGAATTCAAGCCACAAAAGTATTTTGAAAAACGTTTCGAGTCGCTGAACAATGCAAACGGCCATCGTCATCGTGGAGAGGTGAGTATGAGTATGAGTGCTGCACCCTCCCCCCTGAATCGCCTGAATCGCCTGAATCGCTTGTCATCTCGCGTGACTTTGGCATATTCAAATTTCATTTCTACATGCGCGCAATCGTACATTGGTATTTCAATGAAACTGCACTCCTCTTTCTAGATTGTATGGACCGATGCAACGGGCGGTTACGGTGAGCACCGTTGGGATTTAACGTAGGGAAAACTTCGCTGTGGCGCCACTGGAACGTGACTTAACACAATTCTTAAGCATTTGTACTCGCACTTTTAAAGTGTCTTAGATGTGTAAATCTTTAGGTAAGCTTGTGCATATTAATATAGAGTATACATACAAACATATGTACATACATATATGTATGTATGTTAGATATGAGTAAGCAGACTTTGCTGTATTTGATTGTAGCAATGGAAAATGCAATGCAATGCAAAAACGAAAACAAAATCAGAATAATTTTTTCGACCGCATTTGGGAATTGTTTGGCTCATTTGCATTCGAATCTCAGATTGTGGCGCCTTTGAAGGGCTTACGAATGGTAGGGCATTAGCGGTGGACGGAAGGGGTAAGCAATAATGGAAGTGAGACTGTAAATACTCGTACAGATCACTTCTGCTGTTGCTTTATTTTGTTTCTCACGCCAAAAGTGGTCAGTCGAGTTTTGCGTTGGTAAAAGGTCAATTCGGGTGGATGAATGGCCGCCGTGGCGAGCCAGCCAAATACCCAGAATAACTAGGGACACTAAAAATCGGCAAACCAGTTTTTGGAATCATTTGGAATCTTTAAGGAGATGCGCACAGTTGACATTAGTGCGAAGGCCTGCAATGGATATGCAAATGAGCGCAAGTCCTGGCTTTAAGGGTTGCTGGCGCCTCTTCATACCTGTGCGCAAGAATTTGTAACTTTTGTAAAAGTGTTGTAAGTGTCTTGCCCTCATTACAATTCGTGCATTGGGGGTTGTTGTCCTTTAGCGCGGCACTGCGCTGTCCGATCGAAATTTGCATAACACACTAACAGCAACAACAACGTAAGTATGTACACTGTACATGTGTCACTTTGTTGTGTGTCCACTTTGTTGTCATCTGCATATGACAGTTTTGTCCAGACGTGAGGGACATGCGCCGACAAAACTATTCCAATAAAATTGTCTCATTGTACGCCACACGACACTCTGACATTCGTCCATCAAAATCAATAATATTTGGGCGCAAGTTAATGAGAGACTTTTCGGCAGTGGCCATATGCGCTGACGTGGCGTGGCGGCCGTGATGTACGTGGCTTCCTTGCACAGCGCTTACCCTCTACCGGCGATTCATTAGCTGTTTGCTTGTTTGCTGCGGCAAATGAAGTAGCCTTTGGCCAGAACCGGTTTACAAGCGAGCAGCTTTTGCGGCGAATGACCCTCGGTGCGAAGTGCTGATAAGACAGCACAGCACAGCAGCGGAAACCCTTTTCACATCAGCACATTCTCAGGCGTTCGGTTGCGCGTGTCCTTCTTGAAAGGACAACGCTGGTGTTTATCTACAACCCGGTTGATTGTTATTGTTGTGCGCATTTGTTTAGTTAGTTCTCAATGTGTTCGGACTTAATTTATGCGCTGAGAAGCTTCGTGTGATTGTCTTGTCTGATCTGAACCGGTTTGACCGGTCCGGCCTGAGACGGTGACCACGTTTGGCATTTGGGAACATTGGCTCGGCTCATCGGTTGATTCGACATGTCGATGTACATACATACGTACGTAGGTATGTTAATATATATTTGTAAGTTTGCATGGTGTGAGAAATTTCTCTGCTTGACTTCTTTACTTCATTTTAGACTCACCTCTTGCGCGTCTTTGGGGGAGCATTCGCAATAAATCAAGCGTCAGAGTGATTATGTTTGTTGTATTTATTTCGATTGAAAACTCTATATGCACTTAAATTTACAATTGGTACATTTATAATATAATGTTGGAGCAAAGGATGATTCAAATATATGTTTGTATAATCTATGATGAAATATGAAAATATGTAAGTGTTTTGTCGCACCGAACACAACAGGTAGCGGTCGCATCCGGATCGTCGCTGCAATACAGTCAATAAGACCACCAAACTCGACTCTATTCTCGACTGCGCGCAGCAATTTGTGTGTTTCTCCGCTCGTCCCAGTGCATTCCTCTGGAGCACATCTACTGCTGGTATTGCTGTGGGTGGTGGTACTGCTGGGGCTGATGGTATTGCTGTGACGGCTTCAGCGCGTAGTCCTGCGATTTGTGGGTTTGGCGCAGCAACTGCTGGGGCGCCGGCGTTGGTATTTTCACGACAATGTCTGTGGGCTCGCGAATGACTTCGGCCTTGAAGCCTTCCTTCGGATCGGCTGTGTACTTCACCGTGCGTATGAACCCATCGGAATCGACCACCGAATAGCTGCCTTTTATCACCGCACCATCACGCACCTCCTTGCGATTCTGATAGTTGGTGAACTCATCGTCCTTCACATCGAAACCAAATTGGTAGGAAGAATTTTGCTGAAAATTTCAAAATGAGAAAACAAAAACGCATCAATCTTTGATATTCAAAAATGTTTATTGCTGCGACAGTATGTATGTAGGTATTCAATAAGCAAGCACTCGTTTGCTTGCTAATATTTTTTTGGTAAATAAATAGCTCAACTGTTTGTGCCTGCAATTCGCTGTTGGGCGTGCGCATACGCGCTTGATATCTAACGTAATTAATCGCTAAGTTTGCATGCGGTGTGCGTGCGCTGCTTGCAAGTGTGTCCCAGACTGAAGTTGAGAAATCGGCGCAAACCCGCCCAGCATTTGGTTGCGTCATTGGACGCCAAGCGCTTGCGCCATGTGCGAGCCACTACATTTGCGTGCGTGTGTCTGGGCTGGCGGTGGTGGGCCGCAGCGTGCACCGAAACCACCAGAACGAGCCGAGCGGCTATGGCCAATCGTCTGGGCGAGTGTGTTGACTGGAGTGGCTGGTATGTAAACGGACTGACCCCGCTCTATCCGTGCCGCCCGGCTGGGTGCCTGAGACACTCGGTCGCATTTACAAACAGTGTGTGCAGGTCGTTGCGCGAGCGCGCGCTTGCTTGTATGTGTGTGTGTGTGTGTGTGTATTTGTGTGTGCAAAGAGTTGCGTGGCCGTACGCGCGTATTATTGCAACAGCGCCGCGCTGAAGTTTTTACGTTCACAAGTGAAAGTGTTGAAACGGTAACAAAATCGAGATGCGGTGCGCATAGAGCAGCAAGCAAGCAAGCAAAAAACAAGTAAGCGAAACACAAATTTAAGAAACTCTATTCGAATTACTTATGCAAGTTGTAGATTAAATTTTATTAGCCGCACGCAAACTCTGCCGCAGCTGCATACCAATCATTTGCATATGCGCGTGCGCGTTCGCCTCCAAATCGTCGCCATTTATATTTGTACATACACACACACGCAAGTCAGTGTGTGGTACAATTGTCTCAGATTTGGAATGTGGAGGAGTCCGATTGCGTCGCACTCCTTGGCGTGACATTGAGAAGGCAATCGCCTTCGATTTAGAACAAAAGAGTTATAATAATAAACATCTTTGCATTCATACTACAATTAACCCCAAGCGTTGCGGCAATATGTTGAGATGAAGCCATAAATCTCGCTCCCTGATGCCAAATCGCGATGCTACACTGGCGCACACCCTCCATTTTTGATTGCAGCATTGCAATTTACAACAATAACAATAACAACAGCGCTATAAATAAGCCAGCAAAGGTCAAATTGCCGCAATCGACGGCAGCTTTGTAGCTAACCAAAACACCGCCAACGCGCGCGCACACACACACACACACACACACAAATTAATGCACCAACAGATGCAGTGTTTCATTGCATTGGATCCAAAGTGGGTTAAGGTAGTTGCTAAGCCCAATATCCGCGCCGCCACAACACCCGCGCGCGCTCTCAGCGCTTGCCCACGGTGAACGGCGTTGGTCGATGCTTTTATTTTCTTGACTGTCTTGGGTTGGGTCAGAGAATGGCTTGCATTGGCTGGCACCGAAATCTGGCAAAAACAAAAAAAAACATTTCCAACAAAAACCTAGCTGAGTTGCTGTAGGAATGCGAAGGAACGGAACTTTGTGCGCTGAACGAATGGATTTAGAATGTCGAGTGTCGGAATCAGCGAAGCAATGTTGCCAAGCGAGTTTCGGTATTTGGCCCAAAATTAAGCGAATATAAGGCAATGACATAAAAAAGACTCCACCAACCAATACATACAAGCACACATACACACACACACACGCATTTACTTTGCCGTAACGAGTAAAAGGAGGCTAATTGTGATTTACTTTGGTACGCAAAGTTGTCGCGTCCGCAATCCGCTCAAGGCTCCGCAGCGCGTCAAGCGACTGGCAAGACGACGATGGCAATAAGTGCTTGGGTAAACTTTTTTAAGCTCTTAATGATCGCCCAAAATGTCGACTATCCATCAAAATTCAATTAAATGAACAGCAAGTAGAAGCTTCTGGCTTGCGGCAAAACGGTCATAAACTGGGTGTTGTGCAGCTACAAGTTAGTTCTGTTTAGGTATATATTTCAAATTCCGAGGTCAAAAATGTATTACCCAAACATATTACTCACACCTTTCAATAATTCAAATCATGTTTTTATTTTCATTCTATTATAGTAAGTATCTGCGCTCAGAGAGAAAGAGCAATTTTGAAAGAATAGTTGCCAATGAAATGAAATAGATAAGTGACCACCAAGCCACTCAATGCTAATAAATAGAAGTGCGGAGGAGATTGGAGGTTTCCTTTAACTCCTAGCACATTGACCAATTTGAGTTTTCATATAAAACTGAGCCTGAAGCGCTTATAATATTTTTTCTGCATTAAAAATGTATTATTTTTACTTGCTGAGGTGGTGTGCCTCTTATTTATAAATCGCCGTTTAAAATACAAAACCGAGTATCAAAATTAAACAATTTTACAAAAGCGATTAAAAACTGGAATATTTATTGATAAATCATGTCGCTGAGTGCGAGGTTCGAATCTCAACCAGGGCAAGCAAAATCTTAATCATGGAAAATTTTTTGAAAATCGAAAGTAAAGATAAGTTTAAAAAAGAAAAATTAACTAATTACTTTTAGCTTAAAAAACAATTAGTTGAACTCGAAGTAAATTATTTTATATTATCGAGTTTACTTTCAAAGAAAATGAAAATGTATGTGGATCTGCTTTTTCTATTTTTACATAAATATAAATGTAATAACAATTATTCAGGTCTTTGATTAATCAGATTATGATAAACAAAAATGCAATTACTCGTTAAAGTAATCATTTTGATTAATCAAACTTTATTATTCGGTTTCTCAGCTTATTCGATTAATTGATTAATCGCAAATCCCCAATCAAAAGCTTATGAAATTAACTGTCATTTAAAATTTTGTATTAATTGTCCCTGATGGAATACTGAAAGGTGTTGTACGTTGTGACTGCGCCAGTTTGAACGCCCTTAGCTCAATGTTGTATTTTGGAAGTATTAGGAAAAAGTACAAATGAGTGAAGATATTTACATAAAATTTAACCACAATGATTGAAATATTATGAATTTTATATGAGAACTGACCAAAAAAAATTAATAACATAATTTGTATTTAAAGTGCTGTTAACGCGTGCGCACAGTACGAATTTATAGTGTTTTTTGATTCCAAAATTAAAAAAAGACAAACTTCTTCAATAATGATTATTCTTTACAAATTAATGTAAAATGTTCAAATATGACGCAAATGCATTCAAACCGTACCAACAACATAACTGTGTTTGTCCAGCGATTAACTTTTTTTCGGAAAAGTAGAACCTCGCGGGTTTTCCCACATTAATATAGTTTATTTCCAATCATTGGAAACTGAAGGTAATCCTCAATGGTTATGAGCATAAAAGCACTGAAGGCGGGATTTTTTAGGAAAGCAGTACTAATAATAAGTTCCACATGAAAAACTTTATTTTCTGCTACAATACAACATTTTTTTTTTTTTACAAAACTGGTAACCAAATTCTGCAAAGGAACAACACAGTTTCTAAGGGCGTTCAAGATGGCTGATTTAGAGCGAGAAGTTGCCAACGTAGTATACGTACATACAACACCTTTCATTATTGCATCATGATATTTGTTTACAAAATCGATGAACAGCATATAAGGAACTTCGAGAAAAAATTAGTATTTAGAAGAAAAATAAATTCAAAATTGGAGATTAAAATCTTAATGCATTTGTAGCTATTGATGCGCAAGTACATATTTACAGTGACACAAAAATTGTGATTTTATTTCTGTAGCGGAAACGTTTTTTATGAAAATCTTTTTTGTTATAATTAGAAAAATTGATTTATAAGCAGTTTATTTTAGCCCATTCACGCAAAGTTTTGTTATACATAGTTCAAAATTCAATAAAAATTGCATGATTATTAATATTTGAGGCTACCATATATGTACATATGTATGTAGTATATATGTAATACTTATATCTTGGCAGTAAACCTATCTGCGCAATGTGTAAAAATTCAGCAATCAAAAAGAGATAGTTTCAGTACAAATGTACTACGTTGTGCGCATGCGTAGGTTTTACATGTATTAGTATCTGTGAATACATGTGACAAACACATAAAAGCGAGTTTGACATATCAGCAGTTGCGCCAAAAAACTAAATTTGAAGAGGGTTGCTTCACTGTGGGGGTCTTATGACCCTTTTTGACGAAGTTTACTCATACAAAATATAGTGTACTGATGAAGTATTAAAATTTTATTTCATATCTACTTGGAATTTAAACAAACACAATTGCCTTTATAATGATTAGCAATTTTTTATTTAAGAATATTTAATTCATGTGTGTATATATGTAAATTCGGTTTTAACTGAGTAAAAATTTACTGATTAATTATTAGGCAAATTAGGAGGCAAAAATTGTACAGTACCCCTTTACAATATCCGAAATGTTGTTCATTTGGAATTTTTTGAATATGAGCCTCCGTAAAACTAATTTTTTGACTAAGCCACTTATTGGTTGCGAAATAATATTAATTTTGTGAATTAATTCTAATGTGAAACTTCTGTTCGGTAGATTTTTCGCTATCAAAAAACAAACGAATACTCGTATCGAGATAATGCTACGAGCGATGGCATTTCATCGCCTAGCAATTGGTCTTGACAGATTGGGCATTTTATTTTCTTTTGCATTTTTGATGCCACAAATCCAGCGATACAGCGAACAACATTGTCAACAATTGTAATGCACTTGTAACGAAACACTATCTCTTGTTTTTTTTCTCATAAAAAGCATCTGTGCGACATTTCTGCAATTTATTGAATTCGAAAATTTCACAAAATACAGGAAAATTCAAAAACTTTCTAAGCGTACCGCCACTGGATTTATCTTTGAATTCCAGGGTCATTATAAAGACATAGATATATATACTAAAATGATCAGAATGAAAATAGGAATCGATTTAGCCCCGACTGACTGTCCGTCCGTCCATCCGTCCGTCTGTCCGTGCTTACAATAACTTGAGTGAAAATTGAGATATCTCAATGAAATTTCGTACACAGATTGCTCTTTGAACAGGGTAGGTTGGTATTGAAATTGGTCAAGATCGGCCAATAACCACGCCCACCTCCCATATAACGGAAGTTTTGAAAAATGCAAAAAACTTCATTTTTCCGATATCTATTCAAACAAATTGAGTGAAATTCGGTATTTGAAACGATTTTGAACTAAGAAATTAGATATTTATGGAATTTTAAAAAATGGACGTTGCCACGCCCACTTATGGCAAATTTTCTGTATCTCAATAACGGTGTAAGGTATCGTCACACAATTTGGTTAACAAATTTTACTCAATATCGTTGTTATCACAGTTAAAAAATTTTGAAATCGAACCATAACCTCGCCCACCTCCCATATAAGGGAAATTTTGAAAAATGCAAAAATTTCGTTGTTTCTTTATATATTGGAACATATTAAATAAAATTTGATATTTAGAGAGATAGTTAATTATGAAATTTAATTTTTATGAAATTTTGAAAATTGAGCGTTACCACGTCCACTTATAAAAAAAAAACATCTGTAGGTATCTCAATAACGCTCATCGCAAAATTTGGTGAACATATTTTCCTTGATATAACAGCATCACCGTCAATAATTTTTGAAATCGGACCATAACCACGCCCAACTTCCATATAACATTTTCCAAATTCGCGGGAAGCTTTGTTTTTTTTTATCTGCGAAAGGAATTTTTTATAATTTTTTTCTTAAATGCAACCACAAAGACTCACCTAAACTTTTCTTATTTGGTCTGCAAGAAACCAAATTGTAGCGTTTTTAATCTCTAGTCAAAGACTTAAATAAATAGGTGTTGTTATTGTTTTGTAGGAGTTTCCATTTTTCTGACACGTTAAATCTGAAATCGCTCAAAGCCAGCATCCAAGGCACATCATATTTTATTTTAATTTGAATTGTCAAATTTTGAATTTCGTTGTGATAAGAATGCTTTCAGTACAATTCAAGGTAGTTGATAAAATATTTTTGAAAGTTTAGCTTTTAAAAGCAAAAACAAAATATACAGAGCTCAAATTTTTTTTTTTCAATTTTTCTACTGCTGCTACCTATTGAATGTGCCTAGCCAGCATCGAATGAGAAATGGCAAATTAAAAAAAAAAAAAAATCTGACGTCTAAACAGCTTTTTTGCACGTGAAACGATTGTTGACAAAGCAGACAAATCCTCAAGCAAATCAAATCTTCCTTTGGTTACATTTCATTCATAAGTTCATTCAAAAGTCTGCCATAAACAATCTCTTCCCAAAAATAGTGAGAAATACGAAACCCTCTCCGCGTATTTAATGCGGTAATGCGGTAATGCGGCTTTCCGGTGCTCCCATAAGTCTTCCCTATTTTTGATGCTAAGCCGAGCGCCATGTATTGTTGTTTGTATGTATGTATGAATTTGTGCAATAAAAAGTAAAAGTATATGTATGTATGTATGTCGATTTGTATGTGTCTAACGCTGTCCAATTTCCGCATTGGAAGCGAATGATGTGTGTTGCATAAAACTATAAAAAAAACCGCAAATGAAAATTGTGTTTCAGCAAGAGCGGGTGTTGCGGCAAGTCAAGTCAACCGACTCAAACGACTCGTATCAGCTCAATAACTACTTATGTATGTACATACATACATTCATACATATGTATGTAAGTATGCACGAGTATGTGTGTATGGCTGCAGTTGAGTTGCATGTCAACTTGAAGACTGGTGGCAATGAGTTAATGACCTTAAACGATATGCCTCGGCAGTTGGGAACTGAATGCGGCCCCAACAGGCGGCAAGCAGTCTTTGTATAAATGTAAGCAATCGTTCATAAATAAGCAAGTGTGTGTGTATGTTTGTATGAACGCGCCACATGCTAGTACAGCTTCTTCAGCTCATCGCCACAATCGACGACGAAAGATCTCGCCAACTGCTGCCGCCGAAACGCTTAACTGCAATGTGATTAATTTACCATTAACGAGTCAGCTACGGGTTTGGGCGATTGCGCATGACGGCCAATGGCCAATGACCAATGCACAATGCCGTCGCAGCATTTTTGACTGCGATGAGGTGCGCATGCGTACATTCGGATTATCCAAATGCGTCAGTGTCGAACTACGAATGTACATAGTACAAAAATACTGTAAACAAATAATGAGTAGTTATTGTAGTATCAGACAAAGTGGTGTGTGTCTATCTCAGTTGGGCGTCCAACCTGCAATGGAACGATTTGTTTAGAAGACAAGGCAACAACTTAATCAGCCATATCGTGACTTTTCATGTGAACAAATGTTCGCAAAAACAATTTTCCCCAATTTGTTTTTTTGTGTTGCCTGTAAATTGATGTGAGCAATTAATTCATTAATTAATACATTTGCTTAAAAAATCCTGCCTCTTCTCCTTCATAATGCAAATGAATGAATGCACGTGAATTTTTAGGCGCAAACAATTTTAAATGGGCTTGGGCACTACTTGAAGTTCTGTGGTGTTTGAGCTTTTCACTTTTCACAATTTGTTCCCCGATTGCATATACATTTACATACATACATATATTCCTTGTGGTTTGTGCTGCATATGTCCGTTTATTGGAACAAATTTTTACCAGATTGCAATTCACCATCACGTGAATATAAAGAAATATTGAATTTTCGATTTCACCGATACAAACTTACATCATCGTACTCCTCCTCATCGCTTTGCTGTTGTTGTTGTTGTTGTTGTTGTGGACGCTGTTGCTGCAATTTGGCCTTCTGTGGCTGGTACTGCGTCTGTGCGTGACGCTGCGGGCTAACGACCTGCGGCTGGGGACGGTATTGTTGCTGCTGATACTGCACCTGAAAGCACATAAAAGCAAATTTGCGAAATCAAACGAAGGCGTCTGACTAATTCCAAATTTTGTTTTCGGAATTATGCACTGCGGCACGCTGCCTCGCGACTCACCTGTTGGACTTGCGGCTGATGTTGAGCGTAATCGCGTACGGCAGGCGCCACATAGTTGCCAGGCTGATGTTGTTGCTGCTGCTGCTGCTGCTGCTGTTGCTGTTGCTGCTGAGCCTGGATCTGCTCGCGTACGGTGTCCTTGAGGCGGTACTGTTGGCCGGACGACGCGTACTGATGCGACTGTTCGGAGTTTTGTTCATAAATTGGAGTGGCATCGGCGCCTTGTTGTTGGTGCTGCTGCTGCTGCAGCTGGTAGTACTGCCGCAGATACGCCGGATCAACGTTCTGTTGTTGGGCACTCACTAACACAAAGACACTGCTCACCAGGCCCAGCAGGGCAGTCAGGCGCATTGCAGAATTCATTTCACTGGTTTTCGCTTTCCGTCTAATTTACAATATTTCGTGAAGCACACCGATAAAAATGTCACTCACTTTTGTATTCCGCCACAAAGTGCACACAAATGACAAGCAACAAACACAACAAACACAAAACTCCAAAACTTCTTTCGATTTCTACAACTCTGCGCTACACCTGTCCGCTTTTCGTTCGTCCTCGTAGGTACCAAAAGAGTATCTGCAAACCGCCGAGTGGCCAAAGCTGCTTTTATACGCGCCCAACAAGCCCCAACAAGTTGTGTCTGTTTTGCTTTATTTGCTCGCTTTTTCCATTGCGGTTGTTATTGCTGCGTGCCGTTGACGATTGACGAATATTTTTCAGCTAACGAAGTCTTCGTGCCAACGACGCAGGCAACCGGCTCACGAGACCGTTATGCGCCAGTTTTCGTTTCGGTTAGTTGTGTTCGTGTCGTTTTCACTTTCGTTGGGTGACGCCGACGCAAACTCCCCTGCGCATGTGACGTCATTGGTGTAAGACGGCTCTCTCGGCCGGTTTCACTTCCAATCTCGTGGCTCTGCAGCTCAGCGGCTCTCGCGCCTTCATATTCCGAATCTCAATGATGTGAGCTGCGCTTTTCCACAGACTGACGCTCGCGCTCCATTTATGAAGGCGTATCATGCAAACATACTCGTACATACACACACACACACACACACCATACAAATGTATCTACATTTGGCAATCCGATTCATCTACTAACTGTAAGTGCGGTTGGAGCGGTTTTGAACGCTGTAATGGATATTGAATTCAAGCTGAATTGCTTGCGCCGCAGCCGCTGATGTGCTCCTTCTTCATTTGCCTATGGATGGACATACGTATGTATGTGTGAGTGTGCGCTAGCGTGCGACCGCGAAAAGCGAATCGCGGGCAAAGCAACACTTTAAACGGCTCATTAATGCCGCTGCTGCTGCTACAGTTGTTGCCAATGATTTACCGTTGCAGCTTTTCATTTCCGAATTCATTATATATCATTTCCATATATTCACATACACATACCTACACACATATGTACATACACACATATATTTCCTTGCTGCATATTTACCTCGCTTTTGCTTGTGGTTATAAACAACAACAATGACTTATTAAATTTTTTTTCATTGCGAACCCGTTTTGTTGTTTCCTTGCACCCGCTCTCCGGTTTTCTTGTCAAACAGAACGAAGCTTTGGGTTGACCACAAAATCAGCTGTTTTCCTTTCGATTTTATGCGCTTCAGTCGCTAAGTAATTGCTGCCTTGCATGCATTACATACATACTTACATAGATATTTACATATAAACACACATTTGCACAAACTCGCGAACACATAACAGTTATGTATGTATGTATAATAATAATAATTGGTGCTTACACGATATACAAAGGCTCAGTGCTTGGGCGCCCTTCTCCACCATTGAAGTTGTGCCTCTTTATGAGCCCTATTCTGAATAAAAACTCCCGGTAAATTTGTTCGCTTCTCCCATTGATTTAACATAAGAAAGGGAGAAAAATTCCCCGGGAGTATTGGCTTGTATATTCTTCCATAAAGGGAGGAACCCACAGTTCTATACCGTTTTGGCGCCGAAATTCCTTTGGCACAAAATTCGAAACACGAAATTCTGCTTAACAAATTTCAAATTCAAAAATTCTGTGTTATAATATAATATAAACACCTTTTCAAAGTGAGGACATATCCTCTTTAACTAACCTCGATGCAACTTAGTAAATTATAAATGTTTAGAAATATAAAAAAACAATACTATAGTAAGTTTTATGTTTGCACAAAAATATCTGCATTTTGGTTGCGGATTGATGGAAAATCGAACCATGAGTGGGAGCCGTTATTATAGTGGTGAAATTATGATTTCACCATCTCCTACTAAAACTAGTATTAGTAAAGCTTACATTTGCCTTCTGTTTTGTGCTCTATTATTATCGTAAAGCTTGGTTTATTCTATTTGTAAAGATGTCACATATAATCACGTTAAAATCCAATAAAAACAGAGACATGTTAAGTGTTAATGGTTATTCTTATTATTTAGAACGAATAACTAAAAAAGATTCATATAATTGGTCTTGTTGCAAAAGAATAGCATGCATTTCGTAATGTGGCGATCCCTGTTATGCCGACTCCGAAAGGCTGAGGTATTTTATGTGAAATGCTTTTTCAGGGCAGAAATACCCTCAGAGGTTTGTCATTGCAAACTTTTTCTATGTTTTAAACTTTGCATGGCCCGGCTGAGCTTCGAACCTGGGAACTCAGTTGCGCAATGCTTCATACGCGGTCACAGACCTTTTTTTTTTAGCAAAGCGCGACCTTTTATTAAACATTTTCTTCAGTATAAGTTCAGTCAATGATTTGTATATAATACTAATAGTGCAGAAAAATTATTAAAAAATTAAATATATTGTTTTTGGTTGCTATCGTCCAGCACTTAAACTTCTGGTTAGTACTCGATTCATTCTCAATTTTTTAGTGAAATTAGTTTAAACGCTCAAGTCAGCCGATTTAAACTGAGATTCCATCTCTTGAAAATCAAACATTTAAACAGCATCGGACAATACATGGAAAATAATAATTTCTTTTAATATACGCGTATTTTACAAAAATTAAACAATAACGAAACGGTTTACTCAATCATAACTTATCGGACGATATGTTGTTAATTGACGTAGTCTTCTGAATACGTCGAGATAAACGAACTCGCGAAATATTTTATTTCAGTATTTTTTAAGTTTCCATACAGCCTATCATTAGGTTCAGATTGGCTGCCACGCGCATACGTCCAACTGGTGTTTACCTCCTTGAGGAGTACAGCTTTTGACCTCTGTAAGCAGGTAGCTATGCCCGCGAATTGAGCATAGTTTACTATGTCTAATTCTCTTCTCTCTTTTAACCAGTTTATCAGCAACTTAATTTGCCCAGGAGCCATACAACACTTACAAGCCAACAGGTCGGAGAATCTTCGGCCGTCTTTAGCTTCTCTTGGCGTTGTTCCGACTTAATAGCAGCCTAGCTAAAATATAAATAGTAGTGGGTCTTTTAGAGGGTCGAAAGTTATAAGGCACCGAGTCTGGTAAGCACGGACTAAGGTTTAGTGCGAGCATTGCACTTTTCACAGCTTTATACAAGGTTGTTGATCTCTGTTGAAATTCAAACTACTTTAACGGTAATATTACATAGTAGGGAGCTGCAAACGCTTCCTTGTGATGAAAGAATAATTCTCTTTCCACAGTAATATCTGCAGATTGAAGATTCCGTCGATATCCAGGAAAACTGGATTCGTTTATAATCAAAACTATTTCAATTCTTAATACGATTTCATAAAGTGTAATCTCCAATAATTTATTTTCAATCTAGGAGAATTCTCAAGATTTTTTAGAAGCTGAACTGAATGCGTTTAGCTGCCGGCTTAAGTATTGCGCATGTTGTGGCGGGTTTGACTCCCGCAGAAGCCAAGAAGAAAGAAGTCTGATGAGGAATTGTGGTGATTTCCGAAATAGTACCATAACTTCTACCGCTTTGAGTATTGTTGTTTTTTCCTAATAATTTTCCAATAAACCAATCGGCCTTAAAGCTCAAAAATATTTAAAAGTAAAATCTTTCGATTTCAACTTTTGGTAGAAAAACCATCTTTGGCTTCGCCCATTCCTGCGGAATGTGTGTTAGTTTTAGTCAGGCTGATATCTGAGCAAATATGGCGCCATTATCTAACGGGTTTTATTCATTCCGCTTCGTTACACTCCATAAGAACGGGTTTTAGGACCAGATGAAATATGAATAAGTTCATATTTAAAAAATGTTTCAAAAAAACCTTTTCACATTCTAAAGACTGAAGGTAGGACTCTAGATTTAGGTTCAATATCAGTTTGGACACGTCTACCATATCAACAAAACTTTTTTTGGTACTATCATAAAGTTTAATATTTAAACGAGTGAGAACTCTCTTTTGCTGCTTTCAATTCATCAGTTGGATTAAAAATTCATTAAACTAAATTTACATGGTTTCTTGCCTCACCATTTCATTTGTATTCGTATTCATTGAGTTGCCGTGGCGGTGTCATTCTTCGTTGCTTTTCTTTTTCATTTTCGCACGTCAATCGTCAATCGCTGGTGGAATTATTTCCACAAAGCAGATGGAATTGAGAGCAAGGGCGTGAATAAAAGACACATTCAAAATACATTTTTCAGTGCTTTATTGTAGCTACTTACATTTGTATGTATGTATGTACATACACACATTTTAGTACACTCTTATTTCTATTACATCATTCATATGTAAGTATGTATGTGTGTATGTATACTTATATGTAAGTATGTATGGCTGTGGACTTGTATGTACTGAAGTACACTTCAATTCAATTCGAAGACTTCAAATACCAAATCGACCAAGCCATGCATCTAATGAGCCAACCATTTAAAGAACTGAGCTACACACATACATACATCGATTTGAATGCATCGGCACGTAGGTATATATACATATGTATATACATTAGGGTGTATGTTAATTGCTTCTTTAATGTTTTACCTTTTACTTGAATGGGTTTTCATCGGGTGAATTTTGATATCAAAAGCTGTCAAAAGCCGTCAATTGAATAAAATCGGGTTGTCTTATCGCTTTGCTATGCACTGCACTATCGACATCAACCACTGCAATATCGATACTAATTGAGGCATTTTTTAATGGCATTGATTTTGACCAATTTTCGTAGAAGATTGCTGTTCACTTTTGCAGTAGTTCTCTGTTTGAATTTGTACGACGATTATTTGACTGAAATAACGCTTATACCGAGTATTACGATTTTAGGTACATTCGAAATGTAGGTTTAATTTGTTTCATAAACTTCTCTGAAGAGTATTAACAGCAATGTGTATGGCACTTATATTTTAATTCATTTTCCTTTACTAATAATTCTTTGTTTGCTTTATTTCAGCAAAGTGAAATCCCGCGAGAAGCCGTGATCTTGTATTATATCGCTCTTGTGTCACACTAATGCAATAAATGAAAACAGCTGATCCAGTTTGTTTTTGAAGGCATTGGGTTTGTTCGTAAACACGTTATTTTTACAAATAATCAGCTATTGGCGGAAATTGAGAGCGCGAGTGGACAGTTGACTTGGAGGGGAATGTGCTAGTTTCAGATGGAAAACATTTTTGCATTAAAAGGTTTCAGGCAAACACTAATGCAATGCTTTCAATTTCACACATTTTGATTGTTCGCATTTATAATTTGGTGCTTACACTTTGTACATACATAGCTCAGGGTTTGGCCGAGCTTCTTCAACAAATTGTGGTGTATCTTATTGAGTTATAGCACGCACAAGTACACACTTGGCCAGAGTGGCAATGGCATGATTATTTTTTATATGTATATAAATATGAAAGGAATTGCGAAAGAGCGGCAAAAGTCGGTGACAATTTGTTGACAATTGAAATGTGCATCTTATTATACAATTGAGTGAGCCACAAAACTTTTTTTTTAAGTTCGAAATTTTAATGAAATTTTGTTAAACTATTGGCATTTTATTTATTTGAGTGCAGAGGGTATTTGCGCTCTAATGCAGCGCGAGCATACTTGCTCGACACCATTTTGCAAATGCAAATGGCAATGAATTGCTGTGATCTAACATAACAACGTTTGCTCGTGGAGATGTGGAGTAAGCTCTTTGGCACCAAATAGATTGTCAGCTGTGTTAACGCACACATCCTCACTTATGGTGTACATTGTATACATACATATGTATGTATTTATATTGTACGAGTACATACATATTTAAATATGTACATATATACAATAGATACGTGATCTTTCTCCACAATGGAAATGCTTGAGGGAGTATGTGGTGGTGGCATTGCTGTTACCAAATCATTACCGTGACTTATTGACGTGCGTACATACATACATATGTATGAACATTTTGTCTGTCTATTTGTCTGTACTTTGGGTGTCGAACTTACATAGCTTCCCAATCTCTATCTACTGCATACTATTTTTAATTATTTTTGATTCGCTTTGATTACGGTTTTCACCTCGATTTAACTTGTTCATGCTGTGCCGAAATAAAATTTCACAGTAGTTTTTCAGTGTTTGCGAATAAAGAGATTATTGTTTGCATTGTAGTTTTGGTTGAGTAATCAGCCATTTTACTTTTTTTTTTGCATTAAATATTAATGTAGGTACATAGCGGCTGCTATGTTATACAAGTTGCATGTATGTATGTACGTATGTATGTACAAGTTTGTGGTCGTAAAAGTTCCTGCCATAAACTAATTGTTACACCTGCACATGTGTGCACAACATACATACATACATACATACATACATACACACATATATTCATACTTACATGCAACCACACCAATGCAGTTTGCTAATTTCTATTAGTTTTCGTAGCAGGCAACAAGGTTGACGTAAACTACATATCTACATTTTCACTTTAATATTTGTACACACCCAGCAGGAAATTCGAAACTTCCTGCAAATGTCAATGTTTCAAAAAAGACTTAAGATATTACTTTTTTATTTATTACATGTTAAGGTGTTTCATTTTCTCAAAAGTTAAATACTCACAAAACTTTGCTCAGCTCGCGATTCACAATGTTTATTAAACTAATATAACAGAAATAAATGGAAAAAAAAAGATAAACTGGCTTGGTGTAAACGGGGCAAATTATGAGATTTTCGAAACTCGTGCTGCTACCGGCGAAAGTTCGATCGAAAACTCTAGAATGGATTGCTTAGAAGTGCAATCCCCCAAGTAGCTCCAAGCAGTGCGCACACTCAACTCGGAAGTTCGGTGGACTTCATTTGATAACAACGAATAAAAACTATTGTAGATATCCGAAATGATTTTTAGGCGGAAGTCGGCTGACTTCCTAGAAGATCACAATCGACCAATTAAATTATTTTGCCTATTGCCAGGAGGTCAGTCTGAAATATGTAGATTTGAATTACAAAGCTCTGCATCGAACTAACAAGAGTTGACGGTAAAACAAAGCGTTGTAAATTTTACTCATCATTTATTTTCCCCCCATCGTTAACTGAACAAATTTATGTACGAGTATAAAAGTTGGTCGCTGGCGCGTCTCCTCGAAAGGAAAAGTCTCCATTAGATGAGATCTCGCCGCAACGGTGCCGTTCAAGCAAATAACGTAGAAGTAAGAGATGATTCGTAGAAACTGTGCTAAGGGTGTCCCCTTTCAGTAGCGCTGATTGTATTGTGTTTATCGACCCACCCTAATATTCGTATTTATACATTTGCCTTTGGTCGCGATAGTTCCGCTAAGTCCTTTTAATAGTTTTTGTCCAGCATTAGAATTTTGTTGCTTACCAATTTTTGTCGTCTTCAGTTTGCATGGGGTTTATTTGAATTGTTGTATTGTTTTTGTTGTTCCTCACTGTCTGAGCACTAGTTAGGTACGCCAACCCAGCAGCGTAGATTTAAAGGTGACTTTCTGTGGTGATTCTCTAAGCATTCAAGAACGATGCCATAGGAATGGGAACTGATGTTTTAAATTTTAACTTCTGCAAGTTTGTTAAATAAAAAAATGGTGTATAAGAAAAATTAAACATCCCAATGTTAAGTCGGCCCTCATGATTTTTACATTTTTTCGTTTAAGGAAACAACATTTTGGCAATTCTCTTGTCCAATGGTAAAATTTTATTACATTATCTTTATAATTTATAATTGGTTTCATAAATTAAGGTTAAGTTCAGTTTTAGTAAATCGCAGTGAAATGGAAATGGACACCCTGGCGTCACTGGTTCGACCCAATATCATAAATTCTCCATTTCTTTTGACTAGAAAGACTCATTTTTCTGAAATTTACCATTCTTAAGTAATAATAAAATACAATATTTATTAAAGTTAGTTTCTTTCAATATTGGACATTTTAAATGGGGCATTGATTTTGGGTTTTTTTTACATTCACATTTTATTTTAAATAATTTTGAATCGCCTAATACAAATTATTTCATTTTGGTTTTTGGTGAAAACTTTCGGTTTTTATATTTCCTATTATTATAAATCTTTATTAATGATTTTTTTTTTTTTGTTTCATTTAATGAGCCGCGATATTTTTCCCCTCTCGTGTTTGTTAATGTTAGATAATTTATTTGTTTGTATAAGTATATTCACTTATTTGCTTGGGCGTACTGCAATTTCTATTAAGAAAACATTCTCTACATTTTTAACTTTGGTTTTTGTTAAAGGCTACCGTTAATCAAGTATATTATTTGATTATTGTTTTGTTTTTAGGAGACATCGATGGGCACTCGTTCATAAACAGTTGGCATTAGAGCTTAGTACTCCGACGCACCCAAGACACTGTACCTCAAGCGATTGAAAGATGAGCTCTGACGGATGGTGTCGTCTTGTGAGTTTACCACCTGCAAGTGTGAAATAGAATGGAAACATAATTTATTGATTACTTATAAATCCTTAATGAGTATCTTAAAAACCTCCGATTAGCAGTTAAATGAAAAGTATTATAATATCCCAGCTGTAAATTAATCAGGAACCTCTCATTCTCGGACTACATGGCCATAGTTTTACTTTCTCATGCTTGACCCCAGACAGATATATATTCTACATCAACTGACCATTTATTTTGGGTCCAGTTCAATTAAACACTCAAATTACAAAACTAAATTGCCACATTCTATATTTAAAGACATTCTTTTTTTTAACCAATTTTACCGCAATCAATTGAGCTCAAATTATGTATATATATATTTTCAATTTCTATTCAAACACTGTATTTCCAAATTGAAGTATTTGTGTTCCAAAAGGGTCAGTTCACTGTCTAACTGAACCATAAAACCACCATCGGGACTAGCACTTAAATTTTTACCACTGGGATCTTTCATACTCGTACAAGTCTGTCAATGGATTTTTTATTTACTTACATTGTACGTCGGGTGGGCAACGGGCGCTGAGCTGGGTTTCTGAAAAGTCATTAAGAAATCATTTTTAATAAAACACTTTCCGCCTATGTAACGAATATGTACATACATAAAAATACAAAAACAAACAAATAAATGCCGGAACTTATTATAAATGAGTGTCATGAAAATAAATCAAAAAGATGAGACGTTTACATAGATTTAGTAAGTTTTTAGGCAATCGCTAAATAAAAACTAACGAATTATCGTTAATAAATGTTACAGATTAATCGGAAAGACTTTTGAATTTGATCAAAATGTTAGCGTGAAAACCGATTGTATATACAAAGATGAGAATAAATCAAATTAGATGAATTATGCGATTTTCAATTGAAAATAAGCCTTTTTTTAATAAGCTATGTGTTAAGAGTCAAAAATATGTTCCTTCAACTTTTTTGAGCAAATTTCTCACAACTAAAATGTTTAACTTCAAATACAAAAACCACATTGAGTAATGACACCAGCAAGTTTAGCAAAAATGATAAAAATTTCAAAACAGTTGAGCACATTGTACATACATATATTCGTATTTATGTAAATAGTCGGAGAAGGAGAAAGGAACAGACTGAGTAGCCTTTTCAGCCTGCGAGCAAGAAAGCGCACAACGGACACATGCAGCGGAAATCTTTACGAAAATATATATGACGGACAGGAATAGCATGAAACACAAATATGTAGTATGCAGTAAGTAAATATGTATGTATGTATCTATGTACATAGATATGATCTGATAGAATTAAGTAAGAACATTTAGAAAACATAATTTATGAAATTTAGTAATATGATAAAATTCTTTTCCTATATAAATAGAGTATGAACCGATTTGCCGAACACTGTTACGGCCGCAATGCAACACACACACACACATAAAGAAATTTTGTGACGCGAGTGGGAGATGCACAAAGATAGACGTTCGTTTTCTTCAAATTTTTTTCTGATTTTTTGTGAGTTTTTCTTTTTTTTTTATTTTTACGGCCAAAATTATGCTAAGTGCTAGTGATAACGGTTTTTCAATGGTCGATGATCGATGATCGATGATCGGTGATCGATGATCGGTGATCGATGATCGCAAGCAGCAAGTCATTACGACCTTACCTTTCCTGGAACCAATCGGTTTGGTTGGAAGACCCTGGGCTGAACCGGCACTGTCACCTCCTGTGGGGCATAGCCATTGCCATAACCCTCCTCCTGTATGGCTCTATAAGTTTCGCTTTTCGAGGGGTCAAAATGAAGAGTCTTCTTGTAACTGCTCATTGGCGAGGTGATTTCGTGCAATGTGTATTATGTGTGTGTATGAGTGTGTTTTGTTTGTTTTGTTTTTGTTTGAACACATTGCCATTTGGCAATTTGCATTTGCATTAATCCATTACATTGTGGCAAGTATATATGTATGTATGTAATCAATACACACGTTCAATTTTATTTCGATCGAGTTGAGAGCATTGCAAAAACACCACGCCACAATATCGATGTCGATGAATTGACGGTACAAGGGTATGGCGGTATGACGGTGTGACGCCCGATGCCACGGTTGATCGAATTTTGACGATTGGCAGCGATTTTAATTGCCATGATTCGGCGAGGGTTTCGAAACGGTTACATTTAATACGTCGGTGATTTGTGATTTTTAGTCGTTTTTTTTTTCATAGTTTCGGATTTCATTTATGTATGGTTTGTTATAATAATTATAGAGTTTTTGTGTGGGTTTTAAGTTCAGTTCCAATCAATTCGAATTTGGATTTTTTAATAATATTCGATTTGCATTTTGTAAATACATTCATACATACAAATGTATGTACACGCATATAATTGATTTAGTTATTTATATTTTGTTTTGTTTGACATTGCAGTTGCGAAGAGAATTTGTGTATGTGTTTGTGAGAGAGAGAAAGAAAAAAAAAACAGGATGTGCACAATACGTTAGAATTAATAGTCATTATAATTTTGCAAACAGATGAATAAATCTTGTGTGTAAATAATGAATTCAATTAATGTATGTACGTATGTATGTATTTATGTATTTATGTATGTATGTGCGTGCGTGCAAATAAGTTTATGGGCTGCAAATATGTGATTAGATATCGAATGCAATTACTTATGTACATACATACATACATACATACATTCAATATAGTTATGTACATACATACATACGTACGTACGGTATATATTTATGTGTGTACATATGTACATATGCAAGTGAGGTTATGTAATGCCATTGATGTAAGCAAGCAGACGCAATACGTATGTAGCGGCAACCCTTAACTACTACTACTTTGTTAAATCGTTCCGAGTAATGCTCAAACAACGGTTAGTAAATCAAAACTAGCAACTCAACAACCAATGCTAACAACTTGGCCAAAAGGTCATGGATGCTCACTAATATTCTTAATTCTCCTATGTGTTTGATTTTTCTTCAGTTGAATGCGTGTGTGAGTGCTTAAGCTTTGCTCTCTGCTCTGCAAAGCACCGGATCGAATATGGGAAGGGAGAGGGTTTCTTATTGGGACACTTTTAGTAGTTATGGGGGTAGGTACGATCTAATAAGTATGCGAAACAAAAAAAAAATGTATATCACAGGCCAATTGAAATTTTTGAGTTTAGTGTCAGTTCAGCCCCAAGTATGCTCCACCCTCAGAGTGGTCAAGTCAAGGCTTACAATCTGTTTTCGCTAGAAATAGCAAAAGATCTTTATCTTGTTTTTGTTTTTTTATCATTCATGTTTGGTTTTAAGTTATCTGTACATAGCATTAATTTCTTGTTCTTCTTTCTTTTCGTGTTCATATTTGTGTGGCTTTGCGTGCTCTTATGTTTTTGAATGTTTTCAAAAGGTTTGGGTGTTTTGGGCATGCGCTTGCAGTTGCTGCTGACGTTGCTGTTGTGGTTGTTGTTGTTGTTCTTGCTGCACTTTGAGTTCTCTGCACTTTTGTTGCTCCAGAATTTTTCGTTTATGTTCCAGGAAAGATAGATCGATGAAAATTCTAATATTAATTGTGTAGCTTTGTCCTTTTTATTATCAAAATGTATTAATACGTTTTTTAAATCAAAACTAAGCGCCACTCATAAAGAAATGCGCACAGTTTTAGTTGCTTATTATCTGATAAAAAAGCATAATTTCAGTTCAATTTTGATTCACAGTTTTAGAAGTTTCCAATCACATATATGTACATATGTATGTACCTACGTAAGTTATTTGTATTAAGTTTTATTTCGTATTAATTTCATTTAATTATCTAATTATGATAATCATCATTCGTAATCTAATCTGTCTCTGCCCAAGCAACGCAACGTATCGGTTCGTAGAATTATTTCAGTCGTTCAATTTTAACCGTTTAAAGAAAAATTACCTTCGGCATAAATAATAAAAAAATTTAAATTAAAAATAGACACATACCTACATAGATCTTATCAAATCGGTTTAAATCCCATAAAAAAATTGTACAAAAGATAATCATTTGATTTGTGTGTGGTTTCAAGTTTTGTGTGAAAGAAAGCACTGGAAATATTGCGAACGATTGCTACATAAAATGCAAACACAAACGGCATGCTGCAGACTAGCGAGGGGACATGGCATACAAGTTTTAAAACAAATGCTACTTATTATAAAAAAATTTTATTTATAGGCCAATTCTCCTTGTTACTGTTTATAACACCCGAAATTGAATTTGCTATTCAAGAGTAATGGTTACAAAGTTTTTAGAAACAGTGGCAATACCTCACATTTTGACAATGCGAGGTATCAAATTTGACATAAAAAAACGTAAATAAACACACATACATAAATCAATGAAAGCAAAATTTGTTTTCAAAAAATGTATAAATGTGAATAAACATTTTGTCTGCCTTTTTAAATAATTAGTTTCTCGCAAACATTTTACACGTGTCTTCCTGAACTTTCGTCGTCTTAATAATTATCTATAAGTTAAAATTGAAGGAACATCTTCGCTTTCGGTTTTCTATTAAATTAACCAAACAAAAGTAAACAGCTGTTTTTTATTGCCTCCTCTTTTACAGGTTACAAAATTTACCTGGTTACAATGAGCGTAGAATACGAAATGGTTACAAAATTTACAGAATGGTAAATTTTAATACTCCAGTAAATTTTATTACCTTGCTAGAATAGACCAGTTAGTGTTGACCACTTGGTTGGTCACGGCTCAATGAAGGAGCAAAACCCGAGGAGTATCTCCCTCCGACTTCTTCTCGCTTTGACATCTAACGAAGGACTTTCCAATGAACGGTGTTAGGAGACGAAATTCATAACTGCACTTCTTTGTTTTTACAAAAAAGTTTACTAAGACCTTTAAGAAATATTGAAAACTCTTGACACCACACATTAGCCGAGAGATGTATGTATGTATTTTTCAAAGCCAAATCGAGTTGAAACGAATTAAATAAGATAGCAAAGCAAGTCCATACCGATGCCGAATTGGGGTAGGATATAGCGCCGCATAAGTTTGGTTTACTGTGGCTAAACGCGTAAACCAAATTCAAAAATTCAAATGCACATTGCTGAACAACAAAATAAACTTTTGTTTAACTATCGTTTTGCGAAAATCCGCTCACAAATTTTATAAGAATTTTCATTTTTCAAATATATGTATGTTGTTTGATTTTCATTCACTGCACATAATGTCGAGCCACTAACGCATTCATTTTGGCACACACATATTATAAACACATTGTGCTATCAGCTTTTACTGTTTTTAGAAACGTAAACTATTTAAATACTTTGCATTTCTTAAATAAAAAGTAGCATTTTTAAGCCCCGCACAAATGACTAAAATTCTTGCCGCATTTGGCAATTAAGTCAAACTACTGAAAAACAGAGCGAAAGAGCAACCAAAAGGAAATTGATATATGTATCCCAGTAAGCTTTAAATAGTATTTTAAATACAAAACCAAAACCATTTCAATTTTTCTTGTGGTTTCTGTGATATTTTTATGATTATTATTTTAAAAGCAACATTTTTTAGCTGGAGAAACTTTCATTGGAAATGGCGTTTTTTACAAGGACAACTTTCGTTTTCTTATTTTTACAAATTTTTAGTTCAGTATTAAAAGGTTCATTGGGTTTAATAACGGTACTTTTTTATTGTATGTCCATATTTAAAAAATTTCATCATTTATGTAAGTAATATTAAATATGTATGTATAATCTAGAAACGTCGTCAATAACAACGAATGGGAATATTATGCGGGTGGGCTCTTAGTTGCGGACGCATGATCAAGGAGTTGCATTCGCTGAAAGTAATGGACTATTGCCGACAAAGCACAAAGTACCAATGTCTGTTAGAAAAGGTGGGAAGTTTGGGTACTTTGTGTGCTATAAAGGGACTTGCAGAAGGAAGCCCAGGGTCTCTCTTGCCGTCGGAACTTGGTTTGAAAATGCGAAAATAAGTTTGCCACGGGTGTACTTCCTTATGTACTGCTTCGTACATCAATTCTCCTGCAAAGCTGTGCATAGGGAAGACTATTTGGATGAAGGAACTGCTACGTCATCTGGTACGATTTGCGACTGGTATAGCTATTGCCGGGAGGTTGTGGTAAAAATGTTCAAGGAAAGTTTGGTGGTCCGGGAAAAATCGTCCAAATAGACGAGAGCAAGTTTGGAAAGCGAAAATTCAACAAGGGTAAATTAATTTACATTGATACAGACTTGTAACATATTTTCATACTTTTTAGTTTATATTTTCGGCCGGGGCACTGGGTACTAGGGATGATTGAGGATGGAAGTGATGATGTACGTCTGGAAGTGTGTCCTGACAATGTGAGGTCTTCAGATGTCCTTATACCGTAAATCCAAAAGCATATCGCGGAAGGATCCATTGTCAGGACAGATTTTGGAGGGCGATTGATAATCTCCGAACTATGAGTACATCCACCAAAAGGTGAACCATAGTTACCCCGAAAATCCCTTTGTTTCGGAGGACGGGACTCATAGACAAAGAATTGAGTCACAGTGGCGAGTGGTCAAACGTTTTTCGAGAGAAAATTATAACCACCCGTCTAATTTTGCGGATGTGATAGTGGAATATGTGTGGCGCCGCTCCATTCAAAAAGAGAAAAAAGATCCTTCTCTATGTCTTATTAAAGCAAATTTTAAAGAGTGTTTTATTTTATATTCAAAATTTGTAATAAAAAATCGCGCTATTTAAAATATGTTATGAACCCACATTTTGTCTGGAGTTTAACAAAATATGTTTACTGGGTAACTTTGTCTCCCTTTGCCCATTTTTAAAGGCTTCCTTAGGGTCTCACCGAGTGTCTAGAGGAACCAGAAGGTTATGGAAAAGGGGCTTATGGAAAAGTTTATTCTTTCCCCATTCTAACGGTGTGTTGGGGGTGGTGCCACGCCCCCTTCTTCACCGCCCACCACCCCCTTTTTATGCGGCGCTATATCGAATATTAACCCCGAATTGTTTTTGGAATTATAACTAAAGAATTAAAAATTGTTTTACTTGTTTGAAACTAGTATGTCTTTTGTGTTCGTATCAATAAAATTGCATACTCTACGCTAATCATGTGAACAATTTAAATTTGTGAATGAATTACTGAATTCATTTTTATTATTTTTAATGTTAACCAACCGGAGCATAAATGTCGCTGGAATTTTCTGCTTAAATGTTCATATGGGAAGTTAAAAGCTACCCCAATCCTAAATGAATATTTGTGTATGTTTGTATGTATGTATCTATGCATGTATGTATAATGTAATGCAAACATACAAACACGCATTTCGTCTCGTTTCGGCCTTAACCCGACCTCGAAAAGGTAATTCGTTGTTTAAATAAAATATTCGACATACATTTTTGTGCATTCCTTTTCAATTATTTGTATAGCAAAGTTAAAGAAAAATAAGCTTTCATTAAAAATACATTTCATAAAAGAAGAAAAAGGGGAATGCAATAAACCAAATTAATGCAAACAAAAGGTTTGATCAATCCTTAACAACAGCCAATGGATGCCGACGAATCGTTTGAACTACAAACGAGTAAAAAAGTGCTGTAAAAAGCCAAAGAGATGACAAAGCGCTGGTTTTGTTTTTTTTTAGTTTTGTGTATGTTTCTTAAAATCGAATCGGAATAGGTAATGCAAATTTTTTGAATCAACCAATGAACAACCAAAAGTGATTTCATGGCTATGACTTTTGTGATATTTTAATTGATTAATTGATTGATGGATTGATTGATTGGGTGGTCGATCGATTTATTGACTGACTGTCTGATTGACTTTCAATTTACTTTTACCGGTCTAGTTTTGTCGGCATTGGACGATGCAAAGGATTACTCTTTACGCGCGGACTTTCGGTACTGGCACTACAACAATAACAATATTTATTAATCATACAATTATATACATACATACATATACATACTATAAGAGAGTCATATATATTTTTTTTTATATTCAAAGATAAATAAGTTTTACTCTAAGCACCAACTACAACAACTAAAAGTTATAAGCCAGGAATGCGGCTACTATTAAGAGGAATAATCAAAATGAAGAGATACACAGCACAACATAAATTAATATTAACGGAGATATAGTACACATACATATACATACAGTCGTATCTGCGAACTTTTGACAAAACAACTTATTTGACTTAAGCGGGTTTTGCTTTAGACGCAATAATTTTGATCGTTCAATGGGAAATCAAATAATTCAAATCGATTATGTATGCGAACATTGTATAAGAACCATTTCATTTAAAGTCTGATAAAGAATTACAAAGAAGAGATAAGTTATTTCGTCAAATTACCACAGATATGTTGATCTTATTCGTCGAAATAGTGCAAAATGTTTGTTTAATATTCTAACCCCCAAATTCAGTAACCAGTATCAGTCTCTAATAGAGACAAAAGTCACAATTTTAGACAAGTTGGCATCTATTAGACTCAAAATACAGACTCTAATCTCAAAATAAAGTTTGAAAATTGTGAACTAGTGATGAGCAGGTCAGAAAAAAATTAAACAAACACAAAAGAAAAAAAGTGAAAGCGAGGAAAAGCAATAATCTCTAGCTCCTTTTGAGACTTGAGATGAGACTGAGCTACTGAATTCGAGTATATGTAAGTCTATTCTATACAAAGTGATGCAAAAGTAATCCCCAGTTTGAGTCAAGATGTCGTCCGAATGTCACGAAAAGGAATTACATAATAATTTTTTTTGGATAAATTTGTAAATCAGACTAAACAGATTTCAAAAGCATCAGTTTTTTTTTAATTTTTTACATACACGAAAAAATATTGCCGCATTTGGAAAAGTCAAATTCTAACGCATGTTAAGTTGTATATTTGACAACAAGGCGAATTCATAAAAGGTGGTATAATCCCAACAGCTGATTGCTTGTTCTTCTTTTCCAATTCACCTGAATTGTTTGTTTGTATGTGTATAGTTTCATAAATAAAAACGCATATATGCATATAACACATAGAAACTCAAACTTCCATGTTACTTAGAATATCATTTTGAAATGTTGCACTTTACATTGTCGCGTTTTAAGCACTCGTCTTCCCAGTAACTTAATATATTTACATATGTAGATAAGTACTGATTCATAACACAGCCAGCGCCTGCTAGACACTCCACTGACGCTGTTGCACGAAATGCATCCACAATTAGATTTTCTAAGTAGAAAAATGTTACAAATGAGACATTTTCAATTCAGTTTTGATAATTGTTTTGTCTTATTTTGACATGGAAATTTAAGGCGAGATCAGAATTTAGACATTTTGCTCGCAAAATTACACAAACAATTTACATGAACAATGTTGGGCGAATTCAGATATTGACATTTTGCTCGCAAAATTACACAAACAATTGATAATTTGCAACTAAACAATTGATTTTGACAACTAACCACCTTTTATGAATTCGCCTTGCGTCGATAACGTAAAATTTGGTGAACAAAACAGACATTTTATTTGTTATTGTTTGGCCATATAACTATTTATTTTAAATATTTTTGAGCTTTATTATATATTTTAGACATTTATTGCAGGACTGCCGTTGAGTAAAAATACTGCAGTGTTAAGGCAATTATTGAATGTCTCAGTAAACACTCAGATGATAACTTTAACAACGTTTAAGCAAAACTAACGACAATTTTGTTAGACAACGAAATTCAAAAATTTGCATTAGTTTCTTGTCCATAGGCAAGCCAAAAATATTTGGCGAAAAGAAAAATTTTGTATACATACATACATATGTATGTATGTATGTATATGGCTGCCGCAGCTGAATTACATAATTGTATTAGTCGCAGCATTTAGAAAACTTTAGTTGTTACTATATAGCAAAGTTAGAATAAATAAAAACAAACTTTGCTAAGAAAAAATATTTGCATTTTCAAAATAACAGAGCATGGAATGAACTTCACTTCATACGAAAGCATTCCATTTAGCTAAGCGTGAAATTTTCAAAAAACGCAGGGTTGCATGTACATACATACATACGAGTATATAGAGGCATTACAATACTTATAATATTATTGCATTATTGAGTAACTAAAAATATATTCGCCTACGCACTTCGGATGATGGCCCAATTAAATTGGTTATAGCACTTTTGCTGCAGCTTTATATATTTTTTTTATTATTATTAATTAAGCATTATGTGTCGCAAATAATATGTGTTCGCATTGATAAAGCCAAGTATTTTTTTTTTTTTTTTTTTAATAAAATCTCGTATAAATACTAAAAAACATTTATTTTTGCACACAGAACAAAAACAAATCGAATGGGTTGTAGGTATAATATTTGATCACTTACGGAACTGTTTGTCTGATGGTGTTCTCAATGTTGCTGTCTGAGTACAAGCCAATGGGAGAGTTGAATTGTTTGTGGAATACCTGTAAAGCATATACATACATATACATATGTACAAACAAACATACATTTAACATTTAAGTGTAAAAGTGGATAAGCGAATGGCTTGCCCATTAATAATGCCCTAACTCCACACCAATCATTTGCGATTCTCTCGCATGGTTTTTTTTCAAGTTTTTCACAAATATTAAATAGAATTGCAAAATATATTTAGAAGCGAAAGCTTGATAGTTTTTATTTATCTTGAACTCGAAAATAAATCAATCAGTTAATTTTTGTTTTGGAATTAAAATTGACATGTTGATAAAATCTCCACTAGCACCGATTAACAAAAGTTCATTTTGGCCTATGAGCCCGCGCTTACCCTGCCAGAGTCGGCATCCTGGCCAACAACTTTGTGCAACATGGTGTCCGCGACGCGTTGCTTCATAACGCTGTCACGGAAGTCATGGCCGCGGTTGGCGCGCACAGCCGGATTTGGGTGATACCTCAAGTATGATTCTGTGGTTGGGGCATCCTTCTTGACCTTAGCACCGGGAAGTACCAATGGAGTTGTTCGGTAGGGCTGTGTAAATCATAAGAGAATTAAAAGAAGTAAATGAGTTATTCATTGTAAAGTAGAGAGTTATTTTTTAAATTTAAGTCATAAAAAATAGTGTTTTTGTATGTATGTACATACTTATGTATGTATGTATGTCAATAAAAGTAGTAGAATTAAAAATTATGCAATATAATGAATTGTTTTACAGCAGCAAGAATTTTTCTTATTTTCTTATAAACCTCTTAACAATATGTTGTCAACGTATTGCAGAAAGATGGTGGTAAAAAGCCCCGATTCGAAATAATGACCCATAAAAACATTGCAAAAGTTGAGTAGTGTTTAATTTTTGTAGACGAACAGGACCAGTCTAGTGCGCTCTCCATAGTTCATCTCAATCGGTGCGGGGATAAATTTTTCCATGATGCACGTTTTCGCCTCCGAATAGAATTTAAGCCACGTGAGTCCGAATAATATCACACGCCACTACACTCTCCGCCTAGTATTTTTTATTTAGAATATATTTATACCTTGAAGAAAGCTTCTAAGGTACCTCCAAGTCACTAATTTGTCAACAATTTTGGGTGAAGTTTTGGTGACATTGGCTGAGATATTTTTGACAGCAAAATAATAGACGAATCAATAGTTCTAAGGGCACCATAGTTTCTTAACGAGAATCACGTGTCAAATGTCTACAGCTTAGAGCAATGCCTGTGTAGGGGAATCATTACAGATTTGTTAAACAAAATTGCTCACATCAAGGCAGATTTAACTGGTCACCTCAGTAGAGTTAATAATTTGATTTTTTTCATTTATCTTAACTGTCAAACATTGTTTTCATTTGATAAAAACAAAAATAATTTGTTTACATCTGATTCGTGATTTGTACTGAAAAAATATATTGTGCATTTTGTTCATGAAATGCATGAATATTTTTTATATTTGCGTTGCGTAGTTTATGCCAAATTGTACAGAATTGGGAAAGTAAATTGTCAGCAAGAAACAGCTAGTAAAAGGCAGAGTTTATTTATAAAAAGTGCCGCATTTTGGATGAATACAATTTGTAAATTGTCAACTTTTGTTTTCATTAGACTGATTTGATATTTCTTATTGAAGGTACATATATCATTTCTCTACTGCGGTTACCTGTTAGATCTGCCTTGGCTCACATACAATTTTCAAACAGTGTACTTAATTTTATTCTATACAAAGTATCAAAATATGTCTTAATATTTTTATTTAGAGAAAACGTGCAACACGTCAGCAAAAAATTCTCAAAAATCCACTTTATATTTTAGACTCCTAAAACTTGTTCATTATTGCACTCAAAATTAAAGGGGTGAAAAATGGCATACAGAGACTTTTTCTTAAAACTCTTAAAATTTTGATGGATTTTTTGTTTAATATTTATGAGCACTGAACAATGATTTAGACTTTGAGGCGTAGCTATAATCAATTTAAATAAAGTCGACTCCAAAATTTGAAGCAGCTTATTTTGACAGATGTCTCGATATATGGCGAAATGTTTATTTTATGTATATTCAGAATCGAATTTATCTTTAAGATAACATGCCCTTTCAGTTTAAGGGGCAAATTATATATTTAACTATATTTAAAAAAAAATTAATTCATTAAAACAAAAAACTAGAGAGTCCAAACTTGTAAAGAAGTTATGGTATGCTTCGAATTATTGTTTGTACATATGTATGTATGTATGTATGTAGGTGGCCAAGGTCCTTCAATGCCCTTGCTAACGAAATAATGCGAACAAACGAATGTACTCGTATGTACAGGTGCAACAACACTTTATATACATAAAAACAAAATTTTAAAGGCCACATACACATGTACATATGAATGTAATAAAATATAAACGAACATCAAAACAACATTTTACAGATTAGGGCGCAATTAAATTGTGGAAAACGTCTTGAGCGCAAAGAAATATTCAAAACTTAAAAGATGTTTACTAAATGTTTGCACAGGAAGTCGTTTATATGAATGTATGTATCTACAAATGAACATACATACATACATACATATGTACTTACATATATACATATGTATATAAAACAAAAATATAATTACTCGTATATACATATGTACATTAGGTATGTATGTACATATATCCGGGCTTGAAACATACATAAATACAATTAGGTATGTATGCATATGCTAAAAGCATTTCTATATTTTTATTTCAATGTGTATTCATATATATGTATGTATATGTATATAAGCATATGCATAGACATTGCATGTATGCATGTATGTTCATACACACTTACGTACACATTTGAAAAGTTATATCGTGAAATATTTAAATCTGTAATATTGCCTTCGAACAATATTTTTCTGACAGTAGGTATGATATTTTATTTTCTTATATATTTTTCTCTGTTGCTCTTTCTCTGTCTCTCACTTAGGCGTTATTTATATACGCTAATCATTTTGTATTTATAGTAGCTTACGTAAGCTTAGCTGGCCGCTGCTGTTAGCATTAAATAGTTCAGTATGGATGTGGTAAAAGGTTGCAGTGAATAAAAATTAATAGAAAATGTGAATTTTAATGTATGTATGTATGTATAAAGGGCAAACCAGTATTATCACGATAATTTCCAAAAAAAAAAAAAAAAGGTTGTAGGGTATACATAGAAATAAAAACTGTGGCACACCCTGTGTAGAATATCTTTAAATAGCTGATATGACAGCTGTCATTGGAATTCGCGCCATACCATCTGATGATTGGCTTTTTGGCTAACATACTTGCCAAGTTTTTCTTTATTATTGAGAGAAAAGACTGAATATTTGTGTATTTTAATCAAGATTTTTTGTGTTAATCTCTTTTAAAACTATGACCACAGTTCGGCGTTCAACCCGTCTAAGCAGTGTTAGCAAATCAACGGATACACCTCCAGTTAACACGTCTCAAACACCGCGACGTTCAGAGGTCTGGCGTCGACGCCAAACAAAATATTGTGCTACAAGCAGCGACGAGGAGGAAGTAAACGAGTGTAGAAAATCACACACGTTTGCAGAAATAGATAAAGAAAACTCTGAAAACGGTAACGTTATGAGGAAAATTGAAAGAAAAATTCAAACGCAAAACAATGAAAGAGTAAGAACCTATAATGTCCCTGAGCAAAAGACACCGCGACGGAGCAAAGCGCCAACTTCAGGATCGTCCAGCAGCAAACCTAGCATAGATAAAAAACGCAACAGTGAAGCACATAAGCGAATTAATGTTCAAAGTGATGATGAATGTGAATTTGTGCAAATGGGACAAGGTGTATCTCCTCCGAAACAGGCACGTGGAAAACCTAAGGCTCAATTGATAAGCCCTTCACGATTGATCGATCGGTTAAGTATAGATGAACGTAATGAAGATAACACTGATGGCGAGGAATATGACCAAACTCGTACAGAGAATGAAAAGGCTTCTCAACAGGTAACACCCACTCGGAACAAATATCAAAATGCTCGACGTGTTCTTAACAGTGCCGAAACTCGCAATCTACCAGGGCGAGAACAACAACTGAAGGAGTTAAAAGACTTTTTTCAAGAACATATACACGAACAACGATCTGGTAGCTTATATGTGTCTGGACAACCTGGTACCGGTAAAACTGCCTGCCTTTCATTGCTTTTAAGGTCGCCTGAGTTGTCCAAAAAACTGCAACACGCTTACATTAATTGCACATCCATCGCTAGCATAAACGGTGTGTACAAAAAACTGTGCTCTGAACTCGATCTTCACCCTGTGGGACGTACTGAACGCGATTACCTTGCATCTGTGCAACATCACTTGCGTACCTCACGCCGCATGCTCCTCATTGTATTGGATGAAATTGATCAGCTATGTAGTTCTAAACAATCAGTACTATATACAATTTTCGAGTGGCCTTCACTGCCAGGAGCAAGATTGCTTCTGGTAGGCATTGCTAATAGTCTCGATCTGACAGAGCGTACACTAATGCGTTTAAATGCACGTTGTGAACTAAAGCCGCGTCACATGCATTTTACTCCTTACAGCAAGCAACAAATAGTGGAGATATTTCGGGCAAGATTAGAAGAAGCAGGTGTACTTGATGTGTTTCCACCAGTTACACTCCAGCTTTTGGCAGCTAAAGTCAGTGCGGTGAGTGGTGATGTTCGCCGCGCACTTGATATTGGCAGGAGAGTAGTCGAAATAGCAGAACAACAAATGAAATCGGGTCTGCGAAAAGTTAATCTCGATGCTTTGTCCCTAGGTAGCCTGAATGACGAGAGAGCTGATGAAGGTATGTTGAGCGCTGCTTAAATAATTGCTAATAATACTTAATATAAATATTTTGTACCGTAGCTATCATGCAACCAGTACAAGTAAAACAAGTTGCAGAGGTGCTGAACAACGTATATGGCGTCTCACAAAATCTCCAGGAGGACATAGAAGATTCATTTCCCCTGCAACAGAAGATTGTTTTATGTACTCTTATGTTGATGCTTCGTAAGGAACGCAATAAAGATATAACTATTGGACGAATACACGAGGTATATCGACGTGTCTGTGTTAAGCGTAATATACATGCTTTGGACCAAGCTGAGTTTGCCGGGCTAGTTGACCTAATTGAGACTCGTGGCATTCTACGAATTATGCGCAAAAAAGAGCCACGCTTGTGCAAAGTGCTGCTGCAGTGGGACGAGGAGGAGGTGAATGGCGCATTGAAAGACAAACAGCTGATTGCTTCTATATTAGACGACACTGACTGTCTTGGAAAATTTTAGCATGAATTTTTATCATTTCATAGTTAGTGAATTACAAAACCAATATAGAACTTTTTTTTAAAAGCTTAAAATTTCATAAATTCCCATGCAGACAGAAATACAATCATGAACTAATAATGTTTAAAATACAAATCATTAATGTGTTTATCGCGAGCTTGACAAATGAATCATATTTATGGACATAATTGCATTCTAGCCAACTTCATTTATATATCAAAACACTTTCACTAGTTGAAAAAAAAATGGAAAAATGTTTTACAATAAACTAAAGCTGTCGCTCTTGTTAGTGTACAAAGTAACAATATTCTATATAAAATTTGGCAGCAAAAACTACTCGGTATGTATTTAAGATGCATATCTTTGTGTACATACATACATAAGTGGGACGAGCAGAGAGTGTTCAGGTGGTATTTATGCTGATGGCGTCGTTATTCGTTCTTGAAAAATGAAGGTGCTCACTGATTTATAGAACAAGAAAATGATGCATTTGTTGAGTTATTTGCGGTGCAGTGTCGAGTGCATTCATTTATATTTAAATGTGACCATGAAATTGTACGTTTAGCAAAAGCATACATTTCATGAATTGGTTGTTATTGTAATTAATTTTAGATTTTACACAATAAAATGCAAAATTTTAATGTATAAATAGATTTGTTTCAGAAAGCGTCTTGAATTTAAAGTGGTGGTTTAAAAAAAAAAACCAATGAATAATATAATCACGCAGATATGTAAATGCATACATAAATTTATACATACATATGTATGTAGTAGGTACATTGCAAATTGTGCATATTTTGACAATTATACGAATTTCAATCTAGTCTAGCGAGAAGACAAGTTTTCAAACAAACAATCTTCAAGAGAATATTTTGCGCACGAAATTCGGAAAAGTGAAAATTGACGCGACCAAGCAGGTGTTGTCTATTATTTACTGCAATTTATTTATATACGATATGTATGTATGTATGTGCGAATATGTATGTACATATGTGATATATATGAATGTATGAATGTACATATGTATGTACTAGTATATATGTATGTAACATTAAATTTTAAATTAATACATATGTATGTACATACATGCATGCGTGGCCGCTGTGGTCGATATGCCGCTGAGTTCGAGGTTCGAACCTCAGTCAGTGCAAATAAAATCTATTTTTTTTCTAATAGCGGTCACCCCCTTGGCAGGCAATGACAAACCTCCGAGGGTATTTCTGCCATGAAAAAGCTTCTCATAAAATACATCTGCCGTTCGGAGTCGACACAAAACTGTAGGTCCCTCCATTTGTGGTATATGTTATATACATAAATACGCACATTGCAATTGGTAGGAGAAGCTCGGCCAAACACTGAGCTACGAGTATACATATGTATGTACATACATATATCGAGCGCTAACCGCGAAAATAACGTAAGCGACATTTTTTCCAAAATTAACTTTTTGATGCAGAACTGTTCTAAAACTGATAATACGTCATCTGGCTAAATATTGTTTCGCTAATCGTTATAGTTATGGAGATGTACGACTTTACATTTTATCGTAAGCGACATTCACTCTTAAAAAAAAAAAAAAAATATTTAAAAAAAACCTCCTGTAAAATTTGGTTTTTGTCGCTTACGCTAAAATGGCGGTAAAGGCTCGATATTGTAAGCGCCAAATTATTTATTTCATTATTACATATGTATGTATGTACATATGTGGGCAGTTTAAGTCGAGAAAGAATAAAATTAATCCTTTTCCACTACGTTCATATATTATATGTACTTTTGTATGTATGTACATATGTACATATATTGCAAAGTGGAGAAACAATATACATAAATACTTTAATCATACTTTGTATAGTTCACACTTTTTTAAAAATTTGCAATGTAACTTTGTTTGGAGCGCTTTTTCTTATGCTTTTCGAAAAGTATCCAGCCACAAAATTCCAGATTCCGTTTCTTCTGAAGTTCAAATACAAAACTTAAATGGACCTAATGCCAATTTTTGTCATTTTCATGTCTTGGGCTTGAATCAAACTACTTATCGGGCGTATCTAACTAAAGAAAAGTTCAAAACTAACCTTTTGATTTATTGATTATGATGCATTGCATCAACTTCGTTTAATGAAAATTTATAAAAAAAAAAATTTGCTAGCAAAATTCATAAAAGTTTATCCTTTTAAAACCATTTTAAACTTTCCCCTTAAGAAAACTTTGGCTTGTTAGTCCTTTTTTTTGGTAAATAAGGAAAACGATCGCAGGACTCTCACTACCCGCTTTCCCTCAGCATGCCGAACAGTGGTCTCAATTCGACATCTGGATAGACAAAAGTCGGAGAAACGAACGCGAATAACAAAATAAAAGCATAAAGTTGAAATTTCGAGTAGATAAATTAAACAAAAGTTATCTAAGTTGCTACGTTGAACTTTTACTGCAGCTGCAAAATCCGCTGTTTATTTTCACAAAAAAAAAAAAAACAAGAGAAAATAAATTGCAGATTTGAGGGGCTTAGAATATCTATTTTTACATTTTTCAAGTAAAATGTTGAAATTTTAAAAATAAGTATTAAAACTTAATTTTTTTAAATCTATAACAAGTGAACTCGTCGTCGAATATTAATTACAATGTGCCAATCACAAAATCGGAGGATCTATCAGGTAAAGTCAGTTCGCCAGTGGTACTACCGTAGTTTAAAAGAGTATTTCAATTTAAAACTTTTTATTTAGTTCAATTTTTGATTGCAATTTTTTTCAGAATTGAATTAACTAAACCTTAAATGGACCTACAGCACTCAGTATCATAAAAATACTACAAACCATATAAGCAAATATGCTTTTCGATAAAGCAGTCCAGCAGCAAAAGAATTCATTACTTAAAAAAAATTTGCGAGTTGGTATTTTCAACAAATGTCAGAATTGTATTCCTCTAGTTTTTCAGGTCTGGTTTTCCTAGGACGTCGCTGTGTTGAAATTCAACGATGAATTCAGGGTGAGAACCTCACTTTGGCGCTTACTAACAAGTTACTCATACGTCCTGACGGACGGCATTTTTCGAAAATTTCACATTGAAATTTTTTTTACGAACGAAATATTAATTTTAAGTACTTATCACAATTATCCTACAAATAGCGATTACATTGAAAAAAGTTTCGTCCAAATTAGTTAAATAGTTTTCAACAAAAATGTGTTCGTTTCTTAATAAAATATTGAAATAAAATTCAGTAGCTGCTCGCATTTCAATAAACATCTTAAAGTTACGGATACATACATACATATGTGCCTCAAATCGTTCACTGTTCTGGCTTAAAAACCAACTATCAGAATAAGTCGAATTATATATCTACATATGTATGTATGTATGTATGTATGTTTTATCGTATTCCGAATTTTTGCCTCATGCAGTTCCTTTTTTTTTTGATCAAAATATACATTTGGCGTGCTCGTGAAAAAACGACAAATTTCTAAATGTAATTTTTTATTTCATAAACATAGAAAAATAATCTTCTAGAATTAAAATTTTTTTTAAATCCACACACTCTAGAGGCGGGAGTCTCTGTGGCAGTGAAGGCAAATTTTTCTCTGAAAACAACGAATTTTTTATTTTTTTTATTTTACATATCCCAATAAATAACTTAATACGAAAAACAATGCTAAGTCGAGTAAAATTATTTTCCTCTTAGAAACGATTAGAGATGATCTTGTAAATTTTTTAGAGCACTCGTGCATATGTTCATATACATATGTACATACATATGCCTTACTTTTTAGGGTGATTTTTTAGAGCCGTCCCTTGCTTTTATTGTCATGTCCGAAATCAAAATATGTGAAACATACATAGATAAATACTATGTATGTACATACATTTTCCAAAAGGAAGTATGCCTTAAACGATATATTAAAAAATACATGTGCATACATACATATATATGTACATACATACATACATATGTATGTGTATATGTATTTTGTAGCAAATGACTAGGGGCGTGGTAATACAGAAGCTAGCCAACTGTGGCGAGGACACTAAGTAGTTGTGTTAGTAATGATGATGAATCCGACAGACGTCAATGTTTTCATTTTCATATTTATTTGCACATTCAAAAATATATTTGTTCTTACATACATACATACATACACACACACATACATACATACGAAAATATATTAATTTTCACAAGCCTGCAAACGAGTCGTTTGTGATTTCTCAACTTTCTAAAAATAATGCAAGCATACATATTTTTATACATACTAAACGATTAAGTTTTATAGCCAGATAAATTAGCAAAAGCATTGAAATTTCAAAATACATACACAGCACATACACACACACATGCATTTGTATGTATCATAAAATCTTCGCCCCGCTTGGGTGTAAATATATTTTTTTACTTTATTTCCTTTCGTATAATGATGAAGAAATACATATCGGACACATTTCATCAGGGAATTCGGATCGAACATTCGAGTGTCTTCGCATTTTGTTTACAAATTAAATTTTTTTTAATGCGCAAAAATCTTCTAAACCAAATAAACACTTTCAATTCTGTGTGGCTGTGAGCTGTGTGGGCTGTTAGATATTGGAAATATTTTATAAACTACATATGTATGTATGTATGTATGTATGTATGTATGTATGTATGTGTATTAGTATGCTTTGAATTTTTGGCATATAAAACTTGCTCACACACACACACATACACACGCCCATGCGTGCATACATACAGATAGTATTAATTTCAGGTTGTTAAACCAGTTGCGATATTTTTTATTTTTTTTTTTTTTTAAAGAGGCGCATTAAAGAAAACTGTATTTAAAATTTTTAAGTTTCAAATGCAAAATGGGTGTTTTGAGTTTAGTTTTGTATAAGTACATATACATACATACATACATACATACATACATATGCATGTAAGAAGGTATGCGGCGGGTTTTTGTTGTACATACATTTAATTAAAAACCATAAAACAAAAAAAAAAAGTAAAACAAAATGTTACTTTCACCGAAGGCGTGGCTTACTTGGTATTGAATGCATTCATTGAGATCCGGCTGGTCCCTATAGTAGTGTGGGGTGCCGTTTTTGAACTGGACGTATTCCATATTTCTCTGTGGTTTTTGTGTGTTTTGTATGTGTGGAACTTTTGATTAATTTGTCAACGCCCTTTTTTGAAAAAGTAGAACGAAAAAAAAAATCAACAAAATGTACAGTTATGTAACCAATTATCACACTTAAATGCAGTAATCACTTTAATTAATTTCTATTCAGTTGTAGTTTGAATTGAAAAACATAAAATATTTAAACGTATTAAAAATCGACCAACTTTGCCGTTGAAACTCTTTCAGATTAGAGTTAATGTCGTTTACACTTGTTCGTCAACTCGTACTCGTTATTTAGAGATCGTATGGAATTTTGGCACTACTTAAATTTTTAAGGTTTTGATCTGAATTTTTCAATATTCCGAAAGCAACTGAATTTTAATTTTTCACAAATTGGCGATTTTTTCCACAGCTGCCTGAAATTTTCATCCATTTAGTCGTCGTCTGTATACAAAAGTATATACATATGTATGTACATATGTATGTATGTATGTATGTATCCACTTGCATATATGTACATACATACATATGTATATACAATTATTTGCCAATGTGTGTACATACATAGATACATACATTATTTATTTACTTATGTGCATGTGTGTATATTAATTACAACAACCACAAGATACCAGCAAACAATTTAGAAATATTTGAATTTTAATATTGGCGTGCTTTGCGACGATTCGGAAAGGAGAGGAGAGCGAATGAATGGCCTTTTGCAGCTGAACATTTGTTATTCACAGCCACACAAATTATTTATTTACCTCGTCTCGTACTCGTACATTCCATTGGCTACATCGGACGGCCATCATCCAAATGGTTCGCTACACACACACACACACACACACACACACACACACACACACACACACACACACTCGTAGCGAACGAAATGAACTAAAACCGCCAGAGAGCTTTCGTAAGGCGCGAGCATTTCATTTCAAAATTATTTGCTATAATACGATTTTGTTTTAAGCAAAAATAAACGAAAAGCAATAAACTTGGACTTGTGTACGGTATATTTAGCAGCACCCACGCGCCGTCTGCTTTTGCTCAAGGCAGCGCTGCTCGCTAACGAATTGAAAAATTTGGAAATAGAAAATATAATTACAAACCCCACAAGAAACAATGGGCGATCCACGAGGTTCTTTACTTGTGACTACAAAAAATTCTCTTGGAAGTTATTGAAACAGTTTGCTGCTTCAATTTTTACACGCTAGACGCGAAGATATAAACGAAAGCGGCAGTCTGTACTATTTTATAGCTTCCAGGGTATTGGCATTTCCCATTGGGAAATTTATGTTAATATGTTTATAACTTGTTGGCGGTACAGTGGTGGCTAAATCATTTGCAACCAAATCAAAAAAAAAATTATATTACTCGACATTTGTGTTCCTTGATTTTTCAAATTTTTCCTTGTTAATGGGGTAACGACTTTCTATCATTGAAAAATAAAATTATTTTATGCATTTTAGGTTGGTTGGTCAGAGTCCAACAAAGTGGCAAATGGACACGCAACGCCTGGAAAGGACGGAGCAAAATAAACGGAGCAACATTATTCGTGAAAAGAAAACGCCTTTAACTAAAAACATCTTGAAGGTTTTTTTTTATTTCTCCAAAAAGTTTGAAACTAGAATTTATGTATGTATGTACATATGTTATGCTGTATATGATTTTAATGGCAATCAATAGTCTTTTTCGCTCTTTTGTGTTTCGTATTATTTGTTGTTGTAGATGTACTTGTTTGTTATTCCATATAATAATAAAAGCGTGAATACCTCTAATAGAATTAGCTTGCAAATGATATGGCCACCACTGTATGTACATATGTATAAAGATGAAAACTCTACAAACAAACTAAAGCCCCATTTTATAAACACCAAGGTTTTATATTTCATAGTTCTAAATTTATTTAAAATTCCTTATTGTATTTTTGGAAGAAGTGAAATGAAGTTATTTATTGGTAAAGACTGATACCATACATATGTATGTATGTATGTATATGTCGATGCTTCTTCCTCGTAAAAAAAATAAAAAAAAAATAAAAAATGTATGTAAGGTCACAAATATTTACGTATTGGCGCATGTGTCCATCCAACAATCGTAAAAATGAACAAAACAAACAACAAGGCAATCAAAATTCTAATTGAGAATTTATTTACGAAATGCTGAGCAATGAACGTTTAACGCGCTGCTGTAAACGCCTTGAAGTGCTAAATTTACACTGCCACTCGAACTGTCCTTGAATTTTTGATTCATCATTACCAGCAGCATCAGCAACAACACTGAGTATTATTGCCAGTGAATTGTAATATCGCAAACGAACAAAGAAACAAATGTTGTCGGCGCTCGGCGAGTTGAGGATCACTCATACGACGTGTTGTGCTTTGAACAGGTCGTGGCATCTACATACATACATACATACATACACATTTATGTACATATGTAAGTATGTATGCGTTTGTATGTATGTGGGTATACACTGGTGTCCATACGCACGTAAATACTGTGGGCCCCACTAAAAAGTTATCTATCTAATTTTAATCTAATTCCAGCTAATTTTTGAAAGAGAAACAAACACTATCAAATTTCGAACAAATACAAATCTAATTTTAATACAATTTCTGGGTTACAAGTTATGGCAAAAACATTTTAGTTGAAGATGTGTTTTCGCTCCTTTAGCTACTTGAAAGTGCTAACAAATGTATTTTGAAAAAATCTCAATTAGAATACTTCTACCTTTCATCAACGATATGAAGATGTGTTTGTTATACCTTTCATGGAAATAGTAGATTAACTTTGGCCATCAAAAAGTTTAACGATATGATAAGGCTGACGAGCTGAGTAAATTTAACCATGTCCGTCCGTCTGTCCGTCTGTCTGTCTGTCTGTTTAAACGCAAACTAGTCCCTCAGTTTTTGAGCTATTTGAATGAAACTTGGCAGTCAGGTGTCTTTTTTATAATTTATTAGAAATTTGTAGGAACTGATCAAATCGGAGGACTATAACGAGTATAGGAGCCAATTGTTCAGATATGATATTTTGCTTCATAACTTCTTCATTTAAGCAGCTAGTGGCTGTGAATTTCACAAGTAGATCAAAGATGTATAACATTTAGCTCCCATACAACTGATTTCTCAGATATTTCTTTTAGTAAGAAAGCACCTCCATTTAAGCAGCCTAAGTCTTGAAATTTTGCACAAAGCTGCAATAGCTTTTATGCCAACTATTTTAGCAGTGAAAATCATTAATATTATTAAGATAATGAACGTGTATATACAGTATTCCCTTGGTAATCGCGGCAGTTTAAAATCAGTGGTTGTCGCGCTAACTGAGTCGTTTGTTTAACCATTCAATTAAATAAAAAGGCAATAAAACTGCAGCAATCAATTACATACATTTATCCCCATATAAAAGTTTATATTTGGCATTTATGTTTTAGAAGGAAGCTAAAAATGAACAAAATGAATAAGTACACACCTCGTTTCTTTCGACATCTTCTAGCAAAATACTTTGACACTTTCATGTGGTAAATATTCTTACTTTGGGCAATGCCCACAATGATCATTACAATCGCTTGCTGGTCATCATTACGATCAGCGTTATAACGAAAGTCAATGGCCGAAAGGGATGCCAGGAGAGTGAACGAAGAGTGTGATTGCAGGGAAAGTCTTATTTTAATTAAGTTTTTTTTTGCATTTTGACGCTTTCGTTTGCACTTTCTTTATGTAAGAATGACCTTCGCCTTTACCCGCATTTTGGTATTCAAGAGATGAAGTGTTCAACTCAATGCATCTTCGACCAAAAGTGCAAAATGTGTTTGTACTTGCTTACTTATTTATTTAAATATATATAAATATTTATGTAGGAGAATGTGTAGTTAGCAGGTCATTTACATTGAAATGAATATAAATTTGTTTGCACAAGAAGGCGGCTATGATCGAAGCTGACTCAAAGAAAATTAATCGGATAAAACCTAGAATTTCTGCGGATATCTTATCTTCAACGATTTTTAAAAAACACATTTTAAATTCAACATTTATGTCGATACTTACTCGTACATATCGAACCCTAATCACTATTGTGTCGCAAACGACAATTTGTCGAAAACAATTTTTAAATTATTTCAAATACTTAGTGTCCTCACCACTGGCAGCATATTTCTAAAAATTCACAATATGATTGCAAAACAAGTAGAGTAGCTTCTGAGGCAACTTCTATAAGAAACTCGAATATTTCTTTTTATTTTATGTACATTTCCAACTGCTCTAAAATGGATAAACTCAAAACTGAATTAATATAGTTTAGTTTATCTACTATTATGTATGTGGTATATGTATAAATCGGCAAACATGTAAACTATATATATTAGCAACTAGGTTGAAGTCAGGTATATTATATATTTAGCTAAATGTATTCAACGCAAAGAATTTTTTGGATGCCGGTAAGAATAGGGCAGGAAATCTAAATCTTTGCGTGATTATTTCAACAAGAACCTAATTTTTCAACTTTGAAAAGCGTCCGCTTTATTATAAGAAAGCATTGTTGCAAGAACTTTTAAATATTTATTAGTGTTAAAAAGGAAAACCGCTCAAGGCAAGAGCAAAAAAGGATAACATCTCATATTCATAGCAAATTCAAGACGGATTTTGGATAAATGAATGCTCGACACTAAAATCATTTTATTACAATACAAACTCATTCGAATGTACTGCCGCAAGCACTCGACCAAATGCGGCAAAGAAAATCGTATTTGAATGGTTTTATTTCATCCAAGGCACATCAAATAGGTAGCCGCAGCAAACTTTTTTTTTTGAACTTTTTTCATATTTTATTTTAATTTGAATTGTCAAATTTTGAATTTCGTTGTGATAAGAATGCTTTCAGTACAATTCAAGGTAGTTGATAAAATATTTTTGAAAGTTTAGCTTTTAAAAGCAAAAACAAAATATACAGAGCTCAAATTTTTTTTTTAAATTTTTCTACTGCTGCTACCTATTGAATGTGCCTTGATTTCATCGTACACATTCTGTATGACAAGGCACGGCAAAAACGTGGCATACTTTTAGGCATACGTAAGCTGATCAGTGTATATTTTAGATAAATTAGAAATGTATGCGCAGATACAGTGTGAGCAGCATATTTTCATACAAAAACAATGTAGCCTTTAGTAAAAAAAATTAAAGCGGCTAACAATTACAATAATGAACCTTAAAGATTTGATTTGTAAGAAAGTTACTCCATTGTTTGGACTTAACCTAATCCTCCGGGTCCTCTATCCTGCTGGAAACAGTTATATTTATTTTAAAACATTTTCTTATCATAAGGCTTCAAATGGTTCTGCAGCATTTCATCTTAAATAGTATTCCGCGTTAATTTTCACCCCTTTGTCAATAAAAAGCAGCGGCAAGACACCTAGCACCCCAAAACATAATAGATGAAAATGGTATCGTGGGACATGTTTCTTCTCATTAGGGATATCTTGGTTAGGTTCCGCCAACAAACCGTGACATATTGGTATATTTGGCCCTACTTCGTGCTGACCAGTCTCAATTTCCTCGAATCCGATCTCTCTCTCTCTCTCTCTTCTTTCTTACTAAGTTGATTTTAAGATTATTGTTTTCAAGTTTTGATGATAATATACTGGTAAGACTGTATATACAAGTGTGGATCTATATATTAACGCTGAATCAATGGAGTTTTTTGCACTATTCAACACTGATTTCCAACTTTTGCCAGCAAATTTTGCATTTAGCGTTTAAAAATCAATTTAATCACCAGCAGTGTTGAGTGATTTGCATAAATATGTACGTGATTTGCCAAAAGCTGATTTAAATTCACTCACTTGATTCACAATAGCGGCTTGCTCCTCGGCTACGTCCTGTTGGTGGTCGCGCGTCGGCATGGGACTGAAGCAGCCACTTTCGCGAGGTGGCACGTAGCCGCCGGAAGCGTTCAGTTTCGGAAATACTGTTTGCGGCAACGAATCAACAGGCAACTGTAGAGCGCGTTCATATTGACCGGGTCCGGGCAAAAATGGCGAGGGTCCTCTGTGGGTGTGATCAAATTTGAATTTATAATAAAATATAAAGAGAAAGTGAATAACAATAGACATGCACTTGCCGGTGTGGCGCGTTGGCATTGGATAAATCTGGGCTATTGCTGTTAACTGGTGAGGCGCCGAGGCCGGATTTGTATGGCTCAGCGCCAAGTCCTTGTGTGTAGGCGATTTTACTGTCACGATGCACCACGATTTTGATTTCATTTCCCGCGTTGCGAAAAAGTGTCTCAGCGTCAGCGTGACTCACATCGCGTGCATCGTAGTCACGTATTTTTGCTATAATATCGCCGCGCAGTACTTCTCCATAAGCGGGACTTCCTGCTTGAACCTGCAAAGTAAGACCATATAAAAGATATATTTCCTTTATCGTGCTGTGTGTGATATATTGTATGTATATTCGTAAGTGTATGTATGTTCATATATTTTCGGTATTTAAGTGCCATGATTTAAAAAAAATCTGAAAAATAAAAATATCCTATAAAAGTTGTTTACTCAAGCTTCCAATTATTAACCAAGCTCCACGATCTTCAGTAGAAGTTCTGTCAAAACTCGAAATACATCTCCATTATTTTTATAAACCTCGTTAAAATTTCGGGAATTCTCATTTGCAGGCTACGCGAGTATATCGTACGAGTACTTACGATTATGTATCCCTACAGACCGTTGCCCGTGAACAGTGACACTCTGAAGTGTAACCTCGTTAATCGCGGTCGCAAGCCACAGTCAAGAGCTGAATTTTTGAATCGTAAAGTGAATTGGTGTTTTAGGGGGAATATTTATCTGAATTTCACACAACAAAAACGGCTAAAAACGATCACTTTAATAATTTAAACAGCATCTACTTTTGACTACCTACCGAGAATATATTAATAAGTGTAAGTCTGCTTTCATTATACGAGTATAAATGGAATTGTTCACTTCACTTTAAAAAAATTCATGCCGAATACTTCAAGGTCCTTACTACAAGCGGATTTAAATAGCATGACTAACTGGTGTGAAATAAATTACATGCCACTAAACCTTAAAAAATGTAAATGTAAATGTGCTTTTCTCGCAGAGCAGTTCAACCAGCTTCTTATGAAATATGTAACCATAACCTCGAACAAGTGTTTAACTTTGTTGATCTTGGAATTACAATGGACCCGAAATTTAATTTTAATCTTCACATAAATGTTACAGTTAACAAAGCCAAGGGTGTTTTTGCATTTGTAAAACGGTGGTCAAAAGAATTCAATGACCCTTACATCACGAAGGCTCTGTTCACAACGTTAGTGAGGCCAATACTGGAATATGGATCTGTTGTTGGAACCCGCGCTATCAAGTTCATTCCGACCAAATAGAGTCAATTCAAAACCAATTTCTGCTTTTTGCTTTAAGAAATTTTCGTTGCGATTCTCAGTACCACCTGCCGCCATATATAAGTCGTTTAAAACTCATTAATCTTCCTACACTTGCTAGTCGCAAAGAAATGCTAGGCACTGTATTTTTGGTCAAGTTACTGACAGGCTTGATCTATAGCCCATCTCTTCTTAGCGAAATAAAGCTAAACGTTCCCTCCAGAATTTCAAGACATTTCCGGCCTCTCTTTCTGAAGCCATGTAAAAGTAATTTTGAGTTAAATGAGCCACTCCGTAGTTTGTGTCAGGATTTTAACACTCACTCCGGTTCTTTTGATATTTCAGACTCACTTTTTTACATAAAGAAAACTATACTCAATCTTCTCAATAATTAATACATACATACATATACATATATTACTATTCGATCAGCTGATGAGCATTTGTTCTGTAGCTGAACAGTTTTAGATCTCGACACTTAACAAACCTCTGCCTTTCATGACTCGGCGCAACATATATGAAAAAAAAACACAATTTTTTTTTTTTATATATCCATGCGTCATGCGGATGCGCCCCTCGCGTCGGTCGGGCGGGTATGGAGGGATAAAACCGTTGGGATTATTAATATTATTATTATCTTTCACGAATGTAAAAAAGGAACTTAAACACATAATCGCATTTCAATCTTTAATAGGAACTGGTAATGGCAGCACCAGATTGCAGATGCATTTTTTTGTTTTCAAAATTACGCGGAAAAGTCAAATCTAAAACACATACACATGTACATACATATATGTATACGTATATTGCAATTTACCAAACTTCATTTGACTTTTTCTGAAACTGAGTGACAGACATTCACAAAGACAGAAGGACGTGGGTGGAGCGGCTCAGCTCATTATCCTGATTATAACGATATAATTTTTGGTGAGAATGTTTATATCTTCCTCTTCTTGAGAGAGAGAACGATTTATGTAAGTAGTTTTAAGAACAAATACTGTAAGAATTATAATGGCAATGGCATATAAAAATCAACAATAGTTTTTTACTAACCAGTTTGTGTAGAAACTTTAAGAACAGTAGTTACAACTATTTTTATTTATCCTAAATGTTACTTGTGGAGGACCAGTTAAAAAAAAGGTCCCAACAAAGTTCTAAACTTGTTCCGCAATGGTTAAAAGCCCTGAGTGAATCCCAAAATCTTTCCGAAAAAATCCTGAATTGTTCCAAATTCCGAACTAGACCCTAAAAAGTTCTAAACTTGCCACGAAATGGTTCCGAACATGTACCGCCTTTCAATAATTTTAATAATATTATTTGATTGACTCGTATACTTTCCTCTTGCATAAGTTGGTCGTTAATAATTTCCGCAGAATTCTATGCTCCATTTCTGATCAATATTTTACTCTTCAATCAATAAACAATGCGAAAGTACAGTCCGAAGGGACTAAATATTGCATGAAATTTGCTACTTGGTTTGTTTGGTGTCAGTTCATAAATCAAGATAAGTCACATGTGGCCCTCGAACGAAATTAGCTCAAAAATATGTACATACATACATACTTACGTATGTAAAATCAAAATTTGAAATGTTGCACACAATCCGTCCTCGTTCGCACAATTGCATTTGCATTTTTGGGCTCGTTAAACTATGCGAGGATGGGGCCTTCAATTCAATTTGTAGTTATTCGATTGGGTGAAATTGCAAATGCAAATTGTGCAAACATCTGTTTTGTTTAAATCCATACATAAATGCATATCCATTTTTGCTTAAAGCCAACTCTCTTCATAACTAATTATCGGAAAGAAATGAAGAAAAGATTTGCCGAGACATACTAATTTTGAAGATATGATAACTGGAATCTTCAGCGCTGGAGCGACCGAATGTGTTATAACCACGTTGACCGGCAGTGGGATTGCTTTGTTTCCTGCAATTTTCAAGGTCTTTCTTTTTTTTTCTGGCATCGATTAAAAAAATAATTTTTGCGTTGCAGTGAAAGTCTCAAAATTTCACCGATACTCGTATAAGAACAAGTACGTCGCTTGGGTATTCAACTTTTAGTGCCGAAATTAATGCCAAATTAGAAATTACAAAATTTGCCCAAATATTGCTCTCATTTTGCAAACCATTGTCAATTTTAGTAATAAGGTTCACTTATTACTGTGATAGTTCGTGACAATTGTTACATCTCAGAAAGTATTCGATGCGTTACTCGATTGTCACAGCAGAGGAAGGTTGAGTTAAAAGACCAATTGCCAATTTTTTTTTATTCTTCAAGAAATTACTTAAACGTTTGCTAACAAATAAGTTTTAAGTAATACAAATTGGTTGATAATATGACAATTAAGTTTTACAAAAAAAATGTTCAGTTAAAAAAAATCAATTTAACAAATTATCAGCAGTCACTTTCTAATGATGGTCGATGCATTAAATGCATTGAATAAATTTATTTATGTACATATCGTTGTGTCCCAGTTCGATATAAATTTTATGGAACAGAGTACATATGTATATTGATATTTGATTGATCATCATCAGAAAAGCATGACAAATCATTTAAAATTATGTCAGACAGTTCACAATAGGTCTAATATAAATTGAAAATAAATATTACAGGATTAGTTAAAAAATTATGTTTAACAAAAATCAGCACTTTGACGGAATTCGCAAATGTGGACTTTAAATCATGTTTGTGCAAAAATGAAAATTATTGAATCTTCCGCACTTTATGATCCATTTTAGACGGCCCCTAGATTCCCCTTAAGACAATGAATAAATTCATTGACTTGCTAGTCTTCATATCTAGACTTGAGCACGTTAATCTATTAAAAAAATAGGCTGCCGAGCACTTGGACACCGCGTTTAAGGGAGTGAGGCCATCTAGAGAGCCGATAAAAGGTGCTTTCAATCAAAAATTTTTTTTGGCGAAATGAAAAAAGTGTCATTAACCAAACTTTGAGGTTTATTTAAACAATCAAATAAACTATATTCTATGATTTTTTGGCTACAAATTATTGAAAAATTTCGGAGTTATCCATTGTGCCGTAAATCGTTACCTTGCAAAAGCTGTCAGTTTGCAGTTCACAATTCTTGTCTGAAACATAGAAACAAGGTTTCTTCTTATTTGTTTTTATATTTTCTGAGTCTATGAACCTCAAAAACTTCAGATAACTGGGGATTTTATTTTTTTTTCCACGTCGCAAAGGCAAAATATGATTTTTAACTTAATTTTTTGTGTCATTTATGTTATAAAAATATTATATAATAAATTATTTATTCAATTTTCGAGGTTCGCATAGTTAATATGTTGGATAGTTTTTTTTTAAATCACGCAAAATTCAAAAACATGTTTTCGAGCAAACGCGCTACAAAGTTCATTGCGCTTCGGCACGACTTGTTCTTGCCTGACACTTTTTTCTTAATTTTCTGCGACGTGACACAAAGTTCCGCAAATCCGAACTGGCTGTGGTAAGCCCATTAATACCTGCATATATATGTATATGTATATCTGTATGTATGTATGTATTTACATTGAGCAATTACAAAGAGCGTAACGGAGATTCCCGAATAACCCGGCACCTCGCATTATTGCTCCGCAGTATTCTGGAGAATTTTTCACTTTTTGAATATTGATGTTAACGGGATTTTAACAATTTATCACATACATACATACAAATGTACATATGTATGTAAGTATACCTTTCAGTATTTGTGCAATTTCGTATGTGTGGTGTCTTGAAAGACCACATTTTAATTTTTTTTTTGGGTACTTAGTAGACGATGCCCAAACTTATGAAGAAATGCAAAAATGTTGACTTTTAAAAATTTGCAACAGTAACGATGCGCGCAATTTACGTCGGAATTGCGAAATGGTGCCAAATGCAGCGTAGACTTCAAGACTTATTTATTCTGAACTTGTGAACGTTTTTCTAATTTGCGATCTCGCCATCCCTGCCCCTTTCCATTTGCTGCACAAGTGGCATGTGCATAGTTTCCTTTGCCAATTGTAATGATAAATTTTATTTGCTTGCAACTTGTTTTGCTTTCACAATTCTTTGTTTGTTTGATTCTTCTTCTGCACCGCCCGCTGCACCGCCCGCTGCAGTTTGCGAAATGCAAGGGTAACGACAAAAACACTCAAAGACACAAGGCAAGTGGCAGTTGGCTGCCAAAACAATCCCGAGGTTCTTGAAATATAAACATTTTTTTTTTGTTTTTTTTTGTTATTTGCTTTTTATTCTTTTGCATTTTTTTATTTGCACGTCCTTCTGTTGCAAAGCAGTCTTAATGGTCTTAAGATCACATTACATAATACTCGCACGAGAGAAAATATTCAAAAGCTGATTATGACCAGTTAGAATTATGTATGTATGTATATTACCCTGGTTATGATGAGCGGTGTATCCAGATCGCTGCCACCGACCAGCCGAATACCCCAGGGAGTACCGGGTCCATCTCGCTGCAGAACCACCGTGAATTCATGCAGTTTCGGACTCATTGCCTGCCACGAGAAGCAAGCAGCTCCCGCAGTGCACAAATACTTTCGATCTAAAAAACAGTAAGGACACTTTTACCCCAGACGTAAAACGGGTCAAATAAATCACAAATCACAGTGCGCTGACTAACTGGCGACAACAAAGACGCACGACAACCGATTGGACTTTTATCGCTGCTCCACTGACACCAAGACGATATGATATACTCGTATGTACTCGTAAGCGATTTTTAACTTTTGACGCGCCGCGAGACACACAGGTCTTTGGCACTCAGGCGATTTGGTCTTGCCACAAGGCGATTACACGGCAAATTCGCAGACGATTTGATCGCGCTGAAAGTTGTTCAAGCACTAATATTAAATGCGCCAAACATCGAATCGAAATTGCGGCGGAAGTCGAAATGCTTTTCGGTCTTATTTTATTCGACGTTTTTGCAATCTTTTGCCTGAAACCGCCCCACTTCGCTTGCCACAGCTCCACGGTCTCCTTGGCAACCGTACTTTGGCGCCTTTACGTGTGATTTTCTATTTGAATTTTATTTATGTTTTTTACCATTCGGCTGTTTTTACATTTTCTTTGCAAAACATTAACAAAAAATTCAAAATTCGTTGAAATGTATTATATGTACATAACTAAGAACTTAATCGTGGATGAACAAATTAAAACGGATATGAATAAAATAAAAGAAGAAATATATACATACATATGTACATATATAAATGTATACCAATTTAAAATAAGCATTGTATTCAAAAATATACAAACAAATAAACACATAGCTATATACATATGTACATATGTATGTACATGCTAACACAACGATGTCGCTCGGTGCGCATAAATTTTTACAAAGTTGCAAGAAAACTAATGTTTTTTCTAAAATACATACATACATATTTTATTATATTTTACAAATCTTACGAGTATTTTATTCGCTTGTTCGAGGTACATACATACATACATATTGAGTGCCGAGCGATGATCGATTCATAGTAACTCATCCTCTCACAGCTACTCAGACGCACCTAAGGAAATCTTCCACCGAGACTGCAGCGTGTAGTGGCACAGAGAGGGAAGCGCAACACAACAACTAACGGCAAAAATTAATTTCGCATAATGCAACAACAATACCCACCGACAGAGCAACCCCGCCTTCATAGTCTCGCAAATTTAAATACATTGAAATCCCCCATTTTGTGATTATTTTGTTTGTCGTTTTAGTATTTGCGAATAAAAAAAGAGACGACCACTTCTTGTAGCCGCGCACTAAAAACTAAATACATAAATGAAAAGCATTAACATAGCCAAGTGCATCGTTAGCCTAAAAGAATAGTTGCAAGAACCTGAAATATTTTTAAGAAAAAAAAAAACGCTGGCCTGTTATAATTGCAGGTAATTGAATTCGTGGCAGTTCAAATGTTTATAACAAACATTCTTCTAGTTGCGAATGGAATATAAGGAGAAGTTTTTTACAATTAGTTTCAAGTGCGTTCCAAAGAGTTGTTTGAAACTGGCTTGAAGGACATGTTAAATCCCCAATACATTGAAGAAACAAGTTAACTGCAACGAGCTATGAAGAGGTGAGATTTAACTTAAAAAATCTGTATGAAGTTTTAGAGATGACAAATGAATATTGTGGTTTATTTATTAAAATCGATTTATGTTTGAAAGGAATGCGATTATATTAAACAATTACTTAATTCTTCTTACCAGTGATCAAATCATTCATTGAAAATTAAAGTAAATTGTAAAAAAAAGCAAGTCATTAAATTGCCTAAATATATTTTTTTTATAATTTTGGATAGCATCACTTTAATACACTTACGAATTTTCATCACCCAATATTTGCGGTATTTTTGGGGAAAATATGTTTGTATATCTCGCGAAAAAGGAGCCTTTACTGTAAAGAAAACACCCCCCCATTGGATTTTTGCCCCTCCAATCATATGTACAGCGCCAAATATTCATTTACATATGCACCTATCGCTAGTTTACTAAAAACAGTCACAACTGAAAAACCTGCAAACGGTAAAAAACGCCCTTTACGGAACGAATTTACATACAAACATAGACGATGAGTGAAGGGGTATTTTTACAAACCTCACTCGATTTTAGTATTTTTTTGCAATTCAAACACTCTTTTAGTAAATGAGCAATATTTACTGGTACAAATTTACATACATATATGTTTGTATGTATTTACATGTGTGCAAAGAGTCGTTAATTTTAATTGTTGGACATAAAATGTCCCACAACGGAATTAAAAATTTTTTGATTTTTTTCGAAATGAAAAGTGTTTCTTAAATTGCTCGCCATGCCCATACCAGATACAAGTGTGTGTGCGGGTTGTTGCAAGCAAATATCAATTCAAGGTCGTTTTTAAAAGGTATCATCAGAAAAGAGAGTACTGCGCGCAATGAACTAATTAAATTAATTCAGTTACCAGATGTCCAGCGTCACGTACTTGAAGACGCCTCTAAATCGTAAACACACCACGAACAAGCAGATTCAGAATTTTAAAAGCAACGCCAAATATCTTTCTTATTGGAAAACACAATGTATCTTTCCACACTGACTATGTAAATACGTAACGAAATATGAACGGAAGGCATGTGCACCAAGAAGAAATAATTACTAACTACTTAGCTGACTGACTACAAACTGGGAGTTGTTCGCAGACAGGGCCGGCGTAAGCCTATCGTAGTATAGGTAGTCCTACCCATTCGAAAAACTTCAGATAATTTCAGAAAGGAGGAAAGCAAAGACTACTAATTTTTTCCCACTACCCACTCGGGCTGAAAGTGGTCCGACGGCGCTGTTCGCAGACACCGAAATTCGCATAAACAATTTTGGGAAATTATGAATAGGATATTATAAATGGAAATTTGTTTAAAAATACATATATAACCTATATTGTAAGTACATAAATTTTGTATTGTTCTTAACACTTTGAAAACAATGTAAACATATAAAAGTAGATATATCCCTAGTTCGGTCCAGGTTAGAATACGCTTTATTCGTTTGGCGACCGTTTCATGCGGTATATATCAAAAGATTGGAGTCTGACCAAAAAGCTTTTATGCGTTTTGCTTTGTGTACGATTAAGTTTGCAGATCCTATTCCGTCGTATCGCTCTCGGTGTTTACTTATAGACCTCATGTCTTTAGAGTCTAGGCGTGATCTTTTGTCGATGTGTTTTGTCTTTGACTTATGTACCGGCTCAATTGATTGTCCATACTTGCTCAGGAAAATTCATTTTAGTGTTCCCTCACGCAAAGTTCGCTGTAATGATATATTTTTTGTCGGGTTTGCCAAGACTGTCTATGGTATGAATGCACCTCTTAGAAGGACGCTATCTCAATTTAATGTGTATTCTTCTTTCTTAGATTTTGATTTTACCTATTCTAAGTCTACTTTTAAGAATTTACTCATACGACCCCTGTCGTTAAGCCTTTGAAATTAAAATGTATCATATAGTCTGTAAGCAACTTGTTTGTTGATTTATAAATAATAAATAAATAAATAAATGTGGCGTTCTATGCCAAAAAATTACATTGCAATCATGAGCCATTTTCTCACCGTTGATCACTAAAGCAAAATTTATTAATTACTTTGAATGAATTTCCCTAAATATGCATTAAACAATCGAGTTGTTTATATTTGAAAAAGAGGCTTCTTTAGCCATTAGAAGCTAGTTCCTCATAGAAATATTAAATTTTGCTCTCCCTTTTTTATGCGTAAAAAAACTTAAAAATCTAAAAAAAAGGGATGGTAATATTAATAAAATTTAAAAAAAAAAGTGGAAATTTGCTTCACTCGTTTTCAATTTGGATTGATTTCAATTTCACATTTTGGGTTCTTTTTCTGCAAAACATGAAGCAATTTCGTCCTTAAGACGCTACAAGAAGGAAATATTGTCATTAACATTATGTTTGTCTTTGCCCAAGAAAATAAGTTACGGAGAGAAAACCTCGATAGGTGGCGCTAGAATCGAGTTGTTACTAAAAATCTTATTGAACGTCCAATTTCGAGAGGGCAAATATTTCGGTAACTGGTACTAAAAATCACTGGCCACAGTAACGTATTGGGATGTTGTGACTGTGAAAAGTTAACAGTAACAGTCACAATCACTATAACGGCTCGCAAACTGAATCTGTGACAAAGTAGCAATCGCAATAACTCTTGAACACAGCGACCGTAAAAATTTAGCATCATCCACCCTTTAAAAAAGGTTTGTTACTTATTGACGAGGTAAATTGTAAATCTAGAAATTGTTAAATTTTTTAGTTTCATATACATCTGAAATTTTGTAAGATTTTGTTATTGAGGCATTTATGTAAGTCTTTTACTTTTAAAAATTATAAAATTTAAATTAAATTGTCTAAACATATTCGAGTACATGAACGCTTGTATATATGTATGTACTTATGTACATATGTACATATGTATGTAATTTATTTTGTTGGTAAATGTTATAATGGCGTTGCAAAATTTTACTTTACAATAAATCATATATATCGAATTATTATTTTCTTTGTAGCAGCCCAATTCAAAGGTTTGGTTTTTTTTTGTTTTAACGAAAGTGGATTGACATACACATCAACCGCCGAAATGTCTTAAGGCCATGCCACATAAGACTTGCTTCGCTTTTCGTGACATTTGTAACTTTGTCAGAAAAGCGAAAAACGCAAAAGGTATGCCACAATAAAACTTTGACAATACATACTTTTCGTTTGTTTATTGTGAGTTGTGAAAATCGCACGGAACTTTATAAACATATTCGGCATTACATACATTCGGCATTATTATGGACATAATAGAAGTTTTGTTAATAGTTCTTTTACTTCACGAAGCCTTATTATATTTAAAAAGCATATCAAGGCGGAAAATGTGGGTAAGGGAGTTATATCTTTGCTGCCACCTCTCGCACGAACCGGTCACGAAGTGACTTCGACCGTGCTCTGCAATGCTCCTCTATTATAAAAGGCCTTTAGTAAATCATCACATATGTACATACATACATATATTTATATACAATATAATACCGACCCTTTAGGTATTTATTGCAGAAGAGGTGGCAGCTTTTGTCATAGATGCTTGGCTGCATTTTCACCGCTTCAATTAACTTTTCCTCCATTTCTTTTGCTAAATTAAAAAAAAACTGTATATTTAAACATTTATTTCAGTTAAATTTTATATTTACCTTGTTTTTATGGAAAAATTTTCAAATATACGTCAACCGTTAACAGACGAATGTCAGAAATAAACAAAATTGGTAAGAGCGAACTGCCAAAGTCAGCGAAAAGATAAGAATTGCCCAAGATTTCGCTTCGCTTTGGCGACGGTGTTCCCTATGTGGGAAATTTCGTATAATTGCATGTTGTTGTTGTTGTTGTTGTTGTTGTAGCGGCAATTGCATGTATTCATCTTTGCTGTCAAAGCTAAACTCTGACGTAAAGCGAAGCAGAAGTTTTATGTGGCATGGCCTTTAATCGTTTTCACCCGAAAGTTTTTGCTATTTATTTGTGTGCAGATTTTTTTTAAAAACTTCCTTAGATGCATTTATTTAATTTTAATTTTATTAAAGTTGCACAATTTCATTAAAACACCTTTTGAATTTATGCTACCCGCAAACTTACACGTTTGGATGAATACACAAATTTCCATTGGCATGAAATTGTGAACTGTGAAAAATGGTACTTTGGAAATCGAAAAGATATATTTATATATATACTAATATTCGCACATACCATACATATGTACATATATACAGTACTCGTATATGCATGAACATTGGAATAAGCAATCTGCATTAGCCATTAAGCACTAAAACGAAATTGATTTGAATTGCATTTCGATTGAAAACAAGTGTTTTTATGTTTATTTCTATGGCACTGGACCAACAACAACGTTGCTGGGGGCGACTACGAAATTGATCTACTACGTAAGGCAACTAAGGATTCTATAAATAACTATGTACAACTAAATCAAGTGCGAACCGACGAGATATTGGTGCCAATTGGCGTAAAGACTAATCTATTGCATTTTACATAGAGAGAAACATAAACATATGTACATACATACATAAATACATATGTATGTATGTATGTATGTAAATTGTAGCACGTGTGTGTGTGTGTGTGTGTGAAAGTTTGCTTTGCATTCCATTGATGTGCGCATCGACCCAATTCTTCACGAATTCGCAACAACTGAGTAATAACCTATTTACGATTAATTTGCATTTTATTCGATTTTTTATTCCCACAATTCATTTTGTACATACATACAAATGTATGAAGGTGTGTGCACAGGTGGATATTTACAAATATATACATATTTACATGTGTAAATACGTATGTATGTATGATGAGTATGCTAAAATTAAATGCCACGAATCTAAAGTAAATTCTATTCTTAAATACTTTTCTTGTTCCCTCTCAATTTCTAGAGCCAAAAATCTATTGGTCTCTTTATTTTTTGCATGTTTACAGATATATAATTATATATATTTTTACATATCGTTACAGTTTATCTATCAGTGGGAAATATTTTCAAACCAATCATCTTAACTGAAAGACTTTTGCCTTTAGAATCGGTGACACAATCATCACTCTCGAAGATAACGAAAAAAATGGTAATATGTTTGTAATGTTGTTTTTATGTAACAAAAAAAACAATGTGAGAATTTTAATACTCTCATTCCAGAGAATTTTTATGAAAAAATATGCCCTTTTCTTATGATCAATTTAAAAAAAATTGCTTAGAAGTCGTTCAAAAGCAAATTTCATCGATTTTAATTTTGTTCCATGATCTGTTGGCTCACCCTAGTGCTCTAATATGGAATTATTTAATTTAATAAAGCTATCCTTCAAAATATTAAGAAAAGACTTTAAAACCAACCAAAATAAACAACCAGAAATAAATGAAAACACTAAGCCGTTGTTGATGAAAGTCAAAAGGTCCCGGTTCACAAACAATGAAATTATGCTCGAAAAATATTTAAAATTAATTAAAATAGTGAATCACTAAAAATGGAGTTATCATTTCATGTCTGACTTTGCAAACAGTTCACGTTGTGATGGAGAAAGAACGTACTTGGACAACTATTATTGGGAGACCGTCCATTGTGCTACCATTTACACAAGAGGTAAGAGAAAAAGCTAGTGAGCTAGTGAGTAAAAAACTTATCAAGGGATCGGTGAGCAAAAAGCATATCAACGGTAGTTAGGTTAACCGCAGGTTCTTTCTGATCCCGATAAATCTCTGAAGCCTGTTGGCGAGTTATTCAAATACGACGAAAAGAAATGTCAGGCAGGTATATTTTTTAAAAGGTAACTGGATTATTAGCTTCATTTCGATTGAATTGTAAATCATTTATTAAAATTCATATATGTACGTACACTATTTATCAAAAGTTGTCAATCCATTTATCCTTGATTATTTCATACTTGGATTTAAACGTTTAGGTGAGCTTTGCAGATAACCACATAAACAAATTTAATAATCGCAATCAACATGGCACATTTCTCGCTCTGTGGAATGAACTGTTCAAACGGCTGAAAAGAGCCGCCTGTTAGTTAGATATGAATTTGTCTCAAAATGAATTTCCTGATGAAAAATTGTACATGCTTGTATGTAGATCCTATGTAAGTTGTTCGCAATGCTCTAAGTAAAGTATTCCGATGATAAGTCTTAACTATCTTAGCAGGTCAGGTTATCAATCACAATTACAGAGTTCAAACCACATGAAATTCAGAAAAAAACTAAATCTTTTATAAAAGTTAAATATTTCTCATTTAGTCATAGTGTCTATAGGTCATAACGAAGCACTTTCGCTGTGTTTATATTTTGTCACTCAAATCCCTGTTTTTTTAAAGACTTGTTAAGCGCTGTTCGGGCAATAAGAGCCGGTTAAGGCCATCCGACAAATATGTGAGCGCTAACAGCTAACCGCCGATTATTTTAACTAATCTCTAAGAAACCGGCCCTAACTTGATAATTTCAAATACATTTTTGGGTCTTTTACTGGGATATCCCTTATCATCGCCATTGAATGATTATATAGATATATAATATATATATAATTTTGGCGCATACACTATATAGCTCAGTATTTGGCCGAGCTTCTCCTACTATTTGTGGAGTGCGTCTTTATATTATACCACAAATGGAGGGACCTACAGTTTTGTGCCGACTCCGAACGGCAGATGTATTTATTGAGAAGCTTTTTCATGGCAGAAATACCCTGGGGTTATTAAGATTTTGCTTGCCCTGACTGAGATTCGAACCTCGAACTCACCGGCATATCAAGTTATAGCACGCACCGCTACCAACTCGACCACAGCGGCCAATGATTGAATGATTACATTGCATTTAATATTTCTTAAAGTCATACTACTTTAGGCCAATAATTTAAAAATTTATCTGGACGATAAAAAAATAAATACACATGCAAACATACGCCCGTCTTTTACATACTATACATACCTATGTATTTGTATACCTACTAAATGTTAGCATGAATGTAAACACAAATTTTATAACACAAAAATCCTCTTGACAAGTTGTTGAAAAAAAAAATTGCCTAAACACTCAGAGGACTTCACGGGGGGCCGCACACTTATTATTTACATATGTACATTTGTATGTATGTACAGTAGATCATCATACATACATATGTAGGTATGTAGTATGTATGTACATATTATCTGTGTATATCACTTCAAGTACAAACTCACCTCAAATGATATCGAAGGTGATAAGAGCGATGGATTGCCTTCTGGTGGGTCATCCACAAAATGTACGTGCTTTTTGGTACTGTTACGACGACTAGAGCCGGTGATGAGCGAACTCTTCCTGCGACGACCGACGTAACTATCGAAAATTTCCTCGTCATTTATATAGTTCGGTACGCGCCAAAATGCAGGACGTTGATATGATGCGCTCATTTCAGCAAAGACTGAATAAAAACAAAAAAAAAATGGCCAAACGACCCACCTTCAATTCGACCGACACTGAGCCGACCAAATGAGATTTTATAAACAAAATTTTCACATTTTCGCAGAGAGCGAGCGGATTTTAGGAAATTAATAATTGAGAAGTTGGAAAAGAACGCGCAAAAGCAGCAAACAAATATGAGTAAATATGTAAGCGCCAAATATTTATATGTATATGTTTGTATGTTAATGGATATTTAAACATTTATGTAAGAATGGCACGCATACTCGAATGGCAGTCTATGAAAGCGAAAAAATCAAACATTTTTCGCATGTTTTTCAAAAGTAAATGGACTTTACGCATATACATACATACATCCTATGTACATATGTATTTACATATCTACACATAAATTTTATTGTATTGAGAATACTATATCTCAACTCCTACGTTCGCAAAACCGGATGAGTAAATAAAATCAGCATATACAAATATGTACATACATACATACATTTGTATAAATAGTATGTAGCATCAATTGATTAAAAACACACACACACAAACAGCAGCACCTGTTTATTCAACAACAAAAAGGCAAATCGTGCGGTGAATTTTGAAACATTTTCATTGAAAAACTACCTACGAGTATACTCGCCTCGATGCACCAAAGTTAAGTAATTAAGTTCCTTTTTAGAGTACCTACGTACGTACATACATACCAATGTATTAGGGGTCATCAAATCACTAGGCGCTTTAAAGGCTTATCCACGTGAGAAAATCGAAATTCAAAATAATAATTTGGCGCTTACAATATATGTACATATGTATGTATGTATACTCGTAGCTCAGTGTTTGGCCGAGCCTCTCCCATCATTTGTGATGTCTGTCATTATGTTCTAACACAAATGGAGGGACCTACAGTTTTGTGCCGACTCCGAACGGCAGATGTATTTTGTGAGAAGCTTTTTCATGGCAGGAATACGTTCGGAGGTTTGTCATTGCCTGCCGAGGGGTGGCTGTACTATTCGAAAAAACGTTTTCTTTATTTAAGATTTTACTTGCCCTGGCTGAGTTTCGAACCTCGAACTCAGCACGCACCGCTACCCACTCGACCACAGCGGCCACGCACATACGTACATACATAAATATATGAATTGATGATCATCTAATTTTCAAAAGTTCCATAAGTTTACACTGATGTTTTCTAAACATATAGAAAGGATTTTTTTTCAACAAACCATCAAACCATGTTAATGCGCTATTTTTGAATATCGGATTAATTCATATTCGAATGCAGAAATTGTGTTTTTGCCTCTTCCTCAAATTGTTTATAACATTTACTAAAAAAAATTACAATATCTGATTGTCTGTTTGTCTGTCTGAGCGCGTTAAACTCAAAGACTGCCTATCAGATTTTCTGCAGTTTTCACCAATAGGCGATATGATGCATGTGAAGGTTTTCATATATGCAATTTGTTAAGGTTGGGATCTCCATCTAAGAGTATTTATAGAACAACAAATAAATATATAAGTATTACAAGTTTAGTGTCAATCGAACGGTGCTTGATTCAGATGGTTTCAATCGAAACCTATTTTTGTGCCTCGAAATAAGAGTTGTGACGTACAGTGGTGGCCGGTCATAAGATTTGCTACCAATTTCTAAATGATATTGTTTGCGCTTGTTTTTTTTTGTAAGAATATTGAATTAAAATATATTTCATTCTCTAAAAATACCACATTAACCTGAGTTTCACACTTTAAATACACTTAAAATACAAATTAAATGCCAAACTTTAAACTTTTTTTCAGAAGTGTTTCGATTTTTTCTAAGAATACGGTTTAATGGCCTCTTGAATTTTAGTAAAATAATCTGCAATTTTTAAGTGGAGACATTTCCATTGATTTTGTTTCTAGATTTTTTGTTGCCACATTTGCACACAATATTTGTTTATATGAAAGAAAACCGTAACCTTAAATTATAAAAAATCAAGGTAATATTTTACCTTTTAAACTGCACACTCTCTAAAATATTACATAATAACTAATAAACGGAAGATGAACACAAAATTGGTTCTTCTACCGGATTGGTAATTTGTATGTTAAGTATAGAAACGAAAAAAAAAACGACTAAGAGTATTAAATGAAAGGTATTTACCAAATTTTTAATGCAAAATAATTTTTGAGTGTAAATATTTGTGTTTATTAGAAACTAGAAGTCCCGGCGAACTTCGTCCTGCCCACAATTTAAAAATGCAGCTTTGATAAATTTATATATATTTTTCTGTATATCTCGAAACCCATTTTTCACCATGCAAGTAGAATACAACATGAATTTTTATTAAAATCGGTTCAGAATTAGGACTTTTATAAATAACGCCGCCTATCTGATAAATTTTTAGCAGAGATAAATTTCTTCCCCTTACTAATACATATACAGAATATAACAGAAATCGGACTATAAATACGATTTTTAGATATAACTCGATACCAGCGCCACCTATCGGAGTTTTTTCCTTGGAAAATGACAAACACAACTAAAAAAGTCTACTTAAATCGATTCTCGAGTTAAGGGCGTTTATACATACGCAACTCACTTTTCCCTGTACAAAACCACAAACTTCAATGATTAAATAAGCACCCTGCCTTACCTACAACTTAAAAATTGGCCTCCATTAGGACCTTCTGTAGGAATAAACGAATAACTGTGCAAATTTTCACGTCTTTCCGTGCTGTGGTTCGGATGTTCTGCGCGGACATAACAAAGTAGATAGAAAAAAGAAGATAGAAATTAATTTAATGTTAGACATTTCAGAAAGCATTTAAATGGCTTTGCATGTGCATCCCGAAACGTCGCACAACAACGACGTGAAAATAAACTTATTTACGATGACTCTAATAGTGCAAACATTATTTCTTACTTACTTACTAAGTTGGCTCAACAACCCCCTAGACGATTTGGCCGATCTCAGCAAGGCACGCCAGTTATTTCTATCGTTTGCTAACTGGCGTCAATTGGAAATACCAAGGGGAATCCAAGTCCTTTACGGCTTGGTTTTTCCAACGCAGAGGCCTCCCTTTTCTTCTGCTTCCACCAGCAAGTATTACTTCGATTACTTTCAGGGCTAGGCCAATTTTATCCATTCGAAGGACAAGATCTAGCCAGCGAAGATGCTGGATCTTAAATCGCTGCACTATATCTACGTCGTTATAAAGCTCGATGAGCTCATCGTTCCATCATCTGCGGGATTCGTCATCGCAAAATCGTAAAGGTCCATAAATCTTTCGGCGAATCTTTCTCTCGACCCCTCTCATCTGATGTCTTTATCGTCCATGCTTCTGCGCCGTGCCATAGGACGGACATAATTAGAGACTTATCAAGTGTGGTATTTGTCCGTCGAGAGAGGACTAGTTGGCAAGAGAGATCTTCCGAGTTCTCTACTTTTTCAAAGTTATAACTGTGAGCTGTGATGTAAGACACCAGCCATGAATGTGCTGACTGTCTTTTTGATGACAGGGGATACTTCCTCTTGGCCTAGTTCACCTCCAAAGCCATTCGCTTCGCTTCTCTATCCAGTTTTAAGAAGGCAAAACTTACTGCGTGGTTGTTAATGCCGACTGCGTCAATGTCGTCGGCGTACGCCAGCAGTTGCACACACTTTTATAAAAGATGGTGCCTGACCGTTTTAGTTCTGCTGCTCGAATTATCTTCTCGAGCGTCTGGTTGAAGAAGTCGCACGACAAAGAGTCAGTCTGTCTGACACCTCGTTTGGTATCGAACGGCTCGTAGAGGTCGTTCCCATTTCTAACAGAGCTGGTGCTGTTACTCAATGGCATTTTACATAGCCGTATAAGTTTTGCGGGGATACCAAATTCTGGCATTGCAGCATAAAGGCAACTTCTTCTTGTGCTGTCGAAATCAGCCAAGTGAAATCCACAAAAAGCTAATGCGTGTCGATTCTTCTTTCCGGGTCTTTTCTAAGATCTGGCATAGATTTACCAGATCTAAAGCCACACTGATAAATTCTAATCAGTTCAGTGACGGTGGGCTTTAGTCTCTCAAACATACGCCCGACAGATATTCAGCCCTATTCTGCATTTCGATTACGTTCCCGCTCTACGCTCCGCCATGTTCGAAAGTTGGTATTCTGCTTTACGATTGAATCGAAAGAAGAAGAGGAAGAGCTGTAATTCTTTCGAAAATCAGCTGTTTGCCTTGAAACGGGTGAAATTGAAACACAACAAAGCAAAATTACAGAAAATAAAACAATTATACGGTGTTTTAAATAAAATAAATAACTAAAATGGACTCAATAGCTGCAGCGCTTTTAATTGAGGAGGAGGGCAATGCATCCGATAATGCGGTGGCAAGGATTGAAAGAAGAAGATTGCGAGATATGTGCAATCCTTTTGAGATGAGTGACGAATTGTAAGAAGTTTAGTTGAAACTGGTTAAATTTATTAGTTAAAATAACTTATTTGCTTATTAAGATTCAAAAAAAACTTTAGACTTAACAAGGACGCTTTCAAGTATGTCCTAGATACTTTTGTGGTAGAAGCTCCAGCAAGTACTTCGACGACGTTGTCTCCGCTCAATCGTGTAGTAGCTGCATTGAGATTTTTTGCCGAAGGCAGTTATCAACATGGAGTTGGTGCGGACTACAACGTTGGAATGGGTCAGTCAACAGTGTCAAAGACACTTTCAAACTTTCTCGACATCATGGAACACAAGCTTTGCCGTGAATGGATACATTTTGACCAGATTGAGGAGGAAAAAACGCAGGAGTTTTATGCGAAGGCAGGCTTCCCAGGAGTCATCATGTGCGTTGATGGTACGCATATAAGGATAATCAAGCCATCAGAAGAGGGGTTTTAACACATAAAAAGTCATAAAAGCACAGAAAAAACAAAAAAAAGTCATCATGGTCACTTTTACAATTATCAAAAACAGTTTTACTTACATTTTTATGAATATTATACTCTTTACGACCGTAAAATTAAAAAATTGAATTTCCTCCGCCACCAAAATTGCAACTTAACAAAACGGAGCTACGATCGAAATGCAGAATAGGCAAAATCGAAAGATTCGAAGTTCGATCGAACGGGAACGGAACACAGAATGCCAAAGTAGCCAATCGTAGAAAATTTCGATCCGAGTCGAAATACAGAATAGGGCTGATTAAGAAGACTGATACCGCGATAATTGGCATTATTTCGCTCAATTAAAAAACTAAGTGGAAAACGTTTGACAGTAGCCCACCAAAGCGATGAACATACATATTTATAGAATCGCTACCACCTGAAATCAATTCGTATGTTTTTTACAATTTTTTTTCTAGTATTAGGGGGGAACCGTATATTTCGGTGGAAAAAAATCTTTTTTTTTTATTCCATAAATCGTTGATGCATACTTACAAGAATGTATTCCCAAATTTCTATGCTAAAATAACCAAAAATATGGAAGTTATTGTAAAATTAGTGAGCGCGCGCCTGTGGACTATGACGCTATGAGTTTAAACTTCATCGGCGTTTTTCTTGAAGCGTTTTTTTTTTTTCAAATTGCCGGAGAACTATGTACTTAAGAAAATTAAATTTTTCGAAAAGTCATTTATTTGTCAACAATTTATCTAGGCCCATACAAATGCTAAATAACGAATTTTTACAAATAATAATTAATAACAATAGTAAAAGCATCAAAAGTTGGTGAAAATCGTGTTTTTTGTCAGAAATATTGACAATTTTAACAAATTTCAATTATTCAAAATTTTCTCAATTTCAGGCCCTGGTAAGTAATATTGTTTAAATATTAACAAAAAAAAAAGAATTTTAAAAATAACTATTGTAAATCGTGAAAAAAATTCTTGAAAAAATTGCACTTTTTGAACGAAAAAAACGTTTCCCCCCCTTAAAAACTCGTCGATGAATTTTCAAACTCTTGAAGCAAAGCTTTTGTTAAGCGGTTTGGTAGCCCATTGAATTTGAGTATAATCAAGTGCCAGTTTTAAGTGGCTAAGAATTACTGCCGATATTTGAGATAATTTTCGTTGTCCGTATATTTTGTACATGTATGCGAATGACTTCTCAGGCGATGTTGAATCGTTTCGTGAAATGCACTTCTTATTTGTAGAATTATCAATTACCAAACATACTTTACAATAAGTTCATTTGCTGATTAGAAAATGTCAGTTATTTTAAGAAATTGCATGAAGTGAATTGTAAAACACAGTTTCTATTGCAAATAACTGAAGTGTTTGTGCACCGGTGTACACATTTGTGTACATATTAGACCATTTGTTATCACATTTCTGTACTAAGTAAAAAAAATAGCGAAAATATAGCAACAACCAACCCATAAATATTATTTTTATTGTATAAGATATTAGGTTTAGCGAAAGTTACATTATCTTCTATATATATATGAATGTACATAACACCGCTTAGATCGTATTTGGACTACTTTTTAAATTTTTGCAGCTGTGGTGCCGATAACTTAACTTTTCCTGGTATATTTCTAGCCAAAGCTTCTTCTTTTATACTCTTAAGCAAATCCCTTTCACGTGCACCGCAGCTTTTATCCTTGGAAAACATTGTAAGTGCGGTTTTTGCTGCACGTCCACGTTTGCCAGAGCCTGGAGTTAACTTAACACGAAACCTGTACACCAAAAGAGAGTAACAATTAAGAACGGGAAACTTCTATAAAAAAAATACTAATTTCATACTTGTAATTTTGCAACGCTTGATAAGGTGCTACCACGGGTATAACGAACAATAATTCATCGCCTTCAAGCGGCTGACCAGTAAGTGAATCTAACATAGCCACATCAGCACCAGAAGGCAATTCATCGCCGTCATCGATATCAGCGGCAAGGTGAATCGGTTCCTCCTTTCCTTCATTGCTCTTCTTTTCTTTGTACGTTGTTTGTGCGAGTACGCTTGCTTCCTCTTCAATTTTCTTGTCGTTAATATTTATCTTGTCTTTACCCGCTGACTTCAGTATCATCATGCGTAGTTCACGTTCCTCATCATCTTGGTCCTTGTACTTGGTTTTCAACTTTTTTAGCTTGCCGCGCTGTCCTCGTTTCATTTGGGAAGCGCTCTTTGCTTCCTTTTCAGCCGCATTTTGTTGCTGTTGCCGCAACTCCTGTTGCGACTTTCGTTCTTTTTCCTCTTTCCGTTTTTTAGCATTTTGCTGTTGTTTTTTGCGTGCCGGTGCAGCCGGTATAATTGTCGTTTCTTCTTCTTCTTCGTTGGTTTCCGGTTTGATCGATTTTTTGTTAGAAGAAGACTCTACAAGCGATTCGCTTCGTATTGTAATACGGCCTGTATCATGTTCAATTTTTACTTGAGTATCTGGGAAGTTAGTAGTGTTGTCTGGAGAGTCTGAATCTTCATCGACTTCCTCCACTTTCTCCAGTTGTTGGCTGCTCGTTCCCTGTTTGAGACTTTCTACCTCTTCGACGTCTTCATCTTCCTGATGAACTGATTCTAAGTCTATTTCTACATCATCGTTTATACCCAACTTCTTAATTCGTTGTTCGTGCTCTTCCAGCTCCTGTTGTTCCTCCTCAAATGTACGCAATTTTCGCTCACCCCGATGCCGTTCCACGAAACCATCTTCCAACTTAAACAGTAGGCTTAAGCCCATTATTAAGTGACATGATGGTAAAAAATTCTTCTTGCCGCGAATCATGAAGCTGCCCGTGCCTAGGTATTCGCCAGTAGGTGCGGTCTTAGTTACTTGGTCGCTACGCACCCAATATGCATTCGTCACAACTTTGGCATCCCATGCTACACTATATGATATAGCCATAGTGCCAGCTTCCAGCAGCGTTTTCGGCGGTATCTCTGCTCCAGATGGGTTTCGTACAACTACACTGGAAGCACCTTGAATTTCAGCGTGTACGTAGATATCTGATGGTCGCATGTAACTGCAAATATAAGAATATATGTATGTAAATATATGGTGATTTTTAATGAATACGATTTATATTCACCGTTTGACGATCAATTCATTTTGCTGCGCATCTCTTCCTCCAATGACTAAGTAATTTTCAGAGCTTATGAACCAATAGAACTTTTCAAACCAGTATACTTTCCTGGCTTTTGAAATTGTTGATATTATACGAACTTCTTTCAATGTTTGCTGAGTCTTGCGTTCGGCTGATTTTAAAGCTTTCTGTGATGCATCGATAGTTTTTTGCTCTTTTTTAGCAGCGTATCGTTTTAAGTCGTAATATTTTCTAGCGTTGGCCCAAGCGGATAATGCCAAATCAACATCCACATTTAGTGTTGGCAAACCATCAAATTCGTTATTAGCTTCAGAGTCATCGGAGTCGTCTTGAAGGTTTTTATATGGATCAGACAGTCGTAAAGAAATGTGGTTAGTTTCCAATTTCAGTTGTTTTATCGGTGTGGCCACGGGATCATCGGCCGCCTGGGCTTCTTTCACCACTTTATCAATATCTGGCCATGACATTTGAGATGCAATAAGTGTTTGCACTGCGGAAATTGCATAATCGACTAACTCTTGATTGCATGTAATTAATTCGGCCTTTTGTTTATCGACGTCCTGCGATTTTGACAGATTCTCAAGACGTTTGGCATGATCTTTCTTAACATTTGAAAGCTTTTTCAAGGCATCACGCTCCTGCTGCAGCGTTTTCAGATCAATTTTCTGCGCCTCCATTGTGGAATAAAATTCATCCACTGCCAGCATGAAAGTTTCGAATTCAGATTTTGGCTGCCCTTCAAACTGAGTGAACAAATATGGATGATACTCAATATTTTGATAGAAGGCCTCATTCGATTCACCTCCTTCAGGAGCAGGTTTTTCTTCACGTTTTTGAATTATGTAACCCTTTGCGGCAGAACAGCGTCCCTGTGCAAAAATTTCGTTCGCTTCCTAAGAAATAATGTATATAAATTAAAATTTCCCAAATGTACATTACACTCTTAATAAGTTACTTGTATAGCTAGCATAAGTGTAGGTATGTCCGCTTCCGAATTGAAATTTCGAGTATTCATTGGATTGACAACCTTTTTCCCTTTTTTGTTCGATTTTTTGCGAACGCCCGTTTCACTCTCTTCATTTTCTATATCACCCGGACAAGTATCTACTTTCTTCTCAATCACGCAGTTTTCCAGTTTGTACTTAGTTAGCACATGATCGATTACAGCTGGTCCAAAATCCACGTTTGGCATTAGCAGGCGCCGCAAATTATCACCGCCTTTGGCGGTATCAATCAAATCGCGCACCTCCTTTTCAGACAAAAGGTTTGTCTGTTCTTTTGCACGATTTGAGGGATACTTTTCACGCACAGCAAATCGTATTTCTTCGCCTTCATAGTGAGGTCGCAATATATATAAAATTGTAAGTTCATGGTCGGTGAGTATAATGTTTCCTCGATCGTATAGTTCGACGATAACATGATATGCAGCTTCGCCAGAACCGAATTTCAAATCAATTATTCGATCCATGCCCAGTTGCTCTAACTTTTCCAAACGTTTGTTCTTGAGATGCTTCCTCAGCTTCATACTGAAACCTGAAGGTGCCATATTCTTTGGCCATTCGAATGCCGTTGTATGGAAACGAATGCCGGATTCAATTAGCAATACTGTCTTTGCTTCTCCTCCTTGAAATCGAATCAAATAAGTTTTGTTGTCAATGTCGTAGATTTGATTTACACGTTGACCAACCAAACTAAAATATCAAAAATAATTTTTGGTTTTTAAATAATTTCTTGCGAAACTTACTGTTGTAACTCCGAGACACCACAAACGATGTCAAAAGTGTTAAATCGGGTTTTCATTGCTATAAGGTTTTGTTATTATGCTACCTTAATTTGTATTAAACGAAAATGTTGAATTCTTTACATATGACACGCAGTCCGAAGTCACTCAGCTGTTTTTTAATTGCATTTAATATTGCTGCCAGACTTATTCAAATAAAACGTATGTTCTATTTTTTGTAAAGTGGGACCAGAGAACCTATAATTCATTATATTATATATTATATTATATGATTTAAAAATCGACTCTTAGGGCAAACATATTTAAATAATAAAGAATTGCATACATTTTTTGTAATTTATCATTATTTTTTTATTTTTTCAATGAGAAATCAACACATAATCGAGAAAATGCATGATATGTTAAAAATGTCGTCCTCGCCATTTCAAAAGTGGTGAACTTGCCTATTGCGGTTTTGATGGTTTTTGACAATTCACACCGACTTTCGGTCTTGAAGCTTCTCTGTAAAGGCTCAGTTAGTCCACACTTAACTTAACATAACTTAAGTCAACCTGTTATGTGGAAAGCCGTTCAAGCGATTAGTCAACACTTAACTTACCGTAAGATACTTAAGAATCTGTTGATTTTAGATTCTTAAGTTTCGGCCTTACCTAAATTGAGAGCGGTGAGAACGGTGGGAGAATCAGCCTTACCAGATCTTGACATTTTCAATATTTAAAAATAAATGTATGCAAAAATTACATTTAAAACGAGTTTATATGATGTGGTAAGATAGGCAGCGAACCGTCAAATAGCTGAAAATAAAATTGTGGACAAAAATAATATTTAAACATAAAAATGAATGACGAAAAGTTAATCGTATCCTCCAATAAAGAACTGTATGATAAATTCTGCCCAGAATTTAAATTGGCACAACAAAAAGTCTCCATTTATCGGGTGAATTTGCCACCACCATTTCCTCTGACCAAGTGACTGTTTCTTGCACATTTTGAACATTTGTGCTAAACTTAAAAACATTCAACACAATTTATTTTTCCTTGACATTTTTACAAGCAATATGCCGTACAAAAATAGTCCCACAAGTGCTTTTATTTACTACGGAGATATTCAAAGAACTATATGCAACAAAAATTAATCATCAAAAATTAAGTTGTCATGTTGAGTAATCGTCTCTAATTCTTAAGTAAAGTTAAGTTAAGTCTGATTGTTGTTTTTTGACTATGGCAGCATTTCTGAGTAAAATTCGTGTTTTTGTTTTTAGTGTAGTCAGCTGCAAAAATCTATTGGCAAATAAACAAAAAGCGTAATTCCAGTACAATTGGAACAATCAACGCCTCCCCCAATAGGAAATAACAAAATTATCTACATACTAAATATTTTATTTATTAAATATTTAGCTTTACTTGAATATAAATGTTTAAAGCACGGTAAGTATTATATTTATAATAGCTCAAGACACAAATGTAGCCAAAACATTTTTATTAAATAGCGTTAAGGAGTTTGAGAATGCGCTTGGTGAGAACGAAATCGACTTAAAATCGCTTCGAAATATTTGTTTTCATGGTAAGTAATATGTATTTAATTTAAATTTAGACCTAATTAAAGTATTATTAATATTTTTATATTTTTATTTAAGGTATACCAGATGTGGGTAGTTTAAGAGCAATCTGTTGGAAATTCCTTCTAGGGTATCTTGGTCCCCAAAGGTCTACGTGGACGGAAACACTTAGCAAGAAACGCTCATTATATCGTCAATTCATAGAAGACCTAGTGCTTCCTCCAGGCCTAAATTATCAACACAATCCAGATGGAAACAATTGTGGACTTAGTGATCACCCATTAAGTGAAGGACCCGAAAGTGCCTGGAATACATTCTTCCAAGACAATGAATTTTTGTTACAAATTGACAAAGATGTTCGCCGCTTATGTCCAGACATATCATTCTTTCAACAGGCCACTGATTACCCCTGTGACATTGTCGTGCATAGCAAAGGAGAGCGAAGATTACACCAACGTGTGGTGCCCACGGTGTTTAGCTCAGCTAATGTGGAACGCAAGGGTTTGGGAATGACAAAGGTAAGTTGATATGTGATGCCATTAATTGGACTCTCATTAAGGAATTGTAAAAGCAATATAAATTAATAAACATGTAATATACCTGCTTTTACATGCTTTTCACTTTCTGTCGAAGTAGCAGGTAAACTAATCAATTACACCTTGCATATTGATATTTCAATTCACTAATCAATGTTCACATTAAAGATTAATCTAATCACGAAGCGTTCCAATGAAAATTACGCTGCAATGGAAGAAGGCCAGGAAGCTCATTGGGAAGTGGTACAGCGTATACTTTTTCTTTATGCAAAGTTAAATCCTGGACAAGGATATGTTCAAGGCATGAATGAGATTGTTGGTCCAATATATTATATTATGGCCTCTGATCCAGACCTTGAATATAGAAGTAAGAATTACTTGTTTGAACCTTTTTTGTTTTTATGATTAAACAAAAATGTTTAATGAAAATTAGAATACGCCGAAGCCGACTGTTTTTTCTGCTTTACCGCATTAATGAGTGAAATTAGAGACTTTTTTATTAAAACGCTAGATGATTCCGAAGGAGGCATTAAATTTATGATGGCTAAGTTGGCGAAGATGCTAAAACAAAAAGATCCCGAGGTATATGATAAATTAAAAGAGCAGGAACTTCATCCTCAATACTATAGTTTCAGGTAAATAATCTTTTGTTATTTTTAATTTGCAATTCTTAAAATACTTTTTATCAATATATTTATATATTATATATTATTATTATTGAATATATTTTATCTAGGTGGATAACTTTACTGCTCTCACAGGAATTCCCACTGCCTGATGTGGTTCGCATATGGGACTCTGTTCTTGCTGATGAACACAGATTCGAATTCTTAATAAGAATATGTTGTGCAATGATTTTGTAAGTTAATATGCTTGCATTTTTACCTGATATTATCTATAAATAGTAGTTCAATATTGTCCACTAAATATACACAACTCCCATTCCCAACTGGAACATTTTGTATATTTTATAATTTCAGAATTCAACGAGAACTTATTCTTCAGAACGACTTTGCGTCAAACGTCAAGCTATTACAAAACTATCCGAATATTGATATTAACGTAGTACTGTCGCACGCTGTCTCCTTGCAAGGATAGCCGTTAAAGTTAATTCTGCAATTACGAATACACATACCAAGCCAATTTTTATACTCAATTTATTAAAGACAAAAACCTAGTTATAAACAAAAGATATTTAATTTTTAGCAGTAAGTTCTTTCGTATATTATTTATTGTGCACACTATACATTACATTAATAAACCCGAAGTGATGAATACATTTTTTATATACATACAGTATGTGCATATGTACATTATAATAAAGTATTTTTATTGCAAACTTCATGAATAATATATTTTTATAAAACTATAAAATATAAATTCCGTTTGAATGCACTTTATATAACAATAAAATTAATAAAAGTTCTCTGCGACCACCTTGAATGAATTCGCCTTGGTGATGGCGTTCCGCTTGTTTACTTTTTTCTCTCTGGGAGAGAATTTTACATGCGCTCTTGATTTGAATTGATGGCTGGTGATGGCAAATTTGGTTGTCGCACATATCTATGTATTACATAGAGTATGTAATATGCATGATTCAATTATAAGTTCCGATAACTTAGTTATAGTTTCTGATTTCCACATGAAATGCCAATTAATTAAAAAAGATTGCTTTGTAAACGCAAAAACGAGTTTAAAAAATGTTTTCGGAGCAAGCAGATTTTATCTTCGATTATTTTTAGTGATTTTATATGCTAAAAAAGTATTTGCTTTCACTGTTTAATACTTTCCCCCTTTTACGTATCAAAAATTTACCGCGGCGTTCACGATTTTGTTTATAGATAGCCTAAGTAGCCTCTTAGAATCCTCTTAATACACGACATACTTTGAACAAAATACATGAGAATGCATCTCACCTGCATTTATTCTCTAAAAATTGTTATGAAATACATGTTTTAACAAAAAATTTGCATTTGTTAATTGAAAAAAAAAACAATACGAATACACAATATAATCCACAAATCAATTTATGAAATAATACTCAAACATTGCTCAGTCCTTGCGCAGATTGCCATCGTCACCCACTCATGTTGTCATCTATTTCTTGGGGTTCAATTTTGGTGCTGTGTCTTTGCAAATAGTCTGGGCTATGAACTCAATCAACGTGCGAGTTGGTCGTCCAGCCATACCTTTGCGAATGTACTCAAAGGAGCTACCATTGGTCACCATAACGTTAGTGGCATCCTAAATATGAGCAAAAATTTTATTTATCTACTTTTAGTATCAAAATAAGTTTGACGTGTGTGGCTCTTACAATATGCATCCATTGGCCGCAAGGGACGAACTCTCGTAGGAAGGCGGCCGCCTTACATGGACGGCCTCCACGTCCAATTCCGTAATTTTGCACATCCGTGGCATTACTCGTCGTCACAAGTTTGGTGTAGTAGTTCCACAAAGGCAGACGCCACACCCGGTCGCCAGTGTGCATGCTGGCATGTTTGATTTGCTGCCAAAGTATTTCCGAGTTCGTAAAAATGCCGCAGGCTGCCTCATCTAGAGCTTGTCGCATCTGTCCCGAGGTAGTTCCTATGTCCACAATGAATTTTGGGCAGAAATTTTGAGCGTACAGAAGCGCATCGGCCAACACGAGTACATCCTCATGATCTGTGCCCTGTATTTCGATGAATTTTCCATTCATGGCTTTTGTGCAGTCACCGGGCCGAAAGGAGTTGCAGCCAATTACGTTTTCACAAAGAGGAATCAATCCTCGTATATTCACCTAGTGTTTTAAAAGGAATCGTTTGTAGGCTGTTTTGCATTCAGAAATTAACGGCTGCTTACCGGTAAACGTAATCCCGCAATAGCTCTACAGGCAGCTACCACTACCGCCGCCCCTGTCATGTCGCCACGCATATGAATCAATTCGTGTAGTTTCTTTAAGCAAAGGCCACCACTGTCGTAAGTGATACCTTGTCCCACAAGTACGATTGGTCGTTCTTCGGCCGAGGTACCATAGTAACTTAGCTCCAAAAATATTGGCGGTTCACAGGAAGCCTTGCCCACCGACAAGAACGCGTGCATTGACTGGGATTCCGCCCAGCCCTCCACCTTGACTTCAACATTTACACCCGACTTACATAGAACCTCCACAACAGTTTGTGCAAATGCGGTTGGCGTGAGCAAATTGGAAGGCATTTCCTGCAATTGACGGGTTAAATTTTGAGCAGCAGCCTTTTGCAGCCCAATACGCCAACCTTCAATGTCACATATCTCGTCTTTGTGCGTGTACAAATCAATAGAAGGGACAGCAATGCGCCGTTTGGCTTCTTTCAGCTCTTGATATGCCCATATGCCCAACGCAGCTCCCTCGGCAGCGGACTCAGCGTGACCACAATTTTCAACCTCAATACGATCAGTGTCTAGATAGGCCAACTCCATGCACGCTCTCGCCACGGATCTTCGTATCGCCTCCTTTTGCTCGTCGAGCACCTCATACGAGTTATAGCCCAGACATTCCTTGCCCAACCCCACAATAGCCACTGCTGAGTAGTAGGGTATCTTTTCAGGTTCGACAGCAAAGAGAATACGCGCTTCACCTCGCCTCGGCATCGGTCCTGACATGCGCAGCACTTCCAACATGCGCCCCGCCGTCTTTTGGACGTTATAACGCCAGGCAGCTGGCGTCAAAATGCCCGTATCACTTTTGTCCTCCTCGTCGGCATATACACCCAACACCAATCCTCGTGACGGTGGATCGGCACAGATCTCTGTTTGTTGCAACTGCAGCATCTGATTTAGCGCCGGCGAGACGTAAGTGCGGAGCTGCGGCAGGACTCGGCGGACTGTTTTGACAATATTGCCGAACGAATTGGAGCGCAAAAGACCAAACATTGTGAAAGGCGTTACTATACAGATAAAACAAAATCTTATTAAATATAACAGCAAATTATTTTTATTTAAATTGATTTATATTTTTGAGCAAGAAAATTTTATGTTAAAAAAATTCTACAAATAAATTTTCTCTATGTATAGTCGATTGGAAATATTTCGAGTTACTGGCTAGTAAAGTTTTGTATTTGTTCAAATTAAAGTAAGCGAAGTAAATCATATTCTATAAAGTATGCAGACTTATTTTAGAGAGGATATTAAAACTAAAAAGTAATTTAGAATTTCAAAGGACCTCCTAATAAACGATTTGCTTTTGTTGACAATAATTAACGATTTAATAGTATTAATTTTTCAAGTTGATACACAAAACGCGCTTAATCTACATCTTTCCAAAATAATTTACCACGCGACCTATTTGCCAAAGGTTTTGGATGTGGTCACTTCTAAAAATCGTTTCTAGATCGCGTGATGCAAGTTTTCGCGGATTTCAGTTGGCCATGAACTAACGTAGAGATGAAGGTTGTACATCGCAGCATTTTCCACTCTGAAAAGGAATCGAAAGAGGTAAATTTTGCAGTAAACGAGAACAAAACGAAATACCTCCTGATAACAAACAAAAACTCCTCGCGACTTGGGACCCCCGTCGCTATTGGCAGTTACAAATTTGAAGTAGTGAAGGACTTTGCATAACTATTGTCCAGCAAAAACACCACCAATAATTTTACAGTCGACTGTGTCTAACAATAACCTGTGTAAAGGCAGCCTAAGACATCAAAGAGATAGCAGTGGGGAAGTTGCATAAGATTGTTTTTTTTTTCTTCTTTGTAATATCAAATTTGCAAACATTCGATTGATATATTTGTTCCACTTCTGCTGTTCGATATACTTTGGCCGTGTCCGAGTACAAAAACATTTTCATTCGGTTATTCAGGCTAGAAAATTCTTCAAACTTGGTTTGAGACGTGCATACATACATATATATACATATGTATGTATATGTTTACTAGATTGACATCTTTTTATGAGAATAAAGACTTGAAACCAAGGATGCATTTTAACGTTAAATTTAACCGTTCCGAAATGTTTTCTCTTGTTTCGGTTGAAACATTTCAAAATATTATCGTTAAAGCAATTATCGTAATGAATTTCATTACGTTTTTAACCGAAACGAAATGCTGGCGTTAACGTTAAAACGTTAAGAAAAACGCTGGAGATTCACTCTTCGCAAACAGAAGCGCAGCATTCTTTTAGGCACATTAAAATTAACGAAAACGGAAATTTTATAACGTTGCAACATTAACGATTTGATTTCGTTTTGATAACATGGCGCCGAAACGCAACAAACTCATTTCGTTAAGTTAATTTTGCTCGTTAACAAAACAAAATGGTATCGTTTCGTTTGTTGAGCACCCCTGCTTGAAACCCATGCCTGTATTGGTTGATTATTGAAAATCATGCTATAAAACAAATTTTTTGGGATCTCATTTAAATACATATGTATGTATCTACATATGTATCTATGTATGTGTGTATGTGCATTTTGAAATATGAAATGAATGTTATACTGCAGAGCAAATTTTAATTTTTAACCGCGTCTTGATTATACACTAAAAAATGCTAAAACTTAGTTTTTTCTATTCGATGAGGCTTATGAATGGTGCTAGCAAAAAGTTAGAATTATTATTTCAAGTACCTGAACCAACAAAATTGATGATTACTCATTTATACCCGAATTCAGTAACTTCGTATAATCTCAAGTCTCAAAATGAGCTAGAGATTATTGCTTTTCCCCACTTTCACGTTTTATTCTTTTGTTTTTATTTTCATTTTTTGTGACCTGCTCATCACCAAGTAACTATTTAGTCACTGACAGTACGGAAAATGCGATCGAGTCAGAATTGTCACTTTTACATTTATTAAAATAAAAATAAAATGTTGCTCATACGTCAAGTAGAATAATAATGTTACTCATACGCCCTCAACAGAGTGCCTGCAAAAGTATCAGCTGGATAGTGCTTCAAATATTTATTATTTTCAAGACATCGATCGAATTTTAAAAACCGAATTTTTTCAGCTTTTTGATGCCTTTGCGACCTTTTGTTGGTGCATTTTTTGCACTTCTTAGTAAAGGGACTTAAAAGAGCTGTTCATACTTCACCAAGAATTTCTGTCCATATGTTTGTATGAAATTCAAATAAGCAAAAGATAGCATTCAATTACCATATACTACCTTTCATGTAATTTTAAGTTCATCGCACCTATGTACGTACATATGTATGTATGTTTAATATGAAAGCAAAATTGGTTTGTAAGCACTTAACGTAAAGTGCAAATCAGCACTTTTATTTTGTTTACTAATAAATTATTATGTACGTCATATTGATGAATTGCATTTATGTTACGGAATATTGCTAAAACGATTGCCAGCAATTCTATATTGGTTTCTGCAACTTGTTGAATTGCATTAATATTATTCAATAAAGCAAAAATCTATAATCAGCAATAAGTTTGTATTTAAGTCAAAGATTCTTTAATAAAGTTGTGAGGAATTGTAAAACTAAACAAGTGTGAAGTTTACTCCTTATCGCTTTCCGGTGTAACCAAGTTCCAAGTGCATGCGTTACAATCTATAAACTTGTCTTGGTGAACTGCCTTAACAAGATAATAAACAATTAACTTACCAATTGCAATCAAGTCAAGTGCTTGAGTTGCATATCATCAAATTGTCTTGGTGCTACTGCCTGGACAATCCATCATTAGCTAGTGACTGGCAAATAGCTTTCACTCAAATCAATCACAGTTTATCTTGGTGAATCCCCTTTGATCGACAGAATGGGTTCAGCAAACTAGCTGATACCAAACAAGAGCAATGTGTTGAAAAACTGAAGGGTTTAAATCTGTCTAAAATATATTGATCGCATGGTTTAGTCTGCCGATCTCGAACCCGTTTTCGAAGCCTGGTTTTGTTCTGTGTTATTCTTGAATGAATGAAATAATGAAAAAAGGACCAAAAACAACAGTCTAAAATGTCGTGCTCAGCAAACACATCAAAAGAAAAACTTATCCGTATTATTTTCTTATAACATAAATCACCAATATTCAATCTATCAACAGGAGAACTTAAGTAAGTTAAAATTGGCATACAAACTGTGTGCGTGTGCGTACCAAATAAATGTTCGCCCCAAAAAACACGGGATATAGTTGTATTTGCATTATTTTTTAATATAATTTCTTTTACTAAAAATACAGAGAATATTAAGTATATTTTGAATATAAGTTGTTTATTGTGGTTTCTTATTATTTTTAATATGTTGTAAATATGTATGTATTTCCATGTTTCCTCAAAAAGATTTGCTCGAAAAACAGTTGTAATATCTACTAAATAGTACGAGTATTAGAATCATTTGTATTGATGTATGTACATACGAATATGTATGTACGTATGTATGTGTTTATGTTGTTTAAGTATTAAAAAAGCATTTATGGCAAATCTCATAACGTTCCAATACAAATTCACATCCACAGCGTTCGCAATTAAGAGTATTTATATATAAATGTTTGTACCTTAATATTAAGTTACATTTGAAGGTAAACATTTATGTATTTATGCAAGTCATTTGTTAAATATGTAATAAATATTATTTACATGTACATATTTACATATTTGTATGTATGTATGTACATACAAGTTCATTGGACTTTGGATTGTGCCAAGAAACGACTAGTTTTCTTTTATCCGCACCATATACAAATTTCAATGTAACGACAGTAAAATTGCCAAATGGGTTTTATAAAGGAAAAATAGTCGTTTTTTTTGCACAGCCTAAAACACATACACATTTAAATACATATGTGTGTGTAGGTATACATATGTGTGTGTATGTATTTGCCATAATTTTCTAGGTTTCTAATAAATACTGACGAGTAAATGGCCATTTTATAAATAGTTTGGTTAAATAAAACATTGATACGAGTATTCCTTAAACTAAGTCTACATATTTTTAAACTAGCTGTAATCAATAAATTGTATCTACGTAGTAAAAGTGTTATTGTACTTATAATAATTTCACAGTTATTACATATATGTCATATCCAAAATGTATTCACGCATACTTGTGTAACAATAATCAATAGAGATCAATCGATTAGTCAAGTATACTCACATACTTATTTACATACACTCTATCGCTAATTAGTATTTAAATTTGGAACAGAGTTATACAATAAAGCTAAAACAAAATAAGTCCTCTCAAGTAAACAGTTTTTACGCAGACAGCGAATCTTTGACAATTTATAAAGCCTCTAAGTACATATGTATTTATGAAGTGTGTACATAATATATTCACTTAAAAAGTTTTTGTATTTTTTTTTTTTTGTAAGTTAAGTATAATAATATTTGTATTTCGTTACTTCACTCATGAGCTGATTGTGAGCGGTTTGAGCAGGTTCACGAGTACTTTGGACAATGAGCAGGTACAACGCTCATGAGTGAACCAAATTGAGCAATTACGATTTATGTTTTAAACTTGAAGACATGGCAAATATAAGTAAGTTAGCTAATACACGTTCAAGTACATACATAGTTATGTACCGTAAAATAATATTTGAAATTAAAAAAAATAAACAATAATCCTTCATTCATAATTATCGAAGTATTTTATGTGTGAGTCACATAATATATGTTCATTTATTTTTGAGTAATTAATTTCATATGTGGATATGTCAATGTTCTGGAAACACTTTATAAAATAAAAATCTATTATTGATTAAAAATAATGTACATTTGGATTCATTAGTTACACTATTAGTTCTATTTGTTTGTTTCTCTAATTTAAAAATATTTTAAGTTGTACTTTGAGTTCAAAGTTAAAACTGTTGTTGGGCTTGTTATTGGATATGTTTGATACGTCTATTAAGGTAGTGCGCTTGTGTGTTAAGAGCGTCGTTAATTGAAATCTACACACATACGTAGTTTGTACATACTAGGGTGTTCGATTATTCGACTTTTTTGTTAAAACGGTTTTCGAATTATTTGAAAAATGGTATTTTGAAAAAAACCGGTTAATAATTTTTAAATCAAGAAAAAACCTGGTAAACCGGTTCTTGTTCCAAGTAAGGAAAAACTACTTCAAATACATATTTTGAAAGAAAAATATAGTTTAATATCCGAACTCAGTAAGCATTATTAGTGTCTTATAGAGACAAAAGTCACAATTTTAGACGAGTTGGCATTAATAGGTCTCAAGAGGACTTGACTCTCAAAACAAAGTCTCTCAATTTTCATCAGATGATAAGCAGGTCACAAAAACTAAAAATGTAAAAGCGAGGAAAGGCAATAATCTTCAACTCATAATAATGTAGTCCCAAATTTTAGATCTTGAGATTATAACAAATTGCTTAATTTCACATTGAGCTCATTGAGCGAATTCAAAGGACTGATGCCCGATTTCAATAAGCAGTCTCAGTCTCTAATAGACATAAAAGTCACAATTTTAGACCAGTTGGCATTCATTAGTTTGAAAATAAAGCCTGTAGTCTTAAAATAAAGTCTCTAAATTGTAACCTAGTGATGAGCAAGTCACAAAAAATTTAAATAAAAACAAAAGAAAAAAACTTGAAAACGAGGAAAAGCAATACAATTTTTGAAGAGTTTGCCGTCCTTTTATGACACTTATTAAAATATATAAAATCTTCTAATATACATTTGCGTTTTTTTCTTTTCCGGTTTTGGATATTAAAAAAACCGATTTATTTAATATTCGAAAAATCAAGATTTTCAAAAAGTCGTAAAATAATTTATGAAAAAACAAAAGGAAACCGATTTGAAAAAACCGAGTCAATCACCCTAGTACATACATATCGTTACCTATATATGTACATATGTATAAAGAGACCGCAAGTCGCCTTCTTCATTTTCTATCAAAATTTGTTCATTATTTTATTTTTTACGTGTGCCCGAATTTTTTAAGTTGTTTTGATTTTTCTCTTGTTCTACATAAACACTTCTATGACTCTTAATGGCCGCATAACGACTCATCAATGTCATTCAAATTGGTTTCCTTGTCGTAGCAAATGTGAATATCTACAAATTATCGAATTTGGTCCCCCTCCGCCAGAAACGCTTCTCACAAAATACAGCTGCAACATTTAACGAACGCCGCAAATGGCAAGAGAAGCTCGGCCAAACAACGAGCAAATATATTTTATTATTACTGAAATTTCGGATATGATGAAACGAACCGGAATCGAAACAACTTTAAATCTTCTCATCAAGGTTTGGACGCCCTTAATGCACACACACACACATCCCAGCGCAATTTTTGTTTGAAGAGAATTTTAAAAAAAAGATTGTTTGCGTCATCCAAGTTATCGGGTTATTTGGATATGTTGTTTGTTATATTTTTCTTCAGAAATAATTTACAAACAACCACACAAGTCGATAACCTAAATGTCGTGAGCAACCTAATAAGCAATAAGTATGTAGTATTAGGCATTCTTCTCTAAGCAAATATGTAGAATTTCACATATTCGTTTAATATTTTTTGTTTCTTAGTTTACGGTTTCATAAATTTTTAACGGTTTCATAGACTTTGAATAAGTGCAACAAATGACAGGCACATTTTTAGAGTATATTGTAATTGTTATTGTTGCTTTGGACAACACGTTCTTTTTTGTTACAGCTGCACGTGTACTATTTATTTGTAGTAATTGTAAGTATGTCCAAATTTCTAGAGTTATTAAAAATTACTTAAATACCTTTTTTTTTTTTACTAAATTTTGCACACAAACACACTATTTAAACAAAGATGAGACATTTCTCCACGTCACGTCACACGCAAGGTGCCAGTTACACTCAGGGTTGCGTGATTTTAAATACTTTTGGATTATAAATCCGCTTCTATGTATGTAAAGAAGAAATCAATTTCATTTGAGATTTGATGCGATGAAAAAATTAAGAACTTTCAATCTAGAATAATCAAGCAAACCCTGGTAAAACGTCATCCGTGAAGAAATATGTAAGTATGTATGTATGTACTTAGCATACAAGCGTACACAACAATTTGCTAGCTACTTAAATCAGAGTTTAGCTTTTGGCACAACATTGCACAGCACGTCGCAAAACATCTCAAATAGAATAGGTACAAGTAAGTTTTCCACTTTTAGGTTTTGAGTCAAAGAGTATGCGCACGCGTTTCCCTTGCTCGTCGGCAAGAACATTTACCAATTCACTGTAATTGAATTTGTCTCCTTTAGAACGCAAATAGTTTCCGCCACTGACCACCGACAGATCACAGTATTGTAGTTACCGTGAAGGGCGCACCGTCGGCGTTGACACCCTTCTCGGTTTGCACTTTGGTCGCGAAACTTTCGACGCTCGGCGCTTTGCTCAAATCGATGGGCGGTATGTCCTCATCGTAATCCTCCTCATGTTCCTGCTCCACTTGCTCTTCGCCGTCTGACTGTTCGCCGCGCTGCTTCTTCTCCGGCGCATTTAGCATGGGCGCCGCGTGAAAGTAGTGTGGCTGCTTTTTGGACGAGGACGGCCCTGGCATGTAGATGATACCATCATCGGTGTCCTCTTCTTCGTCGGTGGTGTTGTGGGCAGCGATATTGGCATTTCGTGGATGAGTCGCGGAGCAGCCGTTGATGTTGTATCCGATGTAGCCGCCATAGCCAGCATCGCTTTGGTACGGATTGGACTTGATGTGCGCGTTCCGGCAAGCTCCGCCACAATTATGATGGCTCTCTGCGTCGCCGCCATTTGCGCCGTAACATTGGCCACGATGCATGGAGCCCACCTCAGTGCCGTGCCGCTGCAGCGAGTGACCCACGCCGCCTTGTTGCCCACTGCCAGAGTGGGCGACTGATTGCTATATGTGAGAGTGCGAGCGGGCAATGGACAGTGAGTAGGGGCTGATGTCCTTGTGAATGCACATTGTGTCGTAGATGGGAAACTCGCAACACAGTATGAACTTCAAGGCGCTCGGAACCTCAACGTATACGGATGGCGGTATGGGTATCAGAGGCGATGTGGACGCTTTATACTTGCGGTACTCCAGCTGGCTACATTCGATGCATAAAAGAGACCAGGACATCATAGAATCACCGTATTAATTGGTTGTATTCATCTACGTTTACTTCAAGGTATTACACTACTCACTCTTTATATTTCTCATCGGCCGAGCGTTCACGCAATGGTATGCCTGATAGAAAAAGTATTATGAAGGTAGTAAATATGGGCGAAGCGATAGCCACCCACTCATGGCCCGAGATGACATTCAATGAAATGGCGAAGATTCCCCACCAGATAACAACCTCGCCAAAGTAATTGGGATGACGTGACAGACTCCACAGGCCTGAAAATACATTACACCAACTTAATTAAATCGCAAGACGTCAAGCAGCTAAAAATTAGCTAACATGTGTGCATGTGGATATTTATGTATGTATATGTAAGTATGTAATCATGTGTGTTTGGAAGAAGAACTTGACACTATTGGTGTACGAGTACATACTTTCACATTAAACAAATTATAAATGTTGTATGTGCCATGGGCGTCACACATTTTGGACCATTTTTTGCTAAGCCACTTTTCACTTCGACACCAGCGACTGAACGCTAATAAACGAAGCCATCGGCATTGCAGAATTAATCAAGTCTCACTCAATAAGAATGTAAATGGAATGCAAAAACAAAAAAAAACAAACAGAAATACTCACCGTCGTTGCAAAACTTTCCTTGATTCGCTGGATCCTGTCGGAAAGAGAATTTTTGCAGGTCAGCATATGTCTCCGCCAGCAATCCCACAATGAACATGCCCGTGCCTGTGGAATCCAGTGTGGTCATGGTCTTAGGTGCATTTGGCTGTGAGTGGCGTGGCGAATTAATGATAATCACTGGTAAGGAGACCACATAAACCCAAACGGCCTATTGTTGGAAGGATACAAATACATTTCAATCAATGTGTTTTGCTTAAGTAAATCGATATGTTATCTCTGTACACATCCCATATTACTATAAGGGGAGAGGGCACGAAAAATATTCGTCCCCTAATATGAAAAAAATGGACATATCGATAACATTGAACAATTTGTATATTTGGGTTATAAACTAATATGCATTAAATGCGATTGTTTATTTTTACTTCTTATATAACTACGTATGTGCATATATGAATGCCAAATTAGTGGGTTCTTCAAATGTACATACCTACCTACCTACCGGTAAATACTAAAGCCTGCATATGTCTATGTTCATCTGTATGTATGTATGTACTATAAGTATGTCCTTCAGAATCTAACCTTTCTTTTTTTTCCGAAAGTGCTTATAATACTAATGAATTTTTGATTATTTATAGACTCGTTTATTTTTGTAATGGATAGCTATTGTGACCAGTCAATTGATTGGCCCGTGACAGCAAAGTGTGGACAAGTTCCCACATTGAGGGGAAGCGGAGGAAATGGCGCGCTATGAATATCACACGTAAACATGGTAATTGTAAGCCGAGAACTACTCACGTCATTTGTAGCAATAAAATCAATAGCCATATAAGAATAATTTACGATAATTATTCAATATTCAGTGAATACGAGTAAATGACGTGGATTTAATTAGTTTACTAAAAGTACATATCTTCATCAACGAAACGACCCTTAATTCGCTGCATAAGCATGAAGAAGCGACTGAAAGTAAATTCTAAATTGCATTGTTATCAGTTAATAACAGATGCCAATACATGTTAGTTCTTTTTGTTACTATTGGTTTTAAATAAATTTATGAACATTTCCACGAAAATTAAAAAAAAGTGCCTGATCATTTTTTTTTAGATTACTTTAAGAAAAGAACGACACTCGAATCATCTATTCTACCTCGGTCTAAAATGCATCTCTTTACAATATTAAAACACATTTCGCAGACCAATTTGGTGCAGCGTATGAAGACTCGGTGCTATTATTCCCGCTAAAGTTGACTACTTGAACAGAAATTGTAATAAAATAACACTAATAAAACATTATGAGTGCCGGCAGTTCCTTTATGACACAAGAGATGTCATCTCTTAGAAAATTCCAGAATGAAGTCGCCTTCAAAAATGCAACATTTCTAAGTGAAAATACTTCGAGTGCCGACCACTAATCTCCAAAGAGAGTATACCGGAACTAGTCTCTATCGGGTGCAACTGGGCATTAATTAGTCGCAACAAGTCGCAAATGAGTATAATTGTAGATTAGTTCTGTATTCGTCTCTTTCGGTTATAATAAACGATGCATTGGTATTTGTATGTACGCACTTAGGCAACGAAATTTCATGCGCGTCGTTGGCATGGAAGCAGAGCATTCACTTAGCAACCCCTCGAGCAGGCGGTCCGATACTCACGCGAAGCTATAAATAGACTGGTTCTCATTTATACCCATTCGAGTATCAAAGGATATAATGAGTATCTTTTTAGGGCATGTTCCCTTGCGACTATTCCCGGACTCATTCTAGACTAATCGCATTTTTTGCAGGGATCTACTATATATATATATATACATATATATGTTATATATACACGAACGTACACGAAATACATATTCATAAACGCATTGACACATGTGCTTGCAAATACTGTAAGTGAGCGAGTAATTGCTTGCTTCATCCGGAAATCGCTCTCCAATCAACTTTATTATGAAGGTAAAACGAAAAAACAAGAAAATGATTACAATCTGCACGCTAGTTTTTTAGCTGGCCAGCAGTTTTAGTCTATGTACAAATATGCATACAAAAGTACGTATACATATATACATCTTACATACATACATATGTACTAGGGTGTTTAACTCATTTTTTTCAAACCGGATTTCCCCGTTTTTTTTTTTTCAAAAACTGTTGTAAGGTTTTTTTGAAATCTTAATTTTTCGAATATCAAATAAGTCGGTTTTTTTAATCACCAAAACCAGTTTTTTTTAGTTATGTAGATATAGAATTTTCTAGAAATATGGCAACACATCAACTAATTAAACCTTGAAAAATTTTACAACGCCTTTTGAATCCTTAATTTGCTCAATGTGGAATTAAGCAATTTGATATAATCTCAAGTTTTAAAATTTGAGACTATCCCCAGAATTCAGTAAGCAGTCTCAGTCTCTAATAGAGACAAAACTCACAATTTTAGACCAGTTGGCGTTCATTAGTTTGAAAATAAAGCCTCTAGTCTCAAAGTAAAGTCTCTAAATAGTGACCTGGTGATGAGCAGGTCACAAAAAATTCAAATACAAATAAAAGAATAAAATGTGAAAGCGAGGAAAAGCAATAATCTCTAGCTCATTTTGAGACTTCAGATTATACGAAGTTACAGAATGTATGAGTTACTCGGTTTTTTCTTGATTTAAAAATTAAAGACCAGTTTTTTCAATTTGCCATTTTTCGAATAATTCAAAAACCGGTTTTACAAAAAAGTCGAATAATCGAACACCCTAATATGTACATACGTATGATCTTACGATTTTTTCCGAAAAAATTGTGGCAAACAAAGATTGGTTCTTTGTTTTGCACTCACCTGAAATGTCCAGAAAACAGCGTATCTGATTATGTTGCGGCGTGTATCATCGAACTGCTTATCACGTCCTAGCTTTATAATCCGATACAGCAGATATCCGGAAAGACGCGCTCCCCAGAGACAAACAAATAGTGTAACCATGAGTTGCCGACTGTCGTAGGCCTGTGGAGGTAATTAAAAATAAGTAAGTAGTTAATGGAAAATTATGGTGTTAATCACTTAATTTCTACATAAAACGACAAAATCACACAAAACGGCGAAAGTCACTAAACTAGAAATGTAATGAAACAATAATGGTGCCAAGGTGCCGATTCTAAAAAAGAAACAGTTCAATTAGAGCTTTAAAACCCAAACTAAAATTATATTTCATGTTTTTCTAAACTAAATCCAACCATCTTAGAAACCTTAAATATCAGTTTTGGATATTTATCTGAAAATGTTGACGAACATTTTGTATTCGTGCAATCTCCAACTGATTGATGCTTGTTTTCACTCCTTACAAAAGCGCCTTTTCATAATCAATCATTTTCCCAAATTATCATTGTTTTCCAAGTGCCTAAGAGAACAAACGACTTGGAATTTTCAAGTTTCCTTGAATTAAAGCGATAAAACTTTAACGTGAGATTTAAATCTAAAAAGCGATGCCCCATTTCGACGGACTCTTGCTCGAGTGAAAGTCTAAAAACTTTCATTTCATGTTAATAAATATAAAGATGATTTGATGAAAAATAGAATGTTAAAATATTTACTGCGAAAATTTGAATTTCAAGACATTTCCGGCCTCTTTTTCTGAAGACATGTAAAAGTAATTTTGAGTTAAATGAGTCTCTCCGTAGTTTGTGTCAGGATTTTAACACTCACTCCGGTTTTTTTGATATTTCAGACTCACCATTTTACGTAAAGAAAACTATATTCAATGCTCTCAATAATTGATACATACATACATATACATATGTATATTACTATTCGATTTGTCTTCCACAATGATCAGCAATGAGTTTATAAAATATTTTAAAAAAAATTTCACAGCAACATCGCTCGCCTGGTCGCAGCAAAGTGACTTGCAATCGATAAATTAGTGCTTGTAATGAGTAACTAGAAACTTCCTTCACTGTTAGTCGTTTTTCCTGAAGGGTAAGCGCGTATGCATGTACATGCATATGTACATGGTATGTGTGTTAGTTTGTATGGCATTCGCCTTGGCGTATGTGGCATGCCAATTATGGCTGTGCGCTGTGAAATGGAGTTTTTATTCCACAACTTTCATGTTAGCAAAATTACGGTTATTTGTATTGACGTTGATGTTATTGCTTTTGCATTTAGCAATGCACACAGCAATAACAATACTCGTGTCTGGTAAAGGGTGCATAATTTTGAGCCGAATGTTATCGCAAGGCGCTTTCTTACTTATGCGGCAAATGGCCCAGAACTCAATAAATTCAGATTTAGTTCAGCTGCAGCTTTTTTTAGCGGCTCTAATAGAACATGAAACAATACTTTTTATTTTTAAATGGAGTGATATTTCATTATTTAAATTCTAGTTTCGCTATGGAATGCAATCACTTTGCCACGATAGCTTGGTGTTAGTAAGTGGTAATGAAATTGCGACTTTTGTGTGTAGAACTTTCATTTAAAATGACAAATCTAATTCGATCTTTTGAAATGCATCACCCTTTTAAAAATTGTTTTCAACATAGCGCTATTATTACACCGCAAATAAACTTAAATTGACGAGTAAATAACTGCAAATGGAAGAATTTATAACTGATTAACTGAAACATAAGTCCACACACATACATACATACATAGAAGAATACCAACATAAGTGTTCGTTTATAAGGATTTGATTTATGGATTTGATTTATGGGCTTTTTCAAACACTTTATTCCGGCCATCTAGAGAGCCGATAAAAGGTGCTTTCGATAAAAAAATTTTTTTGGCGAAATGAAAAAAGTGTCATTAACCAAACTTTGAGGTTTATTTAAACAATCAAATAAACTATATTCTATGATTTTTTGGCTACAAATTATTGAAAAATTTCGGAGTTATCCATTGTGCCGTAAATCGTTACCTTGCAAAAGCTGTCAGTTTGCGGGCGGGATAGCGTTCACAATTCTTGTCTGAAACATAGAAACAAGGTTTCTTCTTATTTTTGTATACTTCTTCTGAGTCTATGAACATCAAAAGCTTCAGATAACTGGGGTTTTTAATTTTTTCCACGTCGCAAAGGCTGAATATGATTTTTAACTTAATTTTTTGTGTCATTTATGTTATAAAAATATTATATAATAAATTATTTATTCAATTTTCCGGGTATGCATAGTTAATATGTTGGATAGTTTTTTTTTAAATCACGCAAAATTCAAAAACATGTTTTCGAGCAAACGCGCTACAAAGTTCATTGCGCGTTCGGCACGATATTCTTCAAAGGTAGACTTATTCATTAGTGAAATAAAAAAATCGATTTTTAATCGCGCTAGATGGCCGGACATAGACAATTACGAGTATCAAGACGAAATTTTTTTTTCTAATTCCTTATTCGCCATTTCCATTTTGTTTGTATGTTATTACATAATTCATGAATTTATTGTAATGCAATTTTTTGTTTTTGATTTATAACGGATACAATTTTGTTCATTTAATTTATGCTAAAATCAAACAGATTTTTATAGTTTTAATTGTAAAACTGTGGAAATTAATTATTTCGTTTTCTCCAATATTGTTTCATTGGATTTTTTATGCGGTTTTTTGACGATTTTTACATGAAGTATCTTAATTTATGGACTTTTTGAAAATTCTGGAAGGAATCCTCCATTTTCGTATGAATTTTACAAAAAAAAAATCCAACAAAAATTGGCATTTAGCAATACATAGGTCAAAAATATTAAAATTAAGTTTTTCGCCATGTTAATCTTAATTTCTTTAAGTGTCAAAATGGTTATTTTGTCTACATTTCCAGTTTCCCTTTCAAGTTGGTAATGAAAAATTGCGTTGCTCGTCTTGGCATAATATTATATGACGTTTTCTTTTCTCGAAAAAAATGTTGCCTTCTCACTTTGTAATTTTTGCCGTAGACTATCTGTCATCCAGAAAAATGGCTATAAATATTAGAACAAAATCAAATAAAGTTGGATAAGGACACGACATTACATTATCACCGCAAAATACACAGAGCTTTTTACTTACATATTTACATACATACATATGTACATACATATATGTGAAATATATCAAATTTTCCTTGTCTTACTTCTATTTAAAACATTTTGAAATTGAGTCTTAAATTGAACGAGCTCGACCACTTTTAAACGAATATTTCGAAAGTTTCGTAGACGATTGCAGCGGCGAATCTTTTGTGACCCTCTTAATAAATTCCAATAATTAAAAATTTTTTAAATGCTTTCAGTAGTGTAGTATAGTCATCGAATTAAGTGCAAAAAAAAAATTGGGTATTTTTTGAATCACGTTGTTGATAGATTTGCGGAAAACACCGCCCAACCATTTTTTTTTTTTGTAAGATACGCGAATTCATCGTCTCTTGCAATTATGACCACTGCTGTTCAATTGCACCCACTGTAGCAAATTTAATAAAGAATTTAATCGTATTTTTCGTTCGGTTTTAAATAAACCTGAGATCAAAGAGAAATAGAAAAATCTCAAAGCAACTTAGTTTCTAAGCAGAATTGCGCATAATTGCCTTGCCCTGCCGGCCGGAAGGCCGCGACCCTGACATTGATGAAGGAAACTGTGGTACTAGAGAAACCTTGAACAAGTGTTTAATTGCCGTTGAGTCAGCGCTGCGTATCGGTGCAATTTCGCTTTGTTAGTGCCATCAAAGTATGCCCACTTCCTATTGTATTGAGCACACGCCAATGAGACACGTTTACACGCTAACATACACACACATACACACATACGAGTGCATGGATACGTAAAAAATATATTCGTGTGCACGTAGATGTGTAAACATGTATACATACATACATATGTACGAGTAAATGTTGCTGGTGTGAAAGAACAAATTAAGTGCTATAAACGCTCTACCAACAGCCGATATGCAGAAATTCGTTATCGTCATGCAAAATTTATTGAATGCGTTTTGTTTACAGGCACTTACTTTGTACATACATATGTACATATGTAGTACGTATGCATGTGTGTGTGTGTGCGAATTGATTATTGCTGTAACGCACGCCACGAGCTCCTCAGAGGCTCAAAGTCAAGCTCATCATAAACTAATATCGATTACATAAACGAGTACACATACGACTACACAAAGTGGTGGCCACAAAATGTACTTCAAAATCCAAAATGCAACTTAACTAAGTTTATTTATTTTTCATTATCTTAATTTTAATTATACCAAGTTTAGAAACCCTCGCCAAAAAAATCTCTAAAATCAACGATACTTTTAAGACACATGAAACTTTTCCTTGAATGGCCTAAAGAACAGCTGACTTACAGCCTAACCTAAAATAAACGCACTCCGGCAATTTTCTGTCAAAAGTTTCTCATGCTCATACAACTTGTATGCGAGCAACCGAAATTGAACGGCCTGCGCCAAAAGCTAACTCAGCTTCCAATTTTCATTTTGCGTGACACATTTCGATTTGACGTTTATCCCACCATTGAGGGTGATGCGCATTGTCTTCAATTGAACGAATACTGATTTTTTTGTTTGGATTAGCAAAAAAATTATCAAAAAAAGTTTTGAATGAAAACTTTTTATAAATTTGTACATTGTTTGAAACTTGGGATTATGAGGAAACAAATCAATTGCCAAACTTGTTCCTGTGTTGAAGCTTTGCATATAAATCAAGATTATCAGCCGTGTTCCCAGTTTCACATTTCAATTCCAAAATGTGATTTTAAAAATTTCCTGTGAAGGTGAATTAGTGTGCTCCCAATTTCACAAATTTCTTCGCATATCAGGTCATCCCTGTCACACATATCGGTTATCGTTGTGGCAATTCAAAACAGCTGTTGTTGAAATTTCCCTTTCGGATTCAGCTATGTATGCTTTTTTGAGAAGTTATCAGCAAAGCACTTAAAAATACGCATATTTCAATGAATAACTAATACAGAAATGTAATAAATGACTTCTAAAAACATCAAAGAATATTTTAAAAATTATTCCAATCGAAAACAATTAAACATTCACACACTTTTTGTCATTTACTTTTCATTTCACATACAACCAAGCATTCGGATTTAATTCATAAAAATTTATGTGAATCCACATGGAAATTTGTGAATGTGAAACTGGGTGCACGGCTGTACTTGTAATGTTTATATAAAAATTAATATGTAACATAAAGCAAATCTTTGAACCAAATAAATAAAAACAACCTTGTATTGCTTTCAAACGGATTTGACAACCATGCAACTCTGTAAAGTAAACGCACGCAAATCAATTTCGGGTGGACGTAGTTAAAAAATTTGCGTCCTTGCATCCAAAAACGAAAGCTGTGAATATTAGGTTAGCCTGTTAGTCAGGGCTGCATGCGGAGCGCGAAGCTGTTGGAAGCAGCGTATTATATTCGATTTCGCGAATTATTTGCCGCGCAAGTAGGAAAGTAGTAATTAGTCCGTTGTGTTATTTATAAGTTTTTCAAGCATATCAGTTTACGAGTCGCAATGGTAAAGGCCGCGATTCCCATCATAGGACACTCAACTCTCGCTTTCGATTGAAAAGGGGTAAAGATTTCAAATGATGCCTTGGCATCTTGGACGCCACACTAAATATGCATAAATCGAACAATCATGCACTTTTATTGGAGTTCAGTGCTTTTTTTTCGGTGAATTGAAGATTTGAATCAAATAAAAAACCAAACTGCATCAAATCACAGCATTTTTCATTGGTCTTGTAGGGGCTTAGTTAAATCTACAACAGAGTGGAAAGTAGATTTGAAAAAATAAGATATAACAGTGTGACGATATTATTGTAGACTAGGCCTGTAATAGTAAAACTATGTGTTTCGCTCTTAAGGCTAACAAGCTTAGGTGGCATTCACATAAATGCGAATTAAAAGAAAGATCATTAGATTTTAAGCGACTGAAGAAGCCACTTATCTTTTTTTTTATTTACACTTCTCCCAGCGGTACTCTCATCTCTCTCACCGGTCCAAATAGTACTCGGAGTTTTTTTTTTTTTGCAAAATACAAAATTCTTGCTTCCTCATTTGTCGAAAGTCTCCGTACTCAAAGCGCAATTTTTAGTCGCTTGGGATTAGATCTTATAGGTAAGGCGGATGGTTAAGCAGTTCAAACCGTAATTTGTGGATTTTCGCCATGGCAACCGTTGAAGTGGGAGACGGCGCGTTGTCTCGTGTACGCTGCTGGCAATATTATTTTAAATTTTGGTGCTAATTTGTTGTCCACCAAGGTACAGATGCAAGTTAGCTACTACTTATGTGAATGTATGTACATACATACATATGTACACATATTATACACGCATATGTATGTATGAACATATGAGCGCTCTTACTTTTGTCACATTTATCTGGGATACCTGCAAACATACATTTTTGTGGGCGCTGAGTGTGACTATAAATACATATTTGCAAGTGGCTTTTAAAAAGTCGCCCATTTCGCCCATTATGGTAGTTTTGTAAACGTGTTGACTTGCGCTGCTCGAAGTGCAGATAAAAACTGTCAGCCCACTTGTCACAAGAGACTAGCACAGAACTCAGCCCTTCCCTCACCGCAGACAGCATCAACTGTCACAAGTAAACGCAAATTGATGTAAGAAAGGGCACAGTGGCCCCCAGCCAGAAATCACACATACATACATATCGTGTGCCTTGGTGTATGTGTGTGTGTGTGTGTGTCAGTCAGTGGCTTTTGTGTGTGCGATGTGAGCATGTGAGCATTTGATCTGTGGCTGAATTGGCTAATGAACCCACTTCGAGCCATTGAAAATTATTTGAGAGGTGGTGTCCTAACGAATATAACACATTTGATATTAACTATTCATTGAGAAGTTTACAAATTATACACAAATAGACATTTACATACATACATACATACATACGCATATATAAAATTGATATTAATTTCCTTACCTTTGATGGTCTGTCAATTTGTCCCAGAAAGAACGTAAGCAGCGAGATGATAATGAAATTAACGCCACCAGCGAAATCCGTCAGCTTATCCATTTGCAAAATGGAGTTGATTAGGAAAAACAGGATCTGCATACTGACCGTGACAATCGCACTGATTGCGTAATGGTCATAATCTAATACTTTGATGGGCATTTTTTTCACAACAGAGTTCCGTTAAAAAATTAAACACTATTTCTTGCATAACAACAGCGTCGCCACCTCGCCCTTCTAGTTAGCAGCTAAACTTTTCGCTCACATTTACTTGCAACAATGCTCAGGTACCAATTTAATTTTTGTACGATAGTAGTTTCTCATTCCCCCTTTCCGATGAATTTGCAGTTTTACATCGGTGCGTTGATTATTAAATAAATTCGCATAATTACTTTCATTTCCCTTATCTGCATAAATTTTGCACACGCATTCATCAATTAATTTCCATGGTAACTCCCTTGGCGCAATTTTAGATTTGACAAGCGACCGCCGCTTTGAGAGTAGGCCGCAAAACTATTTGACACTTTAATATGTTTTCCCGCAATAAATTAAATTCGATGTACAATTTAAAAAAAAATGTATTTGCGAATTTTGTAAAACCCTTTTAAATAATTAATAGAATGTATGATCTACAGTTTTGTGCCGACTCCGCATGACAGATGTATTTTATGAGAATATTTTTCATGGCAGAAATACCCTCGGAGGTTTGCCATTGCCTGCTAAGGGGTGGCCGCTATAAGAAAATATTTTCTGGCCTGGCTTAGATTCGAACCTCGAACTCAGCGGCATATCGAGTTATAGCACATACCGCTACCCATTCGGCCACAACGACCACCGAACCAAAGGAATTGTAGACTCGAAATTAATTTATTTAGAGGGTGCTTATTTGCGTTGAAGTTCGTTTTAGAGATGTTTATGTAAATGTATTCAAGCAGTTTTTCGGGATAAAGTAGTTCTTGGGCTCTTTTTACGAAGCAAGCTGTTGCAACCAAGAAAATTGTTTAAAGAATTTTAAACTCTCGACAAATCGAATTGAAATTTTTACAAGTTTTTTTTTTTTAACTAACCAGAATGTTCTGTTAGTACTCGCACTAAAGAAACGCACTATTTCCGAGCAAAGTATTATTTCAATATAGCATTGATGGCAAAACATAAATGTTTAAAGAAAAGTATATCGACAAAAAAAAAACTTGACAGTGCTTGTGTTTTGTTGTGAAGCAAAATATAAAAGCAAATCCACAGTGTAAAGTGTGTGTGTCTAATTGCTGAAACACAATGCCGACGTACGACGAACTTTTCGTATATTAGAATGCGCACAACCAAAGCGCACGACGAAATTCGTCCGACGTCTATTCGTGGCAATAGATTTATTTCGCTGGCAGCAGCGGCAAAATGTGAACCATTGTGACCATATGTTAAATATTCTAAGGTCTTAAAATCGAAATAAAACAAAAAATGTTTTAGTTTTTTGTTAAAAAATATATAAATTCTGTTACTTGTAAAAATTTAACTATAGTAAATGCTATTTTCAACATTCTCTGTTTTTGTTAAATGGTCTTTTTCTCGCTGTATCCATTCTATGTTCTAAAAGTTGTATCTGCTCAATATGGTCACTCTATCAGCTGACATACAACTTGGCATAATAAGCTGATTTCGTTGTTGCCGTAATTACGTAAATATGTTTTAGTAAGCGAAATTTCCGGGCGAACGCCGCTGTGGATGTCGCTTTGCTGGGCGAAATTTCGGCCGTACGTCGGCATTGTGATTCAGCCATAAGGCGAACCTAACGAGCACTGTGTGTGTGGTAAAACATTTTTAAGTTAAAAAAAAAAATATTAATTTAATGTTAATGGTTCTACTTTATTGTATTTGTGTCATGCTTTTTCAAATGACAGCTGATAGATCAAAATGAAAATGTTTTGTTAGCAGTAAAGAATTTTTACGTTTAGCTACCAGATGATTTAAATAATGTGAAAATTATGAATCGCAATTGAAAAATAAAGCAAATAAAGTTTAAAATTAGCCCGCCAAAGTAAACTTAGCATTTGTAGAATCGCTGCAACTTTAAATAAATTCGACTTGGCCGCCATGTTAATACATACATACATACATACATACAAACATGTAAAGTTGAGTAAGAAACACCTCACCAGCCACTAGGATATGGTAATTGTAGATTATAAATAAGTAGCTCTTATCTTTGTTAACCAGACTAGCGAGAATCTTTTAAATATTGTATGTTTGTACATACGTACTTATAATTTGCTTATTATATCGTAGATATAATGAAAAGTTGTTCAAAGAGCAATATAATAACTAGTAGACCATGTGACCATCGACCTAAGCCGTCCATATCAGCAAAAGTTGGTGTGCATGCAAGGACGACGTAATACATGTATGTTTGTATGTATGTATGTATATGTAAGTATACACAAGTACATATTTTTACATTTTACAAAAAAGAATATAGTTCACCTTTTGCAAGAGAGCTAATAAAAAATTATAATAAAAAAAAAATTTCTTAAAATTATTATTATTGCTATTGTTATTGATAAACACTCTAATTTCTATAAATTGTTTCTTCATAAAGTTACAGTTGAATGATAATAATTGTATGTACATTTACATACATACATACAAAACTGTTTGCACGACTATACACACTGCAAACAACAACAACACACAACGAAGTTCACTAAAGGCAATGTACAAAAAGCATTTTCATGCGTTTCATTCTTCGCACTTTGCATATTCATTGCGGCCATTGCTCAATCACCTTGCAACGCACAGTGAGACAACGCCGGCATTAAATACCAGGAGTCATTGTAGAGCTCAGAAATTCTGCACAGGTTATTTTTGAGACAATTCCAGTTTAAAAAAAAAAATTAAGAAAATTCGCCCACTTTTACGCCCACCTGCCATACAGTCAATTTTGGTATACTTGAATGTTATATAGTTACAAACATTATTTGAAATAAAAATTGAACTTTGGCCCACTTTTAACCCCATCACCCATACTACCTCAACATAAAAAGTGCCATATTTTCTAAAATATATTAAATACAACCTTCAAATTCGATATTACCGTAATTTATATCATTTAAAATGTTTCATGCAAAAATTACAATAACACGCCCACTAATACGCCCACCTCCCATTGAAATGCAATAAAAAAAACAATATTTTTTTTCATTCAATCAATAATTTTTTAACATCATCATGGTATTCTAATTTTTTCAATTTGTTTCTCATTCTAAATGAATAGTACATTACATCTTCATTCGTAGAAATACGTGAATTTTTACGAGAATGGAATAGCCTACAGTTTCTATACTCCTTATTCATTGCTTCTTGCGCTTCTTCGGATAACATTCCTGTAGCAAAAAAAATTAATTAAAAATTATGCAACTATCTAACCCAAAGTCAATGTCCTTCAACAAAATTATCTATCAAATTAATAACGTAAATAAAATTTATGTAAACAAGAATATTTTTATTAAAACATAAATGATCTTTAAAGCATAATTCTGAATAACTAACAAAAAACAAATGTAATTTATTACTATTCTCTTGCACAATAAGTGAATAGTAAACAATTAAAAAAAATAAAAGTAAAAAGTTGTAAACATGCTAATGCATGCTAACATACGTATAGCGGCAGAATGTGCGCGTTACGTACTTTTTGTAGTTTTTTGTATGTTTAATGTGCTTTTGCAAACTTTTGCTATATGTCCTCTACTTTAAATTAAAGCTGAGACTTCAAACTTTCATTTGGTATAAGTCTGCACCTAGGGCGAGGGGCTGCTCTATATTTCCTAGGCCATTGAAAATGCAAAATGTTCAATTTTTGCACCACAATTCTGTTGTGTTTTTTTTTAAATTTATTTTTTCATTTACTCATTCTACAATAACTAAATTAATTAAAAAAATACTTTAAAGTTACATTTATTATGTATTTTTATTTTAATAAGCTTTTGATTATTACATATTGAACTAACATATTTCAAGCGCGTTGGCATACCTCAACTTTGACTTGCTCTAGACCAAAAAGTAATGAAGTTAAGAGGCTGAAATTTCAAGGAATTGTTACTCATATATCTGTTAATATTCTGTGAAAATTTCATCCAAATTGGACCACACGTCAAAAATCATTTTTTGCCGCGGTTACTATTGGGCTGTCTCACTGTGCAACGCCATCCTCAGTTAGAAAATTTACACTTTGTTCTTACATACAATGTACATATGCATATTGTATATATGTATGTACATATGTACATACATATGTATATGTATATGTTTGCATGTGCACAATACTTGGTGTATTGTTTAGTTATAACAAATGCTTTTCTTATTTTGTGTCATGCGGGAGTCGACAAGGGCAAGTGGATACACAATAAAATGCGAAATGTTGCAAGCATGAATCGCGTAAATATTTGCAAATACAAACGCTCATACATTATTGTGAGCAAATATCGGTGTCAAAACAAACCCTGTTGGGAAGTTGACCAGTATGCAACTGGAGGCTTCAAAGGGAACATTAATTCTATATTTTTTTTTTGGTTTTTTTTTGTAAATCTTTTACTTGCTTACCAATACTCCCATTTACTTATTTAAAGAATTTATTTGCATTGCTAAAAGATATTTAATTAAATTAAGAAAACTAGTTTCAAATAGTATTTTATAAATAGAAAATAAATAATTGTTTTGTCAGTAAGCAAAAATCAGTAATAATGAACTGGATATAAGCGCCTTGAATTTAATCCTGTGCATACATACATACATATATGTACATACACCTGTATGCTACTTACTTCTGAATCAAGCGTTTTTTAGGTTTTGTGAACCTACATAGTTCGAGTCCTTTATGTAGTCTAATCCGTCACACCCGAAAATAGTAAATCTGACAAAATACAAATTGAGAATCTGCAATGCTATGAAAAAAACCATAAAGCTAATAAATTCTAAAAAATGGAAGGTAAGAAAGCAGAGAAAATTCCACAAATATCGCAACGCACCAGAAGCTATGTACATAAGTTTAAAAAGAAACTGTACAATGAGCAACACAAAATGGGCAAGAGACATTAGCAAATAGGCGAACTTGAGTATAACGAGCGGTGAAGGATGGATTTTTAATTTGAATTTTACCAACAAAATACGCGGATGGAGGATAAGTTTGGCTAAAGTTTCACACTGGTTGCTTAATAGGGGTATTCTTTCGTGGCTGCCTCCCAAAAAAAAAAACATTTATGTATGTACATACATATATACCATATATAGTATGTATATACCATACATATGCGCTTATGTAAATGTTCACATACATGCCAGCGACTAGGTGCTTTTTGTAAATTTATTCTTCTCACTTTTCCAATGAATGTTAACCAGTAATATCCACCACGTATAACATTAAACGCCGAGTGCGTGCTTGCCTGCGCTTTCGTGTAGATAGCTTCCGCCAATGCCTTGAACACCTCGCAACCAATAACCGCCTGCCAAGTCACCGACGTGCACGTAAGAAACAGGTTGTAAAAGTGCAGTTCTTTACTTTAGACTACTCAACGTAAACATACTTGCATACATACATATGCATAGGTACGTACATACATACATACTTATGTAATATTAGCACTCTGAACTTGTGCATAAAAAGGCTAAACATTTAGAAATTATTTATGCTACCATCGAAACCTTGCTTACATATATGCTTGATTTCAATTTTGTTTACATATGCTTAGATTCACCTAAAACAATTTCGCTGCCCTGTCATACATATCAACGTAGTGTCCTGCATGGCGTATGAGCAACTCCGTAATTAACACGTTGGTACTTAGTGCAGGGCGTATAATTAATCTGTGGTATGCGGCATTCAAAGCATTAACAACGGCCTATGTAGCTAAATAATAAAAGCAAACAAATTAAAAAAAAACGTTATTACTGTTGCATGACTCTTTTGTTAAATTTAATAAAGAAATTGGTTATTCCTGACCAAAATTCTCTGCACATTCCACAGGTGTGCCATCCTTTGTTGGATCTGTGCCAATAATAAAAGCTGCCTGCTTTTGTTCGCACAACTTACACTTAGCCACAGGCAATTTGCAATGCTGAGTAGCTACATATATGTGTATATGTATGTATGTATGTATGCATGTCGGTGCAATTGCAATTCAACAATCTATCCCAGTGAGGAAAGGTGTTGTTTGGTGGAGCATGAAGTAATAGAGTTTAGATGAAAAGTGTTGCTAGACATTTTTTATTTTATTGCAAGAAAACTCCGTTCACTGCCATACCAACACAGTCGACTATGTGCAGCGGCATTTCATATAAATGTGTGAAACTAAATATTTGAAGTGCTATTTCGTTTTCAAATTCAAATTTTTTTTTAATCTTCAATATTTGCATAGTGATTGCAAAATCCAAATAAAAATTTCTTGATAAAATTGCAAACCTACGCTAACTATTCAATAAGTTAAATATGTATTTACTAATGTGTTTACTAATTTAATTCAATTTACGAGCATACATAATTGTTTTGATTGATTTGTTTGCAATAATATTCATCATTTTTCAGAATAACAATCTTGCTGCGTTTCATTCACGCTCTATCCACACTTTTCTCACATTGCTGACATGAAGAGAGAGCAGCTGTAGAGTGGGATAATTGAGATATTTGAAAAACTGATTGCTTGAGCTTCTGGATAAGGCCGATAAGGTCGGTAATAACTATGAACATTGGTCGCACCTAACCTTAAATAAAGCAACACATTTTTTAATTATTTAAATTAAAATTTACATGCGCCGACTGAGATGCAAACCTTGTACTTCAGCGACTGACCGGTATGCACACAAATTTTTTTTTAAAATTGCAAGTAGCCCCCTTGTTCATACAAAATAGCCTCTCTTATCAAATTTTGGGCACGAATAATATTTTTTTAAATATTTGGGATGACAAATACTTTGAATAGTTTACGTTGGCAAAACAGGGTGAGGTAATCAAAGTGAATGTAATCAAATTGAATCTGTACCATTCAATTAAAGTGACCTAACTGGAGTTAGTACATTTTCTCTTTGAAACAATATTTACTTGGGCTCCCAAACAATATTTTAAAAATAAATTAGCAGTAGAGGAAATTTCAAATTTATTATGGGCAAGTTTTTGAATTCGATGTTTAGCCTGGAAAAAACACTTTGTCTACTTTACTTGAAGCGTTTCTGTGTGCGCTTATTTGCAAGCAATCTGCCAAGATGTGAATGTTACACTTTATTAGTTACTACATACATATGTACATACATACATATATTTGCTGTATAGATACTAGTTTAAAGCTTATTTTCCACTCAAGTAGAAAAACGTTTAGTGAATTTGCGAAATATGTATATGGACTTGTTATGAAAACTTACTCACAACTCCTTTAGGTAATGCGTTACCGAGGACTCACTTTGTGTACCCACATACGAGTATGTAAGTATGTAAGTATGTATGTATGATGTGTTTGCAAAAGAGCATAAATTGATAAATGTTGACTATTTATATGACAGAAATAACGATGTTTCTTCTAGAAACACGGAATTGACATTTAATCAAATGTATGTATGTATATACATATGTTATATGTACTGGAATATATAGGCTTTAACGTTTGTATGTATGTACATTATAAGTGCATATGCGCCTACAAATTTGCACCCCATTTAAGTGCATACTTCGAGTGGTAAGAAACGCCGCCGTTTGCCAATTGTCTGGCATTGGTATTTTCTGCTTGAACAGGTGTTTTACTGCTTACTTGTTTGCCGACATTCCCCTAGAACTTATGGCAAATATATGTATGTATATGTATACATAAATTTATATATACACACATACATACATACATACATATATGTTTATTTACGTGGATGTGTTGAAATAGAACAACAACCAAAACTTTCCGGTCGAACCTTTCCCCATCATCCAAGAAGCAACCAGCTGAGCTGAGGTACATGCATACAAACATGCGTACAAACATAAATGTATGTATGTATGTACCTAAGAAATGTAATACAGAAAACTTGGCACTTCACAGGCGACATCATTCCCACTGGGTTGTGCGAGTTTTTGACCCATTGTGACGTTGTTTTTGTTTGCACTCTCGTTTGCTGCCGCGAATTCGCGAACACACATGCACATGTACATACGAGTATGTGTGTGTCTATGAATGCACATACATACATACATACATACATAGTACATGTCCACAATATCCATGCAAGTCTTATTTATATTTACGCGTGCATTTTGTTGGTGCATCGTGCACATGTTTATTTGTACATATGTATGTACATACATATGTATGTATGCATGTATGTATGTGTATGTATACCAAATATTGTATAATATTTGTAGGAGCATGTTAGCAATGTGCACGTCTTCACTTCTTGCGTTTTCAAGGCTACTCTCTCAAGTGAATTCAAATTTTCACTTTTTTTTTTTTACGAAATTTATGCCACACTTTGCATACTCGTATTCAAGGTGAACATATGTATTTAGGTAGATGCATACATACATACACACATACATACATACATACATTTACACACATGAACTTACATAGTAAGTACATTCAACAGAAATTAAAACAACTAATACATTTGCAAAAATGACTGACACAAAATCACCAGCAATGCGATACACACTTTTTTTATTAGATTTTTCACCTCGCGCCTAGAACCCTACTTCTTTGCGTGAACATGCACAGTTTCAACCTAAAGCCCACATTAAAACTTTCAAACATTAAAAATATGTATGTTTAAAATTGCACACAGCAAATCCAGGAGCTGACTCGAAGTGGCTAAGCAATTATTCCATCAACTGACGATGGTCACTTTTAATATTCGCACTGATGCACCGTTGAAAGCGTTATTCACATGGATGGAGGTTTTGTTGCTTCGTATACTGAAGCTGTGAAAGTCTTGAAGGAAACTGAATGGCCGCTCATGGCGAATAGGTGAGATTGTTGTTAACCGTCAACTTCTGTATGCATTTAATAGAGCTTTAGAGAGCTTTGTGCTTTTCTCTCGCCGGCTAATTGCGAGTTAAATGTACAGAGATGTCGAGAAAAGTACGCACATTAGAAACGTTTGCGATCTACGTTTATTATCGTACGTACGTGTATATATGTTTGTACGTATGTGGTACATATTATTTAAAATTTAATCTTTAAGGGCCACTTTTTCAGTGCAAGTTGAACTCTGTTGGTCGTTCAAACTAAGTTTAGACTCGGTGTGCAGTTTCTCAATCAACTTTAAACGTGGTTTAAATTACGTAAACAGATCGGTGTTTCGTACAAAATAGGGTAAGTTTATGAGGTTTACATAGTTCAGAGTAAATTAATCGTTTCAATGAATAGTCATATTTTAGTCTACTTTATGTATATAATTATTTATATTTAGGCCTGCTCTGCATTTCGATTCCGACAAATTTGGTCGGAATCGATATGTATTAACCTTTCTCGTCAATCCGTTGTTAGTTTCTTCAGTTCTGTGAGGATGAGAACTTCTTTTCTTTTCGGAGAATCCGAGACAATATTTTAAAACCAAAATTTTGTCGGAATCGAAATGCAGAACAGGCTTGATTATTAACATTTATTAGATTATTAATTGATAAATTTATATTTAATTTTTCTCAAAATAATGAAATATTAATAAACTATAAATTTATTTACAGAAAATTCACTAAGTCTTAAAAGATCGTATAATTACCTAACAAATTTAATTATTATTTTATTAATCAGCAATCAGGTTATCGGTACTTTGGGTTTGCACCTTTTATGTGGCTAAAGTTCTTGAAATTGTTAATCGAAACTTTTACTAATTTGTTTCGTGTTTTTGAATTTGTACGCTTGCACTTTCACTGAATTTAAGATTTAGGTTTTGCATTCTTAGGGCCAGTTTTTCAGTGGTGGTTTAAAATCAGTTTAAACTTAGTTTCCTTGCGCTCAATTAAATTTGTTGAAACCAAAACGAAGTAGTCAGCAAACAGCTGATAGCTTAAATTAAGTTTAACCGTGCGCAATCGGCTGTTTAAATTCCGTTTAAAGTTGACTGAAAAACTGCATACAGAGTTCAACTAGCATTGGAAAACTGGCAATTACAACCACAAATATTAAAAGAATATAAAAAAACCCACATCAAACACTTAGGGCCAGTTTTTCAGTGCTGGTTTAAACTCAGTTTAAACGGAGTTTAGTTAAACTCAGATTAAATTTAAACTAAGTTTAAACTGGACAGTTGTTTTTCAGTGCAAGTTTAAGGCCGCAGTTAATATTGGCCATTTTGTATGGCAACATTGTTTTTTTCTTTATCTAGATAAGACAACAGCTGATGTTTGTTGACAATTTGATGCCATTGCTAAATAATTTTCTGTTTTACTACATATCGCTGTGATAAAATTAAGTTAATAATAAATAAAAATGTCTGTGAGAAGTAACAATTTTTCATCCACTGAAGTTAACTATTTGCTAGAATTGGTAGAAGTGAATAAAAGTGTGCTGGAATGTAAAAAATATTTGTTGCGCTCAAATATTTGTTGCAACCAAAATAAAGTAGTTGGCGAACAGCTGATTCGTTAAACGGAGTTTAACCGTGCCAGATCGGCCGTTTAAACTTAGTTTAAACTACGTTTAAAGTTGACTGAAAAACAAGCATGCTGAGTTTAAACTTAGTTTAAACGGCAAACAGAGTTTAACTTGCACTGAAAAACTGGCCCTTAGCCATCTTCGTTGTTTATAAGATGCCTTGACGTCTTGAAGAATGAGAATGGTCAATTCATTTAACCTTTTTTTTTTTTGGTTTACGATGAAGATGTATGATTATTGAATAATGATTTACGATGTTTCTATACATATATTTTATTAATATTTAAATAAATAAATAAAAAAAAGGAAAACCTGCAAGCGAGCAAATACAAAGTAAAATATGAAATGAAATTGGCAACACTAGTCCCGGCATATTTGAAAACTGTGACTTTTATCGTGTTTGTTTTTGTTTTTTTTTTTGTTCATTTATTGTTTTTGACATTTTGCTGTTTATTATTATTCAATACCACAATATTTTTCACGCATTAGCACTAGTTCTGAAAATATCTGGCTAAAGTTTTGCTGTATAGTGGCGAGGCCACATTTCACAACCGGCACATGAATCCGGGTCACAAGTACACGGATCGCCAAAATAGAAGAGATGACATTTGTGTTGCGGCTTATGCGCCAACCGGCTCATCTTTCCAATGGTGGTGCCTTAAAATATCTGCGGCAACAATATACAACCCCGATAGTTATTCCCATACGCCTGCGAAGGTGAGTTATCCAATCAAATAGATTGGGTCATTAATAGATTCTCAAGCCCATCCCATTCCTCATTTTAATGATAACAACTGGATAATTGTAGTGGCACTACGGAAAAACATTCTAGTGAAAAAAAAATTAAATTCCCCCCTGTTGTGCCGTCAAAAGTGTGCCCATCTGAACCAAAATATTCGCCTAGTGCAATTGGTAAACCCGAAGATACGCCAAGTTGGTCCAAGTGGCCTCCTCCAAAACAGGATGACAAAAAGACAACTTCTCAGAGATTATCGCGGGAGAATGTCGAAGGCTACATGTTTAAACACTTTTTCGATTATATCAAAAACTATGAAAAGTTGTTTGAGAAAAACTTTCCCTCGGCAATGAAGGTGTATCGTACCTATGTAGATGGAGTTATGGATTTCTACAATGACATGAAAGCCTATCTAAAAGTAGCGCGTATAATAAATAATTCTTCGATGGGTCTGAAAGCATTGAATCGAAAGGAACTTGAACTCTACATGCAAATGCCTCGTGATATGATGAAGGTGGCTCCCGCTTTATTTGGAGCTGCTCTTCCACTGGTCGGATACGTAGTGATGCCGTTGATGTAGGTCTTTTGTGATTTTAACATTCACTTAAGTTGGTTGTTTAACATTGACTGAATTCCGATTTAGTTTTGCGTTTCCACAGCAATGCCTTTGTTCGCATTTCTGGACATTACAACAAAAAGCACAGTTCCAACAAAATGCGCTTCAAAAGCGTTTAAAAAATAACAAACCAGTGCTTAGGATTCTGCAATCCAAACTGAAATTAGCAAAAACACATAAAAACCACGAGCAGCTGCAGCATATATTGGGCATGTTAGGCAGTGGTTTTCACCCCAGTGTCGAATCACTGCTTGAAGTGAAAGATATTTTCGCACATCCACCCTACGATTTGCTCTCTCTAAGTAGGACACATGTCGTAAGTAAATCTATTGCTCGCTTACTGTGCAAAAGTTGATGAAGTCAATATATACGAAATTTTTGTAGAACTCGCTGTGCCAACTACATGGAGTTCCTACCCCTTTATTTAAGCGCTTTCATCTAGCAGAGCATGCTTTTCTGGTACATAACATGGATTTGGCTATTGTACGGGAGGGACACGTTCATAACATGCACCCAGATGCCATACGACGAACCTGCTATATTCGAGGGCTTAATCCCGGTAATCTTAGCAATGAGGACATGATATCGTGGCTACGTAACTGGATCAAAATTTCGACGTCGATCGAAGAACAACACATCAGCATGTTCCTGTACCTGCCAGTGCTATTGGGATACAATCACCCAAACAATTGGCACTTAATTTATGATAGGAGTTAAAGTGTTAGGGCTAACCATCAACAGGGACGTAAAAAAAAAGAGCTAGAAGCAAACTAAGCTAGTCAGCAAGCTTTCTTTTCATCCTCTTTTTACACAAATTCACGTTTAGTATTGTTGCTTCAATTCGCACTGAGTAAAGTTGTCATTATATCATTTATCCGTAAAAATAGAATATGTAGTTTTATTTGAATCACCGAACATACAAACATAATACATATGTACATACATACATTTTTGATAGCCGTTTTATTTTGAGATACCATAAATTTTTAATTTAAATTGCTCTTTTGCAATCACATCTCACCAATTGTAGCTGCTTGCACAGGTATACGGTCAATTACCGTTGTAGGGTTTTGAATATTAAATAATTCTGTAAATGTATGTACATGCATATGAACGAAATCCGATTGAAAATATTTTAAATGAAAAATTCTCAAAATAAAAGGCCGTTCGAATTTCAATATATTGAGAACCTATCGGAACGAGTTCCACTTTCGGATGAGGTATCGGTACAAATTGTACTCTTAAACTGCGTCGCTTAACTTTACCAATCTTAAAGCATCTACTTCAAAGTGCGACCACCCAGAATTATTTCTTCAGCTTTCTTAATATACCGCCTAACTGAAGATTGAAGTTATCATTTCAATAAATCGCCTTTTTTGGGGATCTAACTGCCGAAACTACATTGCATGGGAAAACTTTGTTCTAATTTTTTCAGATTTTCGCTTAAATTAGAAAATTTTTAATACTGAGCCAAGGCACAAGTGCTGAGACTTATAAAGCTACGAAATAAATTCTCAAAACCTTTCATTCCTAAAAAATAAATTTATTTTTCTTCGAAAAGAAGTCAACTTGTGTAACAGCATACTAAGCTGACAAGTTACAACACATTTATTTCTTGGCAGCGCCCTTCTTCACACCTTGCGCCTTCAATTCACGAATGCGTTCGCGTTTATCCTTTTTCAGCTTACGCTCCGTGCCATCTGACTTGGTGCGCTTCTTCAGCGTGTTGAAAGCAATGGTAAGCAGCTTGTTGCGTTGGCGCTTGGCATATCGCAATTTGAAGCGGTCGAAGTCGTTTAAATGTGAACGCTGCAGACAAAAATTGATAACTATAACAATGTTGTAGAATAATGACAGTTCTTAAATATCTAAATTTTTCAGAATATATAAATTAGCTTCATTTATGTATCAGCCGGCAATTCCTATCAAGAACTTTCATTATCATCATCGGAGCGCATTTATTCAGGTATATTGTGCGTCTCGCTTAATCCCGCAAGAGAAATAGACTCGGCAAACATGTTTACGCAAAAGTGAGATGCAAAACATACCTTAATAAATTTGCTTTTTTTTTAATTTTTAGTTTAATTTATACTAGAACGAATTTGGGTTATCCGTTTCAGTTGTGGTCAAATTCGGGTTGAAGACCAATCGATTTTGGCGTTGTGCCATCTTTATTTTAAACAATTTGAATTACCTTGCAAATATTTTTCGATTTTTCCGACCACGGGCTAGACTTCCATTGAGTTTTTAAATCGCTGTCAGTCCAAGCTTTACGCACGATGCGTGTTGGAGCTGTGAAAGGGAACTTAATACGATATTTAGTCAGATGCAGATTATTCAATCTGTATTCCTGCCTTGGAACTCCAGTTAATGGACCATCTACAAGTACCTACAATTTGAAAAATATATTGTCAAATCTAGTTACAAAATTAATATGTAATTAATATGTAATTAATAATCGCTTTCAGTTGTGGTTGTAAATAGCTTCAGTTATGTATCAGTTGGCACTTCCTATCGTCAACCGTTTCATCACCAGCGTAACTTTTTAAATTATAGCAAAAGCAATTACATTTACTTACCCGTGTTTGGTCAATAACATCAACAATGGCAACTAGGCGCCCCTTTAAGGGACCCGCTGAGCATTTAGCAATGCGGCCAGTTTGTACAAACCTCTGGAAAGGCTGTAAATAGAAATAAATCGCTTTTAAATAAATGTTCAATATGTATGGAAGCCATTGAGCTCCACGTTTCCGAGTGACAGCAGCTGTCCAAGCGGACTACTAACTACCACGTGAATTACTTCTGCAAATTGTGGTTTATTGTACCAAAAACGTTAATATGCAAACTAAACTAATTAATTTATTGTACAAAATGCTTTATAATATCACTTTTATAAAACTTTATTTCACGTATGTAAATTGTGGTTCCTTCTTACCATAGTTAACCGGAAAGAAAGAAACCTAGATGTAGTTTAGCAAATGTGACAGCACGAATTTCATATTAACCACTGAACTGTAACTTGACAGTTCAGAGTAGTTACAAAAATTATAAAGTACTAGAAGACCTGGCGAACTTTGTCCCGCCCAAAATTTATTAGTAGTATATGAAATATTTTTGAACTCTGTTGTACACGTATTTAATGTTGAGAATGAAACGGAACCTAAATTTCGTATTCGTTTTCGTAGCTTCCTACTTTTCTTTATAGTTATAGCAGATTTTCCAAGTTAAATATTTCGTCGTCCCAGTTAAGATGTATATTTTTCTGTATATCTCGACTCCAGCGCTACGAAGCAAATATTGGATCATTCTCAAACAAACAAACCAAATCCGTTGAATCCGTTGACACAATGAACCAGAGAACGTACATTACAGAGAAGCTTCATTCCGGTCTATTCCGTGATTCGTTCCTCTACTGTGAATTGAGCTTGATTCTAATAGGCAAGTACACACAGGTAGTAAGCAAATTCACCAATTAGCAGAACTCATCAAAAGTTAATAGTTTTGAAGCGAGAAGTGTAATTGAGAGAATTTATTTATATATTTTACAGTACGTTCTCTGGTTGCAGGTGTATATTAATTTAATTTATTTTATTTTGATTTTCTATTTAGTAGTTATTACTTTTGCTACTCTTTTTGCAGCAAAACTATTTTCGTAATACATTTTTCTCAAATATTTTCTAGTAACCATATGATTTTTTTTTTTTTTTTCTTTTCTAGGTATATGTATCTATTTTTATGAAATTATGATTAACTATTTAATTGATTATTATTAATTAAAGATTTAAAATAAAAGCTATATTTTATACTATAAAAGGTGGATCCTTATGGGAAGACATCGAAATCTAACAAATAGCATGCAAACACCGCCGAAATCACAAATTCGGTAGCACACGTACATATGTTTTTATATACATACACACAAATATAAATATATGCAGACGTATGTACATTTGTTCACGTGCCCGCAAACCGCCCTTGAGCTCTAAATGTTTGTTTCTGCTCGGATTTCCAACAATTCTGCTGCGTGACGAAAGCAAAAAACCACCACCATAAATTGGAGTTGGGTGCAAATAGTTTTCGTTTCGCACTATGTGCAAGGAAAAATAGCAGTAGTACAAAAAGGTACTATTTCACTCTCAAAAACATGTAACTAGGAGAAAATCAATAATATATAGCGGCCTAATAAATATTAAGTTTAGATATTGGGTAATAAATATTTTAAGTAATCTAAAAGCAAAAATGTATTATCAATTTCTGTTGCTACTTTTCTCAAAGTAGTAGATTTCCCACTCCGACTAGAAATAGGACTAAATGTGTAGCCATTGCAGTGATGACCGACACTGTTGTTCAAATGCGAGAAAATTCGACGACATATTTAGATATGTGCTCATACAAATGTACGTACACAGCGCGTATGGAGGTGATGAAGATGTGCTAAGTAATTATTTTGGCAAGGCCGATTTTGCGAAATTATACCGAATGCATTGATATATTTTCAATTGTTTTTTACAACAGAATGGTTTGTAATGGTTAAATATTCATAAATTAGATATAAATATGATAAAGTAATCTCGTATTAGGTGAATAATGCCTAATATACGTGTTTTTAATTATTTGTTAACTACAAATTTGCCGGACTGGGCCATAAATAGCGAGCGCCTCTGTACTTGCAAAGCTGAAGACAAAAATCTTCAAATTTATAAATTTTTGCAAGATCGCGAAAAATGTGCTTCGCTGGCAGATTTGAAGTTGTGCTGCAATTTATGAATGAAATGAGTTTTACGCACGCGCAGTTTATGAATGAAATCGTGTAGGATTAATGGCGCCGGCGTAACTGTTGAGTTTGCAATTGGGAGGGAAGTGAGGACAGAAGTGTGCACATGTCGATATGTTTCAATTTGTACGTATAATTGTATGTATGCGGACGTCATTTGTCCTTGAATTGGTATGTACATATATTGGCATTGTGATGTACATAGGTCAGTTACATATATAATGTATTATAATATGAATACATTTGAATAATGTGCAAAATATTGAATTGAATTACGCGGAGGTTTAATTAATAACTTATCTTATAATTATTGTTACTTAGTATATATGTACATGTATAACATGGTTACTATTTACTTATACTTACATACATACATACATACATATGTATGAACTAATCTTATGCATAGTATATACATACATACATGAGTACATTCATGTATAGGAAATGATTTGCAGTAAGTTATCGTAAATATACATACATATACCGAATTAAAGTCATAACTTATATAAAAAACAAAAAAAATACCAAAATCTGAGAATGTAAAATGCCGTCGGCAAATCAACATTTGCCTTTATGCACAGCAATTATAGCAAATCTTAAGCGGACATACATGAACATGAATAAAGTTTAATATTTATCATTTAAGGAAAATCGTTTTCCTTTATTGAAAATGTGCATGTAAAATGCCGTCGGCCAAAACAGCTTGTGGTCATGTACATAGGTAACTTCTAACTAACAAAGTGTATGGGTAAGGTTTTAAATAAGCACATATGCATAAACATATGTAATAGAAATCGACTCTTAAGGCAAACATATTTAAATAATACAGAATTTCATACATATTTTGTAATTTATCATTATTTTTTGTTAATTTCAATGAGAAATCAACACATAATCGAGAAAATGCATGATCTGTTAAAAATGTCGGCCTTGCTCAGCTCTGTTAATATATCGCTCTCAATTTTTCGCCGCCATTGCAAAAGTGGTGAACTTGCCTATTGCAATTTTGATGGTTTTTGACAATTCACACCGTCTTTCGGTCTTGAAGCTTCTCTGTAATGTACGTTCTCTGCCCTCAGCTATTTTCTGTGGAGATGAGGGTAACTAATAAATAATTGGCAACCATAAAGACTAGTGGTAAGTATATCTCAATCGAGCAATCGAACATCGAACATGTTGCCCCTATGGTAAGATCCTCTATTAAAAGTTATGTGGTGAAATAGGTTAATAAAATCATTGTTTTATTTAGCAATTTATTTTCGTGCTTTTAAAATAAATGAGCACTCTGTCTTTGAATTCCGGAGCAAACGCGTGCGCCAATTTTGAATTTCGAAGTTTATATTCTGATTTTTCTGTGACAAATCAAAAAATATATAACAAACCACTCTAAATCGACAGTTGATCTAACATTGATTTCTAATTTTAATTCAATTATATCAATTTCTCGAAATATATTAACTAATTTGTTAATACGCAATTTGAAAACCAAGTGAACAGATACTGTTACTTTTCAAAATGGACGTTGACGCTGAGGAACCTAGCGGTTCCTTAGCAAGTGAAAAACCTCGGAAGGGTCAAAGAGCAAAATCTGCTACTAGAGACTCAAATAAAAAAGTTAAAATTGATCATCAAATAAGCAACGAAGCTAATATTTTTATTAAACCCTTAATACCGACTAATTCGACACATACTCAAAACAACATTGACAAAGCAAACTATTATGATGATGACTGCAAAGCTCCATTTGTGGTTTACATCGACACCAAAATTAACGCAGCTGGAAGAAAACAAATAAATGCTATTGCGGTATCAAAATTACTACTTAAATATAAATATACAGATATTGATGATATTTGCAAAGTAGGATTCGGAAGAACAAAAGTAACTTGCAAGAATGCAGTACCCGCCAACGAATTAGTGAAAGATAAGAGGATAAGTGAAGAAGGCTATGAAGCAAAGATAATGTACCATAACATATCAAAAATGGGAATAATATTTGATATTCCAACAGAAATATCAACAGAAGAATTAACAGAACAAATACAGTCGCCAATAGCTATTTTAAAAATAATTAGAGTTGAAAGAAGGGATGGAGATAATAAAGAAGTTAAAATTCCTACAAGGAGAGTAAAGATTATTTTTAAATGATTAGAGATTCCAAAAACAATAATTTATGGATATACTAAAATAGAAGTTAAGCATTTTATAGCACTAGCACAGTGTTATAAGTGCTATAGATTTAATCACTATGCTCAGCATTGTAAAGAAAAAATTAGTAAATGCAAAAATTGCTTCCAATTACATGATGCTGAAGAAAACTGCCAACCAATAACTTGCACTAATTGTAAGAATAAACATGCTCCTATAGCAAGAGATTGCCCTGCCAGAGTAAAAGCTTTTATTATCAGAAGAACCATGATTGTGGAAAACAGATCATACAGAGAAGCACAAAAGAAGGTAACTGATATTTTAGGCAATAGATTTGAACTGTTGGACAACTATGAAGACGAATACCCTGCAATTTCAAAAAGAAATACAGTAAACACTAATATAAATACAAACAAAGAAACAACAAATTTCATTCATAAAATTTTACCATACGCTAAAGTTGCCAAAAGAGGAAATTTCAACAGACAAAGAGAAGAAAACAATGCGAACCAAACAATGCAAGAATGGAGGGATGCAATTAAACCCATCAGATCATCAGAAATAAATATTGACACCAATAAAATAATAAAAACACAAAACACCTTCAATGAATTGAATCACGCTATAACGTCACATCTAGCTAACAATCTGGAAGATCGACTTAATTATAAAACCATAGAATTATTCAATAACATAAGAGCAGCATTAAATAAAGTAAATAATGAATTTGACACAACTTTAATAAATAAATCAAAACACGAGAAGAATGAAAATCTTACAATTTAATATTCAAAGTTTAAAAAAATCAGGAAATAAAGAACTAATAGAATTATGTTTATATAATAATAATATTGATATAGCAGTACTATCCGAAACTTGGCTTAATAATAATTATAATACTAGTTTAAATGATTACAATTTTACATATTCCAATAGACCAGACGGTTTTGGAGGAGTTGGGATATATTTAAGAAAGAATATTAAATTCTCAACATTTAAAATAAACAGCGAAATTGAAAATATAGGTATAACAACACTTAACTTGAATAATAATATAAATATTATAAGCTTATATTGTCCGCCAAATACAACTAATGAAATATTTAAAAATGGAATTGAAAAAATATTTACATATATAAGACAACTTAAAAATTCGACATTAATTGGAGGTGACCTGAATGCAAAATCTACAAGTTGGGATAAACGAAATTCAAATAGCAAAGGAAGCATTCTTGAAAATATATCTATGGACCATAATTTTATTTGCCTTAATGATGGATCGCCTACACACGCAATAAATACAACAGCCTCAGCCATTGATGTAACATTTTTTAATGAAAAAAGTGGATATACGTGGAACGTAATTCCAAAATTAACTAATAGTAACCACAGCCCCATATTAGTAACAATTCACAAAAAATTTAAAGCAAAAATAATAACATCAAAGATTATTTCATCACAAGTACTTAAAGATATGAACAATATTAAAGTCGGGCAAAATTTAGAAGAATTTATTGATAAATGTAAAAAGGTCATACAAAATAATACAGTTAATTATAATAAAAATAAATACATTCCTAAGCATTGGTGGACAGAAGAGTCTCAGAAACTTTTTCGTTTAAGAAATGCTGCCAGGAAAAAATATAATCAATATAAAACTTTGCAAAACTGTGAATTACTTTCAATAGCGGAAAAAGCTCTCAACGAACATATTAAGGATCAAAAAAACAAAAATTTTAGTGAAGTGATTGAACAAATTTCAAATCCTAATAACGCAAGAGAGATGTGGACTAAAATAAGAAACTTAAAAAAGTATCAATGCGATAAAAAAGTAAACAATTCTTGGAGTACGGACGATAGTATGAAATATCTCAATTTTATAAAAAGACAAAGAAATCAAAATCAAAACAGTGATAATAGTAATATAAATAATAATACAGATAGTGAGAACATTAATGAAATGAACATTGAAAACTTTAATACATTTATAAATAGTAGAAATTTAAGTTCGGCCAAAGGACCGGATCCTATCTCTTATAAGATGATAGTACAGTTAAAGGAAAAGGAAAAAAAAAATCTATTTAACATACTTGAAGAAATATGGAAAAACGGTAATATTCCGGACAGCTGGAGGGAAATCAAAATAATACCGATACCAAAAAAAGGGCTAGATATCACAAATATATATAATTATAGACCGATATGCTTAATGTCAGTGCTTACCAAAACAATTGAAGGCATAATAAAAATAAACATAGAAAAACATATAACAGAAGAAAATATTTTACCAGAAAGATCGTATGAATTCAGAAAGCATTATTCGACTGCACAATGTATAAACGATTTGATAAATATGATATACGCAGCAAAAGGAAAAAATTTACAAGTAATGGCTGCATGCATTGACGTGGAAAAGGCGTATGATTCAGTTGACTTAGATATACTACAAAGAATCCTCTCTAACTACAAATTCAATATCAAAATCATTAACTGGATAACATCTTTCCTTAACAAACGGTATCTTTTACTAAATAATCAAAGAATTATTACAGAAAATGGTTTAGCGCAAGGAAGTGGATTAAGTCCTACCTTATTCAATGTTTACACATCACATTTGCACAAAATAAATGATGAAAAATGCCAACTGTTTCAATTCGCCGACGATTTGTTTTAGTAGTCACAGGCAGAAAACAAGATCAAACGAAACACACTCTAATAGAAAAAATAGATCAATTTATCAATGAATGTCGAGAAATTAATTTAAATATCAACTTAAATAAAACTAAAACAATATACTTTAATCAAAAAAACAAACAATTAAACTTACAATTAAATAATATCAACATCGATCAAGTCAAAAGCATAAAATATCTAGGAAGAATAATAAGTATTAATAACTCCTGCTCAAAACACATTAACAAAGTAATCGAAAAGACTAACCAAACCTGCAGATTTCTTAATATATTAAGCGGCTGTAAATTTGGAGTAGATCCTCGGAAAGCTTTACAGATGTATAAAGCTTTTGCTCGTGCAAAATTGGAATACGCAGCTTCATCTTTTGCTAATTTATCTCAGACATCCCTCCAAAAGCTAAGTAAATGTTGTAACAATAATCTTAGACGCTGCTTAGGCCTTATAAGGTCTACGCCAATTCACGTTATTTACCACATGGCAGGAGAATTGCCTCCAAAACTTCGCTTTGAGTTAACCACTGCAAAAGAAATAGTCAAATGCTGTGCCTACAATTTACCAGCTAAAAAAACGTTATTATCTAATGAATTAAATAAAAGAACTAGTTATTACACCATATACAACAAATATAAGACAATATTTCACAACATAGCAACCGTTCCCGTTAAACCATTAAAATGCTCCAAATTGCAAATAGACACAAATTTCTTCAAAGGATCAGCACAAAATAAAAAGTCAGCAAATTTAACAACAATAGCCAGCCTATATCAGGAAAAAATAAATTATTTGCAATTACAACATTTTGAAATAATATTTACCGATGGATCAGTCCAAAATAACCAAACGAAAGCGGCATTTATCCATGAGAAATCCAATACAAAAAAATCATTTTATTGTAATAAAAATATGGCGTCGATGACAGCTGAGTTAATTGCAATCCAAAAAGCTATCGATTTCGCAATAGAAAAATCTTTCAAAAAAATTGCCATACTTACAGACAGCCTAAGTAGTATTCTTGCGATTACGAATGAAGAATGTAACAATCATATAGCAATAACCTTAATAGATGATCTTAATAATTCCGCAATAGATTCATTAGAATTACACCATATTCCCGCAAATAGCAATATAAAACCAAACGAAGAGGTAGACGGAGCAGCCAGCAGTGCCACACGAAATGGAGAAAGGATACAAACTTTATGGACGATAAACGATGCGATTACAGAAATAAAATCAAGAACTATCGATGAATGGCAGCAACAATATAATGACAAAATTCAAACTAAAGGAATAACTTATGGAAATATATTTCCGGCCATACAAAAGAAACCTTGGTTTCATAAAGTTTCTAGCTTCACGCCAATGGAAATAAAACAGATTAACCGGATTATGACAAATCACACATTTTGCACAGACACACTAGCAAAAATGGGTGTATATCCCAATTCTAGTTGTGAATTATGTAATACAAAAGAAGATACAAATCATATATTATTTCACTGCAATAAATATACCAACATGAGAAACAAATATCCAATTTTAAAAAATAATACATCGATAGAAGAATTTCATCGAAACACAAACGGCAAAGCATATGATGTCATCACTACTTTTCTTAAAGATATAAAAATGGAATTATAATTGTGAATAATTTACTTCATGTAATTAAAATTTGAGATGGCGTTTTAAAGCAAATTTGCTGGCCAAATAAGACTTTCAACCCTTAGATAAAGGCGACGAAAGCAACGTTAAAATACAAAAAAAAAAAAAAAATAAATAAATGAGGAAATATGTCGGATTTCAGACAAGAAAGCAACATTTCATCAAGAACTATTTATATAAATCCACATTTTAAAAAACGAATAACTGCACAGCAAGAAATAACGTCAGGAGTTCACATAAATCCACTGTTTTTGGGCGCTTATCGTGCACCAGCTATACATATGAACCCAAATTTTCTTAAAAACAAACTAATAAATCGTCAAAATTATGATATTAAAAATTCTGGAGTACATTCAGTTTCAGAAGATATTACAAAGTCAAAAACAGTGCAACCACAACATTTGCTACTAGATACAGCTCGAGTGTTAAAGGAATCAACTTTAAATGACCATCCAAATGAATTATCAGTTAACAAAAGTATATCGCGGAAAATCATTAGCAAATCGCGTACAAAAATTGTACGCGAGCCTGCAGCAATTCTCAAAGATACCACGACAGCACCTGCACCGCTCATACGCCTAAGTAGCAAAAAGTTGGTAAGACGTACAAATATCACGACGACAGTCAACAAATCTCCTGCTATAGCACTTGCGTCCAGTATCAGCGCAATAGGAAAATACAAGCTTGTACGTAAGAGTGAAAAACCAGGGACCACCATCAAAAATAAATTCATTACACCTGGTATCAAATTAAATCGCAAAAACTTCGTGGCGCGTTATGCACTGCAACGTTCGAACTCCGAGCAAAAAGCTTTTCCAACGTGAGTAAGAGTTTCAATACAATTACAAATTTATCATTTCTTTTACAATTTTAGATCCTCTATACTCCGATCACTGCCCATCAACAAGAAGTTGCAAATGTTGAACATCAACGGTGTCCTCTACAGGTCGACGCGTAACAAATTACAAAGAAAAGACGCTAGTGAGCCTTCAAAACCGCTAACGCCTAAAAGGATATCTTCGACAAGCGTTCAGTCAAAATCCAATCACAATGTCATCCAGAAACTTGACAAACGTTCTTATGGTCGAGTACTATTTGTGCGTGGGACGAAATTCGTCATGGACAAAAATGGATTCAAATTAACGCGTATGATGCCTGCATGCAAGGAGAGTAATCTGGACATCCAAAAGTCTGAAGGGGGAGTTCCAAGACCGCGGCAGCGCATAGACATCGGTGGATTAACTTACATCGCTTCTACAACGCAAAATGTATTTGTGCGTACGCGCAACCACTTAGCCTTGGCTCATTTAAATACAGCAAAAAGCCGAAGTCTACAGCTTCTCACGCGGCGTCTTGTTAAAAGCAATATACCATGCGCCATTTTCCAACGCATAGGCAAGTGTATTGCCCACGAACGAGGGAAATGCAACAAGGTTCATGATAAACGACAAGTTACCATATGCCCACGGTTTGTGTCTGCAACTTCACATTAATAAGTATTTAGATACAATTAACACATCCTTCTGGTAGGTTTTTGCGCAGTGAATGTCATAATTCCTCTTGTTTGCTATCGCATAATGTTTCGCTAGCAAAAATGCCAGTTTGCAAATTCTTTCTACAAGGTGTTTGCGTTCGCACAGACTGTCCATATCTACACAAAAAACTAAGCGTAAACGCGGACATATGCCCAGACTTCTTGCGGGGCTATTGCACGCTAGCAGAACAGGTAATTTAAAAATCACGTACTTGTAACTAATTTCGTTAAGATTATTTTTTCGGTAGTGCAACAAACGTCACGAATTTGTTTGTCCAGAGTATGAGCGGAAGGGGAAGTGCGAGTTGGGGAGTTGTATATATTGCAAGAATCGAAAACGAAAACGTTTAAACGAGCAATCACAGAAACAAAATCAAGCACCGAGGGTGAAGACAAGAAAGGAAGGACAAGGATTGGAAGTGGTGGAGAACACTGCCGTGGGGTTACGGTATTTTATAGACAAAGACACAAATGTGGTGAACCGCGAAGTAACTGGAATCCATAAAGCCGATGAAACTAAAGAAGCAAACGAACAATCAGATAACGATACGCCTTCAGTGTACGTTCGCCCCAAGGTGGGTGCACTGCCTGCCTTTATACCGCTTTTGTAATTTGTTGACTCTGTTACGAATAATAAGATCCACTATTGCACTATTGTTTAAACTGTAAAAAATTACAAATTAAAAAAGTTTATCAGGTATATCAGCCTCCATAATACCAACAACTCGAATTAAAACATTTCATTAGTGTGTATCATAATATCAGTAAGGTAATTCTAGATTTATTCGAATAATCGCATTTGATACCGTTACATTTTATTTAAATTTATGTAAATACTCAGCGTGTTTGTATATCAAATAAGTCTGGGAATGTATAGACATACATACATACATATATTTATATAGCATATACAAGTATTTTAATATATCTAAAGCATTACATTTCATTAACTGCCTAGGTTTTTAGGTATTTAATGAATGTTTATTTTGCATAAAGGTATTCTTAAGAACTATAAAATATCTGGATTTAGGTAACAAGTAGAAAGTTTTGATGTTGCAAAGTTGCAAAGTTGGTGGTATGAGGTTGCATTGATTACATTATTTTTAATAACAAGTGTAATATGGATATGATAATTTTGACCTTTGAAAATTATATTTACAAACGTATTCAAACCCCCCTCATTTTAATAATAATAAAATCGTGTGTTATAAAAATAAAACTAAACAGAAAAATTATGTTGAATTTAAGTACATTTTGAAAGAAACTAACAAGGGCGTCAATTGTGAACAATAAAAGTAAAATTAACTTTGAATAAGAAAAATCGAACGACTACACAAAATTTCATAAATACATTTTTGCAAAATGGCTCTATTAATTATTATATTTCTTCCAACTAAATTTAAATAAGTGATTAAAGTCATAATTAACAAAATATAAACTTGCCTTTTTATCCCTGTTGTAGCTTAGTTAGCGCGATATGTTCGCATGCATTGAGTGTAAATATATTACCAGGAACGAAATCAACGAGGTTTAAAAATAGTACCGCATTATTCATCAACATTTTGCACAGCTTAGAGTTAACATAAATGTAAAATATGATTTTAATTTGAATACTTATGCTACAGAAACTTAAGGAGTAGATATGAGAATGTAAAAATCTTTTTGACCATTTGTCGAGTATTTTACAAGTCTACAAAATATTCGATGTACATATTTTATCTATACGGATATACATATAACAATTCATTCTAAAGGAGTTAAATTAAGCTCTTATAAATGGCTTATATGTACATACACATTGATTTATTCTATAAAGTGCAAATTTTATTGCTTTTAATTTACCAAAATGTATGTACATATGTATGTATGTATATTATGAAGCGAGAAAAATGAAGCGAATAAATGCGAAAATATCACAATATATTAGTAGTGAAAATTGAGATCGTGAACGGTGCTAAATCATATCGCCGAACTGTGCATGTGTAGATATGTATGTATATATGTATATGTACATATGTATATACCTGTGTGCATAAAAACGGTAGCGCGATGTTTTGATAAACGTTAAAAATTTGTGTTTCTTTTATTTTTTTTTTCAATTAAAATAGTTACCTCTCTAACAAAGCACGTATTAGCCTAAAATTTTTAATTTTGACGTGTTACATTTTTTTACGTTTACCGTTTAATTGCCCATTTATTTCACGTATAATAATGTGTAACTTTTTAAGTGGCTAGGAATTACCTTAAAATTATTCAATTTTTTTTATAGGTGTCGTTGTCGGGTACTTTATTCACAAAAAAAAATATTTTTCGCAAGCTTCACATGAAAGGATGTAATAAAAACCGACTTCGAAATGGGCTAGTTTTTCAATTTTATAAAAAGTTTGAAACTTAGGTTTGAAGTACAATTTTTCGACAATTGAACTCACTTCAATTGAAATAAAATAAAAAAGTTGTCAAAACTTGGTAATACATGTAAAGCGCCAATGTTTGTATGCACACAGGTGTGATACCTACTTAATGTGAAGTTTATAAAAGGCGACGCAGACATTCTTTTTAAATTGTATTGCATATTATTTTACGGAAGATAGTGAGAGTAAACACAATCCGGTGCAAATTTTCTTGCATTTATACATTTCAGTGCATTTATTTTGTTTTTGCTTTGCCATGGTTATTTGCAAATGCAAACTCAATATAGGAATTTCGTCGGGGCAGTACAAAACTTAGATGAACCTGCAGCGTTGGGTTCGGTGATGGTTTTTTGTATATTTCACAAACATTTACACTCGTTGGAATCAGTGATAACCAGAAATGTGCCATGCCTGTGCCTTTAAACATTCTAGAACTTAAAATTTTGCAACAAAAGGAATTTTATACGAACGTAAGTATATCAAAACATCATATATCATATAAGCAACGCATTGTCCACTTAAGAAGGTGCTTAAAAACGTCGCAGTGATTTTTTGGATTGTTGTTTGTTTCTTTTTCGCCTATTGCACTAAATGTTTTGCAATCCAAATCTGCAGCTATCGCAGTGAATATATATAGTGCGAGATCAATTCTTTAATTATGTCTCGCATCGTACTGTTTCACTTTTTCAGGTATGGCAGCTTTTTCAACAGTAACATGCTTAGCGAGTTCCTCTAGTGATTTCACATAAACTAATTTGCGCCAAAACTTTGCACTGCAAACAAATAGAAGAGATAAATAAATTTTTAAATTGTTGAACACATATTTAAAAATTGCTGTATGTACTTACCTAACAAAGGGACGAGTCATCCATACAATAGACTTTATCCAAAATGTTGGATGTACTAAATACATGTTTTTCAGACTTTTTCTTAAACGCCGATCCAAGAGTTGATAGCACCTGGAATTATACATACAATTTTAAATTGACCTTATTTTCTTTATTTCATTCAATACTTTTTTAACCAAGGAAATGGAGGCACGTTGCGTCGACTTGTCCCACCATGCAAATAAATAAGCACGTAATCCTCTGTGACTAACTGTTCCAATGTCTTTACTACATAGAGAAATAAATTGTCCATTACGTAGCTGTAATCGGCGCGCGAGCGGTCCGGCAGATGGCAGGCACAAAAAATTACAATGGCATTGTGTCCGCCTGCTTGAAGATATCCACCGTGTGATAGGACACGTTTGTAAGGTTCGATCACTCGCATATCTATTTCTCTGGTGCGCCCATCGGGCAATGTGATTTTTTGCCAGTTTCTTGAATCTCTACGCTCTTCAGCTGCTGAATACTGGGGCAGGTGACCCGATGCCTTATCTGTATTAGTCGTTGCGGCCGAAGCGCGTTCATGTGGGGTTGGGGTCACTGCGTCGGGAAATTCATCGTAATCGTCCATACAATTCACGACGTCCACATCGCCATCTTCACTATCATCATCTAGCCCTTCAATCAATGAACTGGATGGACTAAGTGAAGCTAAATTGTGTTCGATATCTTCATCATCATCGAAACTATGATTTGAAATTGAATCCAAGGAAGAAATGTCGTCACCGCCGTTTCCACCATTAGCCGTACCTTTACGTGTGCGCCGGACATTTTTCTGTGTATCATTACTTGCTGTCGCAATGAGCACTACTGACTGAAAATTGGCTTCCACAGCGGCATGATACTGGGAAACATCTGCTTCAGATTCGCTACTCAAAAGATCGGGACTGTGGGCACGCAAAAAAGATAATTTATTGTTCAAAGAAGCCGGTGTAGTTGTATCGCCACGCATTTTGTTCAAGGCATTTCGCTCCATTACAGTACATGGCTGCAAGGGCGACTGTACATGTTCGTATTGTGGCACAACGTCGGGGAAATTCTGACGCTTGACATCTTTATTTTTTGTCACTGAATTAGCAGGGCTTTGATCGTGTTCTGATCCAGTAGGAGACATCAACGGATGACTGTCTGTAAGTGTACGTTCAATATTCTGGCGCTGTGGTATTAGTTCCAAAGGCAATGCGTCCGGTCGAATACACCTGTTATCCAGACCAGATGTTCCTTTATTAACTGTATTGGAATCTTCTTTTTTTGATGTACTTTTCGGTATAATGTTTGTTTCTGTTATAACTTGATGAATGTTGTGATTAGTGGGCGTTGGAGATTGTCGGACATCAGGATCTTCATCTTCACCCAGAGGAGAAACACCAGCTGATCCTTGAGAAGTTGTAGCATCAGAAATATCCATTTTACTGTCCGTTAATGGACTCTCCATTTGCAAACTAGAAATAAATATCAGTTTTAATGCTTAAATAATAATTATATTTCGTATTCCCAATCGATAAATCAGCTCATTGCATATATGAACATTTTTCGCATTGAAATTGCTCACCTCATTTCAGGTATTAATATACAAACGCTTTTCTGTGGCGCTGAGTTATAAGTCAGAACCAATTCAATTAAGATAAATTTTTTAGTTCGCACAGCGATTTTCACGCAAAAATAAATAATAAAAAAACACCAATATTTCATCAGTCATCGGAAACTATCTTAAGGTTACCAGGTGCACAACAAGAACTTGAACTTTTTTAAGGCAGTTTAACACGACGCGGTGAACTAGTAGTAAAGCCTCGATGTAGTGACAAGAGGCGACGTATTCCGAGATACCTCTACCTAAACAAACCAATTTTCGAGAAAACGGTTAACACAACACTTCTCGTTTTAGATTTTGATCATTTATTATTTAAGTCGCTTTCTTTGAAAGAAAATTTAACATTTTCGGAAATTAAAACACGTTAATGACTAAAAGTCACCTCGTTTTTTTTTTCTTCATATTAAGATATGTCATGATTATGTGTCATAGAGTAGTAGTGTAGAGTGTCATGGAGTTTTTCAATTCAACGTGTCCCTTATGAATATTTCACAAGTATTTTGTTCTTGTTAAATTACACAGCTCCACAAAACAATAGCATCTTTTGACCAGACCATGTTAGTCTCTAATAGAGACAACAGTCACAATTTTAGACTAGTTGGCATCCATTAGACTCAAATAAAGCCTCTAATCTCAAAATAAAATCTCAAAATTGTGACCTGGTGATGAGCAGGTCACAAAAAATTAAAATAAAAACAAAACAATAAAACGTGAAATAGAGGGAAAGCAATAATCTCTAGCTCGTTTTGAGACTTGAGATGATACAAAGTTACTGAATTCGGGTATTATTATATGCCTTAGGGGTCGCTGACTATTAGAGACTGAGGCTGCTTACTGAATTCGGGCATCAGTCTCTAATAGAGGCAAAAGTCACAATTTTAGACCAGTTGGCATTCATTAGTTTCAAACTAAAGCATCTAGTCTCAAAATAGTGAACTAATGATGAGCAGGTCACAAAAATTTAAAATAAAAACAAAAAAACGTGAAAGCTCTAGCTCATTTTTAGACTTTAGATGACACAAAGTTACTGAATTCGGGTATAAAAGTCGATATTACGGGTAAAACCACACAATTCTATTTTTTTTTTTTTTTTTTCTGCTGCTGCTACCTAATGAATGTGCCTTGGACGGTGCCAAATAAAGCGAAAATTCGAGTTGATGACTCTGCGTGAGAACACTGTTTATGTTTTTACGTGAAAATATTTGTCAAAAATTACGTGGACACACAATCAAAAACTGACACATATGCTCTACCTCCTTAATTTACTTCACTTATAGCTTTCATTCTATTATATTCCCAATTAATTTTCTGTGGAAGATTTTTTATGTTACATTTCATTTTACATCTGATAGCTAGACATTTTTCATGCAGGAAGACAACTTCTGAGTTTTATTCTCATGGAACTATGCCTAACCCCCAAATGCATTATGCAGTCTCACCCCGAATTCAGTAAGCTGTATCAGTGTCTAATAGAGACAAAAGTCACAATTTTAGACCAGTTGCCATTTATAAGTTTCAAAATAAAGTCTCAAAATTGTGACGTAGTGATGAGCAAGCCACAAAAAATTAAAATAAAAACGAAAGAAACATACATGAAAGCGAGGAAAAGCAATAGTCTTTAGCTCATTTTAAGACTTGAGATGATACCAAGCTACTGAATTCGGGCTTAAAACCCAAGGCATATTTAACAGGTAGCAGCATAAAAGAAAATGCACTATTGGGGTATATTTTGTGGTTTGTTGTGGTCCAAATTTGACGAGTTGGATAATTTGAAATGTAAACAAAATGTACGCATTCTACATTTTGCTAGAAAAATACATCAGGAAGCATTGCTCCTGGTAACAAAATTTTTAAAAGACTCACGTGGAATGCCTTCAAGAATGCAAAAACTTTTCGGAACATACCAACTGTTTGCAGAAAGCGGCATGCCCAAGCACTGTTCCAATTGGATATTAAAACAAAATCCTACCCATGGCGAATTCATTCTAGGTGGTATACTTCACATATAAGTAAAAAATCGTGTTTAGTTTGCGGTGAAAATGTAAGAGAAACTTAAAAAACCAAAATAAACGAATGGGTGAAATTCCAAATTTGACACAAAAAACAAACGTACTCTGACTTCATAGTAAAAATATTCAAATTAATTTCTTTATAATATTTTGTGCTGCTTGTTTTACACATGGAATTTTCCATCACGAACGTAAATAGAAATTTACAATGCCAACAAAACAACCATTTTGACACTTTCACCGCATAAGGCGTATACAGAACAAGCCACCAGCTGATGGGAATATTCCACCTTCTATGAATTCGCCTTGACCCTACCTTCCCCTGTCTTTTATAACACAAATGTTGCATTTCTGAGTATGTACATACATACATATGTACACACGTGTGTATGTTTCCAAAATCACGTTAACGCAAAATTTGTATAAATTAGAATATATAAATATATCAAATGTAAACAAGATTGTTTTGTAAACAAAGTTGGACTTTTTATGGACCACATATAAGAAAAAACTCAAATCAGCTGCAAACATTATACTATCTGTTTATTGTGCCATGCTAAAACCTGTAAATAAATTATAGGGTTATAATCGTAGTCAAGTTAAAGTCGACTCTAAAGTTGGCGTCAGCTTTTTTGACAGATATCTCATCTACAAGTATGTCAAGAAGCTGCTACTAACATTAGAGTCGAATTAAACTATTATGGCTCATACAATTTTACTTTATTCTTTAGTTGGAGGAACTCGCTTTTCTACAATAAAGATTAATTTATCGTCAAATGAAATCGTTTATCGTAAACGCACCCTAAAAGTTATGCTTTGAACACTTAGACGACTGCACTTCACGACGACAGCGAAATTTCCTTGTCTGCCAATATCGTGTTAAAATCAGGTTCTTGTATATTTTGAAGACTTCAGCTCATTTGTTGTTGCCACATTAAAATATTTCACTTCTGTAAAATTAAAATATTTTGTTTAAGTGAAATTTTTTGTACAAAAAATAAGTTTCTAATGATCGAATATTAATACATATGAAATATTAGAGCTATTTTATGTCTTTGTTGGTAAAATAAGCTAAGACTTGTTAAAGCCTTGAACAATTTAACATTTCACATATTAGTGGCAGCACTACAGCTGATCATTGTTGTCGGCAAAATTAGAAATGCTTTTAATTTGGCGACAACGACAACTGCAAGCCTGCTGCCGAGAAGTCGTGCTGTTGGCTAAATAACTGTGCCCATAAGAAGGTGTGTATTTTAATATTTGACATACATATGTATGCTGCCTGTCGCTTGCTGTCTTCAAAGGGTTCAAAGCATTATGCTAAACCAAGGAACTGTGTGCCAGTGATGGAAAAGAAAGCACAATTATACTTTTTTCGTCCCATTTGCCAGATAAAAGTATATTCGGTACTGTGTACTTGCTTGAAGGATCCGAATACAAGAAGTACCCAACACTAGACCTAGTATTTACAAGGTATCGAAAAAATACTGCATAATTTGGTGTTTGTTTCTTGATGCTAAAAAAGAATTCTACTGCAGTCACTTGGAAATTTTTGAAATATCTCATAATAGGCGGTAGGTTTTCTATTGAAGGTCGCCATGGATACAAATGCTACGCCTACTAAGCTCAGTGCTCAGAAAACAGAAAGAAAATTGGACTTGTTCGTTGCTAGAGCAAATACGACAACATCAAGTACTGTTTCAACTCCGGCGACGCCATTGCAAAATTTACCAATAGAACTGCAGAATGACCAAAAGCGGAGAAGGTAAGTGAAATAATTAAGGGAGTTTTCTATTACATTTAATATCTATATTTCTTTAGTTCTTCTCGTTCAATAAAGCGAAAGCGCTTTGACGACGAAATTGTAGAATACAGCATTGGATTTCCACAATCGCGTGGAGAACCCAAAGTTGCCCGACAACGTACTGTTTCCCAGACGTATCCACAGACTCAATCTTTACCAACAGTAATATTGCCAACCGCTGTAAGCACTGGCAATAGTCTTGAAATTGCATCGGCATATGTTAAGGAAACACCGTCGCTAGTAACCGTCACTGCTCCTACCAGTAGTAACGCGAGTACTTCCTTTGTTGCAGCTTCTACGCCATTGCCCTCTGTTCCTCCTACCATATTAACTCAACCATCGCCACCAATGGAGCGCTCGTCAACCTCAATTGCTACAGATAAAAGGCGACCCCCTCGGTCAAATAATAATAAAAAATCTAAGAAATCGGGACGTCCTCCAAGTCAAATTACAACTAAAGACTTGGGTCGATGGAAACCAATAGATGACTTAGCGCTGATTATTGGTATACAACAGACTAATGACTTGCGCATGGTTCATCGAGGTGTAAAATTTTCTTGCAAGTTTACTTTGCAGGAACTTCAGTCTCGCTGGTACTCTTTGTTGTACGAACCGGCGATTTCACGCATAGCTGTAGCTGCTATGCGCAATCTACATCCGGAACTCGTAGAATCAGTTCAGAGCAAAGCTCTTTTTAGTGTACAGGAAGAAGAACTTTTAGGAACGATTAAAAGTGTACGTACCCTTGATCATAAAAAAATATTTTTTACGAATTTTAATATTCTTATAGACGGACAGTCCTAAATTGGAGATATTTCAAGATTTGCTGGATAAAAATGCTTCTATTTTTTATGGTGCACGAATAGCTAAATCACTACAGAATCACTGGCAAATGATGAAACAATATCAGCTCCTACCGGATCAGGTCGTGAAGCCACTACATATGAGTGACCAACCACTAAGTTTTTCTGATGCTGAAGATCTTATACTGGATGCAGAACTAAATGACCAACGTGATGAGGCGTTGGAGATCGAGTTAGCCCTAACTGATCGTCAAAATAAACGTGAAATTCGGCTATTGGAGAACGAATTAAATCGTTGGAATGTTTTAGTTGATTCCGTAACTGGTGCCTCCCCACCAGAATTTGACGGCCAAACATTGGCGGTACTTCGAGGACGTCTCGTCCGGTATTTAATGCGTTCTAAGGAAATTACTTTTGGCCGATTTGTGGACGACTGGCATGTTGATGTTGATTTATCTTTGGAAGGGCCTGCTTGCAAAATATCACGTCGACAGGGAACGATTAAACTCCGAAGTAATGGAGACTTCTTCATTGCAAATGAAGGCAAACGACCTATCTTTATAGATGGCGTTCCGCTGTTGGCTGGAAATAAGACGCGTCTCGCCAACAATAGTGTCGTCGAGGTATGGGTGCAGAATTGGTTTAAAAATTGAATAATATATATATTTTTTTTTATAGATATGCAGTCTGCGTTTTGTTTTTTTGGTGAATTACGAATTAATCAATGCTATTCGTCACGAGAGCGCAAAAACCACAGCTTCCCTAAATTAGGCAACTTGGATTAAATATTACCCAAACCTATATATGTAATACTTATGTATATATTGGCATTATCGACAAGTGCAGTCAGCAAATATTACAAGACATATATATTAAAAAAGGAATAGAAAAACCAAGTAATCGTACGTAAAAAAGTGACCTGACAAGGCGAATTCATTAAAGGTGATGTTAATCAATCAGCCGATTGGTCAGCACACTAGTTTGTATAAGAAAACGTCGCCACAAACGGTAAAAGCCCCCTAGAGTAAAATAATCCTCTTTAAGATAATTTCTAGGTGCTGCTGCATATATGTCAAACTTGATTGTATGTGTTTGTCACAAATATCCATATAATTACTTATAAACGTAAAACCCGCGCATGCGCCCAACGTACATACATTTGTACTGAAACTATCCTTTTTTGATTGCTGAATTTATACACACTGCGCAGATAGGTTACTGCCAATATATAAGTATTATATACATATATGTACATACATATGCCCAAACCTTACAACAAATAAGAGGTCTTGTTCAATAAAATGAGAATTATAGTTTTAATTTAAGAAATCATTTTAAACAATTCAACCAAATTAATGATATATATTTTATTTCAATAAAGTTCAATACGTTCTTAGCCCCTAAATTTCTTGAAAAGTGGATGTACAGTTCCTGCATGGCGTCGACGCTGTTCATAGTATATGGCATCGTCTCCACCGGACATTGAGCTGAGGCCACCACTACGTTTAGATGCCGCTGTCCCACTCGGTCGATAGCCTGGCTCTCCTGGCACTTTTTCGTCTTCACAGTCCAAGTCAGATGCCGATAACACTTGTTGCAACAATTGTGATTGCTCTTCGCGAGTTTTGTACATTAGATCCGGATCAGTATCCATTCCGCTCAAGTGAGTGATTACTTTATAACTATAACCTTGGTTTACCAAAAATCGTTGACGCTTACGCGAATAACTCATTTCCAAAGTATCCTGAGAGACAAGCGTGTAAAAGAATGCATTGTACTCTTCAGCTATAGCACCCTTTTTAGCACGCAAAATACGACCAAGACGTTGCGCTTCTTGTCGTCGGGAGCCACCATGTGACGATATCTGAATCAGTACGTTTGCCTCTGGTAAATCAAAACTGGTATCGGCAACCTTGGACACAAATATTGTGTTGACCTGCAAATACGTATTCGGTCAAAATAAAAATAAATAAATTATTGCTTAATAAGTTAAACGAGTACCTTTTGATTAAATTTGAAATTTTGAAGAATTTGAATTCTCTCATTTTGTGATGTGGGTCCATAAATGAATGGTTTGTTCATCTTTATGGCATAGTGTTTAAGAGCAAAAACGTTATCCGAAAACACAATTGTTTTATCGCCTCGTTTTTCATGATATTTTATTAAGAACTGGCAACTTCGGAACTTGGAAGGATTCATTACATAGAGAAGCATTTTCTTTGATGTCTTTGTAGTAAGATATTCGCGGTAAAACTCTGGAGACATTGGGCACCAAACCTCTGCACATTGTACTTTTGCAATAAAACCCTTCTTTTGTAACTCTAGCCAATTGGCCTCATAAAGCTTGGGACCTATTAGAAAATTCAAATCTGCAATTTTGTCATCTTCACGCAGTAGGGTGGCTGTTAGACCCAATTTACAATGCGACTGTACAATAGTCAACACGCGCCTAAACATCTTAGCTGGTATTGTATGTACTTCGTCTAGTACCATTATTCCCCATTCTTGCTCTTGTAACCAACGCATAGTTTGTTCAGCCTCCCAAGAACGCTTCTGGGTATGGGTAATCATAGAATAGGTTGTCACTAGTATCCCACATCCCATAGGTTTGTCTTTTGCCTCAGATGTAAACCGGCAAATCATGCTATCGTCTGCGGTGGACCACATTTTGAACTGTTGTTTCCACTGTTCTACAGAAACACCACTATTGCACAGAATTAAGGCGCGTTTTCTTACTGTACAACAAGCTGTTACGCCCACAAGTGATTTGCCAGCACCGCAAGGCAACACAATCACCCCCGATCGGGCCCTGCCATTACCAAACATTTTCCTTAAACTCTTCTCCTGATAGGGCCGAAGAACTGCAGCTGGTTTCAAATCAATATTTATGTCCGGGTTATGGGTATCATTGCGAAAGTCATACTCTGCTAGCAGCGGATGTTCTATTTCGATGCAACGTTTTTGAATAACCTCAATTTTTTCTTGATTAACTTCAAATGATACTGTTTTTAAATTGGCTTCATCTTCATCATCTTCTTCGTTGTCTATTTTATCATAGAAGTTAGTTATATCTTCTGGAACTATAGTAGTACCATCAGGCTGGATTGGAGCTGGAGCTACTACAGCAGTACCCGACGGATCACTGCTATTATTCAAGCCTGTTGTGGATTTTTCCGTTCCAGCTGGTAATTTGGTTCCGAATTGTGTTATTGCTTTCCCTTCTAACGTACCCTGAATGAAACCATCCTCTTCTTCCCGTTTCAAACGACATTGTTGTATTACGGGATCTTTAAGAAGTTTTTGTAGTATTTCAGGATGTGGGGATTCAATAAAATATCTATGCACATATACGAATGCTCAGAAATTATAACAGGAATTAAATAAACATAAAACAAACCTGTTGTGCTTAAGCACCAATTTCACTTTTCCATATGACAAAGTGCATAGTTTTATAAATTCAACGATTCCTTCCGGAATTGAAGTCTTACTTAAACGTTTAAGATATTCTATTATATCGTGTGTCTGTAGTCCAACTGAAACTGCTGCATACAGGCTGTAAGCTGTTAATTTGTATTCGTGAATGTGCTCAGGACGGCATACGGGCTCCGATATGGCAATTAGAAAGTCATGTGCATGCTTATAAACTGGTGAAAATGATTCTAAAAAAATATGTCCATTTGGCGCAACCCATAGTGGACGGTTGCCATGATCAGTCTTTAGCTCCATTTGCATACGATAATCTTTGGCTCCGTATTCGTCCGTCATAATGCCATCATCGTTGGTTTCTACATTTTTTGAAGCAGCTACAGGCACTCCATCCAACTCAGCAGCACAATCGGAAGTCAAAGAATCTCCATCTTCCACTAGCTGCGAAAACGCTTCATCTTCCGCCCGACGTTTTTTCCCTGGACCAAAGCAATATTTAAATTAGTACATAAGAATTTTGGTTGATTACTTACCAAATTTATCTGATGAGAACCGGTCTTTTTTTGATTTTTTTGGGGGCCCCATATTCTTAAAGATTTTTAAATGATCAAGTTTCGACGAAATATTTATATTTTTGCGAAATTTTACCTGCCCAAAGCTATTTCACAAATTAATATTTTTATCAACTTGTCAGCATAATCCAAAACAGCTGCTAAGAATATGTTGCCACATTTTCAGAAATGTATCAAAGCTTCCGCAATCGAACATTAAGTTTCTTTTACACCATTTTTTATTAGTTTACGTTCTTACGTGACAGTTTTGACTTATATCTTTTAGTTCAGTAATGACAGGTAAGTTATCCAAGAGACTGATGTTATATCACTGTAAACCATTACTTATGCGATAAATGCGTCCGAAATGAAGCTAGGCCTTTCCATCCGTCTTAAGAAAAAAAAAAATAATAATAACACACGAAGATCGATATGAGCATTGATCGGAAACCCAGCCTTTTCTACTGTGCCTGTGCCGTGCCCATCTGCTTGCTCATAGTGAGGAGTGGAAACTCTGAGGCACATCAAGTTGCGGCGTTATGTGACTTAAGGGGTTAAACATGGATCGGTAACTCGGCCCTTCTGAGTAGTTAGTTATTGAGAATACTGGAAACTAGGGACTACCAGCTACCCAACGAGTGCATGCATTCATACGTAATTTAGAAATAAATTCTATATATGTACATATACACCAAATGAACCGATCTTCGAAAAAAATATTTTTCAATACCTACTACCCCTACAAGAACATGCTGACAGAATTACCAATACACTCTCATTCGTAAAATCAGCACTGTCAGCTCACCGGTAAAATGACTGACATGGTGCTTGCCAAAAAGAGACAATCAGGACTCGCTGCGCTTACTATGATTGCATATACATATGCGAGAATGAAACAACGAAGTTTTCATGTTTATCTTTACTGGCCGTAAGATGACCTGTAAAATAGTTGTCATTTATAGTTGCACAAAAGAGATAATGACCATTTAGGCTAATTTCGCATATGCGAGAAAAAAACTAACGATAAATTGATAGGAGGTTTGCAAATGGCGCGCAGTATTCGGAAAACTCTGAAGTTTATGGTTGCGAAAAATTTTAAATCGTCGTGTTTTTATAAAATATAAGTTTTAAATAAAAAAATAGCTTTTCTAAATGCTTATTATAAAGAAAAGAGGATTTCTTAATCTAATATAAAACAAGAAAGAGCTGTGGACAAAAATACTGATGGAGTAGCCGTAGTTTGTCTGGTCAGCGATATTTTTTTCAGACGAACGAAGGAGGCATACGCAGCAAACAGTTCTTCGCATAAAATTTATTTCATTTTTTTTACCATGATTAAAGTTATTAGCTTGTAATAAATCAATAAAATTTAATTGAAAAAATAAAAAACCTTTTTTTTAAATCAAACAGAAAAAGAATTATCATTTGATGTAGGTATAAATGTTTGTCTATTCGGTAATAAAAATGAGTTAGAGTGAAATACAATATCACACGTACACATCTGTTGACATCAGCACTTTGTTCTAAGTGCTGACAAAATTTTTTCAGCCACTGACCATCAGATGTACGGTAAATTGACCGGCACTGTTCTTGTAGGGTAAGTACTCGATTTAAAATGTCGATGCTAAAATAATCGGTATTGAAAAAAAGTGTTTATTAGTATCGTTTCATCCCTATGCTTGTGTGTTTACAGCCATTACAGTAATACCAGTTGTGTGCTTACATAAAAAACGTACAATAATCGAAAAAGTAAACCAAAGAAATAAAATAGCGTTAATACTTGACTCGTTTGTAAACAAGCACTATAAATAAAATACGATGAAATTATTATTGCCAGAAGGACGCGTTTGAGACTTATCGAAATAACCAACAACAAAAGTCATTTATTGACTCAGCTTTATGGCTTACTTTTCCGTATTGATTTTAGAAAAGCACGTTGGTAAAGAGAGTCCAGCTTAGCATATTCCCCGGCTATTAGGAGAAATACAAGGTATCTTTTTGGAACAATAGCTGTTTATGTAAGCAAAAAAGCTCAATTTGTGTTCGTTTAGAATCTATGAATTTGCATAAATATCTACACATGTGCATACGTACATATTCATATACATACGTACATACGTACATATATAGTAATCAATTTAATTTCTTATAAATATAGAAACATGTGTGGAATTGAAAGTCCATATGCGTCGATATTCGTCCATGTAGTCAAATGGAATAAGAAATTGAATATTCACATATGAAGGAAGATTAAAATATAGCGTATATAAAGACACACCTGTATGCCTATTTCAAGCCTGTTCCTAAGTAAATATAGTTGGTTATTGCATTCATTGTACTAATAGTAAGTTATTAAGCGAAGAACTTTATTTATATATGAAAATACATACATACATACATATAAGCACAAACAGTTATAGAATGAATAGAAAATTTAAAAACTGACATGCAAAAACGAAATATGTATGTGTAAAAATATAAAACTTAGCTTAATGAAAATGCATATCCGTAGGTCTTACCGAATCAGTGAGGCAAAGATAATACATACATATAAGCAATGCAAAAATGTAACAGCGATGAGCGCATTGCGTGCGCAAGTTCCAGCCCGAGATTGCCTCACAAACATTTATCTCTATTGGGGTTTTTGACAAAGCGTTCTAGTAGAATAGAGCCACATCCGCACGAACACGAATCCAACAAAAATCACCTTTCTTCTGACTGCCTCCGACCTTCATCTGCATGTGGAAATTACTTCAGTAACAATAGTCACGATGTGACTTTCGCAAAGTGTTCGCCCGATCGCATACGCATACCTCATTCTCCACAAAATCATACTGATATTAAAAACATAAATAACACTTCATCGGCAAACAGTAAGTCTCGACCACCTCGTAGCAATCATAAAGAAAATGTCAACGGTATTATTGGTAGAATACCAAACTCACAGGTACGGCGTCGTAGCACTGATGGCTCTCAAAGCGATAGTGGAGCGGCTGAAGTAGTTTTACGTAAGGCAGCCAAATATCGCTCACCGAATCATAATCGTTTTAGTCACCAGTTTAGTTTATGCTGCAAAGCAGAAAAGAGGCCTACGACACCTCCAGTTACAGTTCGATACAATTCTATAGTGGATCCAACAAACTCGACTCTCAAACGTGACAGCCAAATTTTATGTTGGAGTTTTATCGACAGCACATCAGTTTCACTTCAATCAACTGATGAAAATACGTCCACTCGATTATCAAAAGGTGCTGATGAATTGCAAGGTTTAAATAGAATTTCCAATGTGAACATAACTGAATGTTCAAGTGCCCCAGAGTCACCGGTTACTTCTAAAGTGATGTTCATGTCCTCACATAGCAGCCCATCAAATGTGTCACTCAAAAGTGGAAAAAGTGAACACACACATTCTGTTAATAATGATAATGCCAATTGCAGTGGTCCCATTAGACCACTGGCAGTATCTGCATGTCGGTCACGTCTGCGATTAAAACTGTATCCACCTGGTAAGGAGCTGCCTTCACTAGAACATAGTGTAAATAATGAATCTTCGGCCAACGCTATAAAGCGAGTCGAAATGGGAAGTAAAACTCCGCAACACATGTCTTCACCGAATATTGCGACGCAGCCAGAGATAGCCAGAGAACTGGAAGCACATGAGGCAGAAAATATCCGATTCAGTTCACATGAAAATATACAAATGCAACGACTACAATCTAGTCAAATAGGTTTAGCGCGACGTGCTCTGCTAAGTGCACAAGTCTTAAGCTTAATACCAACGGACAAAGCGAGAGAAAGGTAATATGTACTTGAAAATCTGAGATTAAAATGATCACCTTATATTTTTTAATTACTCTGTTGCTTATTGATCCATATCATGAACGAAGTAATACAGATCACCTAGGAGGGAAAGTAAGAAAAAAAATATTTTTCAGCAGTGGCGTCATTTTTTTCACAGCCATGATTCAGCTGTCTTATAAAGCAAAACCCTAAACAAGGCGAATTCATAGAAGGTGGTATATTCCAATCTTTCGCAATCTTCTAATTTATGATTCTTGGTATATTCCCATCAGCTGCTTGCTTGTTCTACCTTCGCATTGCGCGGTGAAAGTGCAAAAATTACTATTTTGTTTACATTTTCCATTTCTATTTACATACATTCGTGATAATTCCATAAACCACCTTGAGTGACTTCGCCTTGACCCAAAACAAAAAAAAAAGTAAACAAAAATTACAATATAAGAATGCAGCATCTGGGTGATCTTTGATAATTATCAAATTATAATTAGTTCATGGATCCATATTCATAACTCGAATTTAATATGCCGAGTAATATTTATCATATGTATGTACGAGAGCGGGCCAATAAGTTCGTGACTTTTTGAATTTTTTGCCTTTTTACTGAAATGGCAACACTGCTACTGCCAACAGGCATCACTCAAACTAAAGCTAGGCTTGATCAATACTATGGGCACTATTCACCATCAATTTCAATGGTAAAAAAGTGGTTTAATAAATTTCGTTGTGGCCGTAGAAGCACGGAAGATGCCGAACATTCTGGACGCCCAATTGAGGTCTTAACACCTGCAACAGTTGGAAAAATTTCACGATATGCTGTTGGCCGATCGGAGATTGAAAGTGCGAGAGATTGTGAAAGCCTTGGGTATCTCACATGGCTCAGTGATCATTTGGGTATGAGAAAGCTTTCCTCAAGATGGGTGGCGCGTTTGCTGACAATCGACCACAAACGCATATGCACACATGTGTAGTTTTCATGGCAAAGATCCATGAATTGGGATACGAATAACTCTCTCATCCGCCCTATTCTCCGGATTTAGCCCCCTGTGACTATTTCATATTTCCAAATCTGAAGAAATGGCTCGGCGGAAAGAGATTTGACTCCAACGATGAAATCATCTCACAAACAAAAGCCTATTTTGATGCCCTCGACAAATCTTATTTTTTTGAAGGGTTAAACAAATTGGAGGAACGTTGAGACTATGTTGAAAAGTAAAGTATTTGTTTATCCAAAAACTTGTGTTTCATTCAAAAAGTCACGGACTTATTGACCCGCCCTCGTATGTAAAATTGTCAAAAGAGTTGCATACATACATACATACATGGATATATGTACATATTTACATATGAACGTACTTAATAATTAGTTATTTATGCACATATTCCGTTTGTTGTAACATGAATTCAACAGAAGTTTTATGGAGGGACATATGGGATCTTCAGCTTTACTTGGACCTGCTGAGTTGGACCGCGTTTTGCCGAATAAAGAAATCACTATTTTCGTAGGAACTTGGAATATGAATGGCCAAAATCCACCCAAGTAAAAAAAAAAGATACAAATTTCAGCACTGCTCAGAAAATCGAAAATTTGAAATGTATTAATTTTTTTTTTTAAGATTTTAAGATAAAAACCTAAAGTTTGGCACTAATGCTTTTCTATAATATGTACAATGCTGATAATTGTGTCATAATTTTTTATAAATAAAGTTATCAATTTCTAAATTTTCGATTTCCTGAACATACCAGGTAGTCAAATGTGTGTACATACATACATATTTATGTACTCTTTTTCACAGATTATAGCACAACCACATATTGCCAGATTTAAGAACTTAATTAAAATTATTTTTCGAGAAAAAAATAGTTTATTCTCTTAGAAAAACCATAAACACATTTTTAACCTATTTACAAAATGTACAAAAATTTAACAAAATTTTGAACTTTTTAAAAAAAGTTTTAGAAATATTTTTGAGTATACAGTTTTTTGACTCAATAAATTAAGGTGTGAGAAATTGCAAGTTTCACGTTATCACTCATTTTTGACAATTTTTTTTTACTAAAATTGAATGAGCTACATACATATGTACATACATACATATTTATGTACATATGTTTTAATGTTGTTTGTTAGAGAATTAACGATATTTTACTTGAAACATAATTTTAAATAATCGGAGGATAAATAAAATATTTAAATGACACATTAATTTATGTGCTTGTGCTATAATTTGTGAACAGAATGTATAACTATTTATGAATGTACATATGTACATACATATTTATGTATACAATTCTCTGATTTTAGGCAAATGAATGATTTTGTCCTACCACTGAACGTTGAACACGTTCCAGATGTTGTAGCTATGGGCACGCAAGAATCAAGTCCGGATCGGTTTGAGTGGGAAGTGACGGTGCAAGAGACACTGGGACCATCCCATGTACTTTTCCATTCAACCAATTTAGGCACTCTTCATTTGGCGATTTACATGCGAAGGGATCTTATTTGGTACTGTTCAGCACCGGAGGATGCTTCATTGTCAGTACGTACGGGAACTGCGTTTCGAACGAAAGGAGCTGTGGCAATCTCCTTTTGTATCTTTGGGACGTCAATGCTGTTTGTTACGTCACATTTGACAGCCCATCAACAGAAGGTGAAAGAGCGTGTTTCTGATGTGAAACGCATCATCCACGCTTTGGATTTACCCAAAAACCTTAACTTACGCCACAAGAACAAGGACGTCACTCAGAATTTTGATAACGTTTTCTGGTGTGGAGATCTCAATTTTCGCCTTGGTGAACCGCGTGAAAAGCTTTTGGAATGGATTCAAAACACTAAATTTCCACTACCTACACATTTGCCTCACGGCTATATGCATACCGATCAACTGTCCTCAGTTTTGGCAGACGGTGCCGCTTTTCGTGGATTCATGGAGGCGAATATAACATTTCCACCAACTTATAAGGTTGGTATATGAAATTATTTCAATAAATATTTGAAATGGTACGTTTTTATATATTAAAACTTAATTTTCAATTTTTATTTTAAGTACGATCCAGGAACCCAGCATTTCGATACATCCTCGAAACAGCGCGCACCTGCATACACCGATCGTATTCTCTATAAGTATCGCCAATCCCAGGGCTTAGGCATTCGAAGGGCCAGTACGATTACACCGGGTGCTCCTTCAACTCAGCCTAATGTGAAATGCCTGCTGTATGATTCAGTTCCGTCCATTACTACTTCGGATCACAAACCTGTCTGGGCGTTGTTTAAAACTCAAATTCGTGCAGGCACAGACTCGTATGTATATAAGCTTCCATATAAACTTGTATATGTCTACATGCATATGTATGTACAAAGCATTTTAAATTCGCTATCTTCTTAGGATTCCGCTGGCAGCTGGACTGTTCAATCGTGATATTTATTTAGAAGGTATGAAACGACGTTTAAACAACCAATACTCCGGCTCGTCTGCTGTATGTGCCATACAATAATGTGCTTTATCATTAGAGGCTTTATGTAAATAAAATACTCGGATATACATACAACTAATTAATTAATAGGAAAATATAATTATAGATGCTTAGCTATGTATGTATGTCCTGTTTATTTTAAGTAACTAGTCATTTTAACCAAAGAAGAAATGTACATATGTACATGCATACATACATGCGTACGTAGGTATGTAGGTATGTACATATATTAATTAGTTTAGTATAAAACTGAAAAAAAAACATTAACAAATACACTAAAGCTGTAATCATAATTAACGTATTAAGCCTCATACAAATATAGACAAGGAACATTGTACCTATATATGTATATATGTACATATGTATGTATGTACATTTTATTTTATTTGTGCGATTCCGCACTTTTGTTGTTTTTGTTATTCAAATCGTGAAATATTTTATTTACATATAATCGGTAGCGTGCCTTTGACTCAGAAATTAACTAATTATAACTAAAAATTATGTATGTATGTACATATACATACTATGTATGTATGTATTAAGCATGTACGGCGCATTTACTAAAACGTTGTCATAATGCAGAAAACCGCCTAAAGTTTTTAAGAAGCTACTTGTAATCGGTATTGCTATGAAATTTTTACACAACATACATACATATATGATCACAACTCGATTTTGTATTTTTGCATTATGGCGGTTTTTATTTTTTAGTAAATGACCGATATGTGTGTTTAATGTTTACGTATTTCTGGTGATACATATGTTCTCGGCGAAATTGTGAAAAAATCGAAGGTTTTGTGGAAATTTGCAAGTATCAAAATGCAGGAATTTAATTTGTGTTGAGAACGCTTGAGCACATTTGTGTAATATCAGTACCTTTCGAAATGTTACATACTCACATTCTTACAAAAAATATATATGTATACATACATACATATGTATATGTATGCAATATAAAAAAATTACCAAAACTAAAAAAATATAAAATGAATGATAGTAATCAGATATGTTAATCATTTAAGACTCTAGTCAATTTATTAAGCACAAATTTGCTTTAGTTATAAATATTCTAAAAACTTATAGCACAATTAGCATAAAACTATAAATATCTATTATGGCGCATGCAATTTTATATTATTATAAAAGTCTATGAAAACTTGAAAACGAAGTGCTTTAACGAATTATGCTTTTTTTTGCAGCCTTTGATTAAAAAATTGTATATAGTTTAAGTAACTACATATGTTCATACATACATACATACTTTCATACAAATGTATGTGTGTATATGAAGTATGTTGTATGTAGATGCAATCTCATAAAATAATACTCTCATTAAAATCCTGATAATTCAGCCGGAATGAATATTGTTAAACAGCATAAACGGTCAAATAAACTATCTGCTACTCACTCGTTTGTATAAATATTATTTATGTATATTTGCTTTCAAAGAATTGTTATATTTATTTGTTAATTTTTTAACTCTGTTGATTTTATATTATATGTATGTATTATGCAATATGCCGAAGATTGTGATTTTTACTCTTGTTTAAACGCTTTAATAAAATTAGTATGGTAAAAGAATAGAATACATTGAATATTTTAAATGAAATTCAGACTTCCGAGCGTGAGTGATGAGATCTGCGAATTAAGATTTTATTTCGCCGTTCTCAGCTTGTTCAGGTAAAGTAAAGTGAAGTGTGCGTGTGGCAGTGAGTTTTATTTTTCAAATCGCGAGCAAATCCTTGCGGTGCTTCAAAAATAATTTTGGTAAAACGCTGCAGTTTGACAGGACGAGTGTAGTGCGTTGCATGCCCAAATACTTCTAACCGCAAATGGAAACGGCCAAGTAGAGTGGCGAGCAAGCATCGCGTACAACTCGTGCATTATCAACGCAAATGAAGTGGGTGACATGTGGAGCGTATACTTTAAGGGTTATCGTGTGTGCGCTTGGTCCAGGGCAAGGCAAAAATTACAAATGAATTGTGCTGGCGGTGCAATGAGAAAGCAAGTAGGCGAACAGTTTGTCATAGCAATAAATTGTGAGAGGGCGTGAGGTGAAGGCTGATGATGCAGCCGTCATCTGAAACACAAGCCAAGCCAAAGTTGAAATTGGTCAAAAGTTTGAAATATCTTCCCCCTCATTTTGTAGCATGTCTGTGCATTTATATGTATGTACACACTCGTACATATGTACATGTGTATGTATGTTGGTTTAAATGGTCGTGTGTGAACTTTAGTTGGAGGGGGGCGGAGGGAGGTGCTAATATTAGCCTTTTCGTCATTAAAGTACGTCCACTTGTGCTTTTGCTTGTTGCAAATCGAAACATACGTACATACATACATACATACATATGTATGTACTTAGGTTTATGTACACACACACACACAAGCACTCCTACATTGATGGATTTGAAATAGGGTTATGGGTATTTTGTTGCTGCCACTTTTTGTTCCACATTAGTTGGCCACGAGCCACATATTTTCGACCATCGACTGAGCAGATTGGCATGCGAACTTTGCTTATTTGCGCTGCAGCTCTGTTCCCTTGTCCACGTTGCGGAGAGCAGATGGTTGGATGGTTGGATGGATGGATGGATGTCCGCACCTTCCCGTTGGGCATTCAGTGGTAAACAATTGAAGTTGCTCATTTTTTGCTGAAACAATTGTTTTTATTGCTCCTTCACAAAGGCAACTCTTTTGGCAACAACCACTTGAAATATTTATTTGTTTGGCTTGTTGCCACGACGTCCAGTGTCGAGAGCCTGCTGCTGGATGTAATGGGCGCCAAGAGTTGGGAGCATATCGTACATGCATACATACATACATATGTACATAAGTATGTATTGCTTTCATGTACATACATACATACATACATATGTGAAATTTTACGATATGCAATAGCCCGCGAAAGGCATCCTTTTGCGCCTAGACGTTCGAACGAAGCAAGAAGTGCGGACGAATTTCGTCGTACCAGAAAAACAACACAAGAGAGCGTCACATCCGAGGCAATACTCTTTCCGGTACAGTAGAACTGGTCACAAGAATGGCTTTACACGTTCGGAAATATGCTCGAACGCTTTATATGCGAACAAAATTTAGAGACATCTATGTAGCTGCCTATCCGAAACCTGTTTAGTTTTCGCAAGTTCAGACCAATCGTAAATGTTATAAAGATGATGAAAATTTTAGCCCAAGAAGCTGTGGCTGGTAGCAAAAAAAAAAAAAAAAATGGGTTTAACTCGGAAAATTGGGTGCAAATCATTATGGCACCCCAAGTTTTTGATGTTCTTATATAAATATGTATGTATGTAAGTCACATAATGGAACGTAATTTATGATATGGCGTCCTTTAACTTGACTTGCCCAAAAACACAACCATAATTGGCTATGCAGCAGCATTGTCAGCGGAGGTGAAGCGCCTAGACATCCTACAAGCAGTTTCTAACGACGGTGTATGGCGATAAGAAAACAGAGCTCGTTATATTCAACTCAAGACGGTCGCTTGGCAGATGGCAAATGGACTACGCTGCCAAAAGCCTCTTCGCGGATAATGCCAAACATCGGCGGGCCACTTGAGATTAGGTAAGAGGCCGCTTCTTTCAAAGTTAAAAACTTCCTTCATGTAGCTTGCAACTCCTCTTAGCAAAATACATAAATGAAAGCGCCGGTGACATGAGTGAAAACAAATTACGAGTTTTTTACTTATGAAATGTGAAAAAAATATTGGGAGCTCTCATGAAAAGGGCGTTGGACAGGAATGTGCCACGTAAAACAGGAAACTATGTAGGTGAGATAGCAACAAAGAAAATTTTAGTGCAAATTAAATGCAAGTCCGCGGAATGTTGGAGTAATCCTCGTATGCAATCTTGTCATGCTTGCTTACAATTAAACGACAGCGTAAGATAGAAAACAAACATACTGGTGGTGCTTAAAACACCCGTGTGAAATAACACATAGCAGACGTTACGCGGGGTATGGTCCCGTAACCCACTGTGAAGTGAACAGAGATACCACAAAGTAAAAATAAATAAATAAATCAAGATTGTGGCGTAACCCAAACCCACTTCTCTTTGGTTACTCAACTTTTGCTGGCCGTCATAACAATGACCATAGCTGACATACAAATTTTATTATTTCATAACCTTGAAATAAAAGGTGAAACCAGAAATATCAACTGAAATCGGGCTAGGTAAAAAATGGCAAACAAGGGGGTTAAATTTATGTCGAAAATGTGATTTCTATTCAAATTAGCAAATGAAACTTTTGAACATTGCATTCGGACTATTTCTAGTGCAATTCACCAACTTTGCATTATATTTTTTTTGTACTATATTTGATTCAGATACAAAAGATAAACAACTTCTTACTATAACCGCGATTGGAGATTTTGAATAAATACGAGGTGTAATCAAAAAGATATTTGTAACGATTGGGGAAACAAAGACTGTATCGCTGGAAGAACTTAAGGCTATACCAAAGGATGCTTATCAGAAGCGCTTTGAGGACTGGAAGCAGCGTTGGCTAAAATTTATTACGAGGGTGATCTAAAAAGTTTCCGACCTAAAAATGATACAAGGCAATGGGCAATAAACATAGCCAAGTCAAAGTCGCATCTACAGTTAGTAGCTGCTTTTTGACAAACTGTTTGATGAGATATCTGTCAAAGGAGCTGATGCTAACTTTAAAGTCGAATTTTACTTGACTAGGACTATGGCCAATTTTTTCTTAAATTTTTTTGGTTTTATTGCTCCTGAACTGCGCTAACAGAGCGTTGGAAATGTTCATTCGAACACGTTTTTTGGTCGAACGAGAGCAAATGCGGTACCCAACGCGCGGACAACTTTCTTATGGGTTCTTTGAACATTTTTAAAACCTCTGCTATATCTAACACTTTATTTCGACGGCCGTCCTACCATTTGATGAACTTAAGCGATGTTATCGTCAGTAGTTGCAGTTTTTGAACTTCCCGAACGTTCAGCGCTTGCCAAGCTCTTCCGGCCACGATTTATTTCAGCTGTCCAAAATTTCACAATGGTAAATGATGGTGCAGAGTCCTCATGCACAGAGCTCAACTCATCTTTGATTTGCGTAGACGTTTTGCCTTTCAAATTAAACAATTTAATAACAGCTCGCTACTACATTTTCTCTTTAAAAAAAAAAAACACTCACATCGACGCATTAAAACGACTGTCAACTAAAAACTGCGCGTCTAAAATGGCTGAAATTTTGGTGAGTAACTGTCAAAAGATGCACAACTACATTCACTTGCTTTGAGGTCGGAAACTTTTCAGACCACCCTTGTATACCTGAGGGGGATAAAATTGCAGGGGCTAACATTTGCATTGTTGAATAAATAAAGAGTTTTCGATGAAAATCTCTCCTTCGGGATACTTTTGTGTTCCCATCTGTATATTCTAAGACTTTGTTCACGAAAGCATAATAAAGGTGCACATACTTTCGACCACACATACACACACACATTCATGTACAAACATATGCATACTCGTGTTTGTTTGTTGTTTGTGTTGTTGGTGTTACTTCTCACATTAATAACTTTTGCTCAGTGGTACGTGTTGATGTGACTTTATAACATTTCATGTTAAAGTTTCGTCGACAATGCCGCACAGTGAAATAAATCCAAAAAATGCGCGATACAAGTTTTCTCAGCAGGATGCAGCATTCAGTTCTCGGCACACGATGGCAAGTCTCCAAGTTTATTTCCGATCGCAAAAATTGTCTGTCGTTCGGAATTGGTCCAAAACGGTAGATCATTCCGATTGTGGTAGTACCTTTACGTTTTTTTTTTATAAAAATATAATTAACTATACAATATAAAACAAAGCTTAAAAATTTATACAATAGTCGTATTCAGACACATTTATCAAATTTTTAACTAAATTTGGAAGTTTTTAACTAGCGTTTAAAAAAAAATTCGTTAAGCACTTTTCCATCAAATTGAGTTTTAATTTTGAATGAAACACGCTTCAAGCTGCTCAGACTTTGCATTGATTTTTGGATTTGGAAATTTAGTTAGAAAACTTTTATTTCGTATAAAGCAAGATTTTTTATGTGGTAGAAAATGCGCTGGAGCGAACGGAAGTTTACCAAATTCGATGCGAAATCTGAGCCATCTACACATTACCTGCAGTACTTTTTTTTTCAATGTGCAAATAACGTTTTGATTATTTTGTGGTTCCAGTATTAACTGAAAAAAGTGCTGTTTTAAAAAAGGATTTAAAGTGGTATTTTTGGTAAAGCATCCACGGTGCTCGAGCAGAAAACCCGCACAAGTCGCAAAATGTACAAAGACATCATTGAAAAGTGCAGAAATGTTGCTGATGCGCCAGGAAGAGGCAGAAAGAGATAGACTCAAAAAAGTGGAGGATCAGGTGATACTCCAACTATTCCAAAGATTTGCCTGAAGAGAGCAAAAAGTAACTGAAGAACTCCGACGAGACTTGTGGAATCAAACATCCGTTGCAGAAGTGCCATCTCAAAACCGTTATTGAGTGAAAAGTACACAGTTACACATAACCTTATTGCTGAAAAGATGGTCAAACGTTACCAAGCAGCTTTATTGAAGTTTGCACAATAATAATTGGAGTTAACAAGAAGACAACGATTCAAAACACCGTAGTCGTCTCTGCACGGCATGCAATTTACTCGTAGAAAATTAGGTGGAAACGTAAGATGGGCAATTTCTTAGTCCGGATGCAAGTTTAATCGAAAATGTTTGGCCATTAATGAATTTAAAGCTATCAAAATATCAAATATCAAAAAATATAATAATTGACAATTTTATTGAGTTAGAGGCCAGTTTATAGAAGATTTTATTGGAAAAATAACAACAGTTTTTAAAATGGTAGAAGTTATAGTACTATTTCGGAAATCACCACATTTCCTCATCAGACTTCTTTTTTATATTTATTCTTCATAACCATAAGGCCGAAAAACAACTAAAAAAAAAAAAAAAATATATAATATATAAAAAATATCAGAAACATTAGATTATTTTAGCATTAAAACTTATTTGTGGAGAGATTCCGTTCGAATGAGCCAAAGTTGTACCAGAAGATGCTAAGCCATTATTGACAACTATGGTAACTGAGCAAAAACTTTTAGAAAATAGATGCAATCTACTCATAAATATAACCTCTTTTGTGAGTTTTTTTAGCATTACTTTTGGTTTTTTGAAATCTACATACTGCACATAATCGCCGGATATTGCACGTAGGGAACATCGAAAAAAAAGTAGCTGATAAACAGTTGTTGTGAGAATCCGAACCACACCGTATACTTGAATCGCCAAACATTAAAACCATTTCCAAAGTTGAGGTAACATACATAAATAAAAAAGTAAAAAAAGATCCTCCTTATCCTCCTTATTAAAGTCGGTGGATGACTACTTCGTAAAAATCGTTTGACGCATTGTTAGGTTAAGTTGAGATTTTTTTTTAGTGCATTACCAGTGTGTGCTAACACACAAACTTGGCGGACTGTGCCAGCTATTTCATAGTAAAAATTAAACATTCTCTTTTATACTCAAGTTATCATCGACATAAATAAAAAATGATACATTCGAATTTTCATGCACTTGCATGAGCAGTCGCCAAGACAACTGTTTCTTGGGCTGAAGGCAAGAAGTTGTTGTATGTATGTACCTCATTTTTGCTTAACAGGACACAAAGAATAAAAAAAAAAAAAATGAAATTAAAATGCAAACGCCAAGCAGCAAGAAGCTGAACAAGACATTGACGAGTTTCTTTTGGTCTTGCAGTCGCAGCAAGTAAGTAAAATGCAAAGTACCACTTGTGAATTTCGCTTTGAAGTACTGGAGGATTTCCCCAACCCACTCCCGACTCTCGCTGACTTGTGCGACTGCTACTCCGTCCCGTTTTTTTTGTTTTTTTCATCTTACAAATATTGTATCGCGGTGTCGGGTGCGAGTGTGGGTGTGCCTGTGGCTGTGTCGCGCATAATGCCTCCCCCTTTGTCATCCATCCATTGTACGTTAAACGAAGCGGAAGGCATCCACCAGCAGCCAGGACTTAGTCCTTCCTATTGTGCGAATAATACTCGTACTCGTATTAGCAGCTTTTCGCGACTCGAGCCTGCGCGTGAAATGTAATAAAAACATTTTTATGAAATTTTTCGCTCAAATGTTTTTCTTTTGATTGTGTTTTTTTTTTTTGTGTGCTTATCGCATTACTTTCGTTTCCGTACAATAGGTATGAGGGTAAAACATCTCAACGCAAATCTCTAGGACACGTCGGTTTTAGCTTCCGCATAAAGAAAGTACTACAACATACTACTATCCACTATTTCAGTTTTTTTTTTTTTGGGGGTTTGTCGTGTGTAGCCTCGAAAGTATTAAGCGTAATTATGTAGCAAGATTTGTTTATTTGAATTCGCGTACATTCTCGCACCAGGTTTATTGCAACGAGTAGATGGAACATCAGAAATGCCGCAATGAATACAAAACGCACGAAAAAATGCAAATAACCGGCGCCAAAATAATGCAGCTGAAAAAAGAAAAAAAAAATAACATTTGGTAAAAATGAGAAGAATACCTGGAATGCCGTTTCCTTTGTCCAAGTACTCGTACATCTTTCAATGGTTTTGGCTAAAATAGAAATATTGAAGTGCATGCGCGGGAATAAGAAGCATTTTAATTCCAAGTTTCTATGATTTCACGGTGAAATTCGAGAAATTTTTCATTTAAAACGCACTTACAAAAATGTGGAACAACAAAAAAATGTAAGCGAAAGATTTATTTTGATAAGGGATCCAGAAAAATCAAATCGTTTCAAAATACATCGTAAGTATTTAGAAAAACTTTGACTTGTTTGTAACACGGTGTGTTTAGAAAACAATAATATTTAGATTAGAGTAAATGTAGTATGTCTACTACCTTACACTGTTTTCACTCGGATTCGAACCTTCGCTGCCATGCTTTGGATTGAGCCTTAGAACCTTAGAGCCTTACTGCGATGCCTGGCTGCGGAACATTACTGCGTAGTATGCTCCTACTTCGTTCTGATAATGATTTGTGACAGTTACATTTAGGTTAACGTTTAGTGCGCCTAATAATATTATATAATATTTCTAATGAGGTTTAAGAAATTTAGAAAATACTTTTGAAGAAAGTTGCCATATATTTCAATAATTAAATTAAACATTTTTCCCATAAACTAATCGGCCTTAAATAATTAAAATAAATTAAATTTAATTGCAGTGATATGGTTATCAAATTCAAAATACTTAAGAGAGTTTAATTTTAAAAATATGTTTAGAGAGTACCTCTTAGCAAAATTCCAAAATAAATAAAAATATTTAATTTTCAAGCCGTTAAACAAATTTTTTTGGATTATTTATTTGCGTGAACAAATTTCTGTTTTAATGTAATTATATTATAATATTCATTAAAATGTCGAGGGAGCGGCCACAAAAATATCCAGCAAATCAAAGTTATATAGTGAAAACCCCTTTTTCCAAAAAAACGCCAAAAAGACACAAACCCAATTACTAGCCAGCTCGGCTGTCTGTTCCGAATGCCAAAAGTGATTCTCTATATACTCGTAGCGAGATGATGAAGATGAATAAATGTAAATAAATTTGCTTGAAATGCGAAAGCGGCAGGACAGGAAGGTTCTAGGTTGGTGCAATTTTCAACAAACTGCTTTGTGACCGTAACGAATATGGAGCTTTCGACAAAATACTTGACGGTAATTCCGGGCGGTTGATGTTCAGACAGTAGGAGGTTTTGTTCGGATTAAAGGCCCATACTGACTGTTTAGGGGATTTGGCTTTCGATGCCTCCTCTTCGTGAAAAAAAAGATTATCGGAATCAACCAAGTTAAAGGCCCACCGATTTACGATAAGTGGTAGGGTATAGAGAGAAAATACAACTATACAACTTTTCCGACTTTCATTTGTTGGAATTTCCATTTTATTAGACTGCGCCATAGCAAAGTGTGGTCGGGTAACTCTACTCAATATAAAAATAGTATCTACTTTAAAAACTTTCCTAATATTTTTAATAAAATTTCTATAAATTCTATAAATCTCTGATACACTAACAACATTTAATATTGAGAGCAGAAAGTCTTTAATCGAAACGAAACGAAAACTTAAAGTTTGAATGCAAATTGACTTTGCTGTCATATGGCACGAATCATTCTAATAGATGCGGAACGGTTGATTATATCGCCTTTAGATATTGGCAATATGAATGAAGCAGCAATATCAACGCCGTCAGTAGCAGCAAGACGCCCGCACCGATATCGACATTTGGACGAGAATTCATAAATGCTAATTTCCACACGTTACACTATTGCAAATATGAATATTTACATGCGCTGGCAAACACCAATATGCTGTTGTACGTGCATTCGCATTCATACAAATGTACATACAAATGTCTGTATGTATGTGTTATACCTTCTTATATGTATGTATGTGCTTAGATATACATATAAACTTGTACAAGCATTTAGTAATGTGAACGTTGGCGTCAACGAAGTGAGCCCAAATGCTACAGCAACTCATAGACTTGTGCCAACAACCCCAGTAGGAAATGTGTGCATGGCTTGAAGACATTTTTGAGGCAACTTAATGATGAGACAACTAATGGAAGAAGAGAAAATAGATTGTTTAACGCTTAGCTATTTGAATTGAACACATTCTTAATATTTCTCATTGGGGACGATGCCATAAATGTTGCTGTAAACATATGCTGTGCCACTCGTAAGGCAATGAAAGGATCTCACTTCATGTGTTCACGAAATCCTTGAAACAATTTCAAATGAAGCTATCAAGGATTTCACTTGGAATCCACCAGCACTTTGGCGCCGTCCAGCACAGCTTTGCATTGAATTCAACACATTCTGGCATGTAAGAGGCGCTGGCACTGGTCGTTTCGTACAAGAGTGCTAACTCACATACATATGTACATACATATTTTCAAATACTCATACATACTAACATATAAATATAGTTGCACACATGCAAATGGGTTTGTTGTCAATTTTATAGCGCAAGTACAGAGCTATTGCCTCTAATTGGTTTTGGCTACGCACAATTGATTACTTTAAGACTGAAGAGCAGCATTGAATGCAGTACATTTATACATACTTATGTACATTCGTCTTGCTTATCGATATTACGAATATACGAGTGTACATGTGGATCTATTGCTCGAACAAAAGAGGTTTATTGCGAAAGGAAGTTGTCGATCTCTTCTTTAAATGCAGTTGAAACGCGAAACAGTCCTCATGGCCAATTTGTTAGGCATCAATTGTATGTCCTCTCTCTACCAATCTTTCTGTCAATACTGGTGTCGTACCTGCAAAGACGAGGATGCAAATTTGGTAGTCGACGTCCAGAACAAACTTGGGCTATAAAGGGAACTTTTCTCAATAGAATGGCAACGAATGGTGGCGCATTTGAAGGAGCGGAATCCGTACTTTTATTTACGGTTGGCGTGGGCTCTCTGAACATCGCATTTACAGTGTGAAATACTGAAGGTCTTTATGAACCCACTAAACGAACGTTATTAGTGTAGTTACAGGTTTGGCAAATCCGCCATTGATCAGATATTCGCAGCAGTTCAAACCATGGAGAAGACCACGTTTTTGTCCACTTTAAGGCTGCTTTTGATATCATGAAGAGAATCTGTCATGTTTAAATTTAGAATCCCGTAAAAGCTTTACCATATTTGTGAGCGACATTGCGCAAAACTCTTAAGTTTAGTCCAAATCGGGAAGAACCTTTCTGAGTCTTTCAAGAACTCATTTAAGATAAGGCGACAGACATTCGTGCAGTTTGCCATTCTGAATTGCAATGGCGCATCATTGGCAAAGATATCAGGGCTGTGAGCGATGAATTATCCAGTTTAGGGAAGAAAGCAGCAGAGTACGAAATAAAATAAATCCAGGCAACCAACAAAAAGTCCTCACGTACTGGGACACACGAAGTAGTGAAGAACTTTGTACATTTAGGATCCAGCAAAAACACCACAAATAAAGGCAGCCGGGAGAGCAAGCGATAGTTACCCCTTGACCTGGTCCCGTGGTCAACACTTAACGGAGAATGTATAATGATTAATTGTATGAGCTACAAAAATGGCAAGAGCCTCGAAAAACACAATGAAGGGACCAAATTCTGAAGGAGCTGTTTTCATTTGGAATGACCAACTGGCGTAACTGCGCAAAGGAGAGAAAAAATTTATGAAATTGCTGGTTTTAGAGCCACAGTTTTCTAAAATGTATGTGTATGTTGTTGATAGAAATAAAAAATAAAGGATCAAGCGAAAATAAAAATGGAAGCCAAAAGAAAAAGGAAAGAAATTTATTACAAGTATTACCTGGCGTCTCGCGTGTTACCCAAAGTTCTTGATAACAAATCATTAAATTAATGCCAGAAAAATATTTTCTTCGTATTCTGATCATTTTATATGTATGTTCATACTTATATAATTAAACAATAATAGCAACCTACAAAAATTTGAGTTCTGGCACGACCGTATTTTTAGGTTCAATTGTAAAAACTTGACTTTTCATTTGCCACAACAAAAAAGTAAGCGATTAGCACAAAGACCTTATTCAAAATGTAAAAGTGAGGTTAGAATGTGGCGAATCATGAATGAGAAAATCGATGAACTGCTAAATTCCGGGATATGCTTCGAAAAAAGTTTTTATTGTCAATTTGTAATCACTCGTCTGCTTAACGCTGTTTGTTTAACTATTTGCATAATTTCAAACAATGTGAAAATCGGAAAACAGAAAATGTAAATCGGTATAAAGGCACTTAAATAGGGATTGAGTTGGTAGTTAATGCTTCTTAATGCTTATCACAATCCGATCTATTTTGTGAACGTACAAGTGTACTCACTAACGACATTAACTTTACATCTTTTTTTATGAACTTTCGCATACAAGCGCACATACATACATATTCACAATTGAATAAAAACCAATGCTAATACATTTTCCACTTGTTGCATTCAAGTATTGAGTCATTGTTTTTGACTTAAGCAACCATGTGCGGGGAATTGACTGTTGACTGTTGAATGTTGACTGTTTTTTCAGCGATTTCCACCCGCATTGAAAGTTCATAGTATCTAGATAATAATACATACTTATGTATGTATGTACATGTTTTGTTTTTTGTTTAGCGATTAGAGTACAAATATGTAGATATCCTTAGCCAGATGTGATATAATTTGCAGCATTCATATCGGAGCTTATTTCTCATTATTGTTGTTATTTTTGGGACCTACTCAATAAGTTTGGCAACGAAAATTGTCTACTGTCTGGAGCCTAGCATTTCAATATAAAAATAAATTGACGTACAAAATTTAGCAAGGTCCTCCATTTCAATAATATTGACTCAAATTGCAGAGAGCAGTTAAACAATTCGATGAAACTGCTAATCCGAATATTTTTAAACAATTTAGGCAATTGAAAAGCAAAGTAATTTCTCGACGAACAAAAATCTCGCTCTTCAAATTCCTCGTCATGGCCGGCCGTCCGCTAATATGGCGCAGAAACATGGACGATGTCGAATAATAATTTCAAGGCTTTGAGGCTTTTTCAGGGAGATGTCGTTCGCAAGATTTATGGCCCTGTTCGATGCGCGACGACTTTATTATGAATAACTGGTGATACTTCGCAAAGGAGAAAGTGTTGGTTTTAGTGCCACAAAACAAGAAAATATTACATTTGCGTCCGTATTCGAAGGGAAAATCGGTGACATTTTCATGAACAACGGGAACTTGCAGTTTGCGACTTGGCTTAGAATAGAGCTCTCGGCACCATTCTTTGACTTGTCACTGAAAGATGTAAACCAATGGAAATTTGTGTGCACAGAACGAAATTGACACTGAAGACGGAACAACGCTGAAACCGGGTTGTCTCAACACCAAAATAGACAAAGGATGAGGGAAAATCGTTCGAATATACGAGTACATATCGAGCCTTTACCGCCATTTTAGCGTAAGCGACAAAAACCAAATTTTACAGGGGAAGGAGTGAATGTCGCTTACGATAAAATGTAAAGTCGTACATCTCCATAACTATAACGATTAGCGAAACAATATTTAGCCAGATGACGTATTATCAGTTTTAGAACAGTTCTGCATCAAAAAGTTAATTTTGGAAAAAATGTCGCTTACGTTATTTTCGCGGTTAGGGCTCGATATGTACATCAATATTTTCAGTTGCTTACATATCGACAACTTTATATCGTTACCTTAATATATGTACATTCAATTTCGAATTCAGAATTATACAAAATCTATCAAACAGTTGACAATACATCTACTAGAAATCGAAAACAAAATATGACAGCATTAAAAAAAATATGTTTAATAAAACTTAGAACTCCAACGAAATTGGAAGCTGTGGAACTTTGTTTTTTTTGATAACATTTCAAACCACTAATAAACAAACAAAAAACGCGAGACACGACCTTTCCTTATAAAGGTTTGTAGATACAAAAGAGTCACTACTTAAAAGTCTGAATTAGAAACTTACATAAGTGGTTGTGGATAAGACAAAACATTTCAAAAACAAATTACAAGATAATCATGAAGAAAAAAATATTTGCATTTGTTAGTGAGATGTTTTGCGAATTAAATTTTGCAATAAAAAGCGACCTTAAAATTGTTTGAGTTGTTACCCTTTTGTTTACGTTTTTCCACATTAACAACTGTGAGTATGTATGTATATATGTATGAATGTATATATGTATGTATATGTACATACATACATGCGTTGTGTACATAAATCATGCCGCATCCCAATCAAACGGTGGTTGCATCAACAGCGGCATTCTTGCCACGAACCAATGACACGTGCGTTCCTCGTATAACTTTGGCTTTTCTTTTGCAGGTGGCATTCGCTCGTTTGTATACCTAACCGTAAGGTCCCATCAATTGCCATTATGGGAGGGGATGATCTGAACTCGTTCAGTGCACCACATGCATAAGTGTGTATGTACATTTGTAGAAATCGTAACCGAATACTGGATACATTAATAAAATATTTTCAATTACAAGCTCCCATCTCTCCAAGTAAGTATATACATATTTAAATTCCAACGGGAAATGCCTCAGAAAGAGTTTACAATCTCTTAGAGATAATTGGAATTCTATTCCTGCTAATGTAAGAAACAAACTAAGCAAGAGCATCTTTAAGAAATCCATCTTTAATTATTTTAGTGACCTACAATAGGACAGACTGACCATCTATCTATCTTTACTATTATTTGTTTCAAATCCCTATGTAATTATTTTTTTGATTATTTCTGTAGTTACTAGTTTAATTCGTTAAGTTTACTTAATGTTAATCTTAAGGTGAAAATTCTATAATACTAAGTTCTAAAAATGTACAGGTTATTTTATCTTGTTGTACTAGAAAAGATCTTATTATCTTAGTGTACTAATGTTTTCCAATAATAAATTAAATAATGTACATATGTAAATGAGGATATTGGCGATGAGTATTAAATCAGTGCCCGCTTAGATCGGAAGCCTCTCCAGTCCGCACCAAATAAAAAATCTAAAACATTCGAGCACTTTGTTATTTTCACGTGCTGCTCATTTAAATTGTCTTCTTTCATTTTAAAAAACCTACGGCAAACAAATCTTATATACTCACAGCATCTTTAATGCAGACGAGTACCGAGTACCGAGTACCGGGTACCGAGTGTCGAACCATAAGAGCTCGCATCACCAAAGCATAAATTTCAAATATTTATTTACTCGTTACCCGTGCTCCTTGTTTTGTGGCTGTGTACGTTCGTGTGCAAGCTACGCCGCTTCACAAGCGTGATGTGCATTCAAATGCGCCGATAAAATGGTAATTAATTGCGTAATTTACACATTCACGAGCAACTGTATACGCCGAACGTCCACTCGCTCGGAAGAAGGCGGAGTAGATCGGGCAGCAAAAAAAAAAAAAACTGGAAACACATAACAGAACAAACACGTGGGCATAGTGGAAAAAACGAGTTGACAGACGCAAAAAAAAAAATTAATTCTGAAAAAGTCGAGTTGTCACTCGGCGCACAAGGATGACAGTGCAGCGGCCGGACGTGATGTAACACGAATGAATGTACATCAAATTCAACCAACTGCTGGTTAAACAAAAAAAAAAAAAGGCATAAAACTGCCAGTAAACAAGTGCCGAATTTAGGGCAGAGTGCGAGGGTTTGCGGTTGCGTAACTTCCTTCGTCCTTCGTCCGTCGTCCTTTTCAATTTTTTACTTTTGTGTGCATTCACTTGCTGCTTGCACATTTTGTTTGAACTTCTTTCGTTTGTGTTTGCGTGTGTGTGTGTGTCCGATGGATTTTTGCCGTTCGCTTTTAACGTCCTTGCACCGTTCAAAATTGATTAATGATCTGTGCAAAGGATGTTGCGACGCCCCATTCACAACGACGACAACCACTACTATTTTCCACCTTTTCAACTGCTACAAAGGCAAGTTTGCTCACGGATACTGCCCTCGAGGGAGGTTGACGTGTAATCGGCAAATCACTGGAAACCGCTTGGATTGAGCATCACACATCGATGTGCACATCCAAACCATAACAGGGAAATAAGTTTGTTTTGTCTTTAACAATGGCATTACGATTCGCTTTCCTCTAAGTACAGTTAAGATTTGGGTACAATCTTGTTATCGTCCTTAGATAATCGACGCAACGGTACAAACAATTACCGACTGTGGCTAATGTGACACATATTGCGACAAATGACGGCGTGGATGACTGAACATACGAACTCGAATGTATAATACATTTGTAACTTGTACGTTCCTTGAAGAGGAATTCACTAGTTTCGAACTGGTCCGGTGCCCACGAATTTAGAACCATACTAGTTGCGTTAATTATCTTTTCGCTGCGAATAACTGTTGAACTAAACACTGCCAGGTAGTGGAAATTGCCGTTGCATCCCTTTTGATTCCAATACAAATATTATACAATAACTTACAGAGCGTGGAAAAGGCGAGGCTGTTATTAGCGATGATATCAATCAAACATCTTGCCCTGGCTGTTTAAATTCAGCAGCTCGAATTATCATATCCAACATCGGTCTGAAAACTCCTTTGGTATAAAATGACTCGCATAAAGCCTTCTGAATCTTGCTGGTGTTGGTGGTGTTGCTCAACGTAATTTTACATAGCCGTTTAAGTTTTGCAGGGATACCCACCCAATTCAACCTATTAATCGACAAAAAGAAGCTGCGTGTCGATTCTGCTTTTCCGGGTTTTTTCCGAGAGCTGGCATTGTGAGAATGTTTAGTGGACGATAGATTTGCCAGATCAAAAGCCAGACTGATAAGATCCAATCAGTTCATTGACTGTAGGCTTCACTGTTTCACACAATACATACATGTCGAAAGAACCTTATCGTCTGAATTGGCTGACGGTACGGCGATTCCGTCATTATACACTGGTGTCTCGGGTTCATCATCTTGTCCAAAGTAGTCGCTTACATGCATTCCCCCGGTCTTCAAATCTTGTTAAAGCTGTAGCGCCTTCTGAAAGAAATTTCTAGCTCATTATCTTTGCTGGCATTTAAAAATGCGTCTCGCTCCTTTCATCGATCCTGCATAATACGCGTTGCGCAATCCGGTCTTGTAGGCAGCATCTTTCCGTTCCCTAGACGCAAGACATTCTTCATCGAACCAGTTATTTATTCCAGAGAGAGAATTGTGGTCCCATTGCTCGGAAATATAGTTTCGTTGATTATTGCTCTCACAAATCAGCAGTGTAAATGTGTTGAGCTGTCCTTTGTTGTGCAGCTTTTTCATTGCGAGCTTTCCTTGTGTCTGTGTTGAAGCGACCTTTCTACTGCAAAGAGCCGAATGCGGATTTTCCCTACGACAAGATATTTAGTCGAGTAAATGCTATCGTTACGGGTAGTGGCAGCATATCTTCCTACTTCCCAGGTAATTAGATTTAGCTTTACGTTTAAGCATCTGGAGACAGCGGCGTTGCTTCGCGAATTAGTTTTTTCTGAATCTGCTGTAGTAAGCTGCATATTGACCAGGCACTTTTTTTCGTCGGCGCGTGGACGCAAATGAGCGAGATTTTAAAGAATCTCGAATTGTTTACGTTTGTCTATTGGGGGTAAATGACAATATTTGGCGGGGATTTCTCTCTCCCGCTAAAAATCCATTTACAGTAACTTAAATTTATTTCAATCGAACTTGAGCCTTAATAATCACAAGCTGTAGCAAACGTGCTTCAGTGAAAAATTAGGTTGAAATGACTTTCATAGTGGACCAAAATCAACGCAATCGTACTAGTTCTAAAATAGAAATTTGTCTTACTCGTTTGCGATTTTCCTGCATGGTTGGTGTGATTGTGCTTATGCAACGAGTAGGAGTAAGTAGTCCGATATTTACGAAAATATAATTGAATAAGGCAATTGAAGACTTCGCAATTCTACTGATTTTTATTCGCTTACATATTTACACAAAAAATATTGCTTTTAACTAAATACTACAAGTACACAATGTGCCATTAATGCCGTTTATATAAATTCTAGAGAGCTTAAAAAATCGATTTCGATTTCGTTAAGGCAATCAATGTTTTTTTTAATTAAAATTTTTCTAGATTATTACGCTTTTTACTTGTACAGAAAATTAATATTCTTTACAATTCAATGGGCAAAAAGAGTTGTTTTTAGGGTGGTTTGAAGTGCTTTATATGCTATGATTCAGTTCTTTCTCAGATCTTTGTTATATATTACAATTTATTTGATCTATTAAAAGACATTTTTTTTTGTCAATTTCTTCATATAAATACGTACCTCTACTGTTTTTGCTGAGGTCACTGATTTTCGGACTTGATGGCACCGCCTTGTTATCCTTGACACATCCACTTACACGTGTGTATGACTGTATTTATGTGCGAATGTGCGCAAACATCAAGCAAACTCATCTAAGGACCTAATACACAACCATTCATAGTTGCATGAAAAGACATACACGAGTACATACATACATACATACTATTCAGTGCTAACACAATTGTTACCATTGCTACAATTCATGAAGCGAGGAATTTTCGGCATACAGCAGCAGCAGCAGCAGCAGCAGCAGGGCCATTGTATGCAATCGTTCAAACAACAAACAACAAAACAACAGTTGTCGCCTCCGAACAATGCATGACAAATTCTGATTTTCTGCGCATTTAATCAATTTCAACCATCTCATCCATTTCAGCTATTTTATTCATTCTATGTGCTTTGCCTGTCTCCCCAGCCATCCAAACAAGCAGTTCGCCCTCTCAGTCAGCACAATATGGCGCAGTCGAAGGAACACTCTCAATATTGTCAAATGTGACTAATTTCATGCTCGCATCAGCGCGCCCTTTCACTGTCGCTGATCTGTTTGGCCCGCGTTGTTGGGTCGGGCCGCAGGGTGGGGATGGGTGTGGTTGTTATAGCGCCTTTGTCAACTCGGCGGAACACATTCCTTGCCTGCACCTGCAAACAGCAGGCTCGCATGCACAAACGTAATAGAAGTTCGGATGACAAGCGTGATTATCTGAGGCTTTTGTCAATTGGAATTCGCGTGAATATTTCGCAGATAAAACATTCATCCATCCATACACACGCTCACTCGGTAAGTAGTAAGTAAGTCTGCGAGCGAGGGGGGGTAAGGGGAGACAAGAAATATCGACTGAACACATATGTAAATAAAGTTTATTTTCAACGAAATTTTTTATTCTTATGCATTTTACGCTATTAGTTAGTTTCTACTTAATTGGTTTACGTTAAGTCGTCCTTTGATTTTGCTATTCTACTTTCTTGCTCGCATTTATATTAAATATTTAACATACAATACAAACACACAGTTGTTGTAAATTGAGATTCTGAAGCGGAGCATGTGCTTAATGTGGCTTGTGAAATTCTGCATTTTATATGTATGCGTGAATTTATGTGTGTATGTGTGTGTGTACACAATTATTAGTACTAAAATGTTTTATAATTAATTTATTTTTTTGTAATTAAACATTTAAGGCTCAACCAAGTCCTTGGAGCAGCCGCTGTAGCCCAGTTCCTCCGGCCGAAAATAGGAGTTCTGCATGCTGTAGAGCCGATCGATGGGATTAACCATTGGCGACTGCGTGAGCGGACCCATTAATTGCTGAAATGTCGAGTAGCTCAATCCCAGTACGGTGCTCAGGAATGGCTCGTTCGTCTTGTTGCAGTTTTCTGTAAAATGCAGAAAAAGTGAAATCTTTAGATAAATGCATCAAAAATAGTTTTAGGAATGATATATTATCCTCTAAACTTAACTCTTAACAACTATGTTTGGTATGTCAAAAAATTTGCTACCACTTAATTGCTTACGAGGCTATAAAAATATATTTTTTGTGATTTTATTCTAATGAAATTTGGCTCTTCATTTCAAAGACGCAGCAGCTCGAAGATAAGTCTTTGGTCTTGCCAGCAAAAATAAATGTTGTTTTACCAGTGTGTGTAAAATACATTACTTTTTAATTATTACAAAAATTTACTTTGAATGAATATAATTTTTGCAATATTTTGTCAAGTGAAACAAATTAAAATCTTTGGTACTCTTCTATAAAGCTAACCACCATTTCCTTTGTCGTTTTTTTTTAAATCTTAATGCTTTGAAAAAAAAAAAAAAATTAATAAATTGCAGGCACTCGCGTTTGTTGTTTTTGTCGCTCGATTCGCACTTGAGCGCCTTTTGCATCTTTCACTGCAGCCCACTTACTCAGGTCGGGTAGCGTCGATTAGGCGCGAGTGCAAGCCTCTTACCTCCTTTGACATTGTTAGCAACGCACCTTTATTGGTTTCCATGCAATTAAACGACGTATTCTCATTTTCGTCTTTGATGGAGCGCATTTTTACAGCGCCTTCCGCACAGGAGGACAAACCGCCAATGCCAGCGCTACCATCGCCACCTCCACTGCCGCCACTGCCGCCACTGCCGCCACTGTTGGCGCAAGCGGAAAACGGTGACTCCAGCAGAGATTCACTGTCACTGTGCGCCTCGTCTTTAATCTTCGCTAAGTTGCTGTTGTCCGACTCTTGGGAATCCTGTGAGTCGCTCGCCCCTTTCGAGTGCTCCTGCTTCGCCTTTTTTTGGATTTTTTTCACTTTAGCACGCTGATTTTGAAACCAAACCTAATGAAAGTGTAAATAGAGAAATACATTTGGAGTGCCAGCACGAGTGTTAGTTCAGTATAAAGAAAGTATTTTTAATATTTAACAATTTTAATTTGAATTTATACTCTGCGCTTAGAAATTATACGCACGTTTTGTAAAGAGTATATCGTGTGTGTGTGTGTGTAAAGGAATAAATACCTGTACAATTCGTAAACTTAAGCCAGTATCCTTTGCCAAGTTCTCTCTCACTTTTCGACAGGGTTTTGGCGATAATTCGAAGGAGGCTTTGAAAGCTCGCCTCTGCTGTGTATTCAAAATGGTGCGGGGGCGCTTGGGTCCGCGTCGTCCATCCAATTTCGGAGCAAAGAGATCATCACCATAGAAATCTGAAGAAGAACAAGAAGTATGCAAGTATGTGTGAATGAATTATAAGACAAAGTTCAATTGAAAGTGATTTGATATCGAACCCACCGTAGCCTTGCAGCATCTCCACTTCCTTCTCATAATCCAAGCGGCAAAATAGTTGACCCTGCTTCACCACATACTGTTCCCCCTTCTTCAGTACTCCGCCACAGACAACGCACGCAAAGCACTTCAGATGGAAAACATTGTCGAAAGTTCTCATAACCAGCTCATCTGAGGCGATCCTGTGACCACAGCCAAGGCATCGATTGCGCAGAAATTGTCTATCCCAAAGGGAATTTGTACAAACATGTGTCGTTATGTAAATGAGCGAGTGTACGAGTATGAATTTCAATATGAATTATGCAGCGGGTTGTAGGTTAAAAACAAAAAATATGCGTGCAAAATAAAATGTGGACTTTTTGATTGAATTCTTATTTGGACTTGGCTTGTTGGGAGAAATTGAGGGATGCCTGGATTAAGCTTACGTATATTTGAAAAAAAAAACAAACAAATAAAATAAATATTGAGAACACATTTGTGGGGTGAAAAAATAAAAGGTTCAATTGTCCAATTTTCCCATTTGACTGAAATAAAGACGATCGTTGGTAGCAGCTTCCATATTAGCAAAACCACTACAAAATAAAATTTAATTTTATTTCAAGGTAGGTTTTCAATTTTTCTAACTCAGACAAATAGAGCGACTTAGAAAGTATGGCAACTCCTTTCCATGTTGCAAATGGTAAGGCCACCTTTTTATCGCAGTCCTCATTAATTATCAATGCGTCATTCTCTCAGTGCACTAATAAAGCAAGTATTTGCATTTTATTGCATTTAATCCTTTGGAATTTTCCCATCGTGCTTGTCAAGTAAATATTTCATTAAAAGAACAAATATTTTACCCTGAAGGCGAAAATACTTAAAATTAGAAACTGAGAAAGGCGCTTAGCTCACTTCAATGGCAAATCAATATTGTTTTGCTAGACTACTAATTTAAGTTAGAAATAAAACAAGTGGGGAATAAAATGCAATCGAAATACTTTTTTTATTTGGAACGCCAGCGATCTCGATTGGCTAGAGAATGTCAACCGCAAAGTTAACAAATCTCTTCGTATAGAGCCAGATGTAAGCGAATGAACTTAAATCCCAAGGATGCAGGGCTACTTTTCTCCCCATTTTATTTTTTTTTGATATTATCAACCGGCTAATTGAGTGCCTTTCTCTCTTAGAATGCTTAAATTTTCAATCCCTCAATGCTGTCTTAGGAGCAATACATTTTTTTCTTGAGGCAACTGCGAGCTAGTTATGCTACTAATCCACCTAAATAATTATAGAACCCTAAGAGAACTAAGATGCTTGACGATATTCGTGAAGAGCTCTAAATGGTTCAGCAAAGAGGAATGAACGCAACGCTAGTGGTATCACAACGGTCCTCCAATTTTGGCCTAAGTGGGTCGCTGAAGCATCAATGACAGCCAGAGAACTAAACTACTTTCCAAAATCTATATACTCTATTTCATTTTCTTCTAAATCTAAATTTATGCTTGTTTAATTCTTAAGGAATTCTTATAGTTAATATACATTTTAGCCCAAATTAAATTTCGTTACTCTAAATAAAGTTTTCCATTAATATTCGTAGCTAAGCATTGAATTATTATCCATAGTTCTTGAGTGAACATTTGCCATAAAAAAATAGAAGAAACTATTAAACTTCACAATTTATATTGTACTATATTAATGGAATATATAAAATGCGTATAGTGTTATGCTTTTACTTAAATGAAAAGGAAAAAATAACAATAGCACACAGAGTGCAAGCTTGGCTTAGCCTATTGAGACGCTGGCTTAAGTGTTACGTGGTGGCGTGGGTTCGACTCCCGCAGAAGCCGAAATAGTACTAAATATAACTACTACCGCTTTGGGTGTTGTTGTCTTTGCTCTAATTTTACCCAAAAAAAAGTTGGCCTTTAGCTCATTTAAAAATAAGAAAATATTTTATAAAATTGCCTTGCAAAAATAAGTTCCTTAACTTATTCTTACTCTTAAGGAATAATGAATTGGTTAGAGAATGATTTAAACGAGGTTATATTTGTAGATAGAAGATTGTTTTCACATTGAAGAGATAGTGGTAACACAGCAGTTAATTATTTTAAAATTTATTTTCTCTCTAAATTTCCCTTTAGCCGGCAAGCAAGGTTATGACGATAAATTCTAAGCAGTCTAACTTTGCTTACAGCGTCATTAAAAGCTTCGCGTTGTGTACTTTTGCTCTGCTTGTATAATTTGTTCAAAGTGTCTTGAAACAGAAGACTGGCACTTTTAAAAAGGCGATTTCAAGAATCACTTTCGAAATGACAGTGAATAATTATAAAAGTATTTTCTTACTAGTAAGGCATAATACAAATATTTTAAGAAGGTAGTTTCACTTTTAATTTTTTGACAGAAACAGTGTTCGACGGCTGACGCCCAATTTTGCTACTACTTTGAAAGAGATATTGGAGATTTTATTTTTAATTTTATTGTATTTCAAATACAAACTGCGTAAATTTTACATGTTTATGTATGTGCATATGTTTTATTAATTGGATGTGTATTTTTTTCATCAATGCAAAGGAATTTTATTGAAGAATGTAAATGTACAATTTATGGCCTATCCTTTAAACCGAACCTACGATAGGAAGTCACAGTTACGTGTATTTAATGCTGTACTATAAGTTAAATATAATAAAAAAAAAAAAAAAACAGTGTAGTGGGATTAAATCAAGGCCTATTAGATGTCGTATGATACATTTGAAGGAAATCGCAATTGCAGTTTGGAACTCAATTTCACGAAAATCTTAAACTATTTAATTGAATTTATGATGGATTTTTTTCAGTAAAATTTTTTTCGTATGTTATATTTAGCAACAGTTTTGTAGGAAATGACAAAATGTCATACAAATTATACTCAATATATCAAAACTAAATAAGATATCAAAAAACACCCATTTGAAACGGCTTTATAAATGAAGAGTAACTGCATTATTAACTTTATTTGCAATATTTTCGCATACAACATTGAATTATCAGTGCGACAATATGAAAAAATTTTACAGATTTTACGACAAAATTTTTGAGTTCTTAAAAGGTAATTTGAGCACTTTTCAATATTTTCCGAGTGTTCAAAGCACGTGATTTATATTAAGAAATATCGTACATAAAAAATGTTTGTGACAATCGACAAAATTGTACGAAATGGCTTCGACCTTGTAGATGCGACAAAATTTTACTCAATATTTCGAAAACTCAGAGAAATTCAAAAACTGTTAATGCCATTTGAAAAATCTTGATTAGTTTAGTATAACTGCATTGCGATTTTAGAATCGTCTCATGTACATAAATGCAGCTTTGCACATATTCAAATTTTCTTTCTGTTGACTTTGTTTTTCTTAATTTGAAAAAATAGAGGATTTTTTTTAATAAGGAATTGGTAGCACGAAAATCCGGAATTCTGTTTCTGTCAAAATGGTTAATATGGCGTCTGAAATGAGAAAGTGAAACTACCTCTAAAAATGATTGTGTGTCAATCATGCTACTTAGTAAGGAGTGCTCATGTCACATATTTACTTCAAAACATCGAGAACCAAAGTTACGTATACGCCCTGTTGATTTTTTTTATTTTAAATATTAGATGAACCTCTCTAATTTCATATAAAAAAAGAAATTCGTGCCAAATTTTTTCTTAACTTCGGTTATGCCTCTAACGAAATTACTCACCTATATATGTATGTACTAAAAATACATTAAAGTAAAAGTAAAGCAAGGGGTGTACTGGCTTTTGTAAAGCGTTGGTCAAAGGAATTCCGTGACCCGTATATAACTAAAACACTTTTTACTTCATTAGTAAGACCAATACTGGAGTATGGTTCCATAGTTTGGAATCCTCGTTATCAGGTCCACTCAGACCATCTAGAGTCAATACAAAAACAATTCTTACTTTTTGCTTTGAGAAATCTTCGATGGGATTCGCCATACAATCTTCCCCCTTACACTAGTCGTTTAAAACTTATTAATCTTCCTACTCTTTCGAGTCGCAGAGAAATGTTAGGTATAATATTTCTGGTAAAATTAGTCAATGGATGGATCTCAAGTCCATTTCTTCTAGAGCAAATTAATTTTAATGTACCCTCTCGTGCAACGAGAAACTTTAAACCACTTTTCTTGAAACTATGCAGAACTAACATTGAGTTGAATGAACCTTTTCGTGGTTTATGCCGAGACTTTAACAATCATTCCAGCACCTTTGATGTATCGGACTCACTTTTTATAATTAAAATAACTATTCTATCCTCTTTTAATAACAGCTAACGATCCAATTTTCTTACTTTGCATTTCTCTAACTTTGTATTCGGCTGATGAATTCTTATTCTGTAGCTGAGCAGCTTGGGATCTCGACACTTAACAAACTTTCTTCTGTCACGACTCGGCACCTAAGATTTGTATATTTAAAAAACATCCGTACGTTATGCGGATTGAGCCCCTCGTGCCGGTTGGGCGGGAAAGTGGGTTTCCGTTGGGTTATAATTATCAATTCTTCTCCCGGATAAGTTAATATCGTATGTAACATTTGACTTTTTTATGATTTTTAAACCTTAAAAAACCCTTGCTAAGTTTCGAACCGGTGAATTCAGCAGCATGCTAAGATATAGCCAGCACTGCTACACTGCTCGAGCACAGCGGCCGCCATACGACATTTCTTAATACGGGCGATGAATTATTAAGAAAAACAAGTCTATCGTCTCGTTTATAAAAAAAAATAACTCATGTTTGGCTAATTTTTGTCCTCTTGAATCTTTTAGTTGATTTTAATATACTTTGATTTGTCGATAGAATACTTCACGAATTCATGCCCCATTTGTCAAAATTACAAAATGTGCCGATTTTATTAGTTTTTTTTTTATTTTCGGTAAATCCGAAATTGCTTAATATGATATATTGTATGTAAATAATGAAACAGAATGATCTGAGAAAATAAACACATAAATACATACATTTCATAAATAGATAATCGCACTTACACCCCATCTCAAAGCCTTGACAATTTTAGACAATTAATTTTTCATTAAACAAATTTTGATTATATTTTAAATAAAATACAGTTAATTTTCTAACAAAAATCATATGAACCTAAAATAAAAACAAATCCATTAAATGTTTACTACTTTTAAGAATTTTAGCCCTTTAAATTTTATAAAAAAGTGTAAGAAGGTTAAGTTTTTAATGGCCTTATTAAATGATTAATAATTGATGATTTTACCTCTCATAAACTGGCCTCGCACACAATAAAATTATGAATTATTAAGAAAAAGTAAGTTTAAATTTTTTTTGCTGACGGTGTTATGCAATTTTTGCCAAATAAAAAGTCTACGCTTGTTTTATGTGTATTGGAAGAAAGTGCGGGATGAGCGCTTGTAGACAAATTTGACTAAAAGCAATCTTCAGCCAATTAAAACTTTACTATACTCAAGCTGAACGCGCTGGGCTACCCATCTGCATATCACAAATGTCTATAAATGTCTAAAAATGTCTAAAAATGTTTGGAAAATATTTGCACTTTTTATGACAGTTTCTTCCATTGAGTCCTGACGACTTTATTTTATTTGAAAAAAAAAAAAAAAGTGAATAATAATTATAATAATAATAATAACAATAAATGAAATGTCGTCCATTGTCCCATTGGGTGTTGTTATATTTGATTATGAGATGGAGTATAGCACACACATACATACATACATACATACAAAGTGCATACAAACTAAATAATTGAAAGTGATGAGCAAATATTTACCTTTCATAGTCGATGCGACAATACAGTTTGCCATCACGTGCGTAACACGATTGGACCAAGTGCAGTGCGCAAGTGGCGCACTTGAGGCAGCCCTCATGAAATGAAGTGTCCACGACACGCATTATATAACGATCACAAATTGGCTGACAGCAATAGGCACAGTGCGCTGCGTCCGACGACGTGGAGGTGCGGCAAGTCAAGGCTGGCGACATCGGCAAATGCAATGACAATGGCAACGGCATTGCCATGGGCAGTCCGAGTGCGGCGGAGAGGGAATCGCATTTGATGGCAGTCGTTCGGCCCTGTCGCAGCGTAGCGTTGGGGGTGGGGGGCGTGCGGCAAGGTGAGCAACCATCGTTAGGGAATTGTGTGTGCAGTTGTGAGCCGAAATGCAATTGTAAATGTTGCTGCTGTTGTTGCTGCTGCTGCTGTTGCTGCTGTTGTTGTTTATGTAGAAATGAGGCGGCGTGGCCGACGTGAGACTGCATAGCGAGAAACATGCTGTTGCTGTTGCTGTTGCTGTTGGTGGTGGTGTTGCTATTGTTGCCATTCAAGCAATTAGTAAGGTTACTATTACCATTGTGGTCGATACAATTGTTGTTGCTGTTCGTGGCATACATGGCAGCCATCGCACAGGCATCGCCGCAGTTGGCATTACCAATGGCCCCATCGTCGCTGCCACCGCGGCCGCCGCCACCGCTCACATTCAAATTGAAATCGCCCAACGCTGTCCTATTACTGCAGAAAAGTGCTGAGACCAAGGCTGTGGGGGGCGAGCAGTCGGGCGGTGGTCGGCCGGGGCCATTCCCATTAACTGGCACATTCAGTTCGATTTGCTGTTGCTGTTGCCTCTGACCACCAACGCCATTATTCGCTTTGCCATTGATGTTGTTGTAGCATTTGTTATCGTTCGTGGCATTGCTATTATTTTTGTGGCCATTGCAATTTCCTATGACATTTGTATAAAATGCCGTTGACGCTGTCGATGCCGTCACCGCCACCGCCACCGTCGCCGTCGCCGATGCTGATGCCGATGCCGATGACGATGCGGTCGGTGTTGTCGGATTTCCGTTTATTTCACCGCATGCCACCCCGCCGCCGCCGCCACCACCACCGCCACACAACATCTCACTGGACGAAACTGAACCGACCATTGCCGAGTTCCCTGCTTCGCCCGCTGCTGCTGTCAGCGAGGCGTCTGTTGTTGCTGTTGGCATCGCTTTAGTCGCCTCGTTCGAGTTGCCGCTGCCATTGTCGTTTGTTGTCACACCGGAAGTTGTTGCTTTCAATGCCGCAGCCAGTGTTGTTAACATTCTTTGATTTCCGCTCATCAGCATGGCTGTGGACTGCTGGTGTTGGTGTAGGTGTTGCTGTTGCTGTTGCTGTTGCTGTTGCTGTTGTATTGGCGTATGACACTTGAGGCCCAATGGCACTGTGTGGTCGAGTTCGTGCGTGTGAGCGCATATATGTATGTAAATGTGTGGCGTACGTGTGTGTGCGTGTGAGGGATAGAAAAACATGTAAACAATTTTTATTTGAGCCTCGTAAATTCCATTGTAAATGGCGCAGCCAAACGATTTACCCTACAACACTCGACAGCCAACAATTGAATGACCACAATTACAAATTTCGCATTCGCTGGCGACACCATTGCACCGCCAGCCAGTTTTTGTGGTCATGCAGTGGACTTGTTTACAAATTGGGTCTGCGCCAGCTGACCAACAAAATCGAGCCGCAACGGCGGGTGGCATGGGCATTGGACTGGAGTGAATTTGTGGTTTTGCAATTATGAAAATAACTGAAATGCGGATATGTAACTACATAAACTGTTCACAAATTGTACACTCAACTAAAATTTTCAGTCGGAAACCGCGACATATGTACATAGTTTTCGTCCGCCGGATGACACGGACAAATATTTTCGGTGAATGTACGCATGTATGTGTGTGTGTAGTCGTTTGTATATATATTTGCGTTCTATCTCAATTTGTGGCAAGCATTGGCACACAGATGCACATACACATGTATCTAAGGTTTAATTTGTAAAAAACAATGCGGTTTAATTATGAATTTTTGTGCTTTAAACTTACTTATAAATTGTATTTTGTATTTAAAAATGGTTAATACGAGTATGTTGAACCGCAAACGCAAAAATAACTAAAGCGTTAAATAAAAAAAATACTTCCGCAGAAGTCTATTGAAAGTGGAATCGTTTGCTTTTTCCGAAACACACCTTTAAATCAACATTCGTCAGCAGCCAATCTTGCTACAATACCAATGGCCATATGCTTTGCGAAAAACCAAAAAAAAATATTTAGTTTTTTGTCTCGGCAATAATGAAACATTTTTACGCAAAAATAACTAAAGCGTTAAATAAAAATATATCCGCAGATGCTTATTTTTTCCTAATTTCCTTCACAACTATGGTGCACATTTGGAAGGAAGTTTGCAAATGAACCTTGCAGCATACGAACATTTTTTTTTTCATTAAAAGTAATATTAATTGGACATACGTTCAATAAAATGCGGTACTACCCGCTTCAGTTGTTTTGGCGGTTCAAATAAGTTAATAAGGTGCTGGCGATCGTCTATTAGGAAGACAATTTCATGTATTTAGTTTTTAGGTGGACTGCTTGTCCAGTTCCCGAAGAAATGTAACTTGCCAGTTTGGGGATACCAATTTTTTCGATTACCATCGCCGGATTTTGGCGATCGAGTACGCGAAAAATTTTATAGAGTTAGGGGAATTAAGAGCGCACATTGTAAGTGGACTTCGAAGGGAAGTTGTGGTTTCTACTGAAAATTTTTTTTTTTTACAGCCAGAAATCAAAAGGATGAGACAAATGAGAAATTTGTGTTTGGGATGTTTAAAGGCAAACATGGTAAAATATAAACAGTTAAACATGCAAGAAGCTACTATATATTCGTTTAGTTAAATTTCTTTAGCCGTATTTACCACCTTTGGATATAAAAAATAATTCAATCAGCTGTTCGTAAAATTCGCTTACTTTTTGCATATTTCTCCATTTGAGAGAGAATGATAAACCTGAAAATTTGTTATAATTTGTGTTAACCGTCAGTCAATTTTGCGAACAAACCAATTGTCATGACAAACCAAAGCCGACCATTTGGCATTACAGCGCGCAATGATGTGAATCCACAACTATCACTTTCGCCGTGAGTTTAAAAGTGTAGGAAAAGTATATACTCGTATATGTATAGAGCAGACATACATACATTAAATTTGTAGTAAAAAATAGTGTGCACCTTCTTAATTCAATAATTCACCATTCGTTTTCTTTTGTTAAAGATTGATGCATCTTTCTTGTTTTGACTTTTAAGTTTTTTCGCGCAAGACCAGCAAGGGTTTCTCTGAAAATGACAGGGGGCTTACTGAAAGCACAAGTGCTATTTATACAGTACTGTTTCTTCTGTTTCTTCATTCCCAAGCGCAGTATGCCCTATCAATTTCCAAAAAAAAAACCAAAAAATCAGTTCAATAAAAACCCCTCAACTTCCTCATAAAATTGAGCTTGAACCAAACACAACTTAAAATTGGTTGTTATTGAGTTTCTATTTACTCAAAAAGCAACTGAAAGCAATAACAACATGATTGCAAGATAAAAAAGAAAAATTTTTAAAGAATTAAAGTAAACTAATATTTTTGAGAACTAGGACGAACTCCTATTGCAAATGTGCATTTTAAAAATGCATAATATTCTATAAAGTATATGATAGTTATTTAAAACAAAATATGAATCTACATATGTCATGCACATACTTAATAATAGAAATTAAAAGAAGTACCATAAATATGCGTTTTATGTTTTTTACCGGGGCATAATTTAAATATTTGCTTAAAGAACCTCAAAGTTTTAGTTAGGACGCGATATTTTAAAACTATAAAGGTATATATCATGGACATGTGTGTGTAAAATGAAAGCAAAAATGCAATAGATCAAAGATATTCGCAAGCTGGTGCAAAAATATCTTCAAGAAATGAATAGTAGTGATTGGAATTCTTACCGGCACCTTTACAAAGAGCACAACCCTACTGACATCAAACCTTTGTACCCTACAAACATGTCTTGCCATAACCTAATAATATTAACACGACTCCGAATGGAGCACACGACAACCACTCATGATCACATACTAAATGGCACAGTGAAACCACACTTTGTCCTTTCTTCAACTCAAATGACTACACGACAACGCATCGCCTTGATACCTGCCCAGAACTGGAAGAAGCTAGAACTGCAGTTTCCCCAAATTTCAATCTTTCAAGCTTACTCAAAAACACGGATGATAAAAGCATTAACATAATTTGTAAATTCATTACACATAGGTAAACTCTTGTCACATTTACAACCCCGATGAACTAACTCCTAACACTTCCCCAATGGACCCCTTCCCTCCCCAGATAGTAAGTAATTCCATACGTATAAAATCACACTAAATTAAGTTATCATAAGCCGAAGGCCCTGACTGCCAGTGCTTATTTCGTAAGTCTAATAGTTATTGATAATTGTTACTCGTTTCTAAAAATAAATAAAATAAAGCAATAGACCTTAAACATTTACATTTTTCATTAAAATCCCGGCCTAAAAATGTAAAAAAAACTTATTTTAATCTGTCAAGGTAGTGTGTATTGCGGTCTACAGAAGATCGTCTGAGACTGCGTATAGAATTTGCGTATTGCAACAAAGCAGCAGAGAATATAAACAGTTTGTTGCCCATTGACATATTGAATCAAGAAAGAGCCAGTCGTACGCCGATGCAGGGACAATCGACGGTCAAGAAAGACGCCTTCTTTTAAAAAAAATATAGAATATTCTGCAAAAAGGTCGTATACTTAAATTTTCAACATTGAAATATATTGAAACAACTGAATAAAACTTGGCACATCAAGCTGGTTTGGCTTTGTAGTATGCAGATGACGTAGGAAGGCCCGTGCCGAACGGTCTCAAAGTTGATTTGCTTGAAAATTTATAAGGTGAATCAGAGCGAATTCATAAAAGATGGTATTGATTAATCAGCTGGTTACTTAATAATTGTCTAAATCGCTTTGTTGCAAATCAACATTTCCAAACGTTTGAAAATACGAAAGTGGACCTGTTGAACTTTTAACGATTATTCTTAAAGTGCAGAACGAAGAAATAAAGTGCAATATAATGGCGCCAACGGCAGAAGGAAACATAAATTAAATATCGCCGGCGATGCTGCAATACTTTTACGTGCCATGTCCGAAAATCATTTATAAATTCTTTTTTTTATAAAAAACGATCTTTTGCTTTTTTCCAAACACATCTTTAAATCAATATTCGTTAGCAGCCAATCCTGTTGCAGTACCGCAATGGCCGGTTTTTTGTCTCGATACTTAAATATATCCATTTGGCTTAAAAGTTCTTGCAATATGAGGACAATTTACGAGTTCGTTTTAATTTTTGTCTTCTCTTGCCCTCAGATTTTATTTCGTTTTCGCGATTTTTTTTTTAATAAAAACTTGTAAAATAATCTTCAAGTGTAGAGGTTAAAACACACAAACATTTACTTATTTAGTAGCTGAAACCCATCAATGGTTGATCAGAAGTGTGGTGTGGGACAAGTTTTGCATATTCTTGACCTACCAAGCGATCATCGGTCGGTGAGCATTCCGAACTGGCAAAATTGTCTGTCAGCTACATTCTGGCAATACACGAACATTTGAGCTGTAATAAGATTCAATAACACCTGGAACACTTTTAAATCGCATATGTGATAATTTCAATACCTCAACACACATACATATGTACATACATACAATTGGTACTTGTACTCGTATTTAGCGTGAGCTTAACTGAAAACAAGTAAATATATTGACATATTTCATATCCGTGACGCTGCTTGAGACCACGGGATTTGCACTTGTTTTGGTTTTTTTCTACTAATTTTCTTTTGTTTATGTAGCTAAAATCGAGCTCATCCCATCCCAACTTCGGTCCATGGAGCTATCTGCCACCTTGGCGTGCAAAAGCGTTTACTAAATAGTCGCAAATGCTAAGCATACGGTTTTTCCGGAAACCACCAACTCACCCTTCCATCCTCTGTCTGGCTGGGTTGTGTATACCATGCTTTAGTTTTTTTTTTTTTGCTGCTTTGTGATTATAATTAAATTATAAAAGAATTTAAGTCACTCAGTCAAATGTGAAAGCAAACGCCCTTTGAGTTTTGCTAAATGCCGGTCGGATATGCCGATTTGTACGTAAATGAGTCAACAAAGGGAAATAAATGGGTAGGAATGTGTGTATGTATGTATGTATGTATGTATGTAGGCTTAAAGACACGAGGGAGGTTGAATGGATATTTGAAGCCAAAAGCATCTCAAAAGTCCTTCATCCCCAATTTCTTGTTGATATGGGCAAAAAGGCAGGCAGTTCGTAGCTGCAAATGTCGGAATCTATGTCCACTTGTGTGTGTGTGATTGTATGTTGCGCAGCTTCGAAAGATCGAACATATGCGATGAGGCAGTTACGCTATACGAAATTGTTGTTATACGGAGGCAAGCTGTTGCTTTAATCCGATTTTATCGAAAACAAAAACTAAATAATCCATTGCACTTTTTGACTTCAAGCGTCGATTACAATACGCTGAAAATATCAACACACACACACACCCATACATACGTAAGTATGTATGTACATCGTCTGACCTTTGAAAGTTCCGAACTTGTTGTTATATTTGATTGAAGCAGAAGAAGAATTGGGTTATTCCAAATCAATAATCGCTCGTGATAAGCAAAAAAGATAAGAAATGAAGTTAATTTTAATAGAAATAAAATCTTCGTTTATAAGAGTGTTCGTTTTAAAAACCCAGTAAAAAGGCAGTACCAATTTGTACCAAATCGTGTTCGTTTCGCCAAAAAACTTGCAAAACTTGCAAGGAGAGAGCGCAATTTTGACATTTCTTTTGGAGGGGAAGTTGCTAATTCGTGCTGGGAAAATTTGTCCCAGCACAAATTAGCAAGCAAGAAAGAACAGCTGATTGTAGCATATGGTTGCATTTGAGTCAACAAAACAATTCAACATTTCAAATTATAAATTTGAAAAATCATAATTATGAGTGATTTATTAACAAAAGAAGTAAGTAAATACATATTACAAATAGTAAATACATTATGAAATTTGGTTTCTTAATTTTAATGACGCAATTAAAAAGTTGGCAGATAAAGGCAAATGTGTTCGTGCAAGCAAACAGCTGTTATTTCAACTTGCTTGCAAGTTTTTACTAAATCCTGTTCGCCAAAAACTCAGTAACTTTCTGCATTTGAGAGAGTAAGACGCCTTACTCTCTGAATTATTTTACTGGCTAATTTTTACTGGGTTTTTAAAACGAACACTCTTTATATATTAAATTTAAACAATTATTACTTATTACAAGAAAATAGCAAATTAAACAAGTCAAACTAAAATCTTCGCTGCCGAGTTTGAATGTCCGCTGATGTAAACCAGCACACGTCGAAACGCTCTACAAAATATTTATTCTAAATTGAATTTAAACTAAATAGTATGTTAAGTATGTATGTATGTCCGATAATCGGGTGCGCTTGACTCGACGAATTTAAATTATTCGTAAGTACAATGAATAATCTTTCTTTTAAAATATAAAAAATCAATATGAAAATGTGTATATCTTTCCACGCAAATATCTCAAAAACTAACAGAGACCGATTTTCAATTTGATAATTTTGTGCAAATGTGTACATCAAGATCATCATTTCTGTAGCTATTTGCAGTTTAGTCAAGCTAAGTTGCCGAAATTTAAGCGGAAAACCTTGAAAAGGAATCCGGAGATTCTGCGTCGAACAGTTGCAGCAATAAAATTTGGACTGCTGCTTGTCGCAGTTGCGCGTGTATTCGCAATTCCTCGATCAACATTACTGCTGCATCGCAGAAATGATAAAAAAAACAACATCAGAAGAAATTGAAATAAAAGAACATTTGGCAGAAGTGAATGTCAATAATATAAAAATTGTGACAAATGAGACTTCAAAAGCGTAAGATTCAAATTATGTTTTAATCGCCGAGCTTAAAAAATTCAGGTTGAAATTATTCTTGGTTTTTTTTTTTTAACTGGACTTCCTTCTACGCATAATGCGTTCGTTGCTTTTCTTGTTTTCTTGTCTTTATAATAGATTTTATAGAACAGGAAATTTCTCTTGAATTTTCTGGAAAATGCTTTTAAAATATCTTTTGTTGAAATTATTCAATTTTATTCTATCTTGTTGAATTTGTCTTGCAGCGTACAATAAAAATTCAAAATTCCTGCTTAGAAATTGGGGTCAGTTTCGGACCACCATTTTTGAGTCCAAAATGTGAACTTTCATATTTGCCTGAATATCTAACACTTCAAAACACCTACGAACCTTACTAATCGTTAAGAAATGTAGTCAACTTCCTCTACAAATTAAATATTTGAACTGAACAGAAAAATTGATTTTTCTCACCTTTATTTCCTTTGCCATTTAGAGGGTCGGTATGGGACCACTCTCCCCTAGATTTCGTTTCAAAACTAGAATATGCTACTTAATAGTAAAATTTAAATGTTTTACGGCCTTCGCTATTAGGGAGCAACTGGCTTGAAGTGAAGAAGTGTGGTAGATTCGCCAAATATTTCCATGCAAATATGTAAGTATGAACACATATGTATGTATGTATGTATGTATGTGTGTATTATTGGTTTTGCGCGAATTATTTGCATATTTCGATCCCAAGAAATATAGCTCCTTTTGTTGAAAATTCATGTAACTTGTTGTTGCAGGCAATTTGTTGCACTCAATTTATTTTTTTGCCAAAAAAATCCACCAACTTTCAAACAACCTTGCATTAACTACACAGAATACACAAATGCTCTGTTCGGAAATTCGTAAATTTGCAGTCAGCGCGAATGTGAAAATTTTGTTTTTTTTAATTATTTTTAAATGAACCCTAGAGATCGACACTAACAGTGTTTATATTCAGTCTTTTTATCAGTTATACTCGTAATGAAAGGCTGTTTAGCAGTATAACCAGCGGTTGCTATCGAGCAATTGTCAAGCAAAAGTTTATTTTTTTTTTTTTTTTTTTTTAATATTTTACGAGTTTACGTACATAATAGAATATTTCAATTTGCGAGTTCTTCAAAATTTATTCGAACACTGCATGGACGCCGACGGCGTTTCGCATTCTTTATGACCGTCGGGAAGTTGTTGTATTAAAAATCGCTTGGCGCACCCACACACACCCACAAACGCACACACACACACAAGCACGTATACGAATGAAGTGCCGTCGATGTAAGAAATACTCACGCGTGGCAATTTGCATTGGATGTTGTTCTTCAATCATTGCTGAGTTTTATTGAAAAAAATCATTAAGACATTTTTCTATTTCGGCTAGTTTGTGTCACTTTCACTTTATAAAAGTAAAAAAAGAAATAAAATTTAAAGCCACTTTCTTTTAGCGCTCTTCAAGAAAATGCTTGCAATTTTTATTTTGCGTCGAATTTTGTTTTTTATCCAGAAAGAATATTTTCAAATTTGCCAAGAGTTTTCGAAAGTTTAGATCACTTGAGTCCATCAAAGTGCGACGCGTATTATTGTTTGCTAACAAAACGCTGGGAATATGCCTGAATGACTACGCGACGACTCTGGCATTGTTGGAATTTGAAAAATGGCTCTTTGTGTTGGCCGTTAGTCGCCAAGAAGCGGCTCGCCATTTCCTATATAGCCAGAGGGATATTTTCTCCAAGCCAAAATGGAGGGGCCAGTCACTGTTACGTTGTGCTTCAATGAGCGTTTCAATTCACACTCATTCACACATCGATGGGCGAGTGGCAAGAGAGCGCCGCCATTGCCGTGGATACACCAAAGAAATGCGGACAAACGCCATATTTCGCACCACGCTTACTTAATATTCGCACGCTGCTCGGGCATCGCGCATCGGAGCATCCATCCATTTGCAGCGCCATGTTTCCAATACAGAGCGAGCGTACATTCGCGCCACTGTCCAAATTTCCCTCGGCTGTGTGTTGTGTGCTGTGTACGCCATTCGATGCTCCAAGCGGAGAACGCGCATGCGTTGGACAGTGACGACAAGACGACAAGAAAATGGGAGCTCTGCCTTGACGGGTTGTGTAGTCTTATTGCACGGTGTCCTTTCTACAAAAACAAGGCCAACAAGCGACCATAAAATAAGGGAGTACAAAGCATGTCGTTGACTGAAATGTCAAAAAAAAAAAAGATGTCCTACACGTTGTTATTGGTTTTGCCTTAATACACCCCCTGGCAAGCGATAAGTTACTTGTACCTCTCATTCTGCGATTTTCTTTTTTCTTTTGCTTTTTTTTCAACCAATTTTTGCATCGCAAGACACAATTCAAAGAAGAATGAATGGATAAAAATACGCCCACTTATAAGCTCCTTACAATACTTTTCAACATTCAAAGAAAAATAGTAAACTCGATGTCTTCTGCATTGCGGCCGGCTACAGGGCCGCAGCTCCGCAGTTCCGCAGCTCAGCAGGTTGAGGCGAGCACCGATTTAAGAATCTCCGCGAGGAGCAGCAAATTCCAAAAAGATTTTCCTTACAATTTTTTGTTGTTGTAAACATTCATCACTGGGCTAATAGTCGTTACATATCTGTACATTTGTAAATATGTATAAATTTCAAGCAATCGAGCGAAACAAAATGCAGATACGGCGAACGCAATTACTCGCCACTAAATAGATTTGTATGTATGTACATACATATGTACGAGTGTGTATGTCTGTCTGTATGTAGGGAGGCCTGGTACTCGCAGCAGCTTCATTCTGCGATAATTCGTTGGCTGTTTTAGCGCGCACGCTGTTTTTGTTGTTGTTGCGAACAGCTGATGAAATTGTTAATGAATTAAAACATCGTTTACGTCTGCTCGCTGCAAGCCATTCTTGCCGCCGTCTTTTGCTGTTAGCTGCTGGCGGCGCATTGCCCAACGATGGACCACAGCTTCGGCCTCATCCTCAGCCTCCGTTAGCCACCTGCTCGGTTTCAGTCTCAGCCTCAGTCTCAGTCTTGGCTGCGGTATACTAGTCTCGCCATTCTTTTAGCTGTAAAAGCAGTTAAAGTTGATCAGTTGCCGATGCATAAATTTTGTTGTGCCCATTTTCACCTTATTTCATTCTCATTCTCATTTTCATTTTCTATTCATGTGCAAGTATTGTTGTTGTAGTATATTATGAGTGTATGCAACATTTGCCCCTTTCCGGACGAGTTGAATCGCTGCCAGTTGCTTCTGCACCGACCACGTGCCACTGACTGGCTACCAGCGGCGTTCCCACTACTCGCCCGCTGCGTCCCGCTGAGACCCGTCACGACCGTCTAACGCCAGTCTGCTAGCATTTTGTGTAAAATTCCTTGCGTGTTTCTTCGCGGCGTTCCTGCAAGGGCAAGGCGGAGAACGGAAGGAGGGAAGGACGGAATTTCTGCCGTGCGTTGAAGATGCAATAGGTGTGCGGCATCCACACACACATACACATTTAGATGTAGTATACTCCCTCACGCATGTACACAAACTTACAAACAACCATACATACACACATTTAAGTTCATTCAAAATTCTGCCTTAACTAATTACAATCCAAAAGACCTCCATTGAAATGTGTATTTGTGTATGTATGTTTTGTTATAAGCAAGTGTTTATGCATACATACATACATAGTATATGCGTATGTATGTATGTATGTATTTGTGTAGGTTCGTGTATAATTTTAGTTTGTCAGAGTGATTGAAACAATCGAAGTGATAATTGAGTGAAAGTCTCGACTTCGCACTTATTTCGAATGTTTTTCAATTCATCTATTTGCACAGCTTTCATATTTTGTGTTATTGAAATGTGTTGCTCAATTTGACTAAATAAACTATTAACATCCATTCAAGATTAAATGTATACGAGTATGAATGTTGTTATGTTGATATGTCTTCATACTATCTGAAGGTGCTTTCTGAAAACTAGCACAAATGGTGTTGCTATCACAAATTTAATAATCAGTTTTTAATTAAGAAATGGAAAAAATGAGTTTACCATGATATCAATTAATTTACTAAGCACAATGTCTATAGTATCACATAAGTTTATCAGCAAAACTTCAACGCTAATCTCAATGTTTTATTAAAAAAAATGTCTTTGAAAAGTTTTTAGAACACTCTGTAGTGTAGCTAAATTAGCTTGAGAAATATAAATAAAATATTAAAAACTCCCATCGATTTATTCGCACAAAAAATGTGATTACATTATCGGTTCTTGAAATTTTTCAGCCAAACGTTAGGTTGAGTAACATTCAATTATTAAAAGTTATTAAAAAGCGAGAATGTCAAAATAACCTTCCCCTCGGGTTAAGTCGCTTATTCCACCAAAAGTCTTCGTTCCTTCGAATTGGTTATTGTTTGCAAATTATTGCAAAATTTGCTCAATTTTATTTTCTTGGACTCTTTGAATTTTACAAAATCAAATTTGCCAATTTTTGCAATACGAGTACAATAAATTTGCCTTCTTCATCTTGGTATAATTTTTAAAGAAATCGGATATGATTTCCTAAATGCATGAATGCCCTAAAAGTTTTTTTACATCGGAAATGTATGGATTGAAAATACCTCTTAATTAAATTCGAAGTATGTTTCTGAGATTCTAAAATTGTTTTTTAACATCGTCGGCAATAGGTCAAATTAAAAAAAAACTTTTGCAGAGTCTCACTTACCTCTAAGTAGTTTTAAGTTTTATTAGGAAAATGATGGTCAACTTTATCAAACGGCATCGCAAAATTGTTGTACTATACGTAGTATATGGCATTGAGCGGGGCTTGTTGCTCATGAAAAGGTTATTAGAATGAAATGTCGCTATCTTGTTCGAGAAACAAATGTGACTGCAAAAAAAAAAATGAATCGAATTTGATAGTCACAACTGCCAAAGATTAAATACGTGCAAAAGAAAGAGACAAATACATATCTGGAAAAGCATTCCCAGGTAGTGTGAAACCCGAGAAACAGTTGATCTCAGCTGTGAAAAAACGGCACAAAATAAAGGGCTGATTATGCATTCTTGGCACAACTTCGCATAAATTTTGAATTGTCAAATGAAAATCTGTTCAATGCTTTTCACCTATATCTGATTACCAAGAAATTAGCACAACTTATAAAAAATTTGCATTTGCATTTCAATTGCAGTAGTACCAATAGCAATGCGATTATAGAGTTGTATGTAAAGGCTTTGTGGGGTATTCACAAATTTCTTAATGTTATCATGTGAATTCTCATACTGTAAGTTTTATTTTCTTGACTATGAAACATTTTTGAAATTGGAAAGAAATGTAGGGGAGGAGTTTACCAATTCAGTATACATATAATAATTTGTAGACTTAACTGGAGTTGGAGTTGGACATATTTATGTAACTAAATGTTTTTTTTTGTTCCATAACTTTGACGAATTCTAAATCACCAATTCCATATGCGGATTTTAAAATACATGTTTTATTAAATTTGAGGAAATGTTTTATTAGCTAATTTCAGACAATAAATGTGTGCAGATAATTTAGTTAGCTTTCATGGAAATTTCGACTTTGAATTTTGTCCGTTCATCACTAAAAACCGTCGTATCCGTCCCTGATTCGTATTTCAGCGAGTAAATATGGCACAAAGCTTATCATATGCATCAGAGAGAAATGAGGCTATTTGACAAGAATCCCAAGCAATTCAAAATTGACCGAATTTATCGCAACACTTTGAAAACTTTCAAGGAGGATTTTCCGTCCGTCATGTGGTTTGTTTGTCATTGCTCTGTTTCAGGACTAATCATTCTGGGAAATGTTTTATCACAACCCAAGCCAAGGAGAGAGGGAACTGGCGAAGTTTTTTTGTCTCGGCCCAAACCGACAAACGGTTTTAGCGCCATAAAAGAAGAAGAATATGTATTCCTTATATCATCTCCTGTATCTGTAAATTGAGGAAGGTGAGTTGAACACAGATACATATGTATATATGTATAAATATGATGGGAAAGAGAGAGAGAGGTTTTCATCGAGACCTGCCTGTCTTTAATCTGAATATGGAAGTTATTAGAATCCAAAGTATTGCCGAATACTTCGTGGTTGAAGTTTCAAAAATGGATTTATTGCCTCATTTGCACATAAAACGGATAGTGCTTGTGTTGTTGGAGTCCCATACCGAATACTGGAAATTAGTATATCTACGCTCCAATGACTATTTAACAAGGACAAAGATGAGTTCGTATTAATTCAACTTCTGGTTTATTTACTCAAACCAAACATGTTTTTATTCGAATTTGGAGGAATTCGATCTAGAAAGAGTTTACATTTTCTATACCAATGCGAAAGTGCACAATTTGTAAAAAGTCTATATCTACTACTCTAAAAATCAATGCCTACTAACGATTACTGACATTATTAACTTGTTGGAAAGAAGAATTCAAAATAAATAGAAGCCGCAGGAAGCAAATAATCAAAGACAGAAAAGAGAAATATTAATAATCATTGGACTTAACTGTACTCGAAGAAACCAATGGCATAGAAACAACAACAATTTAATCCGAAAGATAGCTTGAAAGCTCCTCAACGAAAAGCAGCCAACAACGACAACAACCAACATCCAACAACTAAACTGTAAGTACAACAAAAAGTCATCGAAGCAGAGATTACGTTTGCGGGCGGAGGGCAGAGTCCAAACTAAAGTGTTTGCCGAAAGTCTACGTTCACATTTCTAGAGCAGAAAGAACGCTTTGCACATTTTGCACGCTCGGCTGCATTCCCCTGCGGTATGTACGAATGTGAAAGTACAAACATAAGTAGGTATGTACAAAATCCGACCAAGCGAAAAGCCAAAACTCAGCAATTTCCAAACACGTTCACCTCATTCTCGAACTCAATCAGCCACTGAGCCCGCAACAACAAGAACAACAACAACAACAACAACAACAACAACAACAACAACAACAACAACACAATATGTACATATATCCACAAAGGGCAGAAGGTATGACATGCTCCTACAACTTCATATATTAATGTATGTATGTACATGTTAGTGTATGTGTGTATGTGTATGAAGAGGAAGCATGCCTTTATACGCTCGCTACATATCATCAGTTTGAACTCAGCAAGTCATCAACGCGGAAAGCTTAAAGATTATGAGCACCAGGTCCGGAAGTGATGCATTGGCCCAGCGTGGCAGTAGAAACGCCAACAGAACCATCAGCATCACGCATCCTCCGCCCGCCCTCGTCCTCGTCCTCGTCCTAGGCATTGCCATTGCCACCACCTGCCGCAGCCACAACCTCCGGCATCGACACAATATGGTGGACTTGTAGCATTCATTTGACTCGAACGGCTCCGAATGTGTTTTCACAGCTCCAAATGTGCTGTTCGTTTATTTGTGTCTTTATGTGGTTGTGTGCGTTGTTTGTGTGTGTTTGTTGATGTTACGGAGCAATAACGACAGCGGTGGGAACACTGTCAACGCTAAGAAAAGCAAAACAACAGCAAAAGAAACGTTCAGTTAAAATTGTATAGCTGTTGTTGTTGCTGTTGCTGTTGCCAAAGTGACGACGACGGTGCCGGCCCACATGGCCGATGTGTGTGCATGCGAGCTTTGTCATCGTCATCGTGGCTGTGCGCATTGTTGCTGCTGCTGTTGTTGTTGTCGCTGTCGTTGCGGCTAAGCCACCTCCTGTGGCGTTTGCTAAATCCTTCTTAACTCAGTGCTCGTGCGGCTTAAATGCTCATTTTGTTGTTATTTCAACAAACGAAAAATTACAACCATGTAAATTCGAGGGATGCTGTCGGCTCACCCTCCTCCCTCCTCCCTCTTCCCAACACCCGCACACAACTCGCGCAAACACTGCGATATTAAATCCTTGAATTTGCAAAAGGACCACCACAAGGAAAGTTTTTCACTGGCTTTAAGTAATTTTCGTACGCCAGGAAGTTGATAATTTTAAATGACCTCAGACCGTTTGGTGAGGGATACATAACCGAATTGCCAATCAATACACTTGCAAAAGTTCCTTTCTGTACAGCGGCCGTAGCCGAGCTTCTTTTGGGAATAAAAGCAAAAAGTATTTGGAGCAGCGGCGGACTCCATTCACTATTCTTTAGTTGGTGGGTAGACATACATACATAAATACATACGGAAAGGTATGAGTTGTGCAGGTCGCCATTCACTGGAACTCCTGTACCGAAAATCCGGTTTTTAAACGGCTGACCATTAAATTCTAGAATGTCAGTTTCGATTCACGTGGTTTGAATGTGGCTGTGGGCTTTATTTCCCAATCAAGTGGTGGGTTGAGCAACAGCAATTGGGTTTTTATGCAAATTAATTAATATATATTCAAATTCGACACTTTCGTTTTTTTTTTCTCTCGAAAGGCTAGAAAGAGCGGAGGGGCAGATGAGGGTTATTACTTTGAAGGAAGCCACTTTTATTGAATATTCAAAAACAATGAGTAACTAAATATTGGGTTAACACTTCATTGTGATTACAGCGCATTTTGTAATGATTTCATAATTGGTATACATTGATATTTTTAAAAATTTACTAAACTGTTAACATGACGGCGGGCAAAGTTTCCAATGTAATTATTATACCAAAAAAGCTATTTTCCGTTTAAATGGTATAGTAAAATTCAATTGAAATTGAAGAAGTTATACTCGTAGCACTATTTCGGAAATCATCACATTTCCTCATCAGATTTCGTTCTTCTTTCTTCTTTTTTCGCCTAAGCAATTTTGGCCGAGCGCAACATAGCGCAACGAGCTTTCTCTATATCTTTCTAACTGGCGCCAATTTAAAATCACAAGTATAGCAAAATCTTTTTTCACTTGGTCTTTCTCTTGAACACTTCTAGAGCCCTCTCATCTGATGTCTTCATGGTCCATGCTTTTGCGCCATACAATAGGACGGGCATACTGAGAAACTTGTAGAGTGATGTTTTTATCTGTCGAAAGAGGACTTTCCTGCTCATTTGCCTACCTAGTCCGAAGTAGCATTTGTTGGCAAGATTGTTATTAGTGTTAATGCTGGTTGCTGGTACGTTTCTCTTCTTTATTCAGTTTGGAGAAGGCCGAACTAACGGCGCGGTTGTTAAGGCAGATTATGCCTGACCGATTTGAGTTGAAAACAAATGTTTGGTCACGAAGCTAAATTTTGAAATATTTGGACTCTACGCAAGTTTATATTTGATGTGTTCTCCTTTAACATTCGCCATCATGATTTAATAATAAAAATGTTCTTTAGTTTGTGACAACTGAAATTTGTAAACACCTTGTTCCTCTTTTCCTAAAATAGTAGTATGCAATTGAAAATATATTTCTCAATATAATTTTATGTGTAATAATAAAAAAAAATTGTTTTATTGGTTCGTCCGTTATTTAAACTTACATTTTGTTGTGATTATTTAATTTGATTAATTTCATTGTTTTTTTTTTATATTCGAAAGACATTTTTCTATTAGTTTTAAAAAATATATAAAGCGAAAATTCATCGCAGGATTTATAAAAATGAAAATTTCTGATTTACCGAAATGCAAAATAAGCTAAACCATCGGAAACATTGAGAATTTTCACGAAATTGATAAAAATTATTTGCATTTCACTACCATTTTCTTATTTTCAAACAATTTTACTACCATTTTTGAAATTATTTTCTCTTATTCCCTGCTTTCAAATAGCAACTAAGTATGGTTTAAGGAGCCGATTTTTCATGAGCGTGGCAGACAACTGCTTTATAACAGAACCTTTAATAATGGACTCATGTTTCCCCATTATTTCAGAGTTAAACTTTTTATTTAGGAGTTTACGTTGTTTACTCGTGCAGGGATAACGTGGCATTTCAGCTTTCTCATCTGATCATTTTCAAATATATTTTCGACCGATTTCACAGTCATAGTTCGAAAAGTCATTATCAACATTTTACTTAAAAACTACTATACTTTGTATTCTCAATAAATGATGGATTACATACAAAATTACGCTTTAATACAACTTTAACTATCCTAAATAATTTAAATTTAAAATCAGCTGATACAATTTTTTTCTGTAGCTGAACAGTTTTGACATCCAACAAACTCCAGTCTTTCATGACTCGGCACTGCAAAAAAATAAATAAAATCCTTGCGTCATGCGGATGCGCCAATCGCGTCGGTTGGGTTTATTATTATAATTATTATTATTATTATTATAATTATTATTATTATTATTATTATTATTATTATTATAACATGAAATTGCTAGGAGTAAAATAATTTACGTGATCCATCAAAATTTACATTTATTTTTGAACAAAATGACAGATAAATAAAAACTATGGACTACGACTGAAAAACTGGGTACACAATTTAGTTACATTTAAGGCGTATTTTAAAAATGTGAAGTCAATTTAGAAAAGGTAAATTACTTTCATTTTCCCCTTACGGGCATTGGTTTTTGCTTTTACGGCATCGATTGTCAATATGCTAAAAGCAACAACAAAAACATGTAAATTTTGTTTCATTCGGTCCGACTTCATCATAAATATTGAATATGACTTGATTTGCATTCTTTCTATTTCTTTTAAATATATTTTTCCTGTTTTGATCTTTTTTTAGAAATATTATTATTTTTTGCCTATCGAGTGCATTATTACTCGTTTTAAATGTGGTTCAATAGCAATAGGATTTTCTTTCGAGAGCTTACTTCCAGGACGCTCAGTTGGGAAAACTTCAAACATATGTATGTAGATATCTGTGTAGATGAATGCGTGTTTTCATTGGGTACTCTACATACATTAGATTCCCTTCTTAACTGTTTTTATATTTCAAACATTTCATTATTTACTTACTATTTTTGTGGAATTTGTAGCGACGGTAAGACTAAATCTCCAATATTTTTAAAATACAATTTTCCTTATACAACTCGTATAATTTACACCGCTACTCTGCCGCCGTCATTTTCTGGTTGTACAAATGTGTGTGTGTACAAAGATTTGGTAATGAAATGAATTTAAAAATGTTTTAAAACATGCAAAGAGGGTGAACTTGAATGAAATGTGCGCATGTTGGGAAATTGTTCAAATTCTACGCGTAGATTCCATTCACTCTTGTTGATGGTATGTACATATATATTTACATACATATGTATATATGTATGTACGTATGTACGTATTAGTTTTTACGACAGAAGCTTACATAAATGAATAGGGCACATATCCGATTCACCCTAAAAAAAAAATAAGTTCACATAAACTCATGCAAGACGTTGCGGCTCGAATAATTGGGAGCAAACTTACTTTTGTAGTGAAAACCTTCGACGGATCTCTTTCGGGGTTGAACATCTTTTATGACCAATTTAAGCAGCAATTACATTCAATTTGGAAATCGACGCTTAAACGTTTCACCATTTATCCTTAGTAGTTTAAATCGATTACAGATTGTTAAACGGTGACGCGAGTACATACACATACACATACATACATGCACATGCGGGCAAATTTTATGCACGAACTTGCTTTGGCTCGGAGGCATTGCAAAAGTTTTGCTCAACTTTACAACCCACGCTTTCCCAAATGTTAAATATGTAAATAGTAGCAACTACATACATACACACACACATACGTATGTACATATATGTGAATCAGAAGATATCATTTAGCATGCATTATGAAAGATTGTATCTAGGAGCTTTAGGAACTACACGCGCCTAAGCTCTTTAAAAGTTTTGTCTGTCATCGTAACAAGTTCAAACATTTTTATAAAATTCTACGATTTTATTCTTTTAATCTTTCACTTCACTTAGCGGCTGGAGATTGAAAAAATTAGAATCACCAAACGAGTAAACTTGATAACCTGGGTTGGACGAGCCAACTAATTATCTCTTTGATCGCAGTTTGGGTGTTTTTTTTTTTTAAGGTTTAATTGTCACTGTGGCAATACTTTTTTCGGAGTTTGTCTTTTTGACAGCGGTTACTTGATTTATACTCAGTTTGGTTTGCCATTTCAAGACGCCTTGGATGAAATTTTTCGGCGCATAATTGCTGACACACCGCCCCAATTGGTGCAAAAAGTGGTCGAAAGGTGGGCTTCTCGGCTGGAATTTATTCGAGCCAGCCGCGGCGGTTACTTGCCTGAAATCATCTTTAAAACATAATGGTAAACCCTTTTCTTTATAATAAAGCTAAATTCTTGGCCATAGCATTAAATTATATGCGTTTCATTTCTTCTTAAAAACCACATGACTAAAAAAAAGAAAAACTCGGCACACTGTCCCTTCGACGAATTTACATATTCCCAGAAGACTAACACGGGTAAGTTGGGAGACGCTAAGCGAAACTGCTTACTGTAGGAACTAATAGTCATGTTTTGAAACTGAAAAGCGCAATAGTAGGAAAAAATCCTATAATAATTTAAAAATGGTTAATGTCCGATGCAACCATTACAATAATTTCAGAAATTATTGTGGTAAATTTTGTTTGACTGAGATTTTCTCTAAAAACTTCTAAAGCTCCGCAGAAAACTTGGAATCGTACAAACATTTATGTTGCGACACTGAAATTAATTGAATTGGGCTTCAAATAAATTGAATTGGCTTCAAAGAATTTAACAATTGTTCCGACACCTTGATGTCGATGTTTACGGCCTCATATGTTGCCTGACTATCGTATTATTGCCTCATTTATCTTTCTGCTGAAGAATGGTTTGAGTGAAATTGATTTTCGCTAAATGTTGTTAAGTTTTTAATGGCTTTTAAATGATTAATCATTGACAATTTTATTGATCTCGAGCCCAAATTATGAAAGATTTTTTTTGGGAAAATACAGGTTTGAACTTAGGAGCCTCGGGTTGCTGAGCCAACACGCTACATACAGTGGTACGCTTGCCGAGTGGCGAATGTGACAATGGCGCACTTCAGCTGATTTCTTAACAGTTATTTTTTAGTAAATTAGAAAAAATCAGAAATTTTTATTTAGTTTTTTATTTTTTACTAAATCAGACTTCTGTTAAAGCAATAAGTGTGCTCATCACCAACCAACAACATACATACATTTGAAGATGACAAGAACATCTGCATAACCAAAAGCGTTGAATCCATTGCTAATCAGTTTCTCCGAGAATTCATCGTTTTTCGTGGCTTTACAATCGCTTCTCGGTTTGGACTGTGACCAAAAATCTTCTCCAGTTGCCTATCTTCTGTGAAAAGTTACGGCAATTACTCATATCAAGTGAATACGACTTCTTTGGCATTTGGGGCTTTCATTATGTTTGGTGGCGCTATTGCTTCCGATTCCCACCTCTGGATACCGAATCGAAGGACCTCTACACAGAAGCCTTTATTTTCCAAAAGCACGATAAGTCAGCGTAATTGTAGAATTTTACTAATTTTAAACAAAGTACTTTTAAGTTTTGTTATAGAAGCTTGCACAGTTCATTATGCTTCGAGGCTGTAAACTTTGCATAGAGGTCTCCGCGCCATATCAACGAGCAGGCCTGATAAGAGATTTCATCAACAACCAATGTCTCAAGCCACGATTATGGAAGTCCCCCTTGGGGACGAATACGCGCACTTGGTGTGTTCTAGTTCCGTTATTATAGCACTGGATTTCAATCCTAAAGATCCAATCAGATTGGATTATCTTTCCTTATGATATCTATCGAAATAAGAAAAAACATAAGTATTTTAGGTATATAATTTTGTATTGTTAAAAAAGATTTCAGTATTAAAAATACGAATATATTTAATCTTTGTACATCTACAATTAAATGCGAAGCGTTTATTTGTTTTAAAGAAAATATATTACTTTTAACTAATTCGGAGCTTGGGAGATTTCTATTCAGTGAAAGACATTTTGACAAATTTGAAAAAAGGCGGAATGAAAATAATCGTGACTGAACATTTATTCTCACGTCCATCACCAGAATAAATTATGATGACACATCTTCAATGGTTCACAAGATACCTCCTTGGTGCTCGCAAAGATTAAGGAGAGCTTAGTTTTTATTGATTCGAAATAAGCTGAAGTAAAGACTTCAGATCAGAGTTATCAATATAGAGGAGCAATATAGATATTTGGCAGTATTTTCCACGTCCAATAATACATACATACATACATATGTACATATATACAAACGTACGTACGTATATACTTAGTAGCTGTTAATTGTGCCATAATTTGAATCATCCATAAAAGCAGCGTATAAACATTTCGAAAATCTCTTTCTGAATGCCAATACGCATTGTCTATATGTGTGTTTGTATATGCAAGTGTGTATGTACCTATGTATGTGTGTATGTGTACACATAAATGTAGCCTTAATAAGGTTGAATTTAATGTTCTTCGGATTTATGCGCTTATTTAATTCCCACATTTAGAATCGCGATAAAGATTCCCATAACAGCACGGCGGCTCGTACACACACTTCCAACGTCACATTGCGGCTGTAAATGTCTCGCTTTTATTTAGTATATTTTTTATTTGTTGTGTTTTGAATCACAATAAGGGCAGCCAGTGCCAAGCCAGATGACAAGCCAACGAAAGCGCTGATCGCCTTGCGTCTGGGGACTTTCTCATTCGCTGTTTATTTGGACGGATGATGGTTATGTGTTTGTTAGCTATAAACATGTAAATATTTTGAAGTTAACTCTTTATTGAAAGCTTTATTTTTACGGCAATGCTATTGGAATTCATCTCTGCGCTTGTGTGTGACCATCGAAATATGTACATCTACTCGTATATATCTACAGTGTCACCAGTATATTTTCATACAAAAACAAAGCTTGCTTGAGGAATCAAAAGTGCATTTGAACAAGTTAAAGCAGTCAACAATTATAATAATAAAGCTTGCTTATGGATTTGATTTAGTATAAGGAAGTTACTTCATTGTTTGCCCTTTGTTTGTCACGCCTTAAATGTTTTTCCTGTTACATGCGACACGTACGACATCCATCGCTATGTTGTCCTATACGTCGATAATGGCCGCTTTAAAATCAATCAAATCGTTGTATTTGTGATCCCTAAGTTTCTGCTGCATACAACCGAAAATGAAAAATAAAATCAACCAAATTTTCCTTAGACCAGTCTTGTACAATTTTCGCAATATTCATTTTTAAACATTTTCTCAGCATTTAGCTTCAAATGGTTCTGCAGCTCTTCCTTCAAATTGTGTTCCGCGTAGTTTTCACCCCTTTTGTCAATAATAAGCACAGACAAAAGATTTCCAAACCATAAACGATCAGGAAATTTGGTATCTCGTGACATGTTTCTTGCCATTACGGATATCATGGTAAGATTCCGTCCACAATCTATGATTTAACACATGGTGACGAGCTTCAAGCAAATAGAGTTTTTCATAGCAAAAAATATTATCATCACCAGCGTGCCAGAATAGCAGTACGTTTGGCTATATTTCGTACACACTTGAAGCCGCTTTCAAATTCGTTTACGATTATAGAAAGTGCGTCTGCCACAGCGATATAAAGACAACAAACTACTCATATCTGAGGGGGATTACTTTGAAGGGGACAATCAACCCTATCGCTAAAACCATCGTAGTACGATTTTCGCAGATTCTACGAAGAAGGCATCACTGAGTGCGAATGGCTACGTCGTAGATTCGAAATTCGTAGAGTGGCATCCGGGAGCTCATTCGTAGCGCAATTTCGTAGTTTTTTTTATTTATTTTTTTGCTTTGGTTGCCGGAGAAAAGTTCTAAAATAATGTTCTGAAGAAATAACCACTTCATTTTAATAATTTTGATTTTGATTAAAATGTTTTTGTTTAAAACAATTTTCTTTCTTGAGTTCATAAATTTTAACAACGCGCTCGCAATACGCTCGGTTGCTAGAATTGTTGCAGAAAAATCCAGAATTTGGAGGGATTACACCAAATCCCTAAAGGAGGAGTTGGACAACTTTTGAAAAACACAATTTTACACCCGGAAACCTGGATTTTGCATAGAATTCCATTGGGCCATTAGCACATCACAGTTCTTTCCAAATCCGTGCTGGTAACGCCCTTTCGCAAAAATTTTAAAACCGAAATCAATTAATGGATTTTATTTTTGACGATGGTCTCGGAAAAACTTAGATGGCATCATTCAAATATTTCAAATATTTATAACAAATCTGTAATTTAAAACTGATAAAATTGTATATTTGTTTCAACAAGCGAAACTTGTTCATACAGAGTATCATCAGATTCCAAAGGATTAAAGGTATATCTTATAGTTTTCCGCTACATTTTAACTGTTGTTAAATTTTGCTACGTTTTTCAATTGAGAAATATTATTTTCGCACGCCAGAATAGTGCTATAAAGTTTAATTATTTGCTTACTTTATGCCAGCTGATATCGAAACCTCAATATTTGGCATTTGAGTTTGGCAGCACTTTTTAAAAAAAAATTTCATAAAAATATAAATTCACCTTACTTTTTGAACACACCTTGTAATCGTTTAAGTAATATTCTCAGAAGTTATTAAAAAAAAAAAACTTTATCACGTATGAAAATATACTGACCACACTGTACATATGTAAGTATGTAAATATGTTCGAATGCACAAGACTTGAGCTGATCGATGATGCGTTGCACACGCCAAATCAGGGTAATCATGCAGATAGATTAATTGGAAATACAAAAAGCAAATTGTTGATCCGCTGGCGCAACAAAATATCCAACGCTGACCTCTTTTTGGGACCATAATATTTTCGTTTGTATGTACATATTTACATCTGCAAAACTGCCTAAAAAACTCAACTCAGAAGTGTGCGTGATTCGCACAACCTCATTACTTGCTAAGCTATTGTCTTGTGCACACGCACACATGTTTTTGTTAATTTTTACACATTTATTTTATTTTTTTGTATGTAAGTACATATGCACGCATGTAAGCATATACATAAATATTGAGAACATTTATATGCGGATGTCCAATTGCTGCAAAGCCTTTAAATAAATCGGTGCAAATTGAAACTGCGGGGCGAGTACTCCTCACATTGTCCACCCTTGTAACCTTAAAGGCTGTCAATTTGTTTCGCATATGTCCATACATACATACATACATACATACATACATACATACATACATACATATATGCATTTCATACTCGTAGGTATGCATGGATGTATGTATGTGCATTAGATAAGCGCGTGTGTGTGTGTGTGTGTATGTGATGTCCGTCATCGCTAGCAAACGTAAAATGCATACATTTTTACAGCTTATTTGCGCCTTGAAAAAGCTCAGAACTTTATTGTTTCGCGTAAAAGAGATGTTTGTCTCTGTGCGTGTCCCCCATCATCGGGAGCAAGTGCGAGGTGTGTGGGCCACAGCAGTTAGGCTTGTACATTATGTTTTGTTAGTGTGCAGCGACATCACCCCCACCCAAAATGGCATCGGACTATCTCGTAAATGCGGACGCACATAACCCAATACCCCACGACGCGGGAGATTTTATTTTTGTGAAATTTCATCACGTTCTTTATGTTGTGACCACGTGACGCCAAGTCGCCTTTACACTCGCACTGTTTCCTCAAGACCTACATAATTCCCTTTTTCTCTATTTGCCACCAACGAAAACGTTGTTTTCTGCTTTTTATACACTTTTACTATTCCTACGACAAGTCAAAGCAGCAGACGCCACACCTGCTGTTCGATTTTTTTTTATTATTATTTTTTTATTATAGGGGTGGATGAGTAGCATTTAGATCGTGCGGAGCTCATACACATTTGTATGAAATAAGTAGGAAAAACAAATCGCAATCGAAGTGTGAGAACTCTGCTGGGAGTTTACATGGTTTGCTTGCTACCGAGCTGGTGTGGCTCTGATTTAGAGCTTAAGAAACATTTGAAGCTCTTTTGTTGCACTTATTTATCGATAAATAATAGATAAACTAGATTAGTGAGATTAGTACTCGTATGATTAAGGGCAGATGGATTTGTGCCCAACAAATACAAATACCCGTAAGTATTTAGTTTTTAAATATTCCGTGTAAACGAGTAAATTTGAAACAGTCGCCTGACCGCACAGGAGTACAGACAACACTTAATTGTTTTCTTCAATTTTTTTCATAAAATTGCGGATTAAAAATACTGGGTGTCATTGTCTGAGCATGGCTTGAGTAAATGGTTTGTACAAAACTCAATTGCTTTCTTGGTTGTTTAATTTTAGATGATGCTGACTGAGCTGGTGGGACCAATTCGCGTTAGCACACAGAAATAAACTTTTAGAACCGATAAGCGCTGATGAAAGGAAAGTGTCCCGGGTCGTTGTATGTAAATTCTAATCGAATGTGGTCGTGTTTTTAGCGTTTACTCAAATCGAGTACAAATCACCGAATCTGGCGCTCATTGCCGGCAAAATCCTCTTACAAGTAATGGATCCAAGTTGCCTTCGATTTTCAGATTGTTTTTCTCAAAATGAAAACCAAATTGACCTCTAATTTCGTCGGATTCGTTGGATGTCGTCGGTATGAATATGACCTCCTCCGTCAAGGTTGCGAAAAGGGGGGTTAGGACACAAAGAAGCGAGTAAGGTAAAAGAGGTAGCCGTTTACCTTCGAGCAAAGGTTCTGAACTGCATGACCAGTGCATTCACCAACCATTGAGACTTTCTCAGATGGCTGGAATAATATGGTTGCGTGAAAATAAATTGAGAGCTATGGAAAGGCAAGCGCGAGAAGTGAAAGCAAAAGGCACGCTGGTGTTCGCAATATACACACCTTGCCGTTTTCTTTTTGCTTGGACAATCAAAGGTTATTTTAAGTAAAATTATGAAACATTTTTCACAAAGCAACAAAATAAAATCACAATCTTATAATCGTACTAAATAGCTTTGGAATCACGATTGACGTTTTGGAGTTTTTAGCACCCAAATTCCAGCCACTTAATTTTAAATGTTCAAATCTGCTTCATTTACATAGTTAAAACGTGCTTCAGTGAACTCCCTCAGAGCTTCTGCGATTTGACTGTCGCATGAGGTGAATATTGGGAGGTGGCTTAGTTGGAACTACTTGGAAGCTGTTTTTATTTGTAGGTTGATTAAGCAATTGTCAATTGACAAAAACAAATAACCATCGGCCCGCCAATACAATCACGCGCGCTCCTACTCATTAAACTGTGCAAGATGTTGCCAAACCTGACACCAATGCGAATTGCCAAAGGAGCGTGAGCAAAATAATGACAGTATCGTGGAAAAAATCACAACGCCACAATGCACGACGACTGAGAGTTATAAAAATGCGGGGTACATACAAATGCTTTGATAAAAAAAATATCACCGCTATTGGCAGTCCCAGCCCCATTCGGCACGTCCGACGTCCAACGTCCAACACCTCCTCATTGTCGGGCGGAACGATGGCACAAAAAGTACAAAAAGTACAAATACACCGCCGCTGGCAGGAGTGCGTGTGGCAAATTATGTCACAGAAGGTGTTCGATTCGATCGAATGTTTGCCTGCATGTATGTATGTATGTATGTATGTCTGTATGTTTGTGTGTGTGTGTGTGTGTGTAGTTGCATTTGTATGCTCGTCTGAATGTACACGTATGTTAGAAGTAAGGACTATGCGCTGGTTTGAAGCGGGCAATGGTGCTGGCGGGGTCCGTTGTGCTCGCATAAAAATGCACTGCGCTTCACTGCCAGCTGACGCCATGAAGGCAAGGCGAAGGCAAGGACATGACACGCAGTTCCTTTCACTCCTGGCACGAAGCAAGTTAGTGTTTAATTTCTGACTGTTTTTTTTTTTTTTGAACACTTCTGTGGACGTGAATTTGTGTTCGCCGCATGAATGGCGTGAACGACATCGACGTTCGATGTTCGGTGTGAATGCGGAGTGTCTGGGCGTACAAAAAGACTAGCGGACTAACTTTAAGACAGTCAAGTTCCGTTTGAAAAATGAATAAAATAACAATGAACGAATGTGTGTGTGTGTGTGTGGTGCTTTAACGAGGGCAATCTGGCCCATGACAAAACAAAACCAAGTTATTGCTACTCTTGTACAAAGTAAAGTATTTATGTATGCAGCTGTATCTTGCACTTACTAAATTTGTATTTTAAGAAATTAAAAGAAAATTTTTTAGCAAGTTTTATTGGATTTTTTCGAACGTACAACAAGCAACCGAAACATGAAAATGAACTACACAAAGTGTTGACTTTTGCGATTTGCAAAAAAGGTTGTTACTTACTTTTTGACATATTCGTAAATGAATTTATCTTTGGCTGCAATTGGTGTTAACCAAAATAAGGAGCGAGCAAGAAATTAAGGAATTTTCTCTGAAATCTTTAACACAGCAATTAATTTAACTCTTCATTCAATTAATATTGGAAAATTGACACACTTGGCCATAATTTGAAAAACTCACGCAAATTTCTAATTTTTTGGAAATTGAGCAACGTTTTTGCAATTCGGTTGGGGAAAATAAACTTACGCGAATTGCAAACTATATTTCCGCAAAAAAAAAAAAAAAAATAATAGTAATAGAAATATCACAACTAGGGAATGGATTTTTAGGATCTAAAATCCTATAAAAAGTAAAAGAAATCGGCGGAAAAAAATCGCAAAGAATGCCATAAAAAGGTAAAAAAGTAAAAAAGGCATAAACAAAACTGAATTTATAGTTTAGTTAAATGAAAATTTATTCGGCATTTTCATCCGCCTATCGCGAAGAAAGACCTTAAAAATACTAAAAGTGCGCTCGAAGTGAGTGCCCAATTTAAATATAGAATGTTCGAAGCTTTCACAAGAATGGAAATAAGGCCATTGCCTTTTATTATTTTGCCAAGAGCGGTCAATGTCTTTAAATCTACCTTGGCAGAACGTTGGTTGGTTGGTTGGTTGAAGCGTTGCCTAGTCCTTTAGTGACAAGGGCCAAATTAGCGCTGGAAGCACCATTTTGCTACGCTATTTTCAGAACGTAATGGCTTTGAATTTTTCCAAAGTCAGATTGGAAGAGGGTTTTCACGTTCTGAAACTTACTTCGGAAAAATTATTAAAAATATTTCAAATCGAACCTGATGGGGCTTGAAAGAAGTGAGGTTTCAGTAATACTAAGAATTCTGACAGTCAATGTCAAATCGGCCTGCATGCCGAGATTTCATAAACTAATCGAAAAGGGGAGCGGCCATTTCAACCTAATCAAAGCTTAAGAAAATGTTCAGAAAGGGTTCTTGCCATTGAATCATTAAGGCGAGTGTTATGAGAAGTTAAGTTTTACTAAAAAGATTGGAACATCAACTGAACCATCTAATACAGAGCGATTATAAATCTTAGAATAACACCGGAACAGCACCCAGCAGTTTAGCAGAGATGGTTTTTTTTATATGAAATTTCATCTTATTTCAATGTAAAGGTTTGACCGAAGGTTTTAAAAATGGCCATCGTTTGCTAGTGTTGGCATTTTAAAGCACTTTTCCGAAGCAATTGGCGCATTGTCCCCTTTTTCGATGGGAAAAAAAACGTGTAAGTATTAATCCATTGTCATTTTTTTACGCGCTGATTCAGTAAACTTTTACCGCCCAACAGTTGTTTTTTTGCATACTTGGCTACTAAATATTCGAGTACATACCGTGCAGTATTACAACGAGCCGTTCAAAATGAACAACTATCATTTGCTGTAATTAATTTTAAACATGACAGGCGTGCCGATTTCTCATACCAGTTCGGATAGCATCCGATTAAACGCCCGTAAGTATGCAAGGAATGCACACGCAAATGCCATTATCAGCCACTCGTTGCATTGTCGAGCTTGGCCGGTTAAAAAGATCAGCAAAGAACTAATTTTCCGCGGTTAAAGAGAATTGAAAATTCCGTCGCATTGCAAATGCAAACATTTGGCACGGTAGGTTCGCCCGCTCGGTTGCAGTCCCAACGATGATAGCATTGATTCTGTCGCTGGGAAGAAAGGATGCGGCGGTTGTTCTTTTTGTTTACGACTGCAACGCATCAACATTTTCGAGTCCATTAAAAAATGCGTTTTAAATGCTTGCTGTGGTTTTGCGGCTGGATATGTTCAAATTATTCGCACACACTTGCATGCGCAATTTTTTTTTTGCCACACACCAATTTGCGCAAGAGTGTGTGTGTGTAAAAATTTTAATTTTTGTTCGCAACTCTGTGAATATAGCACACACATGTATGTGCATACATACATACATACATACACACATAAACACTCACTTAAACACAAATGCGCAATTGTGCGAGGACTCCCCCCGCTCGTTCATAAACTCTGCACCAACATACACACATACATACATATGTGTATGTACATACATACATACTAGGGATGTCAATTATGAGCTTTTTATTGATCCCGTGATTTACGAGATTTGAAAACCAAATTCCGGGACAATCCCGCGATCCGGAATTTTACGAAGTGTTAATACATAATTTTTAATTTGTCAAAAAATGTAACACGTCTGTAATCGTTATATTACAAGAAGTATACAAAATAACATTAATATAAAAAAGAAGACGATTTGTTGTAATTCATGTATGTAGTTATTGGTCTTTTAAAGAACAAAAATGAAATAAACGTAAAATTTGACACACACACAATATAATTTATACTTCAACTAAAAATATACATGCATACATACATATGTATTTGGTACAGAAGCAAATGCACCAACATGAATTTTACTAAAAAAAGATGGTAAAAAAATCACCCACTTCATTTTGAGCGAGGCATAATTATTCCTTATATTGATCAAAAAGCAATCTTAAAGCCTTAAGTGTGTTATCCTCCAACCACGACCTAAGTTTGTTGCATTGAAAATCTGCGGTGGAGAAGCACAGCTGCGCCTCAACAATGGTTAGTTGGATTGTCGACAAAAAGTTAAATGCTCTCTGTAAGACAAAGCCTTTATCGCCTCATAACAAAAAACTATCAATTTATTTTAACAATCCAATGACAGGCGTACATGACAACCCCATATGCCCATCCTGTTCTGAAGAGGAAGAGACGGCGGAACACTTTCTGTGCTTCTGCCCCGCCTTTGCAAGAACTAGGTATGAGGCATTTGGTCGCGACGTGTTGAGAGACGAACACCTGAACTCTTTGACACCCCAAAATCTACTAAGATTTATTCGTAAATCCTGCAGATTTAAAACAGATTAAAAGGAACATGAAAACAGTACAATGGACGGCATGTAGTGTGAGTGCTGTTTTCTGCACGCGTTGTTTCGTGCCTGATTCCAACAAAAAAACAAAAAATGCCTTTCGATTATTGGACACTGCTCGAGCTGGTCGTTAAAACTTGATGCAATTAATCTTTGAGACTTTCAGCCTTATACACCTCAAGCACCTCGTCGTTAGTCACGATTTAGAAAATACAGAGGTTGCGCCTTCCGCAAACCGCTATTCGCTCTCAGCAAATTTGACAGAATCAGCTGTTTATGCTACGTCACAGAACGCGGTTAGTTTTGTTTGTATGTTTGCAAGCACACAATTGTTTGTACTTAAATTCAATGCTTTAAAGCAATTTTATTTAAAATAAATTTATTAAACATGAAGTGCGCAGTGTTAAGTGTTTAATCACAGAATCTATCAATGATACGGGGCTATAAAACTTGCTAAAAACGATGTGAAGGTGTAGCTGCGCACTTAGTTGCAAGTTAAGCTTCTTGTGTTTCCTAATGTTACTCTGTAGAGTTTTTTTTTAAAGATCTCCAATTAAAGACAGAGCATAAATGAAGTTATTTGAATATATAAATATGTTGCATAAAGTGCCGAAATTGGTAAAAACTTTAAAATTTACAAATCATAGGAGAACCTAATCTCACATTTTTGTTTACAATTTCTTCCGATTCTCAGTAAAACCATGTTCGTGACGTTGCACGCATTTTGCTTCACATCATTTTTCGTCGGGAAGGCGCAATCTTGTATTCGATCGTTCTTGGTCGTTAGTGTTATTAACATCGCTTTCATAGTGAGGCTAATTTTCTACTCAATCAGGTTATCCATCAGCTCATTTATAATAACAAAGGGAATTTACAAGCCGATTTTGAACACTCCAAAGGCTTTCTTTTGCCCTTGAAAGCGAAATTTTTTTGAATGATACAAAATTAAAAAAATAAATGGCTCCTTAATTCACTGCTTTTTGCAATTCCGGAGATAAAAAACGGCCGGGAATCCCGGGATTGACATGCCTAGTACATACATACATATATGTACATACATATGTAGATATGCAGATGTTTGTTGTAATGAATGAGCGTTTGGCTTTCTGCATCAGCCACATATTGAACATTTCTGCCTGAATGGCCATTCTCGGTTTTTAATGTAAAATAACATCGACACACACACAAACGCACGACGAGGCCAGCCGGATGATTTGGTGCGTTGGTTTACACACAACAAAGGTTCTGTGGAGTCACACAACATTCCCAGATTCCAAACCGGGCGAAATTGTAAACAAATGCCAGTTTAACGATCAGCCGATGGCCGATTTGTTGCGGTTTGCAACAGCAGCTCAGATGAATGGATTCACTTGATGCCCTGAATAAAAAGTTTGTATTGTTTTGATCATTTATGAGATATGTACATATGTACTTACATACATACATACTTGTGAACCAACATACATACATACATATACACATTTGATTGTATTTAAACATATTTGTTGTTTTAAATTGAATTTAAATATTTTTGAATTATCTTTAAATGCGAATTACGTCTGCGTCAATGATAAAAGCAAAGAAAATGAGAAATTAAAAAAAATATTGCGTATTATGCAGATAAACGGGGTTCATGTACTCGTATCTTATTTACATTTCGATATCATCTGATTTGGCGAACGAAATCGAGCTCAAAATGAAAAGTAGGGAAATTAAGATTGGCAGCGAATTAAATGGCAAAAAAATCACACCGCATTAAAAAAATGCTTAAAATTATTATCTTAACGTTGCTTAATAAGATCAAAAGAACGAATACATTGGCACATATGTACGTAATCCTTAGCAGGATGCCAAAGCCTTGTATGGTTACACTTCCCGACATTAGCGAAAGGCAGTTGTGCAAATTTGTGAGTATATTTTACTTGCTGTGAACGAAGATTCTGCTTAGTGGAGCAAGCTTTTTTGCGCCGAAAAATCCACCTAAGCGAACCTTCTCAACTAATTCTTAATCTTCATTGAAAAAAATAATAAAATGAGTACTTCGAATGTAGAAATTATTGCAATCGTTTTTTCGGATACTTATCTACTAATTATTATTTTTTAATCAAATTTATTTATATGCAAAGAGGATATAGAGATTTGTTGTACTAAATCGAGTTTTCGGGCCACTGTTTTAGGACAATAATTAATTAATTTAATCTATTTATGTTAGCGACAATTTTTAGTTACTTGCACTTTACGTAACAAAATTTTGTTGATCCATAAAACCGCGTCATCAAAACAATTCTAAATTAAAAAAAGACGAAAAATTCAATGCTACTTTGTTCATTTGTTACAAATTTGTATAAAGTTTAAAATTTGGGTTTATAGGGCTTTTGTTATGGAATGTAATGCATTTTTTATTGGATAATTAGATTTTTTTTGAAAAATTCTTAACCCTTTTACTCTCATATCTGAATGGGTCTTTTCGACCCTTTTTGAAAAATTTTTGGTACAGTTGATTAAAAAAGACAGTTAGAGGGTTGAAATGTTCTACATGATTTTAAAGCAAAGCCATTGTGCAAGGTGTGAACGAAAATGGAAATTCCAAAGCACTTAGGAGAATGCGCAAGAAAGCTACATAGCAACTAAGTTGGGACCAAGGAGTCATTGCAGTGATCAAACGCATGATTTTGTTGTTAGTCATTTAAAGTGTAATTATGTAACTCACTTAAATCCAACATTCGACGATATATCAACTTCATATTTAAACCTCTTGAAGATTTCCATTGCCTGCAATACTCGTGCTTTGTATCAATTGTAGCAGACCGGAAATGCGCAGTTTCGAATTTGCCGTGCATTACTTAATAGTTTCGAACATTTTACGTTACTTATCCGCCCTGTGCGTTGTAGTATGTATGTATGTATATGTACATATGTGTTTGTATATACATATACACACATACATATGTAAATACATGCATACTACAGGTAAACACCTGAGCGAAATTTGCGACACCACGAATAGAGCTATAGCATTAGTTCAGTCGTGGCTGGCGCAAAATGGACTTAAACTGGCGGAGCAGAAAACAGAGTCAGTGCTCATATCCAGCAGGAAAAAGGTGGAGTCAGTCACAATAAAAGTTGGCGACCACGATATAACAACACTGCCAGCAGTTAAGTACCTGGGAATAATGATAGATAGGAGGCTATCGTTCAAATCGCACCTCGAATACGCCAACGTAAGAGCATCAGCCACAGTAACTGCACTATCGAGGATAATGCTAAATGCACGAGGTCCAAAGCAACGACGACGCCAATTAATTGCAGGCACAGTAAAGAGCCAAATATTATACGGCGCTTCAGTCTGGCACTCGGCATCAAAGTGCGCATCGTACATGCGTGGCATAAAAGCAACATACCGCCTATGCGCGCTCCGCGTGTGCTGCGCTTTTAAAACGGTTTCCGACGAAGCAGCACTAGTAATCGCGGGGATGTATCCTATCGATATACTAGTGAACGAAGCGGCAATCATTGCGGAAAACACAATGGAGCGATCCCTTGCAAGAGAGGCCAGCACGCATACCTGGCAGATCAGATGGAGTAACGCAACAAAGGGTCGCTGGACATACCGCTGTATTCCAGATTTAAAAAGCTGGTTGACCAGAAAGCACGGCGAAGTAGACTTCTACTTAGCACAGTTCCTGACGGGACACGGGTGCTTTAAAGCATATCTCTACCGCTTCAAACACGAACCGGACCCGATGTGCGATTAGTGTGGAGGAGACGCAACAGAAAGCGTCCACCACGTATTCTTCGAGTGCACGCGATTTGATGACATCTCACGGAAAATTCGTAACATAACCGGGGTAATTTGTACACCCGAATCGCTCGTAGCGTCTATGCTACAAAGCAGTGAAAAATGGAAGACAGCTAGTGATGCAATAGCAGAAGCAATGAAGAGGTTGAGAACCCTCGAAAGACTTCGGCGTAGCAGCGGCGACTAACCGCCTTTCCCCCCCATGATGTAATGCTTGACGGCAGTTCCGTGGGGTGGAGAATTCGACGAAAAAAAACAGGCTTATCCTGGTTTCAAAGGGCCACTTGAGGGTAGTGCGCTAACACAACGCCCCTGAAAAAAAAAAAAAAAAAAAAAAAAAAAAACATGCATATATTAGTGCGAGACTTTGAAGTCTGCCATTCAGAAAAACCTTGCGAATATGAAAAGGTTTCATAAATTCATCGAGTTAAAAGCAAAGTCATGCACACCACAGAATATATTTTGATGTTTTTTTGCCAGCTATCATTTTAATTGCAGAACCTTAACTCTTAATGTAAATCTATACAACTACATACATATATACAAAATTCTCTACTTAAATGCAACTAAAGGCTGCACATCTTTTGTTTTGGGGATCTTAATACCGAAGCAACTCTGCAATGTTGTTCGAATCGAACCAAAACTGTACAACTCACTGTACAACTTGCATACTTTTAGGCTTTAGGTTTCCATGAACACTGCATTCTTCATCCTTTCTTTATGTTTCTACTTATGAAATTCACTCAAACTGATTGCTTGCGATGGCGGTCACAGCAGTAAAAAGAGATTGGAGGACAACAAATGCAAGTTACTCGGTGAATGAAATAAATTAGCGGAGCTTCTGAAGCCATACATTTTTCTGTTGGAAGCATTTTTATAAATGGACCATTGACGAATACAAGTTACGGCGTTCATTTACGGATATTACACTTTGTTTGTATAAATGCAGAAAAGTATAAATTTGGAGAAAAGTATGTTGGTATTTATGTATGTAAAATATATATATATGTATATGCACTTACATATGTACCAAGCAAATTCATATATGTACATACATACGTGTGTATGTACATAACAAAATTTAGCAAAAAAATGCCAAGAATCTAAACATGCGTACGCTTTGGAATCTCTCGCTAATAATTTCCGGAGCAACGATGTAGCACAAAACAAAGCGAAACGAATTGTACGCGGCGACGTACGAAAATGTGAAGAGAGTCTGTCTGTTTGTACCACCATAATGAAGGATACAAAAAAAAAAAAAAATAAAACGCTTCAGCTAAAGCATTCTTAAATTCTTCTCATCAAATGCTCGACATTTTCTCAAACGTCAACAGAGCAATTTTTCCTTCTGCCGGTGTCGGTGTGTGTGCGGTGCATGAAAGCGCTGCGCAACTTAAAAGTGTTGCCCGGCAGGAAAAATGGTTAGCGTTGACATTGTCACTAATGACAGCATAAAGCTGACAATGACAGGGCGACTCCTTTAAAAACTTATTTTTTTCGCCCACAGTTCCTCTCCGAAATTGTCAAAACGAAAACTTGTCGTTTCATTAAAGTCATAAATAGAAAAGACTTTGTTCGGCTCTTCTTACGTTTGAGAAAAAGTTGAGAATTCAATATTTCACAATTTGAATAGAAAGGAAAATTTCATATTAAAAAAGTGACTTTCAATTTGAGAACGCTATCAACAGTTATTTGACATGCATTTGAGAACAAACCTTTGAGGTTTGAGAAAAGGACTGTTTTCAAATGCATCACAAATTAAGATTTTAGAAAAACGTTCGCTACGGGGTACATACTCAATTACACACACACACACACATACATATAAAGTATAAATGTATGCGTTGTACTGTTACCACTCCATTTTTTGTAAAACTTCTGAATTGTTTGTATTTTTATAGGTACATATGTACTTAAGTAGGAATGTACTTGTTCGTACATAAACACACATTTACACACATACATACGTACATACATAAATACGATATGTGTTTGTGCATTCGCGAGCGTATTTTTTCTTTCTTTATAAGCGAAAATGTTTTCATTCTTGTTTGGCAATGTAACTCGCAATACCTACTCGACTCGTTGTTGAGCTGTGTAGTTAGTTACTAGCTTTACCACCATTAATACTTGTCTACTTAACAATAACTTTGAAAATGTTCTCGTAACGACTGCATCCTGCTCTGATGGTTTGTTGTCGTGTGTATGAATGTGCGTAGCAATTTGCGGTGGCCGGTGGCCGTTGACTGGGAATGGTTCTAGGATTCTAGTATTGGCGTATAGTAAAGTAGTATGAGTCGCTTCATTTGTCTGGTATGTTTTTTTTTTTTTTGTATTATTTTTCGATGTTGGTTGTTTCGAAAAAAATATTTGCAGGCGATTTTCAACCCACTTTCCAATGCCAAAAACTGAAAATTCTCGGCACAGCTACTCGTGTTGTGTGTATGTACATATGTTTTGTTTTTTTTTTGTGAAGAATGAGTCGACTTGGTGGCGCGTAGATATTTTGAAAATTACATTTGTAATTCGATTTGCATTATAATAACAACAATTGCAAGTGCTTGGCTGAGTTTATCCAAACGAAGAAAAACCTCAATCTAAAAAGCACTCATCTTGCCCATCTTTATATCTTTAAGAAATGTGAAAACTTTGCAACATTGACTTATTAACATATGCGAATTCGACAATTGCGTTGACTTTGACTTGAACATGCCGGAAATACTATATAAACATATATGTATGTGTGTATGTACATACATGTGGACATAAGCTGCGAAGCTCACCAAAAGGCATAATTCAAATAGGAAAACTTCATTTGTTCTCAAATTGAAAAAGGCTTTATTCTCAAACTGAATGGAAACTAATTGCTCTCATATTGATACAAAAAAAAATCACATAATTACTTTTACAATTTTTTATTTATGAATACTCGTATTACAGTATACAGTAGATATGACTTCCCACCCACCCCTTCTCCCTCATCCAGTTTATTCTTTTTTACAGGCCTCAAGTACAAATTGGGCAACAATGTCTGAGTGCTTGGTAAACTCATGTTTGGGGTTTTCCGGCCTACCCCAAATCCATCCAACCATCCACAGTATCTATGGATATATCAACATTCAGTGTAGCCTCGTATATTATTCAACTCTTTTAATTTTCGAATGCCTTGCATTACGCTTTTCATTTCTGTTTCGGAATCTGAGTAGTCGGATAGTCAATTTGCCAACCACTTTTCAAGGAAACTACTGCAAGTCGTAGAATCTTCTTCGAATTGCTTGTCTAAAAGTAGAATATTTATCACGTTTCTAACTTTAATTGTCCTGCCACTGCCGGCAAGTAGATTAACCATCTGCGGGAATTCAATTAACGAGTTTTTTACTTTCACATATCATACAAACAAAAAAACAATTCCCTTAACATATTTTCCACAAATATCTCTTTTTATTCAGCATTTTCGCTGCATTTTGTTTTAACTTCTCGTATTTTACTGAGCACGTTTGGCATGAGTGCTGCCAAAAAGCTATTATTCAATTCTTATTTAATGGGGAAATTATTGAGAAAAACAAAAAACAATACACACTTAAAGCGGTAGCAGTTAAAGCTGATATTTGAAAGCTCACCACATCTCCTCATCAGACTTCTTTTTTTACGGCTTCCGCGGGAGTTGAACCCAGGGTCACCAGCCAGCGTCTAAACGGGCTAAGCTTAGCTTACGCAGTTTGACACTCAGTTCACCAAAGCGAAAAAAGCAGCTGAAAGCAGAAAATTTTTAACTTTAAACCATAAACAATGCTGAATATCTAATTGGTTAGATTTTTTTTGTTTCAAGTATACTCACATACGAGATAACATTGTGGTGAAAATATCCTTATGAGCGAGCGTCCACGAAACAAATTTAATGACCAAGTTCAGAAGTAGAGATCTCTTGCTCAGTCTAAAGTGGTCTCCCAAATATTTTGCTCGCGTCGCCCTTTTTCGGTCGTAAGTTTCGGACAAAAGAAACAAAAATATTCAGCGTCCTCAATAACCTTTTCAGTACAGAAAGTACATTATTGCTTGAGTTCGTAGATCATTCTGTGTAGGTGTGCTTTAAAACAGCCATTAGTATTTGGGTTATGTAGAAATCCACTTCGGATGAGCTTGTAAGTCCAACGTCCGCTAGTTGAGTGGTGACAACGGTCCTGCTACGATCACGAGCGCTGCCTCCTCTGGTGTTGTTCTTAACGCCCAGCTAACTTATAAAGCGCATCTCCGGATAAGCGATGTTTTGAAAATAATGCAAAGTATTTAAGCATTTCCGCTGATTGGATTTTTTTTAATAATAATCCCAACGGTTGTATCCCTCCATACCCGCCCGACCGACGCGAGGGGCGCATCCGCATGACGCACGGATATATAAAAAAAAAAAAAAATTTTTTGTTTTTTCATATATATTGCGCCGAGTCATGAAAGGCAGAGGTTTGTTAAGTGTCGAGATCTAAAACTGTTCAGCTACAGAACAAATGCTCATCAGCTGATCGAATAGTAATATATGTATATGTATGTATGTATTAATTATTGAGAGGATTGAGTATAGTTTTCTTTATGTAAAAAAGTGAGTCTGAAATATCAAAAGAACCGGAGTGAGTGTTAAAATCCTGACACAAACTACGGAGTGGCTCATTTAACTCAAAATTACTTTTACATGGCTTCAGAAAGAGAGGCCGGAAATGTCTTGAAATTCTGGAGGGAACGTTAAGTTTTATTTCGCTAAGAAGATATGGGCTAGAGATCAAGCCTGTCAGTAACTTGACCAAAAATACAATGCCTAGCATTTCTCTACGACTAGCAAGTGTAGGAAGATTAATGAGTTTTAAACGACTTATATATGGCGGCAAGTTGTACTGAGAATCCCAACGAAAATTTCTTAAAGCAAAAAGCAGAAATTGTTTTTGAATGGACTCTATTCTGTTGGAATGAACTTGATAGCGCGGGTTCCAAACAACAGATCCATATTCCAGTATGGGCCTCACTAACGTTGTGAACAGAGCCTTCGTGATGTAAGGGTCATTGAATTCTTTTGACCACCGTTTTACAAATGCAAAAACACCCTTGGCTTTGTTAACTGTAACATTGATGTGAAGATTAAAATTAAATTTCGGATCCATTGTAATTCCAAGATCAACAAAGTTAAACACTTGTTCGAGGTTATGGTTACCTATTTCATAAGATGCTGGTTGAACTGCTCTGCGAGAAAAGCATTTTAGTTTCGCATATTTTCATGGTGGCTACTTCTCGTACTTTTCCACTACTAATAAGCATCACTTCGATCTTTTGATGCGCCAATTCTAGGCCGGCTTTCCTCAACCACGCATGTATTATTATATTGGAGCCTCTGGTAATTTAAGACGAAAAATTCCATCGTACATTCAGTTCCAGAGCGTTGGTTCAAAAATCGATCTTTGTGAAACGTCACCAGAGATATTATATATTTTTTAACGCCATTTTTAAACTACGCAAATTAATACTCGCTCTGAAAGAGATAACTGTTTATGTTTCTCCGAAGAAGCATGTAGAATTTTTGGATTTGCACGCGGTCATGACTTGGTTCGATCCTCGGTAAAAGTGTTGCGGAAAAAAATAAATCTGTAGAGATGTTGCCACTAAACTATTCTTCCATGTTAAATAAAGTCAAATTAAAGCCTCGAGCACAATAATAATTGAGGTTTTTAAAATCTTAAAAAAAAAAAATCGCAACCACTGCAGGAAAAACAGGCAAAAGGACAAGTGCTTGTTCAGCAGCCAATAAGCAAAAAGGCCCTCTTACAGTTAATTATATAAATATGTATGTATGTATATATGTAGGCAATACGCCTACTCGCATGTACATACATAAATACATACACACACACACACACACACATATGCGATGCGTGTGTCACACGTACATATACAAACTTATATTTGTTCATTCGCACTTGTATAGGTTTCAGCTTACATTTAATGGCTGTGTAACGAAAGCCAAAACAAATTTGCATTTTGTTGACGGTACGGATGTGGTGATTGATTTCCAAGAGGTTCTCAAAAAACCACCAAACATATTTGCCTTGTCTTTGTACTTTGTACTTTGTACTTTGTACAGTTCAATTGCCTGCAGCCCAGATGCAGTGCTCCAACATTAAATGGAATGCCACGATCCTGTCAGCATTTATTTATGTATCTATGTGTGTCTATATACATATGTATGTGTGTATGATGTATGTATGTGTGATTGTGTTGGCAAAAGCATAAACGAGGCGTTGACTTAGCAGAGCAGGCGGTCAATGTATCGGCACAGTATCATAAACCCGCTTGGAAAAAAGTTCAACTCTTCTGATGTAATTTGTTGGCGTACAAAGCCGCTTAACTTTTTCGAGCTATTACCGAGCTATGTTTTGATGAATCCAATATAATCCTACGTTTTCCATTTCCTTTTTATATGCTTCCAATTGAGTTTACTAAACTCTCAAAAAGTCTTAAAATTGAGAGCTGCATTGCCGATATCCGTATTTTAATCTAATATGGAATCATTTTAAAGTTTATCTTATTTTGGTATTCCAACTAAGTGCAAATACTATTAGGTCGGCAAAATTGTTTTCAGCAGATCGGCTACCCTTGAAATATTGCTGGTAAAAGGAATTTGTTCACTTCTATTTGCTGTTCGAATGCAATGAAGCGATCCTCCAAATCTAAAAATTATAAAATTGGTCTCCTTGGGTTAACGGGTATACGAATTACGAATGTGATTCATAGTCATCGGATAGTGCTGCAGGCGTAGAATGATTCCATTACAATATTTTGGAATTCGAAGAATATCTCTATTCATAAAAAAAATATTGACTTAAGCATTTTTTTTTGTCTGACGACTTTTAGTTAAATTTTTTGTTGCAACACGTTTTTCTGAAAATATGAATCGATGACTTCTAGAACACTTTCGAAATACATACATTCATGAGTAGTCAACATAACCGCTGAATATGAAATTTAAAGTGTTTAGGCGTTCAACAAAATGAGTCGCTTAAGTTTTTTCAACTCAATTAAAACCAAGAATTTGTTGGCCAATACCCCTAAAAAAATTACGCTTACTCATAGTTTCAATAATATTTTTTTTTTACAAAATTTGTATGTTGTTACGGTGCCGACATTTATTTCGAAAACAATCTATCGAAAATTGTTTACCCTTTGAGCCCAAATCCAAGGTATCGTGCAATGACGAGACAACATTTTTTGCAGAAACGAAAAAAAAAGAAATGTGCCACCTCGACTCTTTGGTATTCCATTTCTCGCTGTGTAACCAATGAGTGTGCGAATGAGTGGCTTAAGTTACTTGTGTGTTCTCGAGCTTGAATATTCACCGAGTCTATATATCCGAGTGTCCTTTGAAATGGAAATCATGTTTGAGGTTGGCAATAGCAACAGAAAAGCACATAAACCACCGCCCCCCCACCCCACACACACACACACGTACATTTGTGCATTTTTCAGTGCGTGCAGAGCAAATAGACACCCACACATACAAATATCCATTGGACTCCTATTCGTACGCACACACCCACACACACACACATGCACGCAGCGCTCACTTATCGGAACGCACAACTCTGAGCGGCACTTGCCAACCTTGGACCGCAGAGTCCACAGAGTTTTGTTAGGCGCCCTCTTGCTCTTTTGCCAGTCAGGGCTGTTTAAATCGAGTGTCAACCTTGTGGTGACATGATTTTGTGAAAACGCTTGCCGTTGTTGTTGTTGCCGTTGTGGCTAAAGCTGCACCAGTTTGACTGCAATGCTCGACAACCTTTTTAATGTCCCTGCGCCAGTTACTACACATACGAGTATGCATGTGTGTGTGTGTATGTATGTAAATCATTCGTTCAGTGTTGCATTCCACGTGCTGCAACAACAACAACACATGCCTGCTTCTGTTGTTCCATTGTAGACTTTTGTGATGCATATTCGTTCAGTGGCAATAGCTCAGGCAAACAATCGTGCAAACATATTCGAGGTACACCGATTTCGGATATCCATATGTATTTGTGTATGTGTGTTTGTATGTATGTTGGGTGCACACAGAATTTGGAGCAACTGATGATGGGGTTCGTCCTTTGGGTTTTACACTTTGCGGTTGTTGCGGTGACCGCTGGAGTTGTTTTGTGGAGCTATTCTTATATGAATTTAAGTACATGTATGTATGTATGTATGTATGTATGGATGTGAGTACGAGTATTTAATGCATTTGCCTAGAGGAGTCTTAAGCTTTTATTTGTAAAAATGCTTTTACGGCTTTATAGAAATATTTTATTGAGTATTCACTTAATTTGCAATGATCCCCCAATGAGTCAAACTTGAAGAGGAAATAAAACCAAAAGCAAGCATTGAATTTGGCAGTAAAATTCCTGTGTAATATTGTTTCATGAGTAGTCTGTAGATATTTTTTAATAATATCAGATATTATGTTACAGGTTATATTTTTAACAAAATGTATTAGATATATTAAGGGACTTCGACTTCGATATCGAAAGGTCGGCAGTTCCGGTTAATTTTACATCGCCGCAGACCTTCTCCGATTGTTCTGCAACAGATTGAAAATAACGAAGATCAAAATGTTAAAGGTTAAATATGATGCCGAGAGCACTCTCTGTCTGCCCTAAGATTTGGTTGTCCTCTGATTTTACTTTATCGATCGATGCTTTTCGAAACAATTCAATTGACCGTAAAAGTTTTAAAATGAGCGATTAAAAGTTCGCCAGTAATTTCTTACTTTTTATTTTTATTAGCAAAAATGTAGTATTTTTACGTGATACAGTGTACGCTCGATAATTGTGACTGATTTAAAAACTAAAATGTGTAATTTTTAAATATTTAAATATTTGATAAAATAATAATTTTTTTATGTCTTATTTTTAGCTCATTATAAAATTTGAAACATTGTGCACATTTTTCTATATTTGAGTTGAACGACAGACATTCTTAAACGTATTAATAAGCCTCAACGATTCTTCAGAGAGAAAAATCTTAAGGAAAGGAATAGAACATATTTTTATTAAATTTGAAAGAAATTAATAGCTGCAACTGTCGCCATTATAGAACCTTTAATGGTAAAAATTAAAAAAAAAACGATCACTTCTAACAACTAAATCTGAATAGTTTAGTTGATGAGTTGAAATCTCTTGAAGGGACCTTGCCATTAAATCGGGAGTGGCCAAAGCGAACCTTTTGTAGGCGGTTCAAACAGTTCACGACTTTCGGATGGTTACACCCAAGTGTCCATGGCGTAGTACCCGAACACCCGTTTGGAAGCGAGCTGAAGTCGGAAAGCGAACTTAGTGGGGCCATTCAGACATATTCGCGTTAAGGGCTCGCCCGGGTTTGCAGACGGACAAGCAGCTTGCTATACAAATATGTCAAATGCCTAAATGTCCCGGGTTCCGAAGATTTCCTCGTAAAAGCTTAGGCTGACATTACTATCAGGGCAAGAAAAAAAATCGATAGGCCTACTACAGCTGAGGTATAAAGAGACGCAAATTTGGTGTCGGATTTGTGGTGGGCGAGAGAAATCGTTGTCAAGTATCGACGTTTACCATGCTAGACGAATATCTCGCAAACGATCGCTTCCAATCGAGATTCTTTAACATTTCGCTGATTTGCGTGCACGCTTCAACGAGGAGAACGGCGACGTATTATGAAAGCCTATAGGACTGACAACGGTCATCTGGTTACTGATGACCAGAACATACTTAGATTATGGCGGGAGCACGGGCTGACGGTTTACCAGTTGAGCTATTCAAATACGACAAAGAAGAGTTAGTTAAGCGCTTGTACCAGCTCATCAGAATATTGTCGCCGGCTGATTGGATATTAAGTGTACTCTGCTCAATCCACAAGAAGTTCGATACTGCAGTTTGCGCCAACTCACGCGGCATCAGTCTTCTTAATATCGCGTATACGGTTCTATAAAGAGTATTTGTTAAAAGAGTGAAGCCTACAATCAATGAAATGTTTGGACCTTATCAGTCTGGCTTCAGATCTATTAAATCAACCAATGATCAGATAATACTGCAAATATCTAATTAAAAAAAAACCGAGAAAGAATAACCGGGGCGATAATTACAAGAGTACTATAACAATATTTTATATTGCTACGCAACCATATTTTTCAGTTGAAAAACTCCTCTTCTTTCCTACTGAATATTAAGTAGGGATGTAAATAGTTTCAAAATCTGAATATTAAAAAGCTGGGGAATGGGAACCGAGCATATTCACTGGAAAAAACTATTAAAATTCAAACAGACTTTCGATATAAAAAACGATCTAATGCGCAGTCCAATTTCCTTTACCTTTCCAATTGTTTTGGCGAATAAAAGAAATATGTAATTATTGAATCACAACCATTTATTTGATATGGAAAAACTTAAAATTTGAATTAATTTAAGAATAGTTTATATTCTTTCAGTTTTCTTTTTTAAATAGTTTGTAATAAAACCGTACATATTTTTGTAATTTAATCACATTCATCTAAAAAATTAATTCATTCAATTATTAATAAAGTAAAGGTGTATAAAATTAAATGTATTTATGATAAGTTTACAGTGTTCAAGTTTTCCTTTTCAGTTGTTAAACAATATTGTTATTTATTTCAGCTAATCACAACCGTTAATGTAATTCAAATCAGAATTTAAAAATATATTATTAAAAAAAAAAGAGTAATACAGGAAATTATTAATAAAACAAAGATATAAAACATTTAATAAATTTACAAATAGTCTACCAGTTTTATTTTTCAGTTTCTTTGTTGCTTCTATGGTGTGTCGTCAATTTTTTTTTTGCAGGGATGCTGATTTATATTTTTTGTTTTTAATTTCCTGAAAATTATTTTCTAACCTCCAAGGGTATTTCTGTCATGAAAAAGCTTCTCATCAAGTACATAGATATATCAAAAAATTCAACGTGTGCAGTAAATAAATATATATATTTAAAATTTAAGAATATTTACCATATAAAGCTTTGTTAAGGGATTCAACATGTTGTAGGCCTTTCTCATTTGACAGTCCGGAGTAATTCCTGTCAACGCACAGTTCTTCAGAAAGTATCCTGTTGAGGTATTTATGAATGCCATGAGGCAGAGATATTTCGTTAATTTTCACTTTTTATACTGATTGACGCAAAATATATCGCCACTACAATTAATTTAATTTCTAAAAACAACTGAAAACTTTACAGCGCGTTCAGTAAAAATTACGGCCCTTACTTCAAATATTATTGGGTATACTTATGTGCATACATTCATATGTTTAAAGACATACACATACATATTAACAATCAGAATTCGATTTGTAAACTTCTGAAAGAGAATATCTAATCAAAGGGAGAAACATTATAAGTTTGCAGCAAAAAAATTAAATTTTGCAGGTGAAATCGAACGTTTCTTCTCACGTACTCCTATACAGAGGCATACATACATATGTGCATACATATGTATGTATGTCTACTTAAAAACAAATGTACATTTTGTTTACAAATTATAGCACAATCACATATTGACACATTTGGACAATTCATTTATGCTCCAATTATTTAAAACTATTTCGATACTTCTCTAACAAACACCATTAAGATCAAGTTATTAAATTGTATCACAATATCGAACTTTAAAAATTGTGTTTTTTAATTTTTTTCGGTTATGCAGATAGGTAATTTTAGTAAGTTCTAGTGGCTATGAATAACTACTGCTTTTTGACAAATTTTCTACTGATGCTCATTCGCAATTCCTCACATATAAAAAATAATCGTGGTTTGCGTTGCATGAAGGAAAATACCAGTAAAAAAATTGTCAAAAATCAGCTATAACTGGTAGACACTTGAAACTTGCACTTTCTCAGACTAAAATTGAATGAGGCAAAAAATTGCATACTCAAAAAAATCCAAAATTTTTTTTTTTAAGTTGAAAATTTTAATGAAGTTTTATTAAATCATGACACATGTTTTAAATATTTTCAAAATTGGTGTTAATAGTTTTTCTTAGAGAATAAACCATATTTGACTTGAAAAATAATTTTAATTAATAAAAAGAAAAATAAATTTCAAAAAACTGTCAATATGTGGTTGTGCTATAATTTGTGAACAGAGTATGTGCAACGAACAATTTTAATCCTCCATTTATTTACACACATACATACATACATACGTACATACAAAAGGACATTGACGTATGTAGGTACTTATTTACATACATATGTATGTTCTATTCATTGAAACATACTCGTACATACATAGATGTGCATATACAATTGTATGCTTAGTAACTAGTTGGCGCGCACAACAGTTGCGGTTTACAACTTTTGAGTTTTGCGGTTCACTTCATATTTCTCATTAAGTTTCAAACCTCAAAATGAAAAGAGACGTCGTTGGCTTTATCGGCAGAGTATGCCTCGAAGTGAGCCGCCATTGTCAACCACGCCCCGACGCACGTTAAGTCAATAGCCCACAACCGTTAGAGACGCCTAACACCTAACGCTCATCGGCCACCGCCTACTGCTACACACTATCTATGTATGTATGTATGTATCCATGAACGCCTCAGTTAACATCAAAAAGTCATAAAACATCAACGGGAATACTTTGCGCATTAAGGGAAATGGCGGGAGAGATGCGAGACGTGGCGAGGTGGTGGCCCAAGCTGATGCAAACGCCGTACAAAACTAATTTATTCATGACATCATCATTAAAATGTCAGAAGCGTGTGACTTTTGCTACAATCACCTTCTTAAATGCTACATATTACAGCGTTGAACGGTTGTATAATCATACACACTGTATGTATGTATGTATGTAGCTACACGCGTAAGCGTTCATGAATGCACAGATCTTAATTTGTTGGTATACTCGAATATATTGAGACATTTTCGGGGTCTTGACCCATAAAACAATTTAATTTTTGAATTATTTTTCTGCTACGACTTTGGGGGAAAAAAAAATAAAACAAGGCGACTTACTTTAAACGTTGTTCATTTTTCATAGGAAATTCTTTTCAAATATGAACTTACGATTCCATTTCTGCTTACACCCACTAGAATTTTGTTCGCAACTCCTTCCTTCGTAGCGCGACTCCATTGTCTCTAACCACATTCAAACACAAATACACACACACACACACACACACACATACAAATACATACATACATATGTACTGTAGGTAGTTTAACTGAAGAAATGAAAGCTTTGGCTGGCTTTGAGCAAACTTTTTGTCTGTTGATTGTCTGTTATTGGTTTGTCTTTGGTTGCACTAAGCATTGCCAATTTTAGTTGCCGTTGCCGCTTTGCCAGTTTTATTTATGTTTATTTTACGCTTCACAGCTTAGCAACCGATGTCTTTGGTGGGGGAGGGGGGGGGGGAGGGGGGCGAACGCCCAAATGCTCTGCGAAGGATTTCCAAAGGAAGAATTAAGAGCACTTTGAGCCCGCCGTCCTACCCCCACTTTGCGCCTTCGCTGTCGCCACTTGGGCTATTCTGACTTGTTGTAGCGAATATTTTGCTTGTCCTTAAGACGTGCCGCAACTTTTCCTTCCCATTTGCATGCGTCGAAACAGTCAATCGTGAGTCAGGTCTTGAATTTAAACGAGTTTGCTCGAAACTCACTAAGGCAAAATGCTGTGAAAAGTAGCGTACATTATATACAAATGTACAGTAGCGAGCAAAAGCGAGTAAATGTTTGCTTTTTTGAGATATTAGCAATGTTTTTTATGATACAATTTTTTCGCAAGGTTTTTATAAAAATATATTTTGTTCTTTAAAAAATGTCATGCAAATTAAAGTTTGCTGCAAAAAGTGGTCGAAAATTGGGCCTCTCGGCTGAAATTTATTCTAGCATTCCGCGGCGGTCACTGGCCCGAAATCATTTTTAAAACATAATGGCAAACCTTTATCTTCATAATAAAGCTAAATTCTTGGCCATAGCATTAAATTATATGCGTTTAATTTCTTCTTAAAAACCACATGTCAAAAAAAAACCACCCTTTATTATTTATGGCAATTTTCCAGATTTCTGTCCAAATTTCGAAGATTTTAATAATAGTGTTCAGAAAAGTGTTGGATATGAAGTTTAATAGCCCATTAAATTCTAATATAATAAAGTTCATTTACAAGTCACTCACAATTAACGTTGGCTTTTGATAATTTTTTTAAATTTCGGTGTTGATTTCTTAGTTTTTAACATGCCGTAGGTCTTGCGCTATTTTTAATGTATAAAATATTTGCGTTACATGAAAACAAAAAAATAACTCCAAATTTCTAAAAATTATCAAAAATCAACGCACTTTATTTTACTAGCATTTAATGGGCTATAAAATTGTATACCCAAAACTTTTATGAACGCTCTTATTAAAATCGTCGAAAATTTGGAAATTTGCCATAAATTTTGTATAAAATTTAAAACGAAATATATTTTTATTAAAACATTTTTATCATAAAAAATATTACTAATATCTCAAAAAAGCAAACATTTTCTCGGTTTTACTCGCTACTGTATGTATGTACATACCTAAGGATATCGAATAATATAAAGTATATACATACTTGTATGTATGTAAGACTGTAAATACATAAATACATTTGTACTCCATACTTAGCATTCTAACATTATTTGTGTGTGTTTTAGTACATTTATGTATGTATGTATGTAGTGTGGTTTCGATAATCCGGAAGGCAGAAAACCAGATTAACGAAATCTTAAGAATAATAGAAACAAATAATGCGCTTTCTCCGCATGTTATTTCTAATTTATTACATTTTACCCCATTCCCCAATATCGAATTAAGAAGACTCGGAACGAGAAAATATTGGAACCAAATTCAAATGTTTGCATTTTTCGCCATTTCTACTAAATAATAATCGGATTGAGCTGTTAGTTTCGCTTATGAATTTGAAATCTAAGATCTTTAAAGTAGCATTACACAGATAAAACTTACACAACCCATATTTTAAAGAATTTTAAACAGGACATGCAGTTATTTTCGACTGGGCTTCATGTGTGCGATTCTAGTAAACAAAAATCGTTTTTAAAATATCGAGCAAACGTTATCGGTATCGATTATAAAATTATCGTAATTCGTGTGCCCATTTTAAGGTTTATACATTTAAGTTTTACTAACCAAATACTTATAATTGAACTTGAAGATTATTGTTGTTGTTGGGTCTAGTTAGGTTGACATTGCGAGATCGGCAACTCTATCAATCGTTATCGTCAAGCTCAACTCAAGTGAGACCTAGGAAAAATCCGATATTCTTCGTCTTGGTTGTGAATGAAGTAGTGCCAAGCTCCGTCCAAAGGAGGCCGATGTTGCGCAGCCCATCAGCGTTGATTGCGGATGGTGCCTTCTCTGGTTTAATTTGAAAAATAAGGTTTGTGAGCCAGGGTTGAACTCATTGCCCTGACAGCCCTATGGATGGAGCAATTCAAGAAGTAGTTGCTCTAACGGTAAGTGAAGAAGGATGGGAATGAGAGGGCCGGTATGGCTGGCTACGATGATTTTTATATACCTCAATTTTATGACAGAAATGTCTTCGGATTTTTGTCTTTGCCACTTATACTTACTCGTACATTGAACTGATACTCAACTGATACTCAACATGCTAGTAAAACAAGGAATTTCGCTTAACTAGAGGTCTTCACCTGCTTTCAACGCTCGCTTACTTCTGAAAGCAAGCGACATGTCGCACGTGAAGACCGAATTTCGTAGCATCTTTAATTGTGGCAACATCGTTTATCATAGGCTCTTCGAGCACAAAAAAGCCTTTTAATAAGATATATTGATAAAATCGAGTGTCGCGTTACTAATCTTTGTAAATTAATTAATTTATACCGACAATATGAGTGGGTTTGGAGTTTGAATAGCACGCAGGGCACGAACCTTCTTGCTCTACGACATGTTGCAAATGAAAAAGTATGCTTTCAAAATGCCCAGTGAACAAATCTCTCTCTCGCTTGTGACGACAAGAAGCAGAAAGCAATCTAGCATTGAAAGCAGGTGAAGATTGCCCGTAAGAACGCATAGTGTCAAAAATGTCATTGCATGTATTTTTTTTTTAAACAAGTTTAGTTAAATTTTCTAAAGCCTAACTCAATGACCTAAAATGGTTTGGTCACATGATTTTTGAAACTCGATTGATATTTTCGTGTATTTAGCGGTGTATTCGAATTCGGTGCTGTGGGCTAATTGTCATACAACTTAAAGATCGGGATTTTTATTTTACCTGGCATAAAATTCGAAAAAAACTGCCGACTGAGCTATTGCGATAGGTTGTAGAAACCAATACGAATTCTTATCTTTCATATCAACTTTATTTCAAAAAATCTATGTAGACTAAGTATTGGGTTGCCGAAAGTGCCAAGGCTGATACAGTTTATTTTGCTTGGAAGAATGATTAGCTCAAGATGACACACACACATATTTTTCCCGAGTGAGATTTGCGGTATCCCTTTTATTATTCATATTCTTAGGCTTAACTAAATATGTGCATACTCGTTTGTATAAACATACACACGCACGCATGTCCATCTATGTACATAAATGTATGTAAATGTAAATTATACTTTCAGAAATTTGGCGTGTCACCAGCTTTATTATTATGAAGCTCATTGATACAAACAAGCACCAATTGCGGTACCGCCTGCCGCAATTACCTCGAAATGGCAACACAAACCACAATTTAGCGTTTATTCACGCTCTGAGCCTTTTCATAAAGCTCTGAACGAGTCAACAAGAGTGAAGGCTGCGACTACGGAATTTAGTCGCATAAATTATGCAAATAACCTAACCTTTTGATGGCTTCTTTTGGCCAAATATTTGCACGTAAAAGTATGCACTCAATACATGAACGCAATGGCGCGACGGTCAGAGGGCAGGGACAAGTTGCCATTTGCCATTTGCCATTTGCCTGTTGGCAGTCGGCAGTCGGCAGACAGACGGCTGTTGCGAACCTAAGACAGGAGAGGGGAGAAGGGTGGCTGCGTTTGTGTGGAGAGTGCCATAGACTAACTACACTCCACAACTTGTGCTCGGCTTTGTGATAGTTTCTTGTGAAACTAAGAAAAGTTTGGGGCCCGCGCAAATACTGTTTGTATACTTTCTGTGTGTGTGTGTGTGTGTGTGTGTGTGTGTGTGTGTGTGTACGTTTGCCTGTTAACTTTTCGCGTCGCGCTGTCCAACTGCAAATGCAAATGATTAAATGTTTAGGTGTTGAGATTGAAGTTCGGATTGTTCGAAACCCATTTGAATTTAGTTAATATTTTACCGCTACTTTAATTCGGAAGGACGTCCATGAATGAGCCATGAGCGCTATTTATGGTGGCGCAACATATTGTGCAGCAACGCCAATTGTTAAAATTATTTCAAACATGCCAACAACAATTTCAATTGTACAAATGAACTAATTTGCTATTTACTGTATGGAATTATTTTTGTGAATTTCGCGCGCAGGGATACTGGCAAAGCGAAAGAAAAGGATGCGCCTGAAAGTTAGCTCAATCGAGAGGTGGCGTTAATAAGGGTTTCAACCATTTCATTCGACTGCAAACGGACCGCTACAAAAAAAATAAAATTATAAACTTATTCACCCGCATATACGAGAATGTTCGAGTGTGTGCAGTTACATAATTACATACATTGAAACACACAAATAAATGTTCTGCATGGTTTTTTATTTGAATTCCCTTTTACATAAATGTTATATACTAAAATATTTAAAAAATGTCCGAAATACTTCGGAACAAAGGTGATAATTGAGCTAATCTCAGGATTACGCCTACGCACAATTCATTCGCGTGCAGCGGCACTCTCATGCGAGTGACCTTTTTCCAAATTTTCAAAATTCAACAACGCCCAAGAATGTTGCCCTTTGCATACCTGCTTACGAGTTTGTATCTATGTAAGTACTCGTTTAACACCTCGTTTACACACCTCTCTAAGCAAATTGTTGAAATAATTTGTTTATGGCTATAAATATTTGTAACTTCCATTTTAAGCTACACACATGAAGGAGCTGCTTGCCGCGGTACTCGTATCGGTGGGGTCCAAAATGAGAAATAAAATCCAAAATTCATACATATTTTGCAAATGAGATTGCTCAGTAATGGCTTGTCGCCAATGAAACTTGCATTTGCACGGTAGAAATGTGGAATCAAAGCCATTTATAATCTAAATGTTAAGATTACTCTTTCGGTCGTCATTGATACATAAGTGCGAAAGTTGCCACGCCCCCAAAACACCGACTCATCTCTATTGATATCTACATGACGAGAAACCACAAAATATATTACAGAATAGTCAATTGTACTTCGGAAAACATAAATTGAACTTTAGAATATTCTCTTCAGAAAATGTTAAAAGTATTTCAGAAATTGTTAATTCCACTTCCAAAATTATAAAATATATTTCAAATGTATCTTAGAAGATTTTATATATTTATACAAATATCATAAGAGGACGGCATAACCATGGTGTATAACAACAAGTGAGATAACTTATTTGACAGTTGCTTTTGACAGGATACCTAAGATGGCGTTTGACAGGGTACCTAAGCTGGCCGCCAATATGTCGACAATTACGAATGGCCCGAAGTTGGAAAAAGCTGATCTGAAACTATTTTGGGGGGGTTTCAATTTTTTAGGATATTTTACATATTTTGAGCTATTCGATTAATATCCATTATAAACATACATAGATATAATAATATTGGGTAAAATGTTGAATGCATTTTTATAAAGCCATCGATAGGCTATGATATCATTTGAATCAGTAGAATCACAAAACGTCAGGGGTTTAAAGTGCTTCATCGATTCTCCTCTTTTTCCTTGCCAAAATATCTAGGTCACTAGTAACCTCAATATCTCGAGATACGTCTTCAATCTCCGTAAAATAGAAAAGGACCGTTCACTCGTGGCCCCGTGACTGGCAACGTAACACTGATTTCAAAAATTCGGTAAATGTGTTTGTTAAATTGCATATTACGAAGGCGGTTTGATAAGTCATAAACTTTTAGAATAAAATATACTTTTCGGCAAAAAAGCATTCTTTGTATTCCAGTTAATGGGTAATAATTTTTAATTTTTTTGTCTAGAGTGAGTTTTTGTGTGTGCTACGAATTTGAAAACACGGTTGAAATTTTCTGAGACTACCGTTTTTTTGGGGGGAATCCAGATACCCAAAACCCCTCCCCTGTATCCGCCCCTGCATTCGGGTAAAATATACGAGGAACGCCAGGGTTGCGAATTTACTTTGCAAAAACAGGTGATCTAAGCTGTTCCAAATTTTGACGTTTATCGAAAAGATATCTCACTTGTTACTATACACAATGGGCATAACGTTAAACAATTAACGCTTTACTGACAGTAAGTCCTTCTACATAGCTCGCTCAATGAGCTCAATGTGGAATTCTGTAATTTGGTATAATCTCAAGCTTTTTACGTTTTTATTTTTTCTGTTTGTCTTAATTTAATTTTGTCACCTGATCACAATACACGATGCAGCAAACTAAAGATGACGTATTTCGGGGAACCGCTACTTTGGTTTTGCCGAACTTGACAGATGTGACGTCTGTACCTTTTGTAAACAAGGCATGTTTTTCTCATGGTTCAAGTACTTGAAATTGTAAATGGCAATATTTGCTAATTTATTTTTGTGTTTTTTGTTGGCATACACATGGAATTGAGACTAGTTAATGCCAACTGGTCTAAAAATGTGACTTTGGTCTATGAGACCTGATACTGCCTTTCAAAAGATTTCCTTCATAGAAAGAATGTAATTTAGTTGCATGTATGTATGTTAATTGATGTCGTTTTTTCTTACTCGGAACAAGAACCGGTTTACTTAGTTTTTTCTTGATTTAAAAATTAGGAACCGGTATTTTTCAAATTGCCAATTTTCGAATAATTCGAAAACCGGTTTTACAAAAAAATCGAATAATCGAACATTCTAGAAGAGGCTCAGGCTAAAACCTGGAATGCCGCTCAGTACCAAGTTTAAAATTTCAGCCGGGCATGTAAAATCTACTTAAAATTATGAACTTTTTTTTTAATTGCGGTCACCGTTCAGCAGGGAAATACAAACATCGAGCTGTGTTCACTATAATGGTAGTAAATTTAAAACTAATATTTTTCGAAACTAATATTTATTTATTTTTTTTTTTGATAATTTTTATTTAAAAATTTTTTGAATCTATAACAGAAACCAAATAAATAAACGTTTAAAATCAAATAGAAAATTTTCAAAAAAATGAACAAATTTCTAAAAACTTTCAAAAAAATTTCAAACTTTTTATTCAGGACTTTTAGATCAATCCTGGGTATGCAATTTTGTAGCCCATTCTATTTTAGTAAAACAAAGTGTAAGTTTCAGTTGGCTAAAAAGTACCGTTGATTTATAAACATTTTTTTTGTAAAGGGTGTTAAGCATTTTGTTCCAAATAAACTTAGATTTTGCTGATGCGCATTCTACAATTTCTTATTTTATTTTCTGTATAATTCTCTATAATCATTGCATACACATTTTGACATGGAAGGCTGGTAATAAAATATTTCAATGATAATTTTTTGACATGCTTCACAAAAAATGGACCAAATCGTCCCTTTTGAAAAGCCGCTCATTGGTTAAAATTCTCTACTCCATTACCAATAACTAAAGATTTATATACTTAGCAACTGCATGCGTTTCAAAATATTGCAAATGTAAGTACAAAAATTCATTAACATTTGTTGTGCAAATTTTCGAACGGGCAACAGATACTACTTTGAATTTTTATTAACAGTATATCTCGGCTAAATGCAACGTTAAAACTGCAAGAAACGCTACATTGATTTCAAGACAATAAGTAAATTGCTGCTGTAAAACAAATAGTTTTATAGTTAAGAGATGTGCTCTTTCCGCAGTTAAGCGGAAAGTGTAGTCTTATACTCGTACTTAATGAAGAACTTAATATGAAGAATTTTGTGTGCTCATAGCCGAGGTGCTAACAACCGAGAAATACTGTGTACTTATACGGAAATACATATACATACATATATGTATTTGAACACAAACATATGAACGAGTATGTATGTATGTAGGTACATAACTGGGTCTATTCCGGGGAATGGGAAATAATTCCCACGCAAAGTATCTGCTTGCTTTTCGCGCATTATCCTTGTTGTCATCAATACAATTGTCATGCAAGGCAATGCCCGTGGTCGGCAGTCTTGACGAGTATTTTTGTTTGTTCGGCCCAGTCAATAAAGCCGCAGGATATACTGGGATTTGACGATGTTCAAATATTCACATACACGAATACAAAGGTATTTATTGCTATATGCGCCATATACTCGGATGTATGTATGTATGTATGTATGTATGTGCGCAAGTGTGTGTGTGTCTACTGTCTTCTTTGAGTCAAACGCTGTGCAAATATCATTTTCATTTCATTTTGTTGGATTTTTCTGCTTTATTTATTGATGCCAGCTTATTTATATTTGCAGTTTGCTTTTTGTTGGCTTGCGGATGGGTTGGATAGTTTGGATGGGTGGAGGGCGTGCGTCCACGGCATTTGAGGCGTTTGCCGACGGCTAATCCCGCACGGCTGCTGCTGATACTTGCTGCCACTAAATGATTTTCTAGTTGCCGAAGCAACAAAGGCAATAATAATCCTTCATGCATCCCGCAAGGACATTGTTCGCACGTGCCATTTGTTTACCGAGCACGGCATATGAAAGGATACCCTCTTGCAAGGAGAATTCTTCATTCACACAGCTTCGATGTTGCGAAACTGTTCGAAGCGCATTTGTATGTGGCTATGTGGCCGTTTCATGTCAGGGATGGTTAACTGGAGTTACTCGCAACTTAAGCCTTAGCTGATGAGCGCAATGTGTATCGCTATGAACTTGTTGAGCTGCCATTGGGCGTGAGCGGAATAGTTTGGCCGAAACGAGAAGTTTTCTAAAAGAAATTATGAGGAAAATCTCAAAAAAATATATCATTAAATTTGATTTTGATTTTGTATATGAAGAGCAATCGTTTTAAAATTTAAAATCCATCTTGAACGAATTTAAATGCATTTGTGTTTGTTCACGCATTTATGTACTTGTATATATGTATGTATGTATGTATGCTGAATAAAGTTCAGCGGACTTTTGGGAAGTGTTTATTTCGTATAGATTTTCTTAATGACATTGCATTGCCTGACACATAAATAACTCAATTTCTTTGTTGACATTTTATTTGACACGTGACTAACTGGCGCTTGGCTTTTAAACATTCACCGTGCTGGTGGTTATTTAGCGTCTAATAGCTCTTTTGTGGCGAGAAGTAATTCATTAAAGGTGGCGTACGTACATGTAGAAACAATATCAAAGCGCATACATACACACACACACACACACACACATGCATACCTAAATACATTCATTCAATCAGAGAGTGTCTGTCGGCAGAGAGATCCATTGACTTCTAACCAGCTATCGAAGCTTTGAAATTGGCAAGTAAGTCATCGCGACCATCCACAAAGAAATTGTTGAAAACTTTTCACCCTCTTGTTCAGTGCCTTTTTTATGAGAGCCCAGTTTTTGCAGCATCTTTTCTTATGGACCAGTGATCTGTAGTGATCGCCACAATTCTAAATAACTCTGTCTATGTTCTATTAATCAGGACTTATGTTTTTGTTCAGTTATAGTTAGGCAAGAGTTTCACCACCTTTTCAAAGCCAGTCCAAGAGAGTGAACACTTATTTCTCTTTGGATGATGCCGAAAGTGTAACCTAGTCAAAAAGCCTCGGGTTTCACTAAACAGGCTTCTGCGTTTGTCAAGTCATCTGCCATCTCAATGGCTTCTTTATTCCTACTGGGAGCCCAGGCAAGAGAGACTTCATGGATTGAGACCCAGATCATAATTAAATTTTAGACTTCTGGAAAAGTTTAGATTGGTGTTTCTAGCGCTCTCAACGCTATCGTCAGTATACTCGCTTATTGTTGCTATATTTATCTTGCAGATGCTTTTGACTAGAACCTTACATGCTTCAAAGTTGCCTTAACCTTTCCAGGACCCGCCCATTCGGCCATTGGTCTCAACATATGGCTGCCAAATGGCCTACATCTAGTTTTGTTTCATTATTTTACGGCAGGATGGGCACAAGGAACTGTCATGCCACGTAAAGTGACCAGTCACTAGTCCAACATGTTGTCTGCAGTGAGAGCTCAGTGAGAGTTAGTAATTAGATATTTCTTTTGGGATTGAAGGCAACATGAATTTTGCCTATCTGTAGCCTCATTGCTGAGCGAGGTATTCACCCAATTTCGGGTGGTGGCTTCTAAGTCCGAAGGTGGAAGTGCTAACTATAACTGGTTGTGAACTGAGGAATGGATCCCAGCCAATGGCGGTCTCAACCTGATAGACCACAGCATATTTTTCAAGAGAACACTGAACTTATCCCCATTATCTTCAAAGCCTTAGACCCTGAACCAAACTTAGATTTAGAGTCATCAGTTAAGATTGGACAATGTGTAAGCCCGGGCTCAGTGGTGGTATTAAACCAGCATTCAGCCTAAGGGAATCCAATACTATAGAGTCTCATCCACGAAGGGAACGTAGGGGGCGTATTATCCTGTGGCATTGAAAAAAAAAAATAAACAGCGCCAGGTGTTTTAGAGTGCCCGTATTGCACGTGGCGTTCATTCTTTGAAGTTAAACAAGCGAACTTTCCACACTTTTGAGACTCTCTTTCTACGATTTAGGATATTGAGTTTCCAGTACAATTCTCAAATACTTTGCGCGAAGCCCAAATGTCGGTAGTATATTCAGTTTGGTAAATTTTTAAAATCTGTTTAAAAAAATTGTTTGAGAAATCAAGTAGCATCGCTCTGAAACGAAGTGAAAGAAACTAAAAACAATACAGCAGTACTCGACTGCATTAAACATTTCCCAGACATTCAGCGAACGGAAAAGGAAGTGTTAAGTAAACTCGAGTGCAAAAGCCACAGATACGCACACACAAGCACGAGTGTTAATTTTTATTTGGTTCTTTTATGTTCGCAAATACTTGTGCATACATGCAAACATACGAGTACAAACCTTTGTACACACGAGCTGCTCATCTTAAAGTATTTCTCTTGGCGAAGTTTTGCATAAAAAGAAACTTTTGGAAAGGATGTTTGTCAAGCGGAAGTGAAAAGTAATGTGTGTTGTTGCCGCCAAAGCCACAGCGTTTCCGCGTTCGAAACAAAGTGCAGACGTTGCGCCGTTTGCGTTAAAAAAAAAACATCTGTAAACCCACCCAGCAAACACGGGAAACACGTTTTAGAAAGTAATATTTTTTAATTTGATTTTAGGCATTACTTGTCATTTGAACTTAAACAGTATTTCTCAACTTGAAAATGGGTTGAGGAGCATTTGAGAAGATATTTCTTTCCGTTCCGAAAATGTCAACACTAAATAGGGTGTTGCTTTCACATCAAAGACATTTCTATACAAATATCTAAAACAGAGTAATTTACTCCATTTTGTTCCGCTCTGCTCACTGTTGATTTAAAGTTGAGAATTCAATATTTCTCAATTTCAAAAAAAAAAAAGAAAAAAATTCCATATTAAAAAGCGCCGTGTGGTTTGAGAACGCTTTTAGCGTTTAGTTAGGATGCATTTGATAACTGATGTTTGAGGTTTGAGAAAAGAACTAATATCAAATCCATCTCAAAGTGAGATTTAACAAAAATTTTTGTTGGATAATTTCCCTGCAAAAAATGCGATTAGTCAAGGATTAGTCCGATAACTTATACAACTTCTCATCTCTTTATATGGAATGAAGACTGATTGTACCGCATAACATATTTTTGCCTAAATGCGTATATACGAGTTTACAAATGCATCGTTTATTATACCCGAAAGAGACGAATACAGGACTAATCTACAATTATACACGTTTGAGATTTGTAGCCACATATTAATGCCCAATTGTAACTAATTTAATTTAGTCCCACAATACCCTCTTTAGAGATAAACCCCACACTTTTTTTTTTATATAAATTTTAACAATCATTAAGGTACTTTTTTAAGAATTTCGTGTAATCAAGCATTTTATTAAATTAACGAAGCCTGCAGGATATTTAGTACTAACGCACCAATGTCAAATTGTGAAATTGACTTAACTTACTCCATTTCAACCAAAGAGGGCATTTTTCTAATATTTTTTTGAAATGATAAATAATGAACGCTAACATAAATGACACGATCTAGAGAATCTCAGAGTTGCGCCCTTCCGCAAAACGCTATTCGCTCTCGGTAAATTTGACAGGAAATTTTGCGTTACTACATTAAATTTTTTTGTTGGTGTTTGTATGAATATAATTTTGTAAGCCTAAATTCAATACTAATAAGTGATTTGATTTAAAATAAAGTTAATAAAATGAAGTGCGCGGTGTTTAGTTGCAAAACGCAAAGTCAACCAATGATCCGGTGCACTAAAACTAGCTCAAAGTGATGTGAATGTGAAACAGCATAAATATTTGGTTTGCGTGTTCCAATACTGCTCGGTAGTTTATTCCACAGCTTCAAAGATAGAGCATAAATGAAGGTATTTAAAAACAAAAAAAAAATATATTGCATTAAATCAGCAAAAACTTTAAAATTTACCTCACCTCACCTTTTTGTTTACGATTTCTCCGATTCTCTCTTATTCTTAGGTTGTGACGTTGCACGCAAGTGGCTTCAAATTAATTTCCTTCGGAAAGTCGCTATAATAAATGAAATATATACAAATTTAAAATTTGACCATAATTAAAGTCCAGGTGACACCAGAAATATTTTTTAATGGATAAAGTATGATTTAAAAATATTTTGTTTTTCTGAAGCAACGAAAGCACGAATTGCCAAGGTTGCTATCGTGGCATTTTGATTGGTAGTAGGTAAAATAGTAAAATGCCGAATTTATACAAAAATTACTGGTTTTTATATTAAAAATGATGTGTTGAATTTTTTTCTAGTTAATTTCAATTGGCTCCCAAATTAATTTTCTTTTAAGAGGTCAGTTGCAATTCGCTCAAGCGGAAAAACTGTTGATCGCACTACTCTACGACTGGCTTGTTTAAAATAAAAAAAAAAAAACATTTAAATGATATCAAAAGTTGGAAATACATATGTACATACTTTTATTTCATGCAAAAAAAAAAATATCCAAGCTTTGATCTACTTACACGCGTTCCTAACACGTGTAGTGATATGCGTTGAGAAGTCAATTAAACTGTTGCCAAATAACACGATATGTTTCAATAAATATCGAAATATCTCGCACACTTAACTTTTGATGACTGACCCACTTATCACCAGCGGGATCTGAGCCTGCGCTTTCATTGAGGTGAGCACATTTACTCTACTACTTTTACCTATGTAGGTAATGGTTTTCTGTTTTGAGATGTCAAGTCAGTTTGGTGTTTGGTAAGCTCCTGAGTTTGTCCGCATGAATGTGTGAAGAAGGCTTGAGTTGCCTTCGCTGCGCTGTCCAACCGTTGTCTTTGTCCTCTCAATTGCAACTATTCACTTACTTACGTACATACATACTCGTACATACATACATAGTTGTTGTACTCGTACAAATGTTGACATCTGATCAAATGGCGCCGATAACGCTTCAACTGTTTGTCGCACTGCACCGCAGCATTTTGTCAGCTTTTTACCAGCGTATCGCAGTATGCAATATGCCGCCGCGTGGCGCAACTTAATTGTTAAATATTTTGTAGCGTTTTATGGCGATTAGCATCACAAAAAAGGGACGGCCGACTCGAGATTCGTATCCGCAATAGCGGAAAATTAGCCCAAAGCGATGCTGCTGGTGTGCTTTCAAGTGTGTAAGCAAGTCGTCCTTTGATCGACAAGTGAAGTGGCGGCGAATGGCGAGTGGCGTGTAACCAACGAAACGACGATTTCATGGCTATTGGCACTTCACTGCCAACTTCGCAAGTTTGCGCTTCCTGCATTCGAATGCGTTGGTAAGTGTGTGTGTGTGTGTGTGTGCCAGCGAGCGTGTGCCGTTGTTTGTTGATATGTATTTTGATTGTGCAGCGTGCTAATCCTGCATCGACACGTGAGCAATGTTTTGAAGTGATGCGCCGAGGGAAAGATCGTGATTTGAGTTCTTTTTTTTTTTTTTTGAATATTTTTTTGCTTGAAGGTGTAATACGGAAAATAGCTGACGATTTTTTAAGTGCGAAAGCAGTGCAAGCAGCTACATACATACATACATACATACAAACATATGTACATGCATACATGTACTCGTATATTCATTGTTAAATAGCCTTGAGAATATTTATTAGTGCACTGCGTGGACACTCGCCTTTTTTTTGTAGATTTCAAAGAAATTTTTTCATGGCACCACAAGTATTATTTGAAATACGAGTATGTAAGCAAATAATTGTGATCATGCAGTTATCATTCATACATATGTACATTAATCCATGGATTTATAATTTCAGCCCAACTATGTATGGATGTATGTATGTATGTATGTATGTGCGTGCATACATATGTACATATGTATGTAGCAGAATGAGTTGTTACTTCGGTTGGAAACTCGTTACCCTGCAAAAAATGCGATTAGTCTAGGATGAGTCCGGGAATAGTCGCAAGGGAACATGCGACTAATACAATTTCTGATCTCTTTATATGGAATGAACTGTTCCCTTTTGTTCAAGCATGTCCTATCAAGAGACTAATTGACCCCTTCTATATTCGAATGGGTATAAATGAGGACCAGTCTATTTATAAAAATAAAAATAAAAATCTTTGCTTCGACTTAGAATCGAACCAGCGTCCCGAGGATGGCTAAGCGTATACTCTCCTTACATGCCAACGACGCGCATGGAATTTCGTTGCCTAAGTGCGTACATACAAATACCAATGCATCGTTTATCATACCCGAAATAGATGAATACAGGACTAATCTACAATTATAGCCGTTTGAGATTTGTTGCGACTAATTAATGCCCAGGAATACTGTCTTTAGAGATTAGTCGCTAAATTTTTTGTAGGGTATGGAGACACATTCACATATGTACATACATATGTACATTAGGGTGACAGTTAATTTCGAAAGTGATATTTTCTTTGGTCTCAGTATTTTTTTGTGTGTAGTTTTATTTAAAAAAAATTCTAGTAAAATTTCAAGGTCGTAGGAAGAGGATTAGGGGGCGCGTCGGCCCCCCAAAGTTACACAAAATACGTTTTTTCACGCAAATTCTTACTTTGACTGCTTGTAACTTTCTCTGTGTTTTTTTTTTTAAACATTACTGGCGAAAGATGTTCATTAATATGTCTACAATAACATCTGTCAATAACATTTTTGTCTAATGTTAATATTTAATGAAAAAAACTTAAATATAGGAGAAAAAGTACGCCTCAATGTCGATTTATTATACTTAAATAAAACTACTTATGTATATGATTTCTCTTTTTATTAATATTGTTTAAAGCACTTGAGACAATGTCTTTTTATTACAGTCCGGAAACCGATGGCGGTAATCGCTAACAATTTTTAAAACAAATTGTTTTTGGCGTTCATTTTTGGTAAATAGTTTATTATACTCTTCCATCAATTTAACCCCCCTTTCGGCAGTGTCATTTGTAACATTTAATTTTTTCATCAGTTCAGCCGCTTTACAATAAGATTGGTCCTGCTCCCATTTGTCTGGGTTTAATTTAAAAAAATCAGTATTTATTTGAAATCTTTCAAATAATGCTTTTGTTTCGGCAGAGACGAACTGTTCAATTCCGTCATGGAATATTTCAACGATTTCTCTATCATTTATTGTAGCTCGCTTTGTGTTTTGCTCTTGTTCAAAATCATTTTCCAAAGCCGCCACCATTTTTTGTTTTGAAAAAAGGGATACGTTGCTTTCAAAAAATGCAAGACCAACCGCCTCAGGGCTTAAATACCACAAGTGGTTCCTGAACTTTTTAAGAGCAACATAAGATATAGCAGCATCAATTTTTTTGAAGTTTTCAAGTTTTTGTAAAAATAAAAAATCTTGATATGGCGCTTTAATGGCCAAAGGAGCAGAAAACCACGCTTCGACATAGACTTCAGCAATAAAAACACAAATTTGACGAAGCCCATTTAATTCAGTTGCTGAAAGCTGGAACTCGTTACGGAATAAAAATATTTTTAGACAGTAAATCGCTTTTGCAATCCACTCTTTCATGTATGTACGTCTTGACAGTTGGATCGTTGATGCCATACTCATAGATTTTAGCATCAATCTTAGCCCAAGCATTTTTAAATTTCTCAAACATTTTAACGTTTGGACTTCCATAACAGCTTATTTTTTCTTCGAAAACGCATCTTAAAACAATCTCGTATATATGATGACGGCATGGTAACCATAAAAGTTGTCTTTGTAAATTATTTTCAATTAACGTACAGGTACCATTGAAACGCCCAGTATTGACCGCTGTTGTATCAAACACTAAAGCTTTGATGTGATTTTGCAGACCATATTCATAAATAGCATCGCATACAGCGGATGCCTGTTCTTTTCCAGTACCGGAATCAAGTGCAGGTATTTCAAGAAGCTGTTCAACTTTACCGCTCGATATTATTATAGGCAACCTATCAACTTTATCATTTCCCGTCAGCGCCGGCAAAAGTTTACCATCCCAATGAAGGCAGATAGCGTCGAGCTCATTTAATTTTAATTTATTTTTTAATGCTGAAATTCTTTCTTCACGGATTTGTTCCCTTTCCTGGTGTACAGACGTTCGGTTTAAAATATAATCTTCAACATTATTACCCAGAGCTTCAACGACTGCGCTTATTAGATGAACCGCATGTCTGTCACTGATTTTACAGACATCGAGTGCGGCCGCCAGTTTTGGTGTTAGTATTTTATTTGTTCCGCTACATTTTTTGGCTGGAGGTTGACTACAACGTGGGTCACATTCCATATCTGGAAAACTGTTATCATTCTCTGAAGATTCAGATGACAGTAACTCTGCAGTTTCATCTAATAAAAACGACTTAATTTAAAGAAAATAAAAAATAAACAATAACATACAACGAACCAATTAATGCAATTTCAGGATTATTCCGCTCCACTTGTTGTAATAAATTGTTGTTGCGTTCTTCAAGTCGGCACTCTCGGCGTACTTCTTCGTAATCGATACCATACATAAAGCCTGGGCGCCCCGTTTTTCGTTGACTTATCAAGAAATCAATATCTTCTTGATTCGACATTATTTTTAATGCACTTGCATGCGCCACGTCAAAAAGCATATCCAATTTTTCTTTCCACGTGTTAACTTTGCTCTTGTGGAAATTAGAAGTCTTCTTTGAATCTTTTTGAAAGCTTTGCCATTCTTTATACAATTTCTCTACATTTGTAATGCAGTGTTGTTTATCCTTGACCGGAATGCGGGCTTTTTCCAAGAACACGAATAGTTCTTTTACAACTAAATCTGAACTTTCCCGTAAATTTTTTTTTACTACACGTAAATTGAAAAACAAAACTTTCAACACTTCTATATTGGAGGGTAGTTTACTTCCCGTTAATGAGTTGGTACAATAACCAATTAAATATATGCGTTCACGTAAATTTCTAGCAGACATTTTCGACTTTTCACATTCAAATATTCACTTCGAATGATTTTTTTGCAAATTTAATGCTATTAAAAAATGTTTGCGGCTGCTGCATATAACTGTAAAATAAGAATCTATTTTCCGAGAAACATTGGTGCTGATTTTTTGTCGGTAGCTTACGCAAGCATTGAGAATAATATTGTTGAGGTTGTAACGGGAATATTCTCGGTCACAATTGTCAATATTATAGATCGCTTCAGCATACAGGCAAAAAAAATTTGAAGCAAACTTTTAAAGACAATTCTTACACTTGAAAACAAAAGTAAACAAAAAAAGTCTGAAGTTCGGACTAGCGAGGTCTTACTGTATATAATTGTTGAAGCTACGCTTACGTAAATCATAAGGAATTTTCTATATGAATATTTAATTAAATAAATCTGAACAAAATCCAAAATTTGAATCATATAAGTAATTTTATTTAAGTATAATAAATCGACATTGAGGCGTACTTTTTCTCCTATATTTAAGTTTTTTCATTAAATATTAACATTAGACAAAAATGTTATTGACAGATGTTATTGTAGACATATTAATGAACATCTTTCGCCAGTAATGTTTAAAAAAAAAAAACACAGAGAAAGTTACAAGCAGTCAAAGTAAGAATTTGCGTCAAAAAACGTATTTTGTGTAACTTTGGGGGGCCGACGCGCCCCCTAATCCTCTTCCTACGACCTTGAAATTTTACTAGAATTTTTTTTAAATAAAACTACACACAAAAAAACACTGAGACCAAAACAATAAAGAAAAAAAAAATACTCCATACATTTAATTGTCACCCTAATGTACATACATACATACATTTTTCCACTTGATTTTTTATACCCGAGCGTACTTGTTCGCATAACGGTTGTTTGTAACAGCAAAAAATAATAGAGATATATGTATATAGACATATATATACTAAAATGATCAGAATGAAAAGAGGAATCGATTTAGCTCTGACTGTCTGTCTTTCCGTCCGGCTGTCCATGGTTACAATAACTTGAGTAAAAATTGAGATATCTCAATGAAATTTGGTACACAGAATGCAGTGTAGGTTGGTATTGAAAATGGTCAAGATCGGTCAATAACCACGCCCACCTCGCATATAACGGAAATTTTTGAAAAATGCATAAACTCCGTTTTTTCGGTATCTATTAAAACGAATTAAGTGAAATTCGGTATTTGGAGCGATTTTGAACTAAGAAATTAGGTATTTATGAAATTTTGAAAAATGGGTATTGCCACGCCCACTTATGACAAAATTTTCTGTATCTCAATAAGAGTTTGAGTTATCGTCACAAAATTTTGGTGGACATATTTTCCTTGATATCGCTATTATTATCGTAGAAAATCGGATCATAACCACGCCCAACTTCCATATAACGGAAATTTTGAAAAATGCAAAAAACTTCGTTTTTCGGTATCTATTAAAAGAAATTGTGTGAAATTCTGTATTTGGAACGATTTGAAGCAAACAAACGAGAATTTAATGAAATTATGGGCACCGACGATACAGAAATACATCGCGAGGGTATATAAAAATCGGTTTAGTCCGAATTTAGCTTTTCTTACTTGTCATTTACTAGGCTAGTACATCTTCAAATAGTTTCTAATTCATTAAAAGACATTTTTCTTGAATTGAATTTATTTTTCTTTACCTTCTTACAATTACAAAAACTCCAGAAAAACGATTTGTTTGCAGCATTTGGAGAAAAACATTAACATTAACAGGCTTAACTTTTTTAATATTTTAATAATTTTCTTGGTGCAATTTGTCAAATAAAAAGAATAAAGAAAATTAAAATTTTTTCTCTAACAACAATTTTTGGAACTATTTAAGTATGTAGTTTTAAAGTTCCTGAGATTTTAGTTAAATTAGTTCGTTTCGTTTAAAGTAAAAAGTTTCAAGTTATTAAAGTTAACCGCTGATTTTCAAAATTTTGTCCTGCTTCCATATAACGTGTAAATTATTAAAGTAACAATTTAAAAATTTTAAAATTGTTAATAAAAAAAAAGTTCGAAACTTCACTTTACTCTAACTTAAAGTTTTTCTATCCTAAATGATAACTTTGTATACCCGTATGTAATTCTAGCCTCCAAACACATGATATGCTCGTGTAATTTGTCGCGAACCACGTCACTAACTTGAAAAAAAAAGACAAGTATAGATAAATCTAATGGATTTGTAATAAATATCTGATTATGTTGCACTAATGAGGTCTATATTTCACAATTTCAGTTTATTTGGAAACCTTATTGGTTCTGCCTCATAAATCACTTTTGAATCGCGAAGCCAGAAGAGTGCTACTCTTGCTAGTTTGATTCGATAGAAAAAATGCTCAAATTCGAACGATTGAAAAAATTGGGTTTCGTATAGAAACCAACCCTACAACTCTTACATCGTTGCACAACAGAAGTACCTTTTTTTTGCCTGCAATTTTTTAGGTAAAATATTGAAGAGCCATTTTAACTTTCTCATAATTTATCAAGTGGCCTAGTTTTTTATTGTGTATATTCAAAAGCTATACTATTAATATAATCCTTTAGTTAGAACTCAGTCTGAATAAAGTCAACTTACGGAGCAGGACCTGTCTCTTCAATTAGGAACAATCCGCACCTTAATTTATGTATAACTACTACACTAACTGACTCTTAAGCGTCTTATCTTCAGTATTGCTCAAAGAGCCGAAGTTAAAGTTTTTAATGTGGAGGTCTTCAATGGAGCCTACATTAAAACAAAATCGCGTCATCGATACTATTGAATAATGAAAACCTTATTCGATTTCAACGAAACGTATACAGTAGCCCTGAAACTCAATATGTGGTGGCAACAGTGTAAGGGCCCCGGGTCTGTTACTCCCGTTGCACGTTAAAAAATATGGTTCTGATTGGTACCCAACAATCGCAGAATCACTTCTGAGATGAAATTGGAAAATAGCTTTTCATCAACTTCAGAACAATAATTATTGCCATGCAATGCAAAGAACGTTTTTCTTAAGAAAGCTATGATTCTCCAAGTGCCATTTCGAATACCACCACATTTCTTCATCAGACCTTTTCCTTCAAGACTTTCGCGGGATTTGAACCCATGCCACCACGCACAAATAAATCCAGCACCTAAGCGCGCTGAGTATTTTAGTCTTCATATTTTGCCTTTCGGCGTGCTACTCAGTTTTAGTTAGCGCAGTTTCAAAGTTACAAAAGTGTAAGGTGCCTATTGTATTATAAGTCCAATTGATATTCAGAACAAATCATCACTCCCAAGCCTATTCTCCCCGATGGGTGTGAATATACATAATATTGACATCGTTGGGCTTAACAACAGGGTTATCAGTGCATCATTTTCAAGTTTGGTAAAAGGGAAGCAAAAGAGGTTGGTCTAGTAGTGAATGAGGACAAAACAAAGTACTTTGTGACAACAAACAAACAAAATTCTCGCGTAATGGGACCAACATCACTGTTGGCAGTTACAACTTTGAAGTAGTCTAGGATTTTGTATACCTTGGATGCAGCATTAACACCACCAATGATGTCAGTTTAGAAATCAAGCGAAGGAATACACTTGCCAACAGCTGCTACTTTGGGCTCGGTAGGCAGTTGAAGGCAAGGGCGCCCACGAACACATTGGACGGACCAAGTGCAGAAGGACCTGTCAATTGGCGTAACATCGCGAAGGAGATCGGAAACTGGCGAAGCTTTTTGATCTCGGCCCAAACCGACAAATGGTTGTAGCCCCATAAAAGAACAAAAACAATATTCATAAACTTCGTTAGTGTTGGACTTACCAGATCTACCAACACAACGATTATTGCCAATCAGTTCATTAGCGGTGGGATTCATTAGGTTGCGATCGACAATAACCATCTATGCGTCCTTGGGTGTTGTCGTAAATTTTTGGCAGCACAATCTTCGAAAGTGACACGAGCATACCTAGATAAAGATCAATATTAGATAGTGTCAATATTAGCTGATGTATTTCTATTAGCACGGGGTGTCTGTATGAATGTCTGCTTCTATGTATGTATATTTGTGACACACCAGCCACCTAAACATATATCAGTTTGTATTGTCGGATCTCCATAAACATGGATTTCATTGCTTAATATTAAAATAAACATAATCAGTTTCTGACAACTTGCACATACACACTTTCGTACAAAAGCCAAGAAGTCCTATTGCAAATGAGTATGTTCACTCTTTCAACATACATACATACATACGTACATATCTGGTGGTTACATTTCGAATGATGGAATTTCACATTTTTCGTTTTCCTTACAACTTGCACTGCACTCGCGCAACCGAGCACAAGCGAGCTACTCCAGATTGCAGCCCTTCCCAGCGCCGTTGGTCGCTAGCAGTAGCCCCATTGGTTGCCGCATTTTATTTGCAATTCCGCTCTCGTCCTATTGTGGATTTGTTCGTCGTCCCGCCAATGCACCGCTGGTTGGCTGAATCGCGCGACTCCTTGCGAATTCCGTTTATTTTAGCTGTGGCGCAGCGCTTTTTCACATTTGTTATTTTGTCTTTTACTTTCGGGGGTTTGTCGTTCACCCATTTTGTGCGATTTTGTGCCATTTCATGTTATTCGACACCAGCGGAACACTTTTGTCCACTCGACCATTTTTCCGATTTTATTGCTTTGCGCATATTCCACAGAATGTTCACTATCATCTATTTGAGCTTTTGGTTTGTTTTTTTTTTTTTTTTTGTTATTTATTTTATTTTATTTTTTTTCTTGTTCTACTCAATCCTGCGAAAAAAATGTATAGCGGAGTAGTTGGTGGGCATCCTTGATTTCGGACTCGTATTTGCAAAACTCAGTTCAACAATGCTGAGCTGTGCAAAGTTAAAGCTGGACGGGCAACTGCTCTAAATATTCGGGCTATGTAGCTTTTGGTATTTATGACTATTGTAGGAAAGCAAATATTTGTCTGCAGCACATAAAAACAACAGTTAAGCGGATGCGAAACCAAGGGTGGACGGACAGACATATGTACATATGTACATACATACATACATACATTTTCACATGCGCTTACAAATGTTCGATGCGTTCAAATATGTACATACATACATATGTATATGTATGTATGTATGTGCGCATTCACATAAATTCATTTACGTTCGTTCGCGCATATGTATGTGTCTGTTCAATGACCATTCAGTTGTAAGTGCATATGTAGACATGTAACTCTAAACACACACACAAACAAAGACGTACATATGTACATACATACCATATACAAGGTGTCCTAAGCGAAATATATGTAAGTAAACGCCATCAACTATCGGTGGGTGACACAATGGAATGGGGACACGGTTTTCGAGATTCTAGATTTTTTTTTTTTAGATTTGTAAATTTTTTTTTTATATGCATTTTATCCCTTCTCAGTGGTTTTTATTTTTTATATTTCCTAAATTATTCCATTATCGTTAGAATAACTGTATAATCAATATTTAAGAGAATGGACCACAAATTTGATTTTAGCTGCATTTACGATACAAATCGTAATAACAAATGTAAAAGAAAAAATGTGATACGATTTTGGAATCTTTATTTAGCAAGTCAGTTTTAGTGATTATTGGCGCAAAATAAAAAAATCAAAAAAAAAACGAATTTTTTTTGGTAGTTGAAGAAGTTAATGGGAACTTCCTGGACAGCCTGTATATCTGCAATATTTATGTACGTTTGTTTGTAGATTCGACCGAGTCGGCCCCCCTCCGAATATATGCCCCTCTTCCACATCGCGGCAGATTCTACAGAAATCATTCTATGTGCTGTCAACTTAAACTGAAAACGCGTTTATGCACATCTTTTTCACTATTTCAGAATTTTTTTTTTTTAACAAATATTTGCAGGTCCATCGAAGTATGTCCGTATTAGGCACAATATTGTCAATACGAGCCTAATTTTTTAGCTATGCACACCTCATACCGCGTTGACCCGCAACATTCTTATATTATTTCGTGAAACGCAAAGGACGGAGCGCAAACCATATAAAAGTGCTTTGAATGCGCCCCAAACGAAGAATGCAACATTCATAGCAGGGTCTCGAGGTGCATACCGCATTTTATAGTTTGAAACGAACTGAAGACAGGAATCATAATTTTCAAGTATAGGGATAAGTAAATTCCAAACTAAAACGACCAATAAAAGCAAACATTTGTGAAGGATTTAACTGTGACTTAATTGAAATAGTTAAGCAGTAAAAATCTAGAATCAAGAATTACTCCAAGATCGGATATTTGATTTAGAGAATCGATATTTAAATTGCACTAAGCAAACACATTATCGATGAGACATCTGGAGCCTAAAATAATATTTATCCGATACGAATTTGAAGTTTAATTTGTGGTAACTGAAGTCTTCCTAAGTATGAATTTACTCGTATGTATGTATGTATGTATGTACATATGTATGTAAATGTGTACGCATACTAAAAATGCGAAATTGAAATTTTGCTTTCAACTGCATTTTGCATACGCTTTAAAGCGTCCACTGCACTTCAGCCAGCACTTGCATCCCGATTGCACTCGTAAATATTGTGGCACCGCCATTGGTAAGCGAGGGCCTTTGAACTCGAACCAGCCAGCAGCGTTTTTCAAGATATTCCTGTTTTTTTTGTTTTATTTTTTTTTGCTGTTGCCCAACAGAACATCTATTTTCAAACATTTTTCAATTTCGTTTGCTCGTTTTATGCTTTTGTTTTTGCGTGTGCTCTTTCGATTATTTGTGTTAGGCACACAAAGCAGAATTCCTCGCCATTTCCGCTGGTGCCGCCATTTTGCGCATTCATCATCCATTTTCTGCTCGGCTATTTTTCATTCGACGCTTTGGGCTGTCGACACTTTTCACTTTGAATCCATGGATGCGCCATGGCGTCGTGGTCATAACACTCCACTTACACGATCGATAGCCTCCTCGCTAAGCGCTAAGTATACACACACACACACACACACACACACACACACACACACACACACACAGATGCATACATACAAACTCGAATGTACATACATACATATGTATGTATATGCGTATGTGTATGTATGTGTATGTAGAGCACATTATGACTGCGGGCAACTGTATCTATCGTCTGCATAGATTCTAATACTCACTCGCTCGAAAATGTTCGATGGCCGTTCATCTAGCTCATTGCATTCAATCGTTTGAACAATTTGAATCCATGTGTAAAAATTCTGACCAAATGAATTTTGCGGTTAATAATTGTGAGTGATGTGCGTGCAATCTGTGGGTTTCGAACTGAAATGATTGAATGAGCACAAAAGTCAAAAGAGAAATCAAAAACCAATATGAAGATACATACAAATGTATTATGTAGGTGTGTATGTATGTATGTACATACATATAGAGTATGCATACAATTTTTTAAGGACGCAATAGTGTCGCAAATATAAGAGCTAACACACACTCGCTTTGACATACATACGCACGGCAGTGCCTTGAGGCGTGAAAAAAGGCAAAAATGTATCCAGATTTGCAGAAGTCAGTGATTTCCTTTGGCTTAAGAAGTGTTGTATTGAAGTTAGACATGGATTTACTAAAACTTTCGGGTATTCAGAGACTTAAAAAAAAACTCATCATTCCCATACAAGATATTGTTTAAAAAAAATAAACCGATAACATGAAGTTTAACATTCAATAAGCTTCTATTACCTTTTGAAATGTGCGTATTTACAACAAGTGAAGAGACCCACAGTTCTGAGCCGATAGAAGAAGCTTTTCCATTTAGACAAAGGCAAGATTACTCTTAAAATTTGAATTTTAACATTTCTGAGCCACATTGTTGTTGCGTTCTGAGCCTGAGAACTTTTGTTTTATTTTTTTTTATGATAAGTTTGGATGCAAAGATATCACACCTTTAAAGACTTATGTTATTCCAGAAATATGGCAAAAATTTCTGTATTTCGCTAAAATTTTTAATTAATAGTTATAAATTGGCGCTTACTCTATAAAACTATGTAAGTGTTTGGCCGAGGTTATTCTAGTATTTGTGGTGTGCGTCTTTATAGGTATTTGACCACAAATGGAGGGACCTACAATTTAACGCCGAACCCAAATGGCTGATGAATTTTCTAATAATGATAATAAAAATCCCAACGATTTTTACCCGCCATACCCGCCCGACAAACGCGAGTGGTGCATTCGCGCGGATATATAATTTTTGTTTCTATATGTATATGCTATGCCGAATCATAAAAGGTGTCGAGATCTTAAACTTTTATAATAAATGTATGTACATATGTATCATTATTGAGAATATTACGTATAATCCTTTTCACACAAAAAAATGAGTCTGATATATTAAAAGCACCGAAATGTGTGTTGAAATCCTGACATAAACTAAGGAGTTCAGTTCAAAATTATTTTTGCATGGCTTCAGAAAAAGATGAAGGGTGGCTAGAAACTCGGGAGGAGGAAGAAAAATGAGGAGGTAGAAAGAAAAATGAGTTTTGAGCGACTAATTTATGATGGCAGATTACACTGAGAATTCCAGCGAAAATTGTTTAGAGCAAAGAACAGAAATTTCAATTCATCAATTTTTAAAGGTAGCTGAAAGCTAAATATTGATTGAATTAATAAACAAAATAATGCATATAGAATAATAACAATCAATTTGTTAACAAGGAATACAAATTTATATCTTTCTTTGTTTTAGTATTTTTTTCTTGTCTAAAATTATGAACAAATGTAGTTACATAATAAGTTGGGAGAAGAAAGAGTTTAACATCTGTACAGATAGATCGAAGCTGCCGTTGATTCATTATCACCGAATATTTGAGAATGCCCCTGACCACGTCTCTCACATTTATTATGGGTTCTGACTATTCAATTCGATCACTTCTATCGTAGCCGCTTGAAAAATGTTGAGGTGGAATCGTTTCAGCACTTTTTATAAAACTGCCCGCTTTTCCTTAACAACCTAGATGAGCTCTCGGGTGTGGAAATTCTCCGTTTTCGCGATTTTGTGAACAGTTCGCTTCGCTTTGTCGACATCATCTTTCAAATATCATTTGTCATCGACGACGACCACAACCCTACCTAACATAGTTAGAGAATCTTTCGACGGCGTCAACACTGCGGGAAGATCTCTCTCTCAAAGAGTCCTTTACATACATATTTCTTAATAATTATCATAAAGTAAATGTTTGATGGAAAAATGTTGCATGTTTCCCGCGTATCGTTGCTAAATTGAAAAAAAAAAAAATTATCTTTGGGTTCAATAATTAATGTTATTCCATAAAAAGGTTTGGTATCGTCGTTATTGGTAAAAAACAGACAATAAGAAAGGAGTCTCACATGTAAGTATAAACATACATACATACATACATACATAAATGTGTACATCAACTATTCATGGAATGTATTTCGCTCGAATTTTTTTTACACAAAAAAAAAAAAAATGAAAAACACAAGGCCCTTTCTGATCGTCAAGTACCAAAGCGAAACATCATTTATGGTTCAGATCACTTCAATATTTATTTGAGCAAGAGGACACAACACACACGCGGAGGGGTGAAAAGGTAAACAAAAACATTAAATAAATGAAATGTGCGACCACAAAACCCTGAACGGCTGAATGGAGTTTGGTAATAGAAATTAAATTTTCACTTTTTCTTTATACAACCACGTTGTCCACACACTCTCGTACCAATTTGGGACCACCTTGCGAGCGCCAAGAGCGCAGAGAGTGAAGGACACGTTTTTTTTTTTTTGTGGTTTCATTGGGTATTCTCCTTTGAGTCCACGAGCACAATTAATAAAAATCGAAGTTGCGGGCTGGCAGAGGTTGCAAATTTTTTTAAGTGGCGAAACAACAACAGCGGGAGTCCCTTTCATGCAATGCATTTGTTGTACATCATTCCTTGTACGCTTGTCAATATATTCGAGTGTAAGATAGCGCAGAAGTTGTGCGAGGAACTTCGCATTTTGACATTTCATACAAACAAATCTGTCAACATTTGGGCCACGTTTGAGTGAACAATGCAAAAGAAAAATAAATTTGTGTAGTAAGTGTTCTTAAATAGGTCTCGAAATCATTTAATCGGCTACAGTAAAGATATGACAATCATCCCCTTCTGTATCTATTCCTTCCACGCCAAAGAAAATGAAAACAAGAAAAAAAAGCAAAAAACTACAAATAAATGAAAACAAATAAGAAAAGGAGTACAAAGCACACACCCAGCAACGGACTCGACCGGTTCGCTCTGGCTTTGTTCGCTCCATGGCTCCAGTGTTGTGGTTACGTATTTTGCCAACTTTCAAGTGTTTAAATAAACCGACGGATTACGGATTGACTGCTTCATACTCGTCACTATTTGTTGCTATAACGCAGCAGGCCAGCAATCTGGAGTAGGCTAATTTATCGAACCCCGACAGGGGCAAACAATTCGAACGTACCCCGTTGAAAGATTTACTTACGCAATGGAAAGTAATAATTTCGCAGATGTTTAAAATGTTCGTGGCGTGTCATTTCGTTTGTGTTCGTGTTGTACATAAATGAAGTGAATGGCCAACAAATTGGTGCGCTCTGCAGAAAAATCTGTCTGTTGCGTCGCGCCGCGTTCGCCATGTCCGTCCGGAGCTATTGTCCGCATGTGCAACAAACACTTAACTCTTCAAATGTTTCTCGCTATTTGCTATTTGCGTTTGGCAGCACCCAAAATCGAAGGAACTCTGCCGATGCTTATGTCAACATTTCAATATTTCATCGCTCTACATACAAAGCAAAGCGGCAATGAGGGCGAGAGTGAATGAACGTGAGTGCGACCTGTGGAAGGAATCAAATGGAGGCGCAAGACATCTGTTCGTCTGTTGGTCCGTGCGCCTAAGTCAATTATTTTACAAATATGTATGTTTGTGCATACATATGCACACTGGTATGTGCGAGTACTCTTTTTTTTTTTTTGTGTATGTTTGTGTGTCTATGCGTGCGAAGAAAAGTGAAAGCACATTTACATACATACATATGTATGTACACACACACACACACACGCGCGCGTTTTTGCTTGCGAATATTTAAGTGAATCGACGAAAACAATCAATTCATTAGTGTAATCAACATTTTTTTTTCTTCTTCTTAATATGTATCAGTTTTCGTCACCCCGCATGCGTTGCTTATGTGCATATGTATGTATGTATGTATGTATAGTACATCATAAATTTATCAACAATTTATTTGTTTGGCTATTTCATTGTACTTTTCTCCACTCTTCAGTTTTCATCATTGCTTTAACTTTTTAAAACTCCGAAATTTCATTAAGTACCTTCTGCTTTTTTAATGACGATATGTACGTATGTACTCGTATGTATGTCATAAATTAGTATGATTTATAATTTCATACAAAGTGATAAATAGCGAATACCCGCTTGCTTCGCCGCACATCTTTAGTAGCAAGTCTTATGCCCCTCTTATGTATGGAGACTCGTGTAAAGTGTGCGGTCTACTAGCCACGGCTACTAATTTTTTAGATTATTTATAACGATTGACAAGTACATTTTGAAGTAATATGCCACTTTGTTCAATTGGGAATGAGAATTACTGAACAGCTGAACAGAATGCAGTACTACAGCCACAAGCTACATACTCGTATTTCGTTAGCAACATCAGCCGATGGCTGTTTTGTGGCAACACTCTAAAATATATGAACACAATGGTGTAGCTCATGTGAAGCAAAATTTTCCAAAAAAAAATTTAAATAATTGAGCACGAAAAAGCCGCGTTTTTATCAGCTGACATGAATATGTGCTATTTACTATTTCATTTAATTTTTCAATTTTCAAATTCAAATTTTAAAATGTGATCAGCGTAGCGCCACCAAAGTTCAATTTTAACTTTTGACAGCTCACCATACTGTTCCGCCAGTTACCGTAAAAAATATGAAGATCGTTTAAAACGGAAAACATTTATGTACATTTGTTTAGTAGCCGATAGCCAGTAGCGAGTTGCCATGTGTAATGAGTATACGGTTGCCCAGCGGCTACTAGTATCCTGCTGGTCTCCATAAATAATAGGGGTATTAATTTCTAGTCCCACTTCGGTAGACAGATTCAAGTTTTTTTTACCAGCTTCTTATGACATACATACATATGTTTGTAACCATAACCTCGAACAAGTGTTTAACTTTGTTGATCTTGGAATTACAATGGACCCGAAATTTAATTTTAATCTTCACATAAATGTTACAGTTAACAAAGCCAAGGGTGTTTTTGCATTTGTAAAACGGTGCTCAAAAGAATTCAATAACCCTTACATCACGAAGGCTCTGTTCACAACGTTAGTGAGGCCCATACTGGAATATGGATCTGTTGTTTGGAACCCGCGCTATAAAGTTCATTCCGACCGAATAGAGTCAATTCAAAAACAATTTGCGCTTTTTGCTTTAACAAATTTTTACTGGGATTTTCAGTATAACCTGCCGCCATACATACATATATGTACATACATATATTAAATCGTTTAAAACTTATTAATCTTCCTACACTTGCTAGTTGCAGAGAAATGCTAGGTATAGTATTTATGAGCAAGTTATTGACAGGCTTGATTTCTAGCTCACATCTTCTTGGCGAAATAAAACTAAACGTTCCCTCCCGAATTTTAAGACATTTCCGGCATCTTTTTCTGAAGCCATGCAAAAAGTAATTTTGAACTAAACGAGCCACTCCATAGTTTATGTCAGGATTTTAACACTCACACCGGTTCTTTTGATATTTAAGACTCATTTTTTTATATAAAGAAAACTATACTCAATCCTCTCAATAATTAATACATACATACATATACATATATTACTATTCGATCAGCTGATGAGCATTTGTTCTGTAGCTTAACAGTTTTAGATCTCGACACTTAACAAACCTCTGCGTTTCATGACTCGGCGCAACATATATGAAAAAAACACGGATGCGCCCCTCGCGTCAGTCGGGCGGGTATGGAGGGATAAAACCGCTGGGATTATTATTATTATTATTATTGTTATTATTATATCCTCTTCTACAGGCATAAATCGGAAAATGTTCCCCTTCAACGCAAAAAATTGTATTTAAACCGTTTTAGAAAAATATATTATAAATATATCTAGACAAAGTTGGTGTTACAATTTCAATTCTAGCTTTAGATGGCGAAGATAATATTTTCTATCAAACTGATACAAAAAAAAAATTCTGAAAATATTTAAACTTCGGCATCAGGCGTGCAATATATTTATCTATTATTCTCTATTATCCTCTACACAACATACATACATAGCAGCAATCGCTTCGCATAATAGCAGATGAGGAAAATTAAACAAAACGATTTATTTACTTAATTTTTATTTTCAGGTAATTATAAAAAAAAATTTTAATATTCATATCTCGACTTCAGCACCGGCTCTGAGGTACATTTTTTTCCGAGCTACAAACTTATTTTTTCGTACTTACCGAGGCATATTGAACAGGTATCCTCGGTACTTACCCAAGGCACATCAAACAAGTAGCAGCAACAAATTTTCTTTTTGAATTTTTTTATTTTAATTTGAACTGTCAAATTTGGTATTTCGTTTATATAGTAATACTTTCAGTACAATTCAAGGTAGTTGATCGAGGCGAATGCATGTAAAGTGGTAGCGATTCTAAAAGTTCAACACTTTGGTGGGCTATTTTTAAAGTTTATCTCCTTTATTTTTAACTTATGCGAAATAATTATTATAACTAACTATTTGAAACACCGTAAACCATGTTTTCAAATTTCTTGTGGTTAAATGGAAGAATTGTTTACTTTCAACAAAACAATTGATTTTGACAACCAACCATCAATCAGTTGATTATTTAACTTCACCTTTTATGAATTCACCTTGGCAGTAGTTAAAATGTTTTTGGAACTTTAACTTTTAAAAGTAAATATTTTACAATTTTATTTCCAGTTTATGGAAAATTTTTTTGTGAAAAAACAACAACAGTTTTTAATGGTTGAAGTTATAGTACTCTTTCGGAAATCACCACATTTCCTCATCAGACTTCTTTTTGATTATTAAATTAAATTAATTTTTAATTTAATTTTTCATGACCACTTCTCTCAGCCTTTGAACCCGGGAGCTCGGAGTTGCAGAGCCAATACGCTACCTATTGTGCTACGCTAGCCGAGTTGGCTGTTGTGTTTATTTCATCTTCCTTAAACAAACCAACTACAAACAAGAGCAACTGATCTGCCGCTATTTAACTTGTTTGTGGGGTTGTTGAGCTCAATAAAATTGTAAAAAATTAACATTTACTAGGCTAACAGAAAAATGTACAAACATTTTTAAAAGTAAAAATAAAATACATACAGCTCTTTAATTTCTTTTGTTTAAATTTTCCGACTGCGGCTGCCTATTAAATATGCCTTGTACTTAGCATACAATTTAAATTTGAACCAGATTTGATTATTCATATGACTCTTTATCTAATTTATTTATTGTTGTATAAGTCTACAAGTTATTTCTAATTTAATACAGATAATAAATTTAGTTTAAATCTAGACAAATTTACATTGAAATCTAGTTGGTTCGCATAATTATTACTTAGACGTATACTTCTAGCAATTGATTCATTATAACCGTAATTAGTTCTGTGAGACGTTTCTACTAGTAAACGATTAGATATACCCTAATTCACGCAATGTTGTACCAAAATTTAAAAAACTATATAAATCATTGCAATCAAAATTAATTGTAAACATTAGTGCGAATTAAGCTCTTCGGTTTTGTAAGGACTGTAATCCTAAGAGTCTCCGTCTCCGAATGTGTAATGGTAGTCCGCTGGACCAATGAAGTTAGCATAACGCCATCTTTGTAAACAAAATTTGAACTCTTTCGATTTATTAATATACCAGATAGCAATAATAAAGGTGGCTCCTTACTAATGAGTTGAAAAGAGATTTTAATGTCAATTGAATTTCTTCTAATGAATCCCAACATAGAAAATGCTTTGGAAATAATAAAATCAACTTGTCTATTAAAGGTTAATTCCATGTCAAAAATCACTACCAGGTCTTTAATTTCAACGCAGCCATTTAAAATAACGTTACTTATAAAATACTTAAATATAATATGACTGAAAGCTTTAGAGTATGAGACCACGTTGCATTTCTTTGTATTAAGGAACAAATGATTAGTGAAGCTCCATTGCTCAAATAGTACATTGAGATCTGACTGCAGGTTATGGCAGTCACTGGAATTACGTATCGGCAGAAATATTTAGAGGCAAGTAATTAATGAACAATAAAAATAGCAGAGGTCCACAATGAGTGCCCTGTGGTATTTCCAACAACGCGTTGATGGTAATATCAGATTTTGTGGTACCTAGCGCGCCATGATTCAATAATAAAAGGTTAGATAAATATTTACAAGGAAGTTTTGACATTCCCTTATAAAAGGTTGCATATACGGAGTAGAAAAAAAAGGCGAAATAATGCGTTCCCGTTTTGTGAAAATAGTAGTAGCAGAGTGCGTAAAATTGGCGAATAGTTATAGAATACGTTATGTAAATTTTAATATTTTTGCAAGAAATTTTGTAAATAAATGGCATTATTAAAAGTTTAATTAATTAATTTAACTGAGTAAGAGTATTAAAACTGCAAGCCTAAATTATGTTAAAGCTCTTTATTTTTTGTTACAAAGAGGATCTGAAAAGAGAATTTAGTTATACAAATCTTTTTGCATTTGCATATTTAGTCTTCTTTTCACCTAGACTTAAATTACTTTTTTGCTGCGCTTCAATTTATTTAAATGCTTTATAAGCTGATGTGTTCACATCATTGCTGGCGCTTATGTTCGGGGAACATGCAATGAGGATTTCTATGTACATACATATGTAATATGGGTACGATTTTATTTCGTCGCCATTAAAATTTTTTAAAAACCAACTCCAGGCTTTTAATTATAGCTAAAAACTATTTGGGTGGTTTGGTCAAGACGCCCCTGGACAAGTGAATGGAGCCTCATTTGCAATATATCGCAACAAGCTTAGCTTTCTTAGTACGAAGCCTGCGATAGTAAAAAAAAACAGTTCCAACAAAAAAATAATAGAAAATTTTTTGAAATTCATACCTAAATTTACGCAATCATAAAATCAAACGCCAACGAAGAAAGGCAAACACCGAAAACGATAAAGGAGCCGATTTGTCACGTCGGAACGAGAAAGCTGCTTATCGAGGTAATCTTTAATATATGAATCATGCTAGCGCCACCTAGCGAGTTATTTTTCGTGAAAGTATGTAACTTCATGCAACTAATAATTTATGTATGTATGTACATAGGTCTTGAGTTTGAACAAAATCGGTTATTAAATACGTCTCTTATATCTCGACCATGGTGCGCCATTTTAAGAGATTTTTTTACAGGATTTGGTGTTCTATGAATATTTGGTCAATGGTGGATTTTCCAGGCCTGAAGCCACGCTGATAAGGTTACATCAGTTGGCTCATACTCGTATAAGGCTCAAGCGAGTATTTAATGCGACCACATATGCAAGAAATAACCGCCCTTGACTGACTTCTACACAGATCTGGCAAACTTTTTAGTCCCAATGCGAGTAATGAGCTGGGCAACCTTGCGAAAACATACCAACAGACAGATATTTTTATATTTAAAAACAATAAAAGGATCATTGATAAACGAATAAGACATAACTATTTATACAGGATTTTAGATGAAAAGTTCAACGGAGCTTGCAGTCGATTGCTTTCTCAATGCCTTCGGTAGCACTTGTTTTTAAGTATAGAAAACTGGCGCACCGCCTACTACAGAGAATAAGAAAAGAAAAAAAACAAATATCCTTTTTATTATATTAAAAATCATAAGATTGTTCCTCTAATGGAGCAGGTAACTTTTAACCCAAATTTCTTACACATTTTTTTAATTTTTCTTCATATTATAACAAAGATCGAACGTTCGGTTGATCTATGTATGTATGTCTCTTCGAATAATCGCAACTGAATAACTATGCGAATGGTAATATACCATTGAAAACAATTGACATTCGAACGTTCGAATATTCGAAAAAATTCCAGAGCTCCTCAGTTATATGTGATGCTCAGATGGCTCCAAGGCCGACATGTCAGCGGAGCATACAACAAATCGCCTTTACAGCCGACACATTAGAAATCTTTTTTTTTTGCTTTAATTCTTCGAATAATGCTGAAAACCCATCTAATCCAACGACCCAATTCTAATTCTAATTATTCTTATTTTTATTAGGTTAATTTTTAGCTGAAACTGTCAAATAAGCAATTAAATCTAATACAATATGAGTTCTGACAAAATCAAAATTTTGCATACCATCATATTTTTCAATATTCCCAAAGTTTTTCACGTTGGTTACTTTTTAAAAACACTGTAGTAGATAACTGAAACCATTGACCGGCTTGTTCCGAATTGCAAAAATTTTAAACCAACTCGATTTTAAAATATTTTTAAAGATTTTAATTGAAATTTAGGAAATCCGAACTAATACTAAATATTTATAATAAATGTCAGTTGCTTCTTTCAAAGTTATCACACAAACTGTTCATTTTTTTTTTTATCAAATGTTATCAAAAAATATAAAAGTCGTACAATTTCCAAAAATTTAAATTTCCGCAACTTTTCAGGCACAAAATTAAAGTTTAAAGCTTTAATTTGCAAACTTTTCATAAAAAATTCGAACTTTCAAATTCGAGTTTTTAGAAAAAGTTTCAGTCTGGAATTTTGTAGTTTAAAATATTAATGAAATTTTTCAAAATTCGAAAAGTTTTTGTTAATTCCGAACAATGTTTTAAACTTAATGGTTGAATCAAAGGTTGAACTGCGGTCTTTTAAAAATTATCGAAAAATATTTATAACGAAAACCTATTTTGTAAATATTTCAAAATAAATCGGCGTATGCAAAGTTTTGACGGTGATACACATACATACTTACTTATGTATGTAAATAAACTATTCATTCTCCTTTGTCCCCAAGCAACAGAGTTTCTTTCCGGCCTCACGTCTCCATACAAAGTACACACAGTAAACACTTCAGAAACCAATTGAAGTCGTACTCTCAGATGAATGGTTGTCGGGTTAGAAATTTAAATGGCTGCAATAGGAACACTGTCAATGTTCTAAGAACCCCAAATGCTTAACTTAGTCCCCTGTACAAGCACAACCATTCTTATTCACACAAACACACACACACACACACACACACACTCGCCTTAAAAACAGCTAAAGTAAAAACAAAGGCAAACGGCTAGAATAAATATTTCCACGCATCAACTGATCCATAAAAGAATGAAGTGAAAGGAGTAGTGGTGAAAGAAACATGGTAGCAGCATAAAGGCAAAAGCCAAGCCAAACAAGAAGAACAATAAGAAATGGAAGAAGCCAACTTTCGTACTTGTAGCAACAAACGCCATCATAGTCGTTGTACCTAGTCATTCGAGCGAAAAGCTGATTAAAAGGGTGCCGCTGTCCAAAACCAGCTTATGCTAAGTACCTACAAACATACATTTTTATATTTATGAAATAACGAATACCACTGAAGAAAGCACTCAGTAAATCATATTTTTAAATTTTCAAATTTTTAAAATACACTAAAATACAGTTAGTTTTTTTTTAAATTATGTTCCTCTGGCTTTACCATTTTTAGAACAACACTATGAGGGCGCCATTTATTTTGTTCTTAAAAGATTTGAAAAGTTTTGAAAAAGCTCTAGAATTTGGTCATTGATATTTGTTAGAACTTTTAAAACACCCTGTATTGCATGCCACCATACTCTACATTATATTTCTGTGCTATTTATGTTCTGCCTTTGCAACCACAAACAAAAAAACCGTATAACAATTGAACAAGAACAACAAAACGCTGCCACGAACAAAAACAAGGCCACCATTTTTTCTTTTCAAAAGAAAGTGTCGTCCACTTTGTTTCCAAGTTAGCGAGCAAGTCTGCCTTCTTTCCACAGTTTTTTGCGTCTTCGCCCATCCCCTTCGCTGGTTTGCCCGCGCCGGGCCCTTGCCCGTCGGCACAGCCCAGACAGCCCACACAGGCAATCGTCAATCCAGTCACTCACTCACCACTCACCAGCACTCGCCAATGCAGTCGTTGCATAGAAATGTATGTACCAGGCGACTTGTATGTCTATATGTATGTATGTATGTATGTACATACACTCATCTGTGTGTGTGTGTGAGTGTAGCTCGTGACGGCAAGCCCAAAAAATACACGCCAAAAACACGCTTAAGTTGAATTGATGCCAACTTTACATACTCGTTCGCATGTTCCCCTCTTGGAAGTTTCGCTTACAAAAATTGCCACAAAATTTCCCTGCAGTCACGGCAAATCTCTAATCTATTCTCAGCTCTCACTGTGTACCACAGTAGAAATGCATTGCAATACAGAGATGCTTCAGCCAATCAGCGTTCATGTGGGATGTGACCACCTCTCCGTTAACACACAAGGAAAATTTATTCGAGCTTGAGTAATTTCCTCTACGCTGACGAACACACAAACACCATCGCAAGTGAAGGGAGAATAATTTGCAGCACTCAGACGAGGGTTGGCTGTGGGCCCCAGTTGAGTAATAATCGGCGAGACATGCGCGTTGTGAGTATTAATGTATGTAACAACCCCTACAAACTTAATGTTATCGCATTGGTTGGCCAGTATTGCCAACTTCTGTTGCAATACATTTTTAGTTATTTGTAAATAATAGGAGATGTGAATTTTGAAAATGATTCATACACATTTAAATTTTCAGAATTGTATTTAGTTGCACTTGTAAATCTAAAAAAAAAAAAAACAACTGAGATCTCTAAATCACTTCAAAATTATTTCTGTAAATATTGTATTTGAATTTGTAGGCGCTGAAGACTTAATTACACTTGTCAGATTTCTTTTGAAGTGCTTCTTCAAAATTTTTCTAATGGAGGTTCACCCAAAGTGAAGCGGTGTAAAATATAAACAAGTCCCAAAATCAAAAAAAAATCAATAAACCAATTTCGGCGACGGACTGTTACAAATTGTTTTTTTTTTTTTAATTATATAAATCTTTGTTATTTTTCTGTTGGCCTAATAAATGTTTTTAATAATTGAAAATTTTATTGAGCTCAAAGCCAGTTTTTGAAAGATTTTGTGTGAAAAAACCACAACAGTTTTAAATGGTAGATGTTATAATACTATTTCGGAAATCACCACATTTCTTCATCAGACTTCTTTTTTTATTAAATTAAATTAATTTTTAATTTAATTTTTCATAACCACTTCTCGAAGGCTTTGAACCCAAGAGCTCGGAGTTGCAGAGCCATCACGCTATATGCTGTGCTACGCTAGCCGAGTTGGCTGTTGTGTTTATTCCATTTTCCTTAAACAAATGTTTGTAATTTTTAAACGATTTTTATATTACTCAGGATATTCTCTCTTTTTGCCACTCTGGCTTCATTCACTAACTTCGTTGAGCTTTAATATTTGTTAAAAAGTTTTAATCATCTCTTCTTAAATGTGAAATCTTGCATACAAAAACGTTCAGCTACTGATGGAATTGAAGAGCAGTGCAATGAAAGCACAAATGCCGAAAAAAATATTTAAAATAAAGTTTATCTTTTTTGGATATTCAGCAAAAGCGATATTGAATAAGTTCAGCTTTATGTAATTGTAATTTACATAAAATTTTCGCAGCAATTTCGGAAACCCTGTTTGATTCATTGGTGGTTGTTGCAGTCTTTATCAGCGTTCACGTGTTATTGTTGTTGCATTGCTATTGTTGTTGCATTGCTATTGTTGTTACTTAAACGAGTACGGGCCGTTGCTTTGTAAACATTCGAAACGCTTTCGAAGGGTTGATCCTCTATCATTTTTCGCATGCTGCACGGTGCGGAATTCTCAGCGCTGACAACGCCAGCGTGCGCCGAAAGAGAGTGTTCGCGGCGTTGGCAGTGAAATGTTATGATTTCACCGTCTGCCAATTCACATGTGAATTGACAGCGAACATTGACGGTTGTGCATGCGAGTAGAGTGAAATATTGAAAATTCGAAATTCTGAAATACCGATTTACCGAAATACTTACATAAATAAATAAAAGTATGTACATACATACATACATATATAAAACATAAATAAATAACAAAAGTGTGTGTTTCGCAAAAAGGAAAAGTTAATTAAAAAAATATGATGCGTGTCGAGGAAGTGAATGACGTACGCGTTAATCCTCAAAGTGGTCGCAGTGAAAGTGGATTACTTGGTTGAATGCAAATTCGGAAGTAATCGCGGACCAACACACACACACACACACACACATGCAGTCGAACCGTGTTTAATTGCAGAAATAGTGATTGCAAAAAAAAAAAACGAACGAACGAACAACCGAACGCCGAGAAAACAAAGCGTTGTCTTAATCGAAAACAAAGACAGACAGTTGCAGTTCTTGATAGACAATGCTTGAGTTCTATCCAATGCCCACAAATCTAAGTCGTGGCGCTGGTTTTTATCCTCACCATCAGAATCATGGCGGTGCGCGTACATTCAATAATGCCCCCAATTCGCTCGGGTCAGCAATTAACACACCTGGATTAAATGGTAGCCATTGCGGACAGCAGCAACATCAGCAACATCAGCAAAAACAATTGACTGCCTCCCCGGCGCATGCAGCATGCGCCCCAATTAATACAAGCAACAGCAATACACCAACAACCGCAGCTACTTCAACGCCAACATCCACATCCCTGTCTGTATCAGCGTCGGCATCGGCATCGGCATCGGCATCGGCATCCGCGTCCCCAACCGCATCTGCAGCGGCTTTTAGTGTGGCCGCAAGTGAAAAGCCAACGGCGGTAGGCCCTGAAGTCAATTCCAGTGCAACACTGGCAACATCCGTTCCCCCGTGCTCCTCCTCGACCACCACAGCACATATTTTAATGATACCCACTTCCATATCAACGTCGTGTTCGTCATCACCTTCGTCGTCGTCATCCTTAATGACGGTGTCAGCGTCTATTTTGGCCTCAACGCCGGCGTCTTTAGCACCGACGGCAATGGCGACGGCGGCGAATCTGCCTTCTGGATGCAACGGTCGTACAGGTACATACATACATGTCCATAACCATATCTGAAAAGTTTTGAATATTTCGCAACACCAACAAAGGTGCTCGCAAGACCTTTTTCTGAGCTTCTTTGAAATATTCACACTTTTGTGAAAGTTGCAGCAGAGCACAAGACATTTTTTTTTTTAAATTTCTAGTCTATGCGAATCTTAAAAGATATTCGTCCTTGTGTGCTTACTTTAATTCGCTGCATTCGAAGGACTTAACGCTGTAAAGTACCCGAGTATGTACGTATGTGTGTATGTAGATAAAGTTATAATCGACTGGGACATTTGTTGCAATGCAAAACTTAAATATTGCCACAGTAGTCACTCTGGTGTTCGTCCGTGTTTATGGATATCGTTTTAGGATATATTAATTTTTTTTCTTTACAATCCCTGCTCCTTGGCTATGACTTTAATACTCGTTTAAGACGAATCAGCTGATTTCAAATTACTGCCTTCGCTTTACGAAATTATACTGCTTCGATTATAAGATTTAAAAATTTTTAAACACTTTCGTCTCGCTAGGCACGGTTTAGCTTCATCGGATTTGAGCGCTTTATTTGCCTAAACGCGTGATGTGATAAAGCAGGGCATAGAATTTGCGTGATATTTGAACAGTTTGTTGCACACTCGTATGTTCGACCCTCAGCAATCGAGGCATCAAAATGAGATTTTTTTTTTTAATTTCTTAAACTGGAGCTCGATATTATGCAAATATTTTCCATTCATATTTTTTTTCCAATTTAAAGCGTTACTCTGTAGTTGCCGTCGTACAAAATTTTGTAATGCACGTATATGGAAACGCATGCTAGAGAGCTCAGGCCTGTTCTGCTTTTCGATTTGGCCGCAATCGGAATGAAAGACATTAACATACAACGAAAGCGACCATTTAATTTTGGTTTTAAAATATTGTCTCTGGTTCTCCGAAATGAAACGAATAAGTTCTTACCCTCACAGAACTGAAGAAACTAAAAACAGATTGAGGGAAACTAATTTATACTTTCCGATTTTGACCAAATTTGTCGGAATCGAAATGCAGAAGAGGCCTGAATTGCTTTTTTAAGCATCTTTATTTAACAGAATTAAAAAAAAATCTTTTGTGTATACTTATGAACCAGGAATGCACACACTGCCAATTTAATTAAGTGCATTAAATATTGCAGGCATTGTTGCTAGTCGAGAACATTTTTAGATTCCAAAAAGTTAGTAGGCTTTCAGTTTTCAAACTACCAAACTGAATTTTTACTGAAAGTGAAATTTAATTGGCTTTTAACCAGTTACAAATTAAAATTGTACGAATTTATTATCCGATTTTGATAACGTAAGCAGCGTTTAATGTGGGTGCAAAGAGAAATACTGTTTCGAAAAATGGATCCGCTGATGGCCCTGTAGACATGATTTCCAAAAAATTCATAATTGTGATTCGACTTAGTTCAAACTAAATAAGCTTCGCACAGGCCTAAGAACGGCCGTGTTTTGGTGAGAGGGTTGAGATGTATTTTATGAGAAGCTTTTTCATGGCAGAAATACCCTCGGAGGTTTGCCGTTTCCTACCAAGAGGTGACTGCTGTGCTGTGCTAATAATCTTTTTCTATGATTAAGATTTTACTTGCCTTGGCTGAGATTCGATATTAAAAATTACGTAAATCTTAACTGTGAAGGGACGGGACGTGGTTTTTAAATGCATTCATGCAGCATTTTAAGCTTGGCAAGTCTGCTGCAAATAGGCATATGGGGAAAAGTAAGCCACACAGATGGAGTCGCGGATATCAGCGAAAGCTTAGTATAACCAAAATATGCAGTTTAATGAAATTCGCAACTGTGGAAATGTTTTTTTTTGCTAAATTTTAGAATTATGAACATACTGTTGAAGGCACAAAAACATTAAGCGGTGTGTTATCCTTACTGCTATAGGACGAAAGAGCAGGTGATTTTTTACAGTTATTTTTTTTCGTTAAGCTTAAGAAAATAAACTAAAAATTTATTAGCTCCATAAACTATCTATATCCTCTGGTACCGTTAAATTTTTCTGATAATACTAGTTAAATTAATTTTTACCAGAAATTCGAAATACCTGTCTCGTGTTATGAACAAAATAAACTGGCTTTTAAATATTTTCTTTTTTTTTATAATTAATCAATAAACGTACATATTCAGCATACATATTTTGATTAAAAGAATAGTAGATTTATCGACCAACTGATTGATTACTCAACTTTATCGTATAAATCCACAATTTTATTTGAAATCATAGAATATTACTTTCTGAAGTTAAACCTTTTGCACCTAAATTATTCGAAAATGAAATTCATAATCAGAAAATTAATATATATTCCAAGCATGTATTTGTTAAAAAAAATTTATGCGCAAACATTGCCGTTTTACGGCCAAATTATAAGCTCAGTTCAGAAGATGAATTTCGTTTATTTATATTTTAGAGGATATTGGAAGTGATTTTCCAGAGCTCAAACATCTCTACAGAAATATCTTTTGCAAGCAGTGTTGCCAGATTTTCTTTCTTCAAAAATCTGTAAATTTTCCAAAAAAAAAAACAACTGTATTTTCATGAAAAAATCGTAACATTAAAAACGAAGAGTTTGTTTTGAAAAATTAAAATTTTTTAAATTTTGTGAAACATATGTAAATAACAAAAACCCAATTGTTTTTAATAAAATAACATTAACAGTTTATATTATATTTAACTAGGCAAAAACGAGTATACTGAAATATTTAAATCACATTTTGTTTTAATGAAATTCAGTTTCCTTATTTTTCGTAAATTGCATTGTTAATTTCATTTGATAGATACCTCAAATAAGGATTTTTTTTAAGAAATCATTTGTTCTTAAAATACCAGAGAGAGCTGGAATTTTAAATTAATTTTTTATTTTTGTTTTATTTAAATTGATTTGGGAAAATATTATTTCCACATTTTCTGTAATTTATTATATTTATTCGTTTATATCAGAAATTTAGGAAAAACTGTAGTTTGTTCTAGGAGGACATTTAAGAAAACTATAAGCTTGTCTAGAAAACTGTAATTTACAGTTAAAACCGTTAATCAGGCAACATTGTTTGCAAGCCATCTTACTAAATACATACAAACCGTACTCACTTGCAAATCTTCAATAATATGCTGCAGTGTTCACCTTAAAACAGCTTTAGAATTTTTTATTTTCTTTTCAGAAAATATACATATACTATATATGTATGTATTTTGGAAGAATTTCAACGGCTAATGATCAATATGATCATACGCATTTTGTCATGAATTGTTATGGTTTTCCCTTTTTCCTTTTTTCAATTAAAGCTTAGTTAGAAGATTAGTGTTCACAAATTTTTTATAGTTTATAAATTTTCATTCCCTTTTATTAAACTTTGTTTGCAATGCTTCTGATTTTTCCAAGAAGCTCAAGATTTTTCCAAAAAAAAAAACATCTAATTCGATTCTTACTTTCTGATGTTTTGAATTTTTTTTAATATGCTTTTGTAAGCTTGCGCTGCAGTCAGACATTGCTATTTTTTTATTATTTTTTAATTTTTAATTAAATACTCTCTAAATATCTATTTACTCGTGTTTACCTAAGGTATTATACTTTAGGCGGATGCTGTGTTGCCAACTTTTGTGTATTGTAAACCGCATAGTTAGACAAAAACCACGAGAGGGCGAAATAAAGAACTCTGAAAAGTTAACAGAAAATGTAACCTTTTAGGGTTTCCTGTAGTGGCTGATGCCTAGTTGACTTAAGACTTAATATGTACATAAGGCTTAACTTTTGAGTATCTCTACCTTGCCTTAGTCTCTTCTTCACCCTTGTATGCATGTACATACATACATATGTATGTACCCGTGAGGTAATACCTTTTTTGGCAGTTCCGCGGGGAGAGTGGTCGTGGTGTAGAGGGTTTAGTATCGAAGGTGTAGTCGTGCATGCTGCTATGGCGGCATAGCAGTACTCATGAGAGTTACTTATTCACGGGCGTCAACCCAAAAAAAATAAAAAAAATTTATATGAAGTAGAGACTTTATTTTAAAACTGCCTTAAGATTAGAAATACATTTATCATTCCGAAACTATTCTTTAGCAACTCAGTTCTCATGAGGATTGGCTTGCTGATTCTAAGTGCAACGACAATATTGAAATTCACTGTGTTAACTGTGTGGGGAGTTTTGTTTGTTTACTTCGTGATGATGAGGAGGAAGCGTCGCAACTCTGCACGCAACAACCCGAACTAAAGCTCCCACTATCGTTGACCGTTCCTCACCCGGTACCAGCGTCAATTATTTCGTTTTGCATCAGTGATACATATGTATATGTATATGTATGTATGTGCAAATATGTATCTACACATGTATGTATGTATGTATGTATGTATTGTATATGTGCCCTTTAATGCCCATTGGCTGCTACGGTATTTGGCCTAATCTGTGTGTGAGCATTTGTTTATTTTTTATTTTATTTATTTATGTGGCAAAATAAAGTAGAACCCGAAATACTTGACAAGTTGTGGCCATCCGAAGGTGCCTCTAAAACACACATTGCACTTAGTAACACAAACACACACACGCTTTTTTGCATGCTGCTAAATTTGTGCAAGTGAGGGCGCGTGGGTTGTTGTTGTTGTGCGGTATGCGACGCACATATGTAAGTTGACCATCAAATTATGCCGGCAATGAACCTGAAAAGCGCACACACACACACCCATTACACTTCGATGCGATTGGACAGCCACTAATCCAAACATTCACAGTCTCCTACGCCCAAACTGTGTGTATGTCTGTTTGTGTGTTTGTGTGTGTCAGTCTGTGCAACATACATACATACATACATACATACATACGTACATGTATAGCGAGCAAAATTCTTGACATGCATGCACGCACGCCAATGCATCACAGGTGCCTACATCCTCCAGTTGATATCAGATGCCACTTCAAATTTTTGAAATGAACACACATTTTTCTTACTGAATTTCCTTCCCATAAACTCCTAGAATTTAGCAAAATTCGCAAACAATGCCAGAACGTCAGAGAGACGCCAGCAGCCTAATAAATACCCATACATATGTATGTATGTTCATGTGTGTATGTATGTATGTATGTAATTATGTATTATACGAGTATATATTAAATGGTTAGCGCAATTGTATGAAATGTATGTACATACAAACACACAAACATAGTACTCCTGCACAGATGCTGTGTCGCAGCAATGAGCTCGACCACAAATATTTCAGTTGACATGTGTGGATGCAGATGACAAACCGTCACCGAATTCACCACGCCTTTGAGAGGTGTGAGACCGCCTGGCAGTTCGAAAACTGACGCTAAACCAAATTTATTTCCCACAATGTACTCACAAAATAAGTTTACCTTCATTCCGGTTCAAGTAAAATCTAAAATCAATTGCGTTTCTGGCAATCTTTAAAAAGCTGCAGTGATCAAACAGAAGTTGATGGAACCCTTTGCTTAAGCGAAAATATAAATTTAAACTTTCGAATGCAATCTCTGACTCTTTTCAAGTTGCAAGTTGCAAGTTTTTGTACTGTAAGCGCCAAAGTAGTTTCTTATTATTATTGCTCTACAAGTGTAAATTCATTTTCTTTCACACATAAAACTGGTTTTGAACTCACAAAGAGTTAACGTTTGTGAAAGTATAACGTGACTAAAGTTTTTTTTTGCAAAATATTTGAAAATCATACTATATAATTGATATGCTGATAGAAACCAACTCCTTATCTATCTGGTGAAATATTACACAATAAAATAAGATAACCAACTGTCGATAAATGTTAAAATATCAATTATTTATTTCTTTGTTATATCATCTTAGGGCCATTTGCTCCATCTTTGGTTACAATTTTACGGCGGTTAGCTACAATTCAGCTTACTATTCAGCGCTGACTTATCTGACGCATGGTCTTAACCGTCGGTATAAGTTCCGATTAAGCGCTTAACCGAAGATGGTGCAAACGGCTATTTATGTCTGATTTAGATAGTAAGTTTTATGGTTTTCGTATCAGTCTAAATATTTCCCTTAGAATAGGACTTCTCTACATACATACATCGATAGATAGAATATATTTAAGGGGGTCCTCTACTGTCAAGGCCTGAAATCGAGCATTTTTTTTTTTTTTAAATAAATAGCGAAGGATCTACTAAATGGATTTAATAATTTTTTTTATATTTTTTTTAAAGGTGTAAAGTCCTATAAAATATAAAAAAAAAAATGTCGACCTTGAACCGACATTGACTAAATTGTTTTCCCGAGACAGCATTTTTTTATTTTGCAAATTGGAAATTTATGCAACGATTTGTGAAAATTTTTAAATTTTATGTATTTTTTTTGAAATATTCGAGACTCTAAAAATGGAACAAAATAAAATTTTGCAAATCGTACTCGGGAAAATATAGCGGGTTGTACACTGAATAATTAAATTAAAAACATTTTTAAATCGGACCAATACTTTTATCAAAAGTCTAACACTACTTTCGGGAAAACGCGTTTAAAGATTAATTACGGTGTATAACTTGATGGAGACGGGTACACTACGAAGCAAGCAAAGGAATGCGATTTCCACGAAATCCTCTCTGTGGCGTATTCTTGAATATATATAAATTAAGATTAAATTAAAAAAATTGATTTTTTAAAACCGCGAGAGTAGAGGACCACCTTAAGACACATCTTCGTAGCGTACCGACGAAAAATAGCAACGTCGTTCGAGTTGGGCCCCAATTTTCAAGTATATCTCGTGTTGAAATTAGCCCAAGAACGTAAACTTAAAGTCTATGAAGTTGTTAATAAATATGTATGAAAGATAAACGAGTATTGGTAGCTTAAATCTATTTATAAATATTTGTGGAAAGCAATGTTCTCGACGACCATTTGGCAATAGTATTTCACGCTGTTGGGATATTTCGGTAATTTATTTATTAATTATGGACTTAACGATTATATTGTTCTGAAATAGTAAACACTTTCCGCTTTTTATTCGCCAATTTTCTGATGTGGTTGCTGTCATTTTAGCGGCTTCGTCTACCCTCTAGTAGGCTATGGATCTTGTGCAGGGTATTATCATTATTTAAAATCAAGCAAGAGAACCAAATATGAAAGCCATATTTTTTGCAAATTAGATAGTTTGGCATATAAACTGCCAAGTATGTACGTACGTACGTATGTGTGTGGAAATACTTAATATGTACCTAAATACGTACTTTTAATGAACAGCAGTCAACTTCCATAGGTAAACGCAAAAAACTATAAATATACCATAAGTTCACACTGACATACATACAAACATACAAATGTTAATACGTTCCAACGTGTGTCTATCGAATTGTCTATTTTCAAATCATACTCATTGACTTAGTATCGTTCGCCCCTAGTCCGTCAAATTATGCCCAGATAAGCAATTTATCATAATTCGAGTACCTCACTGTCATGCTGTCAACCGACCGTATTTGTATTTTGTTTTTGCTATTTGCTATTTGCATACGTATTCATAATATCGCAGATAACCTGTTATCAAGCAGCTAATGTGTCTAATAGGCGCGCTTTGGCAGATATTGGATACTACAATTTCCATCATTTGACACGCAGCCAAGGATGGCGAGGTACTTTTCAACTGAACGAGTATTTAAGTGTAGTAGGGTGTGCGTTATTTCCCCAAATTGTATTTGTTTTCGGCTGAGGCGCTTTTCGATTTTGCCCTAAAACAACAATATATATATGTATGTACATATGTACAATCGAAAAAACTTTAATTTCATATTAAACCGTGCCGAAATTATGATGTCTTAAAAAAAACTGTTTGCATTTTATTTCTCTTTTTGGAATAGAGAGTTTTGTAGCTCTTACAATAAACTAAAACTTTTGAAGAAAAGTTTGAAATATTTATAACAAAGTTTGCTTCATTTTTGTGAGCTTTGTAACTGGGATTTAAACGGTTTCTCGCACGATGAAAATTATTACAAATAAATAAATAAATATTAGTTGAAAACAATAACTTATTGAATGTAAGTGCTCTTTGTATGGACGTCAGTGTATGCTCCACATACATATACAGTGGTGGGCAGAAAAATAGGTGTGCCTACTTTTAGCAAGTTTTTAGAATTTTAGTTATTTTTTTTAATTTTAATATATTGCTTATCAAACCATAGCTAACCTTACTACTAAAACCATAGAAGTAAAACAATTCTTAACTTTATAAAATATACAGAAGAATTCCCCAAATTTCCACTGAAATTTGTAACTTTTTCGAAAGAATTTTTAGAAATATCAAAAAAGTGTCAAAAATCAACGGCCATCTCGTTGATTTTTTGACACTTTTTTACTGACACTATTTCGATATTTTTCCCCATAAAACGGCATGTTAGAGAGTTTTTGTATGAAAGCATGTTTTTGTAATTGCTTTTGAGAAAAACGTGAGTGATGTAGTGCTTTTGAAATTCTTCTTTTTGTTTACACTTTATTCTTTGTTTACTTATTCGTGGTGATTTGTTTGCAATTGGAGGCGTGTAAAACTCTTTCTAACGCGAAAAACATATTCCACAAACATTTTTTGTTAATTTCCAATCAGTTTTACTTAATGACTCTTGTAATAATTACAATAATTCATTGCACTTAATCACAGCACTTTTTCGGTGTTCTTGCTTTGTTCTCCTTTTTATCCAAAAATTACTAAAATCCCTACGTCACTGCCTGAAAATTACTTTTTTCTCTCGCTTCATATAGCCAGATCTGGTATAGCTGATTCATGGTATGGAAATATAGAATTGCTAAACGAAATTTCGGTGAAAATTTGAATTTTGTACAAAGTTTCGATTTTTTACTTTTATCATTTTAGTTGAAGTGTCACTTTCATGTACAAACATACGGACATTTGTAGTATGTAAATAATTTTAAAATTTTAAACTAAGTCTACCTACAATGATTGGCTAAACTGCAGGAAATGAGAAAAATTTGAGTTAAATGTGAGTGTTGCAAAAGATACTTTTGTGGAAAAATCAATGGAACGCCGGAAATCAGGTTTTTAATTATTGACAAATTTATTTAGTTTATGTAAGTCCAAAGTGGGGAAAAATTGCGATGAAACCCCTTAATTTTTGATAACTAACTTTTACTCTCAAACGGACGTGGCTCTTGTGCATTTCATTTATTTACAAATTATTCACTCATTTCTAATATTCGCACGAATGCTGTTGTGGAAAACTAACGTTTACGGATTTACTAGAATTTACAACTCCGGAAATATTAGAGCCAGTTCAGTCCATACGTCAAATAATTAAGCGCTTAATAGTAACTTTAGTCGGAGAAGGAGAAACCGCATGTAGGTGAAGCCCTTTGAATAAAACTGTAAGCAGTTCAAATATATTTTTGTAAAAAAAATTAAAGTTTTGACCCTTCCAACTACCGTGGAATAAGCCTTCTAAGCATCGCTTACAAGGTCCTATCGACGATACTGTGTGAAAGACTGCAGCCGTATATGAACCAGCTGATTGGACCTTATCAGAGTGGCTTCAGCCCTGGTAAATCCATCATCGACCAGATATTCACAGCACGTGAAATCCTGAAAAATACCCTCGACACACACCATCTCTTTGTCGGTTTTAAAACCGCTTCAGACAGCACGAATGGAACCTGCCTGTACAACTGCCTGTAGAGTTACGTTGAGCACAACTTTTAGCTCCGTCCAAGTTGGGAGGGGCCTCTCCCAGCCGTTGGTGAGCAAACGTCCAACTCTTTCAATCTGATGCTGGAATCCGTAATAAGAGCTGCCAATCTGAATCGCAGTGGCTGTATTTATAACAAAAGTACGATGCTGCTGGCGTATGCGAATGATCGTTGGCCTTAACAACATGGCCGTCACTGCAGCATTCTCCTGTCTAGAGAAGGAAACAAAAGAGGTTGGTCTTGCAGTGAATGAGGACAAAACAAAGTCCTTGTGACAACAAACAAACAAAATCCTCGCGTAATGGGACCAACGTCACGGTTGGCAGTTACAACTTTGAAGTAGTCAAGAATTTTGTATACCTTGGATCCAGCGTAAACACCACCAATAATGTCAGACTTGAAATCAAGCGAAGAATAACACTTGCGCACAGATGCTTCTTTGGACTCGATAGGCAATTGCAAATCCCTATCATGCCAGCTCTTTTTTATGACGCCGAAACATGGACGATGCTGAACAGCGATTAGAAGGCTTTGGGGGGCTTTCAAGAGAAATGTTGTTCGCAAGATTTATGGTCCTTCCTATTCGGGTTAGGATGATGAACTATATGAGCTGTATAATGAAATGGACATGATCAAGCGCATACAAATTCAACGACTGCGTCGTTCGCTTGGATGATGATGCTGCGGTGAAAAAATCTATCAAATCGGCACCCATTAATCATATATGTACGTATACATATGTATGTACGAGTTCATAAGAAATTTGGTATTTAAAATTAAAGTTAGAATGCAATTAGTTTTGCAAAGAAAACAAAATTTAAGTTGGCTACGATTTTCCAAAAAACAATAAGATGAATCGAACTTCTCTAGTTTTACATTAACTTCTGTTTCGAAAGCTGCTTTATTCTCAAATTTTTTAAAATAATTTTTTTTTTGGGTTGCAACGAATTCAATTGCAAAATTGATATTTTTGCGATGGAATATCGTGAATGGTATTTGCTGTCGCCGATTACATATGTATGTGCATATATACGAATGAATATATGTATATTTATGTATATCTAAAAAATTTATGGATTTATTGTTATTTGTGGTATCTAATCCACTGAAAGAAGTGCGACTCATTTCGTTTTATTTCAGTTTTCGGGGAGCCCAAAGCAACTTCATGCTCGTACATACAAATGTACGTACATATGTACAGTGTTGTGCTAAATAAAAATGAAAATAATTTTTTAATTTCAATTAATTTCTAAGTAGACATGTGTAATTAATTCGTTAAGATTCAAGTGATTGCGTATAATAAATATCTCTTACATACATTTTTTTCTATTTTCTAGAAATTGCAAACAAAATTGTACAAGCATTTTATTATTTCTTTTACGCAGCACTGTAGATATGTATGTATGTATGTTCATATTTACCTATGCCTTTGTTAGAACTCTCGGATGTTTGTATGTTTGTATGCACTTCAGGTGCAAGTATCTTTTTGCGCATTTGTGTTTGTGTAGGTGTTAACTTTATGACACTTGCGTTATCATTTTTACATATTTGTATCTACTCTGCCACCTCTGGCACCCTTAGCGATATTGAGAAAATTATACTATTTTTGAAAAAAAATTGTTGAACATAATTTCAATCGTAAAAAAAGAATTGCAAAATTTGTAATAATTGCGTTTTTGTAAATAAAAATTAAATACATAAAAATGCGACAAAACAAAATTTCAAAAATCTACGGCAATTTTTTTATCCACTTGAAACTTATACTTAGTTATACTAGATTTGAATTTTCTATAAATTAGCATTGACAAAAGACTTATAAAAAAACACGATGAGGCCTTTACTTGATTTCTAATTGATGTATATCAATAAAAATTCCATATAATTTCCATATAAAAAAATGTGTCCCAACAACTAATGTTACATTTTGAGTGACTTGAATCTTACAATTTTATGATTTACAAGAATGGTAATTATATTTTTCTAAAAAAGTTCGAAATTGTAATGAAATTTCGTATGATTAGTATACAATTAAACCTCTTATTTTGGTGGAAAAAATTGATATTGAATTAAAGAAAAATGAATTATCAAAATTTTTCCAAATGTTACAGTTCTATTTTCTGCTAAAATCGCATTGTCTTTGTTAACAAAATGTGAAGCAAATGTTTGCTTCAAAATCGCACTTGCATTAAAATTATATTTATGAACATTAAATTGGAATATCAAATAAAGTTGCCTACTTGTCTACGACCTTTGCCCGAAATGGAAAAAATAGTTTTTCCCTTATCAGACCTTCCTAAATGCAACCTTACAAGGCAGTGGCTAAACTTAAACGTCAATAAATATCCAACCTTTTACATATAATTGAATCATGTTAAAACACTGAGAAAAGGTTTGAAATTTGTTTGTCAGTTTATTATATTTTTCCCTGGTTTTGTACAAAGTGGTAGTCTATGGCTGCGAACTGCACTCTATCTTAGCCAGCAAGCTTCCGCAAGAGTCGCGGAGGAGCTTACTAGTATTTGCTGGAGAAGAAGGGATTCTTAAACTCCATAAATGAAAAAGTGTGCCTTTAGGACGCCTTAAAAGAGTGATTTCGTAGTCCAAAAATTCTCCCTCAAATAACTCAAATGTATGGTCTAAAAATTGCACCTTCCTAAAGATTTTAATGTTGATTTAGTCATATGTACGAATTATACATCACGGATAACAAAATTATAAAATCAATCAGCTTTTAATCATACTTAAAATGCTCATGTCATTTAAAATTGAGCGAAAACTTAGAAATTTGCTTGTTCATTTTCATTTGTTCAATTTTCGTTTTGTCGTTTCTTCTCATTTGACAATCAGTGTTGCTAGCAACATTTCACGGCAATTCAAATGCTTATTGCTGGCGAACTTAGTAGGTAACATTTATGTTCATTGTACACTAGCTAGAAATAGTGTTGCGTATACGTAACGTAAAAACGCAGAAAGAATAGTACCTACTACATTGATGTGCTTTGGTTTGTACTATTCTTTCTGCGTTTTTACGTTACGTATACGCAACGCCATTTCTAGCATTCGATTGTATATTTTTTAAATGTGTAAATTCAACTAAATGAAAATTCCGTAGTACAAAGTATTAACAGTCTGTTTCTTTAGCCATTTAAATGCAACCAGAGAACGTTTAAGCATTCTTAAATTGTGGAATTCTAAAACGTTCTCTGATGTAACTTAAATTTTTATTTTAAATATTTTTGAGCTTTAAGGCCGATTGGTTAATTGGAAAATTATTAGGAAAAAACAACAATACTCAAAGCGGTAGAAGTTATAGTGCTATTTCGGAAATCACCACATTTCCTCATCAGACTTCTTTCTTCTTGCCTTCTGCGGGAGTCGAACCCGCAATACTTAAGCCGGCAGCTAAACGCATTCAGCTAAGCTTACGCAGTGTGAGCTGTTGTTATTTTTCCTGCTTTCTGTACTGCCGCCATTTCTACTTGACTGTGTAGTTGTTGTTTGTACAATTTCTAATTTTTTTCAAATTTTTATTTTCTCTCAGTTTTCATTTAAAATTCAGATCCCAGCCAGCCAGGGATATTTTTTCGTTTCATTCGATTTATTAAATTCAAAGGTCTATTTAAAATTGAAATGTGCGGCGAATATGTAAGAATTGGATTCGCCAAACTATGGTCTATAATGAAAATTCACAGTTAACTGCCGAACTTGAAAAATTCCTTAAATGATTTAACTTAAAAAACAATAACCCTCGATGTCGCATTCACCTTTAGAAGAAAGTAATTTTACTATGAAAGCTTAATAAAAGTTTTAATTGACTACTCTCAGCTTTCACTTCCATGCAGTAATTCGGATTAGCTCTCAAATAGTGCCTACTATTACCAGCACTAGTCCCTGTCGTTTTTAACATAGTCGTGTTCATTAGAAAATCACAGGCCCACTCAACAACTAACCCCAAGGAAGTGCTATTGAGAAAATGAAATAATGTAATTTCCTTTTGCTTTTGTGACATATTTACCTTAAATATTTAGCTCTTTTCTTAAACATAATTTTTACAGAGCTTTAAAAATTGTCTGGCAAAGACACTTATCCACTCGCTCTTGATATTAAATAGTATTTACGAATGCCTGTTTTTATTCACTATGTGAACAGATCACTAACTTTATATTCTTTCTTTTCTTATGACTCCAGATGTTGGGCAGGTTAAGTGCGAGAAGAATTACGAAATCTGTGAAGGCTGCGGCCAAAAGATCCACGATCGATATCTCATGAATGTCGGCGAATCGAATTGGCATGAACACTGTTTGTCGTGTTGCTATTGTGGCATCCAGTTGTTCAATACCTGCTATGTGCGCAATTCAAAGCTTTACTGCAAACTCGACTACGATCGGTAGGGAAATTATACTATGTACAAATAAATTAAAATAAATTCGAACAACTTGCAAGTCAAAATATGTTAATTAATCGTTTGAATCTTGCTTGTTTTTTTTTTGTATTGCTCTACACTAGTTTGTTTAGCATCAAGTGCACAGGATGCTGTCACCCAATTCTGCCTCACGAAATGGTCATGCGGCCGATTTCATCTTTCATTTTCCACCTGCCTTGTTTCATCTGCTACATTTGTCGTCTACCACTGCAGAAGGGCGAACAGTTTATGTTACGCGATGGTCAGCTGTTCTGCTGTCGACATGACCTCGAGAAGGAAATATATTTGGCGACAGCCCAGCATTGCGGTTATGTTGGGCTGGACGACGATGATTTGATGCGACCCCGTGACGGTCGTCGTGGACCAAAGCGACCTCGCACCATATTGACGTCACAGCAGCGCAAACAGTTCAAGGCCTCTTTTGACCAATCGCCGAAACCCTGTCGAAAGGTGAGAGAAGCACTGGCGAAGGACACAGGTCTGTCGGTGCGCGTGGTGCAGGTGTGGTTTCAAAATCAGCGCGCCAAAATGAAGAAGATCCAACGAAAAGCGAAAAACGGCAGCACATCCGGTGGCAGTGGCACCATAAATTCGCGCAGCGGCGATGAAAAGGATATGAGTAAGGATGAAAAGGACATAAAGCAGGAATGTGGCATGTCGGGCGTGGAAAGCGCCTACTTGAGTTTGGGCGACAGCGGTTTCGGCAGTCAGCCCCTGAATCCCAATCTGCCATTCTCCCCTGATGGTAAGCATTTAATCCGTTTTCTTTTTTTATCAAATAGTACTTATTTGTTTTATTTTTCATGTCTCTTCAGATTACCCTCCAAATTCAAATGACAGCTTCTGCAGCTCAGATCTGTCATTGGATGGCAGCAACTTCGATCACTTAGACGATGACACCGATTCCTTGTCGCTGAATAACCTGGAGCTGCAGTCCACTGGCTCCTCGGGCAATCAACACTCAAATCCGCACGACATCATCGCCAATCTCAGCACGAGTCTCGTCGTCAACCCTATTGACAAATTGTACTTGATGCAGAACTCTTACTTTAACGTCGAGCAGTAATTGTAGCAGATTGTCCGATGTGGAATCCAGGATACGAATTTATTAGCATTAAGATAGAGTTGGGGACGTTGGTGGAAGGAGCAAATCTGCTTGTGGCGAATTGACTTCGGGCTACGTCCCAAGCAAAAGCAAAGTGCGGACAGCGCCAGATACGCTCACAAAATCAAGAGGCAATTAATTATTTGTGTGTACTATTTGTACACACACACACATATATACATACATACTACAATACATACTTACATATGTAGGTATATGTATATTTAAGTAAATACCCAACAAACCAAAATAATTAGGCAGATTCTGGCATGTTGCATACACCTGTAGTAACAACATTTGTGATTTAAAATTTAAATTTTATCTAAAAACAGATCTTATTATTGTTAGTTTTAAATAAATAAAAACCAAATTAAAAGTTGCGAACGTACATACATACATACATACATACATATGTATGTATACTCGTATAGTATGTGGATACATATACGAAAGTTATTTACTAACTAATTATGAGCGGTAAGAAATATTTATTTCCAGTTTTGCTGTTCGCGGAAAAATTCACGTCTTCATTATAAAAAAAGATGAATTCCTCTTCAAAATGATACCAGGCAAGACTTATCAAATAGGTAGCAGCAACAAACTTTTCTTTTAACTTTTTTTAAATGTTAATTTGAATTGTCAAATTTTGTAGTTCGTTGTAATATGTAAGAATGCTTTCGGTACAATTAAAGGTAGTTGGTAGAATATTTTTGAAATTGAAGCTTTTAAAATCAAAAACATTTTTTATTTAAATTTTTCTACTGCATCTACCTACGATACTGCATCTACCTATTGATACCAAGTTAAAGATGCTCTGTCTTATATTATCGTTCCAAATATATTGAACGTTAGCGTTGAAGTTTTCGATCAATGTGACAGTTAAAATTTAACTTTTATTTCTTCGATCAAATATAACATAAAAATAATTTTTATTTTGTGTATCAAAACAACGGTTTGATAAGTCAATGAGTTTTTGAATTTCCCGCGCAGAAACTTTAAATTCATCACTGCTGCCTTTTACTGTCTTTTAATAGACTTCTATCAAGTTTTGAGTAAGCTTATTAATTTAGTTTATGCTTGAAAGCCATTTAAAGCAGGTAACCTCTTGATATTTCACAAAACCATCACCGAAACGAGTTAAGTCTTTATAAATCTGTTGGAACGATTTTTGACAATGGGTGATGGCACAACGCCGAAACCGGTTTGTCTCCAAACAAAACTTGACAACGGATAACTAAAAGCGTTACAACAAATATCAACATTCAACCCTGTCAGAAAAGAGAAAGAAAAAAGAATACGGCTTCATAAATCTATTGGGAATCAGCACAATTAACGTCGAACGTTCAGGTCGCCCAAGAAAAATCGTTTCGATAAAATCCATGAAATGATATTGGAAGAACATAGGTTTCTCAACTGGGCGGGTCCACCACAGTTTGACACGAATATTTGGCTATGAAAAGCTATCCGTACGGTGGGTGCCACGATTGCTCACACTCGACCGTAAGCGCAACCGGTGACCACTTCAAAGGATTGGCAAAAATCCATGAATTGGGCTACGAACTGCTACTCCATCCAACATATTCTCCAGATTTAATCCATGCGACTATTTCCTGTTTCAAAACCTGAAGAAATCGCTGGTTGGCAAGAGGTTTGGGTCAAATAAAGAGGTTAGAGTTAAAAGGAGGTTATGTTGAGAACTAAACTATCAATCAAGATTGATGAATAAGAGATTGCGCCTTGCGCAGGTCCGTTAATTTTTACTTTACGATATTGGTTGTCTGACGACGTCACATTATCAAAGTTTTTTTTTGCATTGCAACACGAGTGAAGTGAATATTTGGTGTTCTATTATTTTAAAGTTTTAATTAAAATTCTTTGGTGAAATGCAGCGCGATTTTATTATATTTTTCGAACTTATAAAGCAATTATCCAATCAAAATGAGAATACGTTATTGATGGTGTGACGTACATGCGCAGATCGTAAACTATTTGTGTTAGCTGTTAGCGCAATCTATCAATCAATCTTGGATCGTTAGTACTTTCGATAGTTTCCATGGCACATGATTCGCTTTCCCGTTCGTAATTCGCTCTCTCATTCGTTCCTAATTTTAATCGGAAATGTATCGAAAATAGCTGCCAAAATATAAACAGCTATCAAAACAAAACTAAAATTAAACAAACAAGAAACAATTTGATGCAAAAATGGATTCAAAAGTTTAGTTGTCGAAGCGGTTGTTGGCTACAACTAGGGTGAATGTAGAAGCAAAAGTGTGTATATGTTTAAGTATTACAACAGAAACAGAAATGCCACACAAATCACTAATGTGCTACAATTTTTCTCCGTTATCCTTTTTCGTCATTTTCTACCATCGATTGTCGTTGCGAAATACATAAATATATGTACATGTTCATTAGTTATTCAAGCTTGATCTTGTCCAAAGTATATTTCACAAAGTGGAATATGTTTACGCCTTTTCGAAATACCATAAGTATATGTTGTCGTTTTCTAAATCCTTTTAAACTCGATTTCTTTGCCGAACACTTATTGATTGTGCAAGTCAATTTAGAGACACTTTACAGAATTATAAAATAACAGTATTTAAAAGAAAATTTAGCAAATTTAAAATCACATCACATCGCATCATCACATCGCATCATCACATGTCATCACATCACTTCGCCATATCTCATCATATCACTTTATCAGAGAACGTACATTTTACGTTTTTATATTAGTACAATGATAAATGTTCACATGCAGATGGCGCTGCAAACTGTCGAGATGGTAAGTGCCTTTGCCAAAAGAACTCATCTTGCCAGACCTCAATCGGCGAATGTACACTTGCAAGCAACACATGTGGCAACACAATCAGCTGTTAACGCGTCCATCGCCTGTATCATTTAGGTTTTGCTGCAAGCATTCAAACACATTTATCAAATGGTGAGATTTTATTTAAGTAAATTATAATTGTTATTAATATCTCTATGGCATTTCACTCTTCCAACTAGCTTTTCTACTCATTCTTCAAATCCCTTGTGGGAAAAGATGTGGTGGTGGAACTTAAAAATGACTTGAGGTAAGTATTATCACTGCTCAATCGCTTGCCGGCAATTTGCTAATCCTATTTTGTACTTTTAGCATTTGTGGAACATTACACTCTGTGGATCAGTACTTGAATATTAAACTTACCGACATTAACGTTACAGATCCAGACAAATATCCACATATGTTGTCTGTGAAAAATTGCTTCATCAGAGGCTCCGTTGTGCGGTACGTTCAACTGCCTGGTGACGAGGTAGACACACAATTGCTACAAGACGCTGCTCGGAAGGAGGCCGTAGTTAGTACGAGATAGAAAAAGAAACATTTCCCATGCAGTTTATATACATCAAGTTAATCTTAATTAAAATGTAAGCTTATGTGTCGAAAATGTTTATTTCTTCATTACGTGTTGATGTTATGGCGAAGAGCACCGTTTTTTTGTGTGGCCGAGAAGCTAATTTTTAGGATAGAGGGAGTTTGTAAAAGGCTGTACGAAAGAGGGTTTCCACTCTTTGCAGCCATGACAGTTTTTTATTTGCTTTTTTGTCCTAATTGAAAATTCTATTAAAAAAAAATCACTATCCAATTACTCGATTGATTAAGTAGTCAACATTTTTTAACACTTTTCGATCAATCAATTAAAAAGCTGAATTTTCAGTATTACCAAATTCAATCGCTCCTTGGTTCGAAATTTACAATTTCGATGGTTAGTATATTATACATAAACACAAATATACAGGTGTGCATATGTACATATGTATGTACAAACATACATTCAACTACAAATACAACCAAACCTCCGAGTGTATTTCTGCCAAGAAAAAGCTTCTCATGTCCCTCCATTTGTGGTACAATATAAAGACGTATGTACCTCACAAATGGTAGGAGAAGCTGAGCTTTAAAGTGTGAGAGCCAAATTATTAGTATTATTAAACACGAACGTTCGAAAATTATCTCTGATATTCAATATAAATTTCGAACTGAGGGAATTCACGACCAACGTACGTAAATTTTTAAACGTCCCTACATGTACATATATTGAAAATGGGTTCGAAAAAACGGAAATCTTAGTAAAAAGATAAAAAGAAAATCATTTTTTCTCATAAAAATTTTCTTTCGAAAATATGCTGGATTTTGTTAGTTCTCAAATAAAGAGAAAACTTTTTAAATTCATTACCGAAGGTGAGACTTGAAAAAATACTCGTTTTTTTTTAATATTTTCGATTTGTTAACCAAGTCTAATGTAAATTTGGTAGCACTCAAGGCATACATATACGAGTATAAGGTAGCAGCAGTAAAGAAAATGCTCATCACCAGGTCACTGTTTGAGACAAAAGGATTTGTTTGAATGCCAACTTTTCTAAATTTGTGCCTTTTGTCTCTATTAGAGACTGAGACAGCTTACTGCTATTACAGCTATTATTTTGAAACTAACGAATGCCAACTGGTCTAAAATTGGGACTTTTGTCTCTATTATTTTGAAACTAACGAATGAAAACTGGTCTAAAATTGTGACTTTTGTCTCTATTATTTTGAAACTAACGAATGCCAACTGGTCTAAAATTTGTGACTTTTGTCTCTATTGGAGACTGATGTCCCTACTTACTGAATTCGTGGGTTAGAAAATGAAAAATAAACAAATGGGTGGAATTCTAAATTTGGCACAAAAAGTTAACGTTTTGAAGGTTTGTATTAAAAATAATAATCAATTGAATGTCTTCATAATATTATTAAATACCCATTTTAAGACTTTTAACGCGCAAGGCGAAAATAAAACTAGCAATTAGCTGATGGGAATATACCACCTTCTATAGCCCGCCTTGATTCTAAACGAAAATTTCACAATTCAAATTAAAATACCAAAATTAAAAAAAAATCAAATTATTTATCAAGTAACTTGTCAATTAGACAAGTTTTGTGTTCAATTTTAGCTATTTTGGTTAAAATTGTGTTTTGAACGAGACAACCTTAAACGCTTTCTTGCACTTTGAATCAGTGAAGATACAGTGGAGTTGGTTTTGAAATGAAACCTATATCCAATAAAATTGTTTAACCTCGCAATGAATCCATGTTTCGAAAATTATAAAAACCTGTGTACGCGTAGTTACATATGTATGTATGTACATACTTATGTATGAAAGAATGTATAGTATGTGTGTGTATGATGCTGATCGTACCATTAGCAACCAAATTCAAAACGACATCGTTCGCCAGTTGTATTCATTAATTTATTTTTAAGAATTTTCAATTCAAATGCAGTTCATTCTCTAACAAAAACTATATAAACCCAAGTTTAAAACTTTGTAGAAAAATTAAAAAAAATTCTAAATTTTTTTCTCAGAAGTGTAAGAATCTTTAAAGTTTGCTAGGAATTACAACGGTCAACTAAACAAATTTTTTTTTGGGTTTCTGTTTTCATGCTTAAATTCTGATTCTAGTCAATGAAAAACACTTTGCTTTCCAGTCCCTAAAGTTTGCTTTTGTTTAATACGAGAGAAATACAATAAATATTCATTTTCAGACATTAATTTCTTTTCATTTTACATTTATACATTGTTATTGTTTTTTTACAAATCTTGAATGAAAAAGACATCATAATTTAAAGTGAAATTATAAAAAAAATTTTAAATTAGTAATTTTTGCCGAAAAATTGAAAAAATTTTCTAGTTTATACAAAAGCAAACTTTGGTAAAAAAAATTCCCTTATTTTCGACATAGGAGCACCTAAAATTTAACGTGAGAAGTCAGACCGGTGTTATCGTTGATGTTTTAGAATTTTTTTTTACGACATTTACTTCCATATAACGGATAAGCGATTTTTTTGGAAGACAAAATAAATTTGTTTAAATCAAAGGTAATTTCTAAAAAAAATTTAATCAGCTATAAAACTGCTTACTCAAAAAATTCTAACATCTCCAGGAAAAAGTTCAAAATCTACATACAAATTTTTAAAATTAATTTTTAGTTTTCTACAAAGTTTTGTACTTTGATTTATATAGTTAATGATAGAGAATGAACTGAATTTTAATTGAAAATTCTTCGAAATAAATAAATACAAGTGGAAAACTAAGTCATTTTGAATTTAGTTGATCGCTTTTTTTCATATCCTCGGGACTCCAATTTTTACGCTTACGAGGAGCCATATAGCATGCATTACTAAAATTTTGGCGAACTTTTTTTTATAAAAACACAAACTTTTCTTACCCACATATACATAATTCTCAATAATCACTAAGTATCTTTTTTACAAAATAAACTATTGCTTGAGGGTCCTCACTTGCTGAATGCTAAAAACAAACTGAGAGAGTAAATTAAGCGCAAATAACGGATGATTCAACGACTGGAACTCCACATTTGCTCTACATAAATGACCATTTGCCATTGATTCCCATTACAAGCCATTGTCCTGCCTGTTACCTGGTCATTGGTAACTCGCTTTTATAAGTGTTCATTGCAGACGCTTTTAGATTATATATACATAAAATATATATTTGTATAGACTTACTTGAAATATGGGTTAACCTTAATATCCAACAATTCGAAAGCCGTTAAATTTAGTGAATATTTAAAAAACGCTTGTCATAAATATAATTCATATTGCAAAAGGTTTCAAAGGTCATTGATGTTGTGCGAACAACAGGTTGCACTGCAGTTTCCGTTATGAGGAAGGAGTCATAAAATGAAATAAATAACACATTCATAAATAAAGAGGAAACAAGGCAACCAACCGCCTTCCGTTGCCATCGCAAGAGGTCGCACTGCATTAGTAGGAGACTATAAATCGCTGAACGCCATACCGCCTCCTAATCTGCGTCATTCATTTCAAATGCACTCACATTATGTGAGAGTTGGCTCTCAACTCGCATCTTTTGCAAATTTAACGAGGCAATAATATTCATTGGGATTTTCGATATTCGCAGCTGGCAAAACGCATAACGTATATTGAGGACCCAGCCCTGAGTATGTATGTATTTAAATTAAGCAATCGGAGAAATGAATTAACATATAAAAAATGGTGTGGATGTGGTTGGAGGGGGGTTATCTTAAACAAAAATCCACATAAACTCTACAATTTCTCTATGAAATGTTTTAATTTATTGGTTTGGATGAGAAAACAATAAAATACATACATACATACATACATACATATATGTATACATTTGTGCATTCGTTGTTGGATTTATTGTATGCATACCTACATACATAAGTATGTACGATTAATATCCATTACATATATGTACATACATAAGTTTATGTACATACATACATATGTATGTATTTATGAATGGTTGTACTTATACGGCTTTTCTATTATTATAATTTTTATTACCTTTAATACGAGTAAATGGGAATAAAATAAAATATTGGAATGATTCTTGAAAATTTCGGCAATCAAATGTGGTTAAGAGAAGAGAAAACCCTGCATTCGAAACAACATACACACACACACACACACACATACACACGTACGGTAGACATATGAGGATTTCACTTTCGTTTGTTTATTTAAACGGTGCCACGCCATTACGGCATGAATAATACAATCTACGTTAATACATGATTACTTATGTATATATGTATATATGTATATGTATGTATGCACAAGCCCCAAAGTGCCATAATAGATCCTTAAACCATCATGACTGTGATATATGTATGTACACATTGAGCATAATTTAATGCCGTCATAAACACAAAATTACTATAAAAACAAATTAAATGTTGCAGCGAAGTCTGGTCTTCTCAGTAAATGTTAGCTTTATTTGTGTGAAACAATTGACTTTAACACATACTATGTACATAGATATACTCTAAAGTAAACATGTATGTATGTATGTATGCACGTATGCATACATATGTATGTATATGAGACGTTGTTGGTGTCTACGTAGCCGGCTAAATGTGTGCGTCCACGTGAAAAGGGCCCAGATACATGGATCGAATTTCGTAATTTTTTATAATGGTTTATTATGAAACTATATACATACATTTCGGCGTCGAACGACACCAAATTTAGCTTCCTAGGTATAATAGAAGTAATTTATTTTAATTTTTGAAAAAAAAAAAAAAAAAAAAAAAAAGGGCCAACTTTGTCGCATTGGACTAATATGAAGCATTTACGTGTTCTATGGACTTTTTTTTTGAAAGAAAAGAAATAAAAGAAAAAGACTACGTTGTGGATTCTGTGATGAAGAAGGCCACCGAAATTTAGTACGGAATGGTATGCCACTATGTCCAAAGCGCAAACGCGTTGAGATGTGATAAAATCTGTGGATTGATTACTGTCATAGACTGTAATAAATGAATTACTGCTAATTTGTTGTCTTTGTTTCATCTTCAATTATAATAAAATATTCACTGTTGAGTCCATTTCAATTTTTTTTACTTCCCCATCTTCCTGATTCATTGGTCAAACGTTAACTCATTCATAATTTTCTGTGATCATCGGTTGAATTTGTTGAAAAAGCAAATATTTAGAAAAGGACCCACTTTGTCGAGTTGATGTTAATTATGTAGTGGTTTCACATATAATAATGATTGAAAAATGATCTAATAGTATTTTTTCTCATGCTGACTATGTTCCTGTTCGATTCAAACGAACACGCATTTAACGTCTGAGTAGAAATGAAAAAAATCGAACTTTCAACTTCAAATTGATTTTTCTCAATTAGTCATTTTTCGGATATTCACCTTCAAAGTTCTACATTTCCCTAAACTATTCAGTTAGGTTGTTCTAATTTGTCTCAAAATGTTCGGAAATCTATCAGGAAGACGCCGATGTGCATAACTCCAATACCGACGAAGTGGGCCCTTTTCACGTGAACGCACACTAATGTGTACATAGCCATAAAGGGTGGTTTTTTTTAGATACTTTTTTCGGAGTTGGTTTTTTTAACTTGATTAATACTCTGTTGGGTTTGCCATTTCAAGACATACGGCCCCAAATCGCTGCAAAAAGTGGTCGAAAATTGGACTTCTCGGCTGGAATTTATTCGAGCCAGCCGCAGCGGTCACTTGCCCGAAATCAATTTTTAAAACATAATGACAAACCCTTATCTAAATTCTTGGCCATAGCATTTAATTACATGCGCAGGCAAACGAAGCTATCGCGCTATCCGGTAATGTGTTTTATATACTATATTCTTTTCATATTTCCAACAAAAAAAATTAACTAAAAACAAGTAAAGAAGTGGCTAAGTTCGTTCGGCGCACGCTTTTAGCTAAATTTTAAATTAACTACTTAGGTATAATCTAACATGTGTGCCAAGTTTAGACGAAATCGATAAAGTTCAAAAATTTTCATATAGTCGTATTTCTTCAAGACAACACCACATACTAAACTCAAGATATTTCCCTTCAACATATGTATATTGAAATGTCCGATTTTTAGTGTTTTCGAAAATTACTGTTATATGACAGGTGGGCGGGCATGGTTATGGTCAGATTATGATAGTTTTCTAAATATCGTGTAATACGTATACCAAATTTAAACAAAATCGGGTGTGTGGTTCCAGAGATATATGTACATATGAACTCAGAGATATATGTACATATGAAAGAACTACATATAACGGTTGGTCTGCCTCAAGGTTCAGTTCTGGCACCTATACTGTTTAATATATATATAAATGACATCTCGACCTGTGTAAAGTACAGTGACATTAATCTTTTTGCGGATGACACGTTAATCATGATCAGTGGCGACAATATTCCCGATATTATGTCAAAACTACAACATGATTTTAATGATATTTATAATTGGCTTTCTGAAAACAAGCTTAAATTAAATGTTAATAAAACCAAATATATGGTCATATCCAGAAGAAATCTTGATATAGGCGAGCTTAGTAACATTAATATAAACCATCAAAAAATTGAAAAAGTACAATATATAACATATTTGAGCGTAAAAATTGATGAAAAACTGCAATTCAATGAACATATTAACCATACGGTGAACAAAATTGCAAAAAAAATGTTCTTTATGCGATGTACTTGCAAACTCTTGAAAAGAAAATATAAAATCATGGTCTATAGATCCACCATCGAGCCGCTCCTCAATTACTGTCCCACGATTTTTTTCATAATGAATGACAGCCAGATTTATAAACTGCAAAAACAGCAAAATCAAGCAATGAGATTTATTCTTCGGAGACGATACGACACACCAATCAGAGATATGCTATCAGCCCTTAATTGGCAAAGTGTTAAACAACAGCACTTTTATTACACAATGAAATTTGTCAAAAATATTATAGATAATAATTTACCAGATTATCTAAACATTAACTTAAAGTATGGCGTTAATATACACAATAAAGATACTCGTAAAAAAATGATTTCAAGTTACCTATGCTAAAAAGTGAATCTGATAAATGTAATCTATACTATAAAGGTCTTAAATGTTATAATGAGTTACCAAATACTGTGAAGCAATGTACGACCATTACAGAGTTTAAAAGAAAACTGTTTGAATATTGTAAATATTCCCCTTTATAAAGTAATGTACATATGCCCTTAATTATATTATAATATCTATTATAATATTTGTTTTCCGTTGACTACCGTTCCGTATTTTTAAATTCCAATTGCATTAATGAATGATCAATAAAATGACCTTATTAGACTTAAGATATATATTATTAAATATTTAGGTTAAGTCTACCACTACTGTAAAGAATTAGGCTATAAAGAGCTGTAAGAAATAAATAATAATAATAATAATAAGTGGGCGGTGCCACGCACCCTGAAAAAAAAAATTTCATACAGTCGGATTTCCTGCTCGAATACAACAGCATATACCAAATTTGAGCAAATTAGCTTCCATAGCTACTGAAATATAGCAATTTTTGCTTTTTCGACAATTGCCGTTATATGGGAGGTGGGCGTGGTTACTGTCTGATTTTGCCCAATTTCAATACCAACCTGCTCTGGATCAAAGACAATCTACCTACCAAGCTTCATTGAGATATCTCAATTTTTACTCAAGTTATCGTCTGCACGGACGGACGAACGGACAGACAGTCAGGGCTATAGCGATTCCTCTTTTCATTCTGAGCATTTTGGCAAATATATGTCTATATCTATTTCGATTATTTTATGCTGTTACAAGCAACCGTTATATGAACAAAGTTATAATACCCTTGTACACAAGTGCGCGGGTATAAAAATGTTAAAGAAAGTTGAGTGCAACTACTTTGTTCGAAATTTTCTTTGAAATACTCCAAAAATTATCTGAAACATTGAGTGCTTAATATTAAAATTAAATAAATACTCACCTTCCACGTCTGAAGATTTCCCATTAAAAATTGTATTTCAAAATTAAAAAAAAAATTACTAAGGACAGAAATACTCTATAAAAGTGCAAAATAGTGGCAAGAAAAAGCACCCTAAAGTACAATGTGAAAACGTTTCTCATTAATAGTATGTACATCTGCCGTTCGGACTCGGTACAAAACTGTAGGTCCCTTCATTTGAGGTAAAATATAAAGACGCACAACAAAATTGGCAGGAGGTCGGCCAAACAGTGAGCTACATACATATATGAATATGGTAGTGCAAGCGCCAAATTATTAATATGCCTGTCGGTTTAAAGAGATATCAAAATGTTTAAGTGTAAATATTTTTACGAGTTTTGCCACCAGTTTGAAAAATCGAAATTACTTTAATTAATTAAAGAGTTTGTAGGAATATTTCGACTGTTTTTGAGGATACTAAAGAGGTTTGCTAATCGTTTAAAAACCTATATTTAAATTATTTAATATGTTAAACGAATTATAGTCATACGTATTTAGGTATAAAAGGGGTAGAAAGTAGGGCTGCCACTTATTTAAAATGTCAAATTCAACTTTATTGTGACAAGATGAGATTTAAGGCAACACATTTTAAGGCTTTGGTTTGGAAATTATTTGTGAAGAAAGCTTCCACTTGATTCATAGGAAAATTTAAAATTTTTATTGCGATATATGAACGAGTATTATAAAAATATGGGCATCAATTCAAATACCACGATTTTTTAGCAAAGGCGCGATTTCCTAATTTGTTATTTAATGCCCGATTTTAGTAACTTCGTATTATCTCAAGTCTCAAAATGAGTTACAGATTATTGATTTTCCTCGCTTTTGTGTTTATTTATTTTGTTTTTATTTTAATTTTTTGTGACATGCTCATCATCAGGTCACAATTTAGAGAATTTGTTTTGAGACTAGAGGCTTTATTTTGAAACTAATGTATGCCAACTGGTATAAAATTGTGACTTTCGTCTCTGTTAGAGATTGAGGCTGGTTACTGAATTCGGGGGTTAATCTAAAATTCTGATTAAATCATTCATTCAATTATTAAAAAAACTTTAACTTTTTTGGTTTCAGTTTGACAGGTTGCGACGTCATGCTATAATACGGAGTCGATAGGAAAAATGAAACCGAAATTCACATTCACGTGCGAACTAATACTTAAAGTTGGTCATTAAAAAATTAAGTGTACAGAAATTGCTATTTTATTTCTTGACATGCACAGTAGTAAATAAATGCTTTATAATAGCACACTGGTGTGAGCGCGTTTGTTTATGAATTTGCCGCCGAATTGGTATTTTCATTTTACTCATTTTCAGTACGCTATGACGTAAAAATGTCGCCATCTTCTAATTTATCATTCTTGCACGTACCAGTGGATTTTTGATAAAATAATTTACTTCGACTTGGCAGTTTTCTTTTGTCAAGCTTGAGAATGCATTTTATGACGGATTACTTGAAAGTGGATCTTGAACTATTCTCTATAAATCGAGCTTCGGGGATTTCAAGCATCCATATGTTTCTTTACAGGGCGGAATATTGATGTATTTTGGAACATTTTCAATTACCCCTTGGCAAGTTTGGTGTGGACAACAAAACGGGTTTTGGCGACGTGCCATCTTCAAAACGAAAAACAACACTGTGTGTTCATTTTTATAAATTGAACAAGAAACAACGAAAATATGTAGAACTTTGGTGACTTTTTAATATTTAGGGATGCCCATTATTATCAACGAAACATACCTTTTCAAGTACTGTGGCAAGCTTTTACTTTTAAATTGGAAATGTTTGGATGTAAGATAAATATCCTTAGATTGGAGAGTAAAACCACCGAATTTAAAAGTCACAGACATACATACATACAAACATATATTTACGCAAATTTTTTATATTTAAATAACTAAATAACAATTTAGAACTATATAATTGCAATTTGTGCTTATGTCCATGTACAAACAAATGTATGTTTGCTAATATCCACGATATAATTTATGAAATAAAGGCATTATGAATTTATTATTAAAAATTTTTTTACATATGTACATAATAAGTAAAAATGGTGTTACATTTAGTTTTACACGTTTGTGGTACATTCAGATATACATACATATATTAATTTTAAATAATTTTCGAATAAAATATAGCTATATAATTCTCTACCAAAAATCATATAAACTTTTTAATTTTGTAGAAAACTGAAAACGTTCAACAAACTTGCATTAAAATTTAAATATTTTTTCTTGCGTTTATATGATTTTTGTTAGAGGGTAAACTATGTATATTTCCATTGAAAATTCCTTAAATAAATAAAAAAAAAAAACTTGAGCTACACACAAATATCTCTCATATTGAATTTGGTTGCAAGTCAAATGGGCGCCACTCTATCTATATACATACATACATACAATATGTTTACTTAAATATAATACACAACCAATAGTTGTCTTCGTTTATATACAAATTTACATTTTCTATACACTTAATAATTATGAATTAAGTTTTCACAAAACACTTTACTGAATGTGAATTTTGTAACAAAACAAAATATTATGTCCAATAAAAAACACAAAACTGCAATTAAAATTGTTTCCCAATCATTACAAACAACGTGTCAGAAATATGAATTTGTTGATTTTTATAGCTTCCGAGATATTTTTAAGGCATCAATATGTGAAGCAAAATTCATGCGGATTGATGAAATGGTTTTGGGGGTGCATTTTTCTGGCAAAAGCCCAAGTTAATTTTTGCATTTTGATTCTTCTTTCACAAAACAAAAAAATTGACAAGGGATGACGGAAATCGTTCCAACATACATTACTTTTTGTATTAAAACAAAATTCTTTGCTAACTCATTGTTCTCAATGTAAGTTTTGAGTAAATTGACTTTAATGACCGTATTCTGATATTAAGTATAATCTCAAGTCTCAAAATTTGAGACTATGAACTTTAGATTGCGGAAATAAAAGGCGTCGTTTATTCATAACTAATAATTAATTGTACTTAAGCTCAGATTCGCAACGAAAACATTTGGTATGGGATGTTAATATGTAAACCGAAACATGAAGTCATTTTCAAAACATAACTATCACAAATGTACAATATAAGAAGTTGCAAGTCGACATACTCGTACAATTATTTTTGTTAAATCATTTTTACTTTTAATTTTAATCTGCATATGTAAGTAACATTGTTATTTATGTAGTAGTTAATAGCTTTTACTAAAAAAAAATTTTCTTATTTGGAAATTAGTTTACAGGTTGTATGTTAATAATACCAAAAAAACACTCCACATTTCGTTCAGTTCTGAAAGCTGTAGTGCTTTTTCATAGTTTTTTTTGTCAATAATGAAAAAAGAAAATAAGCTTGCAAAGAATGTAAATGCAATAAATATAAACAAAAATATCAATTAAATTAAATAGAAAATTGTAAATTATTTGTCCTTAAGATAATTTTCAATATAAGCTGGAAAACATTGAATTAATGGGTGAATAATAAAAAGAAATAATTGCAATTAACAATCGCCCGGTTCGATTAATCGTATGATTGCATTAATCGATTAAAGCATTTTTTTCCATCACTACTCAAATATTTCAAAGACCTGTGGACAACCTTTTCAATAATTTATCGGAAAAATTCACCTCCCAAAAGGACACTGGGGTTCGTGTTACTCTAACAGATATAATCTTTCAACAGGGTTTTGTGCGGCAAGGAACTAAACAAGATTTTTTAATTTATTGATAACTAATGAAAACTGCGTATAGTAGTGAGAACCACACACAATTCTGTCGAAACTGTGTTCAGGTAAAATTACAACTTCAACGAACAAAGTTTAATCGAGCTATAAATAAAGCTGTATAAAATTCTAAGGAATATCTTAAAAAAAAACCGTTGTCTGTGCGAGTTGAGCTAATAGGTGGTTCCTAAACTAATATTCTTTTGCATAGTTAGGTTTAAATTTTTAATTGGTTTTCTTTGAAAGTGATGACATTCAAATGCTGTTTAAAGTCATAGGCATGCTATTTTTTTTTTGTCATAATTAGAATGAAAATTAATTCGCAAAAATATTAACTGCTGGAATTTTAACTGGATATTTAAAACCGGCGCTTACATAGCAATTAAAACTTACTCGCACACAGGTTGAATTCCAAATTAAGTGTAATATATTAATTCATTTATTTGTATTAATATATTTACTTATTTGTTTATGAAATTAGTGAACAGAAATTCTTACAGACTATACTTATAAGAAAGTATTGCATATTATTATAAAATAGAAAATGGAATAAGAAAATAAAATTCGTGCGTGCTTAGCTATAATACTGGCATTTTCATTAAAACCAAAACAAGTAAAGAGAAGGTACTAGAGTAGAAATTAGTCGCATCGACGAAAGAGAAATGCTCCAATATTTATTGACGTTATTGCGATCTATCCATATTAATGGATTTTAAAATTTCTAATTATTTTTTCAATCGGTATTCCTATTCATCAATATCCGTCAATGGTAGAAAACTGCTCGCAGCATCGTGATATGTACATATGTATTTACTATATATATTTATTTAGGTTTTTAAAAGTCTATGCAATTCAGGAATCTTCATCATAAATATTGAGCAACACACAATTCGATGTAAATTCTAAGGTCTTGAAGTATCAAAAGTCCTTCGCAGTTGTTTTATTGGCCCTGAAATCATAACAAGTTAGCTTTCTTTTTGATTATGCATGCAGATGAGCCACTTAAACTATTCTAGGAATACCCTGCTCCAGTTTATGTATAGATGTAGTTTCGCTTGCGCTCCATGCCAGGCAGTTATTTCCCTCTAGTAATTGTAAAAAGCTTCGGTTATGAGGAAATTAATATATTTATGTATTTGCAAAATTACCTGCTTTTGTTTACAAATTTAACCGAAGCGAATGAATGAAATGAAGAAGAAAATTCCCCACCGAAAAGTTTACTACCCAGGGTTGCTCTTTTTATTGTACACGTTGGCTGTAGGAGAATTGTGATGAGCCGTTGAATAATTATTCAAATATGCATTACAAAACTGGTGTCACATATTTTCGCTATACATTTTTCGCTTTAAGTAATAATTGTTTAGTGTATCTTCACTGGTTAATGCAAATATTTCACATTCCGCAAAATTGTGTATGTGATTTTCAAAGTTTATTATGAAATATCATTGCATGCAACTCTGCTATAGTTTCTTTTCAATATTCACCATTAAAAATCTAATCCCTGAGAAGAAATTCACCTCAGCTTTTCTACTGTATATACTGTGATTTCAATATTAATTTGCTGACACATGAATTACTTAGTTTAAATTTATTTACATATATTAATGTATTTTTAAGTTAAAAAATTCGATGTATGTACATATATACATATACATATACATATGTGAAATGGACTTCTCAATTCACGTACTCTAATTATGTTTATTATTTATTATTTAACGAATTCTAGACACATTTATGTTCACGTACAAATTTAAGTATAACTATAAATACATAACATATACATACATACAAAATTAAGGAAGAGCCTTTCCATTTTTAAAACAACAGGTTCATTCGGGTCATGTTTTTTTTTCACCATAAAACACGAATATGTTGTTACTAAGAATATTGAGTTTATTCAGTAAAGCGCAAATATTACAAGAAGAAAACATTATTTTAAAAAAAAAGCTCTTTGCATATCAATATTTAACTAATTACGAACAATTTGCTAGTTGAATTATCGAAATCGATAATTTTTAGAGAAGTTATGTATGTATGTACATTTGAAAAAGAAAGATTTTTTCAAATAGGTTCAAGCCACGTCCAGTGTGCACAAGAAATTTTCACCAAATTTTAGATTTGCGGGAAACGTAATTTTTCGTAAAGGTGTCATGGCACTTATGTCACCCTATGAATATTTTGTGAAAATTCCTTTAAGTTATCGCTTTAACTTACCGCTGTTAACTTTTGAGCACAATAAAATTAAAAATTAATAACTCTTGAACGAAAAAAGTTATTCGCAAGAAAATTTTAAATACTCACAAAAAAACGTATGCGCTATTGAATTCGGTCCTTTTCTCTTCCAATTTAAAAAAAAAATTTCTTTAAAAAAAAAATGTAAAAAACAATACGAAATTTTTTTGTGTTCTTCACTATGTAATTAAATAAGAATCATATCAAATTAACTGCAAAACGGTCACCTTAGTAAAAATATTTTTGTCAGTGTTCATACATATTTCACCAAGAATTTCTTCCCATATGTGCATGCACGCACTCACATATGTATGTTTGTATGAAATTCAAATAAGCAAAAGATAGCGTTCAATTACCTTACACTACCTTTAATGTAATTTTAAGTTCATCGCACCTATGCACGTACATACATACATATGTATGTATGCATGTATGTATGTTTAATATGAAAGCAAAATTGGTTTGTAAGCTCTGAACGTAAATTGCAATTCAGCACTTTTATTTTGTTTACTTTTATTATATTCCGATAATTCCGAAAATGTGCTACCTAAAAGCCAATGTCTCAGGAGAAGCTGGAATGCTTATGCAGCCACAGCAGAAAATTATGAAACTGGGTGGAATTTGTTACAAGAATGGTACACTAAAAAAAAAGAGTTCTTGTAGCATCACTTATTAACCAATTCAATTCACCGGTTCCTTCTCGCCTGTACAAATAAAGCAGCTACATGATTTTACACAAGAATGCTAACATGCATTGCAAAACATTGGGGTCAACACTACTTCATGGGACAACATCTTGCTGCACTTGCTAGTTAAAAAACTAGACCGTGGCACCCATACATATTCTCTATGAAAGATCAATCACGAATCCCAAGGATCTTCACCATTCAAAAGACATTGCATTGTGTCTGGTTGACGTTCCGAGCGCGTCGGTGTGCGTCTGATGCGTGTAAGGCACAACAAAAAATTCAATATCTTTTGAACGGTGAAAGCTGACAAAAATATTTTTACAGATTCTGAAAGGTGAGCGTTTTGCGAATGATTTGAAATAATTCTTATTCAATTATATCGCGAAGATCATAAAAATAATTTCAATTGATTTTTTTTTTTAATTTTTTTAAAATGTAATTAAAAAAAAAAAAACTTGGAAAAGAAAACGACATACGTTTTACTGTGCGTGTTTAAAATTTCAAGCGAATATCTCTTTTCGTTCAAGAGTTATTTATGAATTTTTCAATTTTATTGCGCTCAAAAGTTAACTGCGATAAGTTAAAGCGACAACTTAAACAAATAAAGGAATTTTTAGGAAATATTCATAGGGTGACATAAGTATGTAAGTGCCATGACACCTTTACGAAAAATTACGTTTCCCGCAAATCTAAAATTTGGTGCACATTTCTTGTGCACACTTCCCAAGACGGGAAAATACGATTTTTAGAGCAAAATTTAAATCGCCGAAAAATATCGTAAAGAATTTTTTTCGATTACAAAAAAAAAAGGTGTCTCATTATTTTGACCAACGAACAACATATTTATGTTTCATGGAGCAATATGACTGTTTCATTCTATAATTTATTTACATTAATTTACAAGTCTTATTAGATATTTTTTTAATAACTATTGTCAAAAAAAGGAAAATACATACACACATTTCTACACACATACACAAACACACACATACTAAATACATACATATGTATGTATGTATGTGTGTATGAATGTTTATGAAGATGTGCATAGGTACTATCTTGCTAAGGAACTTAAGCCACTAAGTACTCTTCGCATGCAAATGTGCTTTTATTCAAACACTAGACACAGTCTCATCGATCGTCATATTATTCTTATAGTTGGGCGCACACACAGCTTTATGAAGCTCCTTCTCGGATACCGGCTCCCCGTGCGGAGAATGCATCAGACGATTATTGGGCAAAAATCCGAGAGTTTCGGAACTTTTGGTGTGCGAATCGGAGGGCGGCTTGAAGCTCTTGCAATTATAAACGGCCATGCTTTGTGTAATCGTCTCGTTTCTTGTGCAGTAGCTCCCGCTGCTGCTGACGCTCTCCATCCCATCGATTTCATTGTGAATTAGGTTCGTGGAGTGTGTTTGTTGTGATGAGAATTGTGAACTTCGTTCGGGGTTCGAGCTGAATTTGTGCACAATTGCGGTGGTGGGGGTCATCTGCAGCAAGTTGACTTGCTCCTTGTTACTAACCCCGCTGTTCAGCGTTCGGTAATAGCTGGACTGGCGATTGATTCGCGTTTGTCTTCCGCTGCCGTCCACTTGCGTTACAGCGGTCAGAGTGGACGGATTGCGCTGTGAATCAGCCCTGGAAGTAAAATACAAGTTTGTTTGTTTCGTACGTTGTTTAAAGTAGACACTTGTTTTTTTTTTTTTGTTGTCAAATATGTTGCCAATTTTTGTGATATTCATTACAAAAGCACGTGTTTTTTAAATTTTTACTGAAATGGCTGTGAACCAAGCCATTCTTACATTTGTATGTACAAACGTCTCCAATGGATAACTGGAGTATGAATATGTGATACAATTTCCCGCTTTAAATCCACAGAATCGTTAACTTTCAGCGGTAATAATTGAAAAAGAAATTAACCTCGCAGAGTTGCACACAAATCTCACCTATTCAAGGCATTGCCGCTCATTTGACTGGCTTTCCGTTTCATGGGACGCAGATGGAAGGCACCGTAAATCAGAGGATTCACCAAGCTATTCGACATACCAAACGCGAATATCGCCGAAATGAGCCCTTCACTCAGCTGAAAGTGAAGACAAAGTGGATAACAAAGTTATCGTGTTGCTTGCCATCAATTGCGCCACACTTACCTTTTTGTCCGGGTTAAGAAACATCAACGTAACCATCACGACATAATATGGAGTCCAGCAAATAAGAAAAGCAATTATTATCACAATAGAAATTCGTAGCGATTTCATTTTGGCCTTTTGAATGATGCGCTGACGATTTGTTTGCATCGAGTTTGTGGTCAAATTGGACATCAGCTTTGGGCCCATAAACATTTTTTCGCTATCTGCAAATGCAAAGAATATTTGCGCGCGCGCCCTTCTCTAATATACAATGTATCTAATGGTTGGTGGTAAATCACTTACTTGAAATCGTACGAAACGTGGAGACGTAGGTGACGAAGAGGATGCATAATGGCAGTAGGAATGTGAAGACCAACGTGAACGTTGTATACAATTGCTCCTGCCAATGCGCCGTATAGAATCCATGGGTCACGCACTGATGAAACTCCTCGACGAACGGACCGCGCGCCAAATGGAATATGAAAAACTATAAAATAAAAAAAATTTGCATATTTACTTGCATACATATGTACTATGTACTTGTGGGAAAATTTATGCATTTAACTAAAGTAAAGCACAAAGGTGGGTGTGTGTGTGTGTGTGTGTGATGTTATAAAATAATGCATATGTTCGTTATTCAAAATTATTTCCAATCTAATCTCCAAAATTTATACGCATCATAAATTTGGAGCACACACACATATGTACGTACATACATCCATACATTAATATGTATGTACACATACGAGGGAGTGCCTTTAATAGCGCTAAACGGAAATGACAAACACATGTCGATAGTAAACCTGTTCACAGCCGACGACAGCTAGAAGTGGATCCGGTAATTAACCATTGGAGAGCTTATCTACAAATTTTTTTTTTTTCATTTTGGATCATTGCAAAATTTTAATAAAATATATGAGTTGCTCATAGTTCTGTTCACGTCCGCACTTCCCAGCAAGATCTAGTAACAATTGTTACGAACTATCAATTTTTTGGCGTTTTCTTCCAAGTTTTACTGGGTTTTTACTGCATACATTTTTATTTGCCATATTTTGCCAGTAAGAAAAACTGTTGATTAACAATTAACAATTGATTTCTTAATTAAATATTTTAATTGAAATAAGCGCAAAATGAAAAAGGGAGTAAATATTAATTTGTACATTAACTGGTTAGTGTAGTGTGTGCAACTTGCAACTTCTTCCTAGTTTTGCGTTTTCGTACTTTCTTGCATGTTTGTCACATTGAGGGCAAAAAGTTTCTGACACTTTACTGGATATTTTTTTTGTTAAAAAGACTCATAAAATGTAATACCGCCTTTTTTTTTGGCCGAGCTTCTCTTGCCATTGCTTTGGTGGTGTTTTCATGTTATATCTACCACAAAAGGAAGCTCGTACGTTTGCCATTGCCTGCCAAGAGGCGACAACAATCAGAAAAATCTTTTTATTTTAGATATTAAAGTATTTTGTATTTTGTTATGATTGAAATTTAATTTATGATGAATGCACCATTTCTTCGTTTTACTAAGAAATTACGAAAGAGGAGGCCATTTTACTCCTCATACTAATATTTTATAATTTTCACCTTTAAAATACATAAAAAATATTTTTTATTTATCCAAACTGCAATCAGCTGTTATATTTCGGAAGAACAATTCGTTACAATTATCTGCATGGTGAACACTCTTATTATCCACTATACCATCAATTATTTGACTCCAGATTCAAATGCGATACTATTTGCATTTTTAAAGATTAAACTATTAATGAAAATCTATTAAAAAAATCTAAAAGTAACAGCTGCTATTTCCCCAAGTGTATTTAATAAAGTGTGCTAAGTACTGACAGTTTCCGAATTCCGTGGCGTTATTATGTCAAACCTTATGAGATTTGTTAACACCTAAACGTGTTCAAAAATAAAAAAAGTTAACAAAAAGTTTTTGTGGAAAAATTATACACGTGTACATAAGTATGTATGTATGTACATACATAAATACATACAAAGCTTGAATACAAAATAGCAAATAATTTTAAATATAACGAAAAAATTGCATCGTGCGCAATTTCTAAACGCAAAAACGGCAACCAATTTCATTGTTATGCAGAGTCCAAGAAGAGGTATGCATAGGAAGACCTGGGTCGAAGCTTGCCAAATAAATGCTTCCGATTCGGCGAGAGTATGTGAAAAGCATTTCGACGAAGCCGATTTTTATGCTTGCAAAATCACAGTTTTTACATAAGATTAATGTTTAAGTGAATATCTTCAGTAAATAAGTAAATATGTATCTTTGTCTAAGGAAATCAAGAAGGTGTATGATACACTTGAAAATTACGTAATTGAATAAACATCTAAAAATAAACGGCTGGAAAAAAAATCGTGCCGAAGTAAAAAAATTCTTAAAATAATTACTTAAAAAAATTTGGTATTTTTTCATTCCACGGACTAGGCTTGAATGTATTTTGCTGACGTTTTAGCTATTCTTTATTTGCGCATTTTTTTATTACTAAACTTGATTGGTTAAAGCAACGTAAATAAGTTTTGAAAGTTGCCGTTTTGACATAATATGCATCCCGTCATTACTTAGCGCACATTGTGAAATACGCAATGCTATTTCCGATATCGAGACATCTCATCAAATAATTAAAGTTGGGGATAATTTTTCCCTTTTTTTTTTTGGTTGCATTTATTTATTGCCACTTCATATTGCTTGGCTTGATTACATTCGGACATTATTCAGCAAAATTATAAATACACCCTCGTATTCATTATTGTGTATGTATGTATGTATGTATGTATGTATGTATGTATGTATGTATGTATGTGTGTACAGATGCGGCATTTTGTGTTGTAAACGGAAAACAAGCGGAACCTCCATCATTGCTGTGCGAGTACATACATATACAAACGTATGTTTGTATGCATACAAGTATTGGCACACGTAAAAGTTATCAAACATTGTATTTATGGCGCTTACACTTTATAATATGTACGTGCATTCGTAACATTATGGTCACAGCAGTGAATAAATTAGCAGCGGCAAGTGACGAAAGGAGGTGCGATTGTAAGAAGTAAGGCTGTACCAAGGATGTACCAATTAAATAATCGCCAATATCAAAATACAAAAAAAAAAAGATGTTAAACGTTCAGTGTAATCGATAGCCAGGCCTTCCAATTACACAAGACCTTATTAACTTATTTACGATTTGAATTGCGTGTACGCACTCGAGAGCAACAATGAACGTGACAGAGAGTCGAACGACACACAAATCGTACTCATACTAAGTAGAACAATTGACTACTGAATTTAACAGATTTTGCATACAAGCAGGAAATTCATTTAGTATTCCATACCAATTAATTTGGTCCTGTGAAGTTTTGCACTTACCTGAGGTAGACTTAGAAGAAATGATAGCACATAAGTGCCGCCAAGTAGTCGATAGCACCGTTTGGCCATATTCAGCGACTTCATCGGATATTTGACCGCAATCCAACGATCCACACCAATCGAGACCAGGACGTACGTTGATAAATACAAGCTGAACATTTGGAATAGTTTAACCAGCTTGCAGGTCAATTCGTCGGCCAGCCATTGGACTGTGTAAAACCAGGCTGCCTCGCCGATAATACAAAAGCCCGTCACAAGCAAATCAGCGATCGAAAGATGAAATATTAACGAGTAAATGGCGCTCCAAGTGTTGCGTGAGCTACGACGTCTAATGCGAGTTTTGTAGATGTTCCACATGGTGAGCACATTGCCAAGCAGTGAGAACACAGCCATTACAGCCAGCACATACACTTTTATCATCGTCGACTGGGAGAGGAGGGGGGCGTGTTCCAGTCGAATGCTGTCATTCTCTGGAAATGTTTTATGCTTATCCACCAGCAATGGAAAGACTGTGGCATTTGCCGACGTACTGTTTGTTGGCATTGTGAAAAAGACATCGGCGAGGCGCGGCAGGGCGGCATCTGCGTGTAGTGTTGTGGCCATTGCTGCAACAACTGATGAGTTCGGCACATGATTTGCGTAAAGCGCCTGAACGTTGGTGAGATTTTCAACAAGTTTTCGGCTCAAAACTTTCGTTAGTGGGCGGAAAATAGATGGTTCCGCAAGATTGTCGATTTCCATTTAGTTGTTATATTTTTTGCTTAATTTTTGTTTTTACTTTTTTTTTATGTTTTACGTCTGTTTGTGTGAACTTTGCGAATTTTAACATTGGCCGAATATCTCTAAGGAGACGATGTCCTAATGAACATCTCTAGCGGTGGGCGTTCAGTCTGTAACGGAAGTGAAGGTTGTACTCGTCTAAATTATGAATACAAAATACTTCAACGATTGTATGTACATACATGCATACGTGTTGCATAGGAGTTGAAGAAAATTTGTTTAAATGGATGTAAAAGTTTTTTAACTTTGATCTGCGTATACTCGTACATACATATATACATACATTGTATGTACATAATTATGTGTTAATATACATACTTGTCATTATCTTAATTAAATGCTTTTTTTACACAGATTTTAGTAGGATATGTTTATTTACATTTTGATATCAAAAACATCAATCATTTATGCCACTTATGGCCACTAAGCCTAAACAAATTTTAAGTCATTTTTCTCGCAGAGCATTTTATGGCATAACTAACTCGAACGAGTGTTTAACTTTGTTGATCTTGGAATTACAATGGATCCAAAATTCAATTTCAATCTTCACTTCAATCTTACAGTTAACAAAGCCAAAGGTCATTTTGCATTTGTAAAACAATGGTCTACAAAAAAATTCAATTACTTTTACATTACGAAGGCTCTTTTCACAACGTGTTGTTCTGTGGTTCGGAACTCGCTCTAACAAGTTCATTCCGAGCGGATAGAGTCAATTCAAACAACAATTTCTGCTTTTTGTTTTAAGAAATTTTCACTGGGATTTTCAGTATAACATGCCGCCATACATGTGTACATACATATACGTATATTAAATCGTTTAAAACTCATTCATCTTCCTATCCTTGCTAGTCGCAGAGAAATGCTAGGTATAGTATTTTTGGTCAAGTTACTGACAGGCTTGATTTCTAGCCCATCTCTTCTTGGCGAAATAAAACTAAACGTTCCCTCCCGAATTTTAAGACATTTCCGGCATCTTTTTCTGAAGCCATTCATAAAGTAATTTTGAACTAAACGAGCCACTCCATAGTTTATGTCAGGATTTTAACACTCACTCCGGTTCTTTTGATATTTAAGACTCATTTTTTTATTTAACGAAGACTTCACTCAATACTCTCAATAAATGATACAAACATACATATATTTTATTATTTATATTTTAATATAGAAGGTCTGATGAGTATTACTTAGTTCTGTAGCTGCACAGTTTCAGATCTCGACACTTAACAAACCCCTGCCTTTCATGAATTGGGCACAGCATATATTATTATTGTTATTATTTAGAAAACCCTATCTATTAATTGTTTTTAAATCACAAAAGATTGATAAAGTTAGTTACATTTGTTTTTTAATTTGTGTTTATAGGTCCTCTTTTCGGGGCTGGTACCAAAAACCAAAACTTCGAATTCGAGCAATTTCTGTTTTCGCCTCGACTTACGTAGTAGCCACTCTGACTTTTTTTTTTGAGCGAATAAAACGATTTCCACCATTTTCCTAACGTTTCGGCCAAACCTTGTTTAGCATCCTTAAATGATTTGGCGCTAGAACTTAAAATTTTATAGTTCGCGATTCAATAAATTTGCGCGTGCTGTTCTTGTAAAATTACCACTTTAACGAATAAAATTTGTCCAAGGCACCGTGTTGGCAGCTTTGATAAACCCCTTTATGGAAAATTGCTAGTTCTAAATCTGTGCGCATCTCACTTTGCCAACGAAATGTCATGCACGTGGTTGGCATGTTGGAAGCGAGACGCCTTTCTCGAGAGAAGAAGAGTTGGTAAAGCGCACGCACCAGCTAATTTGCAGAGTATGGTCGGACGAATGCATGCCTACTGATTGGAATCTAAGTGTACCTTGGTCAATCCACAAGAATGGTGATACTGCAATTCGCGCCAACTATCGCGGTATCAGCCTTCTTAACATCGCATATAAGGTTCTGTCGAGCGTATTGTGTGAGAGACTAAAGCCCAACGTCAATGAACTGATTGGACCTTATCAGTGTGGATTTAGACCTGGTAAATCTCCCATCGACCAGATATGCATAGTGCGCCAAATCAAATTTTGGTATCCCCACAAAATGTATACGGCTATGTAAAATGCCTTTGAGCAACACAACCCTCTCCGTCAAGAGTGGGAAGGACCTCTCCGAGCCGTTTGATACCAAACGAGGTTTCAGACAGGGTGACTCTTTGTCGTGCGACTTTTTTAACCTTATGCTGAAGAAGATAATTCGAGCTGCTGAACTAAATCCTTCAGGCACCATCTTTTATAAGAGTGTGCAGCTGCTGGCGTACGCCGATGACATTGACATCGCAGTTTTGCCTTCTCCAAACTGGATAGAGAAGCAAAGCGAATGTGTCTGGAGGTGAACGAGGGCAAGACGAAGTATCTTTCCTGACATCAAAGAAACATTCGGCACATTTACGACTGGGATCAAACATCACTGTTGACATTTATAACTTTGAAAAAGTAGAGGACTTCGTTTACTTAGGAACCAGCATTAACATCAATAATAATGTCAGCCTCGAAATCCGAAGAAGGGACTACTCTAGCCAACAAGTACTACTTCGGACTGAGTAGGCAACTGAGCAGTAAGGTCCCCTCTCGACGGACAAAAATCACACTCTATAGAGACTTATATTATTATGCCCGTCGTGATGTATGGCGCAGAAGCATGGACGATGAAGATATCTGATGAGAAGGCTCTAAGAGTGTTCGAGAGAAAATTTCTCGGAAAGATTAATGGGCCTTTACGCCTTTGCGATGGCGAATGGCGTAAAAGATGGAACGATGAGCTGTACGAACTTTATAACGACATAGATATAGTGCAGCGAATTAAGATCCAGCGGCTTCGCTGGATTGGTAATGTCGTTCGAATGGATGAAAGCGCTCCAGCTCTGAAAGTATTCGACGCGTTACCCGCCGGTCGTAGCAAAGGAAAAGGGAGGCCTCCTCTGCGTTGGAAAGACCAGGCGATAAGGGACTTGGGTACGCGTGGTATTTCCAATATAGTTAGCTAAAGAGAGAAATAACTGGCGTGCTATGCTAAGCTAAGCCAATGAAAGAAAAAACAAAGTTTGGCATGTAAGCAGAGCATTCGCTTAGCAACACTTGAGTAGACGGTTCGAATCTCATTGGAAGCTCCCTCGAAGTTGCATTAGTCGCTTTGCGACTATTCCCAGACTCGTTCTAGACTAAACGCATTTTTTGCAGGAGACAAATCAGTTCTGCATTCAAACAATTAATAAATTTTACACGCCGATGGCCTATTAAATGGAAATTTCCCCTTGCTCTATTACTTTCTCTATAGTTCTAAGTAGTGCGGAAATCCACAATTTAGTTTAGTTCTACATAGTTCCCGCTGCACAGTGTGAGATTTAGTCAATCTAGCATCTCAAAATTAATTTTTATATGAAGTTGTAGAGATATGAACTTGAAATTTGGCACGATCGTTAAGGAGATTATAAGCTTCAGTATGGTGAAAGACAACTAGTTCCAACTAGTGTCAAAGGGGACTAGTTCCGAACTATCCTCAAAAACACTAGTTGGGGACAATTTTTTTTTACACATTTATATTCATTATAAGATATTAATCAAAAACCCAAATAAAGAAATTATATACAAATTATACAAAAGTTAAAAGCGAAAAGTAGAAATAAAAAAAAAAAGGAATTTATACAAAAATAAAAATTCCAGAGAGCTGCAAGCAAAGTTTTTTATGCTAAATCATCAAATTCATCATTTAGTTGGGTGTCAGACAGAAGTGCAATGACCTCAGAAGGTAAAGTAGAACGCTTGGTTTTTGGGGGCAAACGTAAACTTGCAATCAAAGGGTCTGACGTGATAAGCAACTTATGCAATAAATCTATGTTGGTGTCAACTCGGGACGTTTTTCTTGTGAACAGTTCGCGATACTGTCTCGACTCTTTATTGCATGCTTCTTGCGCTTCTTCAGAAAAGTTTCCTATGGGAAGAATGCATGAAGAAATGATAGCTCCTCCATGAAACAATATTTTGTGGAGAGTTACTGGCATATAGTACCAAGGATATAAACTCAAATAAATCTCTCTTGTTTCTGACGTAAAATTTTGGAACGCATATATATTGATAAAATAGCCACTGTTTATGCAAATAAGTATTACTCGAAACCGCTTGATCAGATCGACATTTATGCCTGTAATATCCGATGTATTTTCTGCTTCTTTGAAAAATCTTCTGGCCGTATTGCCATCATTTGTGTTTCCTGTTTTCTGTTTCGGCATATCCACAAGAAGACCCATTTCGTTCCTAAACCTGTCTTGTATTTTTTTCTTCCTTCTTGCAACGCTCTCCTTATTTTCATCGCCTGATACGTTCCATTTTTCTATTTCCAATCGGTAAGAAATGTGCAACAAGCACTCCATAAACCTTATGTAGGCATGTAGAGGTGAAAGACCAATAGCAAGCATATTTTCATCGATTTCGCGCTGTGATAAGGCATTCATGTCGTTCATAGTTTTTGGAGTTGCACCACATAAATAGCACGTTTGCGATGACGTGTAATTTGAAAGAGCGGTGCAGACTTTGCCGTCAATCATACATAGAATTAAATTGGCTTTAACCGTGAAACTATAACCGTGAAGCTCAAAACTAGTTGGTTTCAAAACAGAAATTTGCTGCCGAATATGCTCCACTTCCGCTTTAATGACCTCACGCGTCTCTTTCGTGAAAATAAATTTGATCGGTCTACAATATCTTGTCGAAGACGCATCTGGATTTTGCCAAAAAATATGTTTCCTTCCTTCAGCTCCAGAGTTAAGTTGAAGAGGCACCATCGAAAGAGAAAACATGCTTTCGTCTGACATGTTGTTATCCGAAAATTTTTGCTTGTAACGGTTCTGTTCAGCTCAATCGCATCCCCATTTTATTATTATGCTTAATTCATCCTGAATGGCAGGGAACGACTTAAAAACCTCATATTGTGCTTCTATTAATCTTTTCACCGTGTGGTCTATTAAGGATTGCAAATTGATTTCGGCATATGTTTCAGTAACAGTAACAAGGCTTGGGTAGCACAATAATTTTGATTGCTTAACGAGGTCATAGCATGGATACAATTTCGGACTGTATGGTATCGTATGCAATCGTATTCCACGGTATTGCTCAGTTCATAAATTTTCGTCTACGATCATGGCCAGTGCTTGATCTGGTGTAAGACTTTTCTTTTCAGTAATGCTTACCCTTGCTCTTTTTATAGCTGTACCTCTCGAAGGGGATGAAGCCGACAACTCTTTGACAATGTTTGCTGAGTCTCTTTTTCCACAGGATCTCAGATGCATTGCGGTAGCCATAGTTAATTGTTCCGAAGCTACATTTGATATTAACACTTTGCATTTCCGTTTTTGTGTACTCGAAGCACTTTCAGCAAACTCTTTTTTTCGCCTTCCGCGTTGAGGTATTTGTTTTGAAGTTGATGGTGCGTGATCAAGAGCAAAATCAACAGCAGAAATTTTTGAACTTAGTCAAATAGCATTGTCATGCATAAATCTTGCTTTATCACGGTGAGATTTACTCCATCACGATTGAAATTGGAAGCAAAGCTTTTATATACGATCTTTAATTTTGGTATCGTCAACATCTGGTCCAAAAATTGATATAACGTGCTTTTCGACCGCTTCTGTTTTTTCGCTTTTCACCTTGCTCAACCAAATCCAAAATAGCTCCTCTCGCGATATTTCACTCATACTATAAAAAGGCAAAAAATGGGCAGGATTTTATTTTTTAAATTTGTTTTGGGCACATTAACAAAGATTCTGCTGGCATTCCCATCACGGAACTCCGTGGGACTTGGAAGTTCTAGTCTATCAAAGATTTGAAAACTTTTAAATTTGTCTTACCTTTTAGGTGGTTATAAAACAATTTTTTCAAAGTACTTGAGTGCAAAAATAAATATTGTATAAAACAAAAATTTTAAGTTTAAGTAACAACCTTCAATACAAAAAATATTTTGGGCCAAAAAAACCACTCACAACTTCGACCTGATCACTCAAACTTTTGTGATCAATGCAAGCTTGCAAATCAATTGTAGCATGCTATGCAATTGCACGTGTTTGATAGCTGTTATCACGCCAATAACATTTTTTTATTCTCTTTTGTGTTTGTTTTCGTAATAATTGGGGTCTCTTCTCACGTAAAAAAAAAATATGAGCGAGTTACGAAAACATTTTTTTTTTGAATTTCGAGATGCCAGATTGATTAAATCTCACAGTGTGCGCTGCATTCCTTTCCCAATGGATATATTGAAGTAGTTCATTCCAACTTCTTTATACAGTACGCGTAGTGCTTGAAATATTTTGAAAACAAAACTAAAGGCAAATACGGAAATTTGTTTTTTGGAAATGTTGAGGATCTAGTTAGTAAGTCTTGAGCTAATTCATTTTTTGTGCTTTGGTACTTCATTAATTATTGATTTCCCTGCACCGAAGTTATAAAGTATACTTACATTAGTTTGAAGTTTTTATTAGCATTTACCTCAATGAAAAGCGGTTTTGTAGAGCGTCGCGTTGATTTAAATGCGACCACAATACAATTGCAATAATATTGGTAACGAACAGCATCGACAGCTTTATATTCTTGTTTTCATACTATTTTTAATGAAATTATTATACTCTCACTTGCTATTTAATTGAATTTAATTAATTAAAGATGCTTAATTTGAAGAGTTTCTTAGGAAACGGGCTACCAAATTATCCTAATTGAAATGGAATATTGAAGCTGAACCATGGCAACGTGAGTTTAGGCACTTTGAATTTATTGAGGAAATCGTCAAATACAAACTTACCGTCTGCAAAGTAATTTACTTCGTTTTTTTTTATATCCTTTGTGTTTTTATTTAATTTTTAATTTCATTCAAAATGGGTTACGGTCTTCCAAAGTACAAGTAGTTACATGCATACACATACACATGTACGTATTATAGATATATTCGTGTATGTATGTATGTATGTATGTGTTTGTGCACATTCATACATCAACTCTCACGCAACGCGAATCTTTGACATAAAACATTGTTGCCACGAAAACTAAAATAGCCAAAGGTATACAAAAACATTTCTTTACTGCTACGCATTCAATTTAATGATTGCATTTGACGCACAATTTCAGTCCAATACTATTATTTATTTTATTCCAATCAAACGCTAAATTTGACATACCATAAACAAATACAAAGTAATTAATGGATAAAAACGAGTATATATTTATTAATATTCCGGCCAAAATAACTATAGAAATTATTTGTGTAAAGTACACATTTTTTTTGACTTAGGTTTATATGTAAAGACCTATTTACATATCGCACCCTAAACCTAAAACCGTCACAACTCAAAATTTTTTAAAATCGCTTTTATCTCACAAACCTATTCCCAGAATACTTCTCAACATGCTCCGAAAATTTCTTCATCGTAACTATCTTATTTACTGGAAAAGTACGTTTAGAATATTACAACAATTTTTACATACAATTTTTTTTACTTCTCTTGGATATTAAAAAAAAAATGTTTAATCCTTTTTCCACATAAACTAATTCACGGAATACTTCCCCAACTGCTCCAGAAGTTTTTTAGTAGTTCCTATCTTCTTTTACTGGAAAAGTATGATTGTAAAATTATCATCATTATTGTAGAGACTGTTTGTTTTGCCTCTCCTGAACATTTGAGATTTTTTGAGTTGTGACTGTTTTTTGGTTTAGGGTGCGATATGTACGTATGTACTAGGGATGTCAACTTTGGGCATTTTGTTGATCCCGGGGTTTTCGAGATCTGAAAACAAAATCCCGAGATCCCGAATTTCACTAAGCTTTGATTGGTAGCTTTAAATTTGTCAAAAAATTTAACACGTCTGTAATCGTTTTATTATATACATATAGAAGTATGCTAAATATCATTAATATAACAAAGAAGAACGATTTGTTGTAATTCATGTACATACATATTTATTGGTCTTTTCAAGAACAAGAACAAAGAAATAAACGTTACATATTTGGTAAAGAAGCAAATGCGCCTACCTAAAGTAAAATTATTTTTAATCGCTGTTTGAGACCAACAATAAAATTTTAATATATTACCAATTAAGTAAAAAAAGAAATACATCAGGTAGAAACTAAATACATCACCCATTCCATTTTGAGCGAGCCAGAATTATTATTTGTTTTGATCAAAATGCAACCTCAAAGAAATAAAAGCCCTAAAAGTGTTTTCCTCCAACTTGGACATAAATTTGTTGCATTTAAAATTTGCTGTGGAGAAACTCTGCCGTGCCTCAACACTTGTTGGTTGGATTGTCGGAAAAAGTTAAATACTCTGTAGGACATAGTCTTTATCGCCTCATTACAAAAACTATCAATTTATTTTACTAAGCCTTCCGATAAATTTTATGCTTTTCGATTAATGGACAATTGCGAGCTGCTCGTTAAAACTTGATGCAATTTATCTTTGAGACTTTCTGCCCTGTCCACTCCCAGCACCTCGTCTATAGTTCTATTTACATCGATTTCATAGTGAGGCTCATTTTCTAATCGAGGAGGATATTCTACAGCACAGTGTAATTTGTCGTATTGTGTTATCGTAAGGCAACAGTTGCAAACTTGTTGTTTTTGTTTCTCATGTCAAATTTTCTTATTTTAATACAACACTGAAAGATATTTTAAGTGTGTTATTTGTGTGTTTTATTCGATCGGCTATTTATGTTTTAAATGACTTGATGTTTATTTTTGTTTGAAAAAATGTAAATTAAAAATTAAAAAAAGGCTATTAAATTAACTGTTTTAGACAATTTCGACGGGATTTGAATAAACAGATCACGGGATCCCCGGGATTAACATGCCTAGTATGTACGTACGAACTGGGCGTATGTGCGTACATATTTACATTCGGTTCTTAAGGAGCATTACCAAATGCACCTAAAACTAAAGTTCTTTTACTGAAAATAATTGCACCAAATGTCCCCAAATTTATTTAATTCTTTATAAGTAGAATGCCCCTATTATGTATGGAGACTAGTGTATAGTTACCGGTCTACTAGCCACCACTAATAAAAGCGTTCTTCGTATTATGTATAGCGATTGATCTCAGTAAAAAAAAAAACGCAGACAATTTCCCTGATTTCCTAAATTTTAATGAGATTTAACGTAAAAAAATATAAAGAACATTTTAAAAGGAAAAAATGTACATACTTTCAGTAGCCGATATCGAATAGCTGGTGGCCATGCGTAATGGAAATGTTAGTATGATTGCCTAGCGGCAACTAAGCTCGTGCTAGTATCCATACATAATAGGGGTATAAATTAAGTTAAGCTTTTTAGTCTATCAAATGTAAATATTAACTAAATCGGAAGTTTATTTTCAAAATAATGGTTTTTGAAGATCCAGTATATTTCTAACAGTTTTGGACATATGCAGATAATTTAATTGATAAAAGTTAGCTAATCCACCGAAATCAGCAACCAGTCTCAGTCTCTTAATGAGACAAAAGCCACAAATTTAGAACTGTTGGCATTCATTAGTTTCAAAATAAAGCCTCTAGTCTCAAAATACACTTACTAAATGATCATGAGCAGGGGTCACATAAAATTTAAATAAAAGCTAAAGAAAAAAAACGTGCATGCGAGAAAATGCAATAATCTTTAGCTTATTTTGAGACTTGAGATGATACCAAGTTACTGGATTCGGGCATTTGTCTCTTTTCGTTTACATATTCCATTTACGTAATTAATTAATTGCGAAATATCTGGTGTTAAGCGCTTGATTAGCACATCAAAAAAGTTTGTTGCGTAAATGAATACAAACGTACATTAGAACTGGGCATGTCAATCCCGGGATCCCGGCAGAAAGTCTCAAAGATAAATTGCGTCAAGTTTTAACGAGCAGCTCGCATTTGTCCAAAAAAATTCTTAAAGATTGCATTTTGATCAAAATAAGGAATTATTCTGCCTCACTCAAAATGGAATGGCTGATGTATTGAATTTTTAATTTTGTTTTTACTGAATATTTAATATTAGTCTCACATTTGCTTCTGTACCAAATATTTATGTATATTTGTACTTGAAGTATAAATTATTTTGTACTAGTGTCAAATTATACTTTTATTTCATTTTTTTAGCCCTGACTGTCTGTCCGTCCGTCCGTCCGTCCGTCTGTCCGTGGTTACAATAACTTGAATAAAAATTGAGATATCTCAATGAAATTTGGTATATAGATTGCTCTTTGGACAGGGTAGGTTGGTATTGAAAATGGTCAAGATCGGTCAATAACCACGCCCACCTCCCATATAACGGAAGTTTTGGAAAAATGCAAAAACTCCGTTATTTCGGTATCCATTACAGCAAATTGATTGAAATTTTGGTATTTGGAGCGATTTTGAACTAAGAAATTAGGTGAAAAATAGGCGTTGCCATGCCCACTTATGCAAAATGTTCTGTATCTCAATAACAGTATTAAATATCGTCACAAAATTTGGTGGACATATTTTCCTTGACATCGCTCTTATTATCGTTAAAAATTTTTGAAATCGGACCATAGCCCATCTCCCATATAACTGAAATTTTGAAAAATGCCACGCCCACTTATAAAAAAATCGTCTGTAGGTATCTCAATAACGATGTAAGGTATCGTCACAAAATTTGGTGAATATATTGTCCTTGACATCGCTCTTATTACCGTCAATAATTTTTTTAATCGGATCATAACCACGCCCAACTTCCATATAACGGAAAATTTAAAAAATTCAAAAAACTTCGTTTTTCAGTATTTATTGGAAGAATTTTAGTAAAGTTAAGTGCTAGCTGCGATTTGAAACAAAGAAGCGGGAATTTTATGAAATTATCGGCACCGACCATACAAAAATATATCGCGAGGTTATATAAAAATCGGTTTCGCCTGAATTAAGCTTTTCTTAGTTGTTTTTCTTAAAATGACCAATAAATTCATACACGATTTACAACAAATCGTTCTTCTTTATTATATTAATGTTAATTTTTTATATTTCTATAATACAACGATTACAGACGTGTTACCTTTTTTTGGCAATTTAAAAGTTACTAATCAAAACTTCGTGCAATTCGGGAACCCGTGATTATCCCGGTATTTCGTTTTCAGATCTCTACAGTCCAGGGATCAACAAAATGCCCAAAATTGACATCCCTAATTAGTACATACATATGTACATACAAACATACTCGTGAAAACGCACATTTCTTTTATTACAAGATTCTGCTTATGCCATAAAGAACCTACAACGCAATGTTTGGCAAAGTTGGACGCCATTTTTATATGTGTTGCTGTTGACAAGTGGATCCGTAGAAACTTCAACACTCTCTTAAATCCATACGGTGGTGGCATGCTTTAAAGCAGACGTGCGTATCCGAAAATTGCTAAAGATAAACTAAACTAATTGTCAGGATGACATTTTGTGGATTTTGTGGGGTAATGTTGTCATGGCTTAGCACTTCAGCTCTTTGCAAACATACTCGTGTATTCTTTCGCAACTGTCTCGACTTGATGCGAATATAAAGGAAATGGAGGATAATTTAGGGCGCATGTGACTGCAAAAATCCAGCTGATTGCATTAAACACGTAGGCATTTATAGTAGCGACACTTTCCTAAACATGATTTACTCTAACTTTAATACAGTATGTTTGTATATATGTACTACAAACTCGTACATGCATAGATAGCAAAGGAACCCAGTCGGAAATCTTCATATAAAATTTCAATTCGACAGACAATCGAGCCATTCGTTTCATTCAATCGCTTTCATTCACTCTTTCCTAAAATAATAATTGATTTATTTCCCATTACGAAGTATGTTAGGTCAGGTGAGGTTAGGTTAAAGTGGCTGCCAGCGATCCCGCTAGCACACCTGCAGATTGAAAATCCCACGGTGAAAACGGTGGATGAGGCATCACTGTGGGCAAAAATGACGCACTTGCCACGTCGAGGGGGAAGGTGCATTAACATGATGTAAAAGCCATGGCTTGTTTGTCCAAAACTCTGAACGGTTTTATCGTATTGCATGACGCAAACAGCAGGGTCATATCAGCACGCAAGAGCCATCGAAAAAAAAACTGTGAATCATCATTAACGTCATTCAACGGCTCTAGAGCGATGCTAATGCGACGGATCTCCTGCCGAAACTGAGCACCTTGGAAACAAACTTCGCTGACAAACGTCTCACAAAATTTCAGAGTACGTACCAGCTAAAAAGGGCTGACAGACGGGCAATGTTATCCAGATAAGTAGCCTCGATTTAAATTAACTCATTCATAATCCTCTTCCAAATGCGCATAAGCACTCGTATAAATACACGAAAATTATGCGCATAAGTACTGAATATTGTGATTTCAATATGACAATGCTGCCACTTTTGACAGAAAAATACTTTTATGAACTAGCGAAATGTCTACAGCTGCTGTCCAAAGCGTTTATTATTAAAAAATAGCTGCAATTTAGACAAAATTATTAGTTAAAATGCGATTTCTTGTGGGTTTGGAGAATAGAAATTCATGAAATCCGAAAGATTTTCGCAAGCTAAAATCCACAATTACACCAACAGTACTGCAAAAGTTCTGTATTCTCAAGCGAACAATAAGTCTGTTTGTGTAAAAGTCCAGCATCAATTATCCAGCAACGAAATTTCTTAGAATTGTGGAGTATTCTCTCTCAAAGAGAGATGCTTGAAAATTTTTAAGCGAACGCAAAATTTGCAGAAACTTGCAAGTTTAACGAACAGCTGATTGAATTCTTGCCCGCATCCAAATATGTAAAATGAAAAACGTTGCATTAGTGTTTTCTTGAAACGTTCCACTAACGAAACTTAACCAAAAGAACTTTTACTTGCTTCTTGCATGTTTAATACCAATATTTTATAATTTTCGCCTTTAAAACGCTTAAACAAAAGATTCGTATTTATCCAAATTGCCATCAGCTGCTTTTTATCAGTCATTTTGCGCCCTCAATTTCCCTTTCCTTGCAAATTTTTTGGTCACCGCGAACGCGATTTGACCAAAATCGTGATATTTTGTAACAATTCGTAACAATTATCAGCACCGCGAACACTCTTAATGAGATAGCCACTATTTTATGAAGTGTAATACATTGCCTCATATTGCTGTTCACCTTTTCATTGCCCACAACTTTTCCACAAATTTTGCGAAATGCATTTGTATTGAAATGAAAATTTTCTTTTAAACGATTTTCGTCCTTTGAACGGTCGTCACGTTTCTAAAAGTAGCTATAGCGATCGTTTATTAAATAATATATGTACATACTTATGTATATATTATTTATATTGTTACATCAAATAAAATATACTTACACATTTGCACAACTTCCTTTCGATAATGTCGAGAAGTGTAACCACACAAGTCTTTAGCATCCTGCTAATGTGCCAATGAATTGCATATTTTGATTTTATTAAGCAACTTTAAGATAATAGTTTTAGGCTTTTTTTTAATTTGTAATGCCATTTAATTAGTTGCCATTCTTATTTTCCTTACTTTCCATTTTTAGGTCAATTTCATTTGTCAAATCAGCTGATGTGGTAATGCAGATAAGTGGCGTCTGTCAGGCCTAAAATATTATGCAGATATATGAGCTCGTTTATTTGCATAATTGCCCCCGTCTGTCAGTTCTTTAAGCTGCCTACGTCATCAGCTTCTTTTTTAATGATGACTCACTGATTCCGCAACTCTATTTTCTTCACTTCTTCAAAGTTTTCACCAATTGGTGACTTGCTGGTGTGTTTAGAGTGTGGTTTGTTCATTATCATATTTTCGACTTTTTTGGATGAGCCTTCATTACTTAAAAACATTTACTACTTAGCGTAATTTTGGAGCGCTAAATTCCATATTTTCCAATAGCAGAAAATAGCGGAGTACACTAAATCCTTCTAACCAAATTTTTCTTCTCACAAACAAACGAACTCAGTTCAAATAGCTAGTGCAGCAGAGAAAATGGAAATTTTAATGTACGTAACTCGTGAAATTCAAAATGTCAACTTACTTTTTAAACATACCTCGTATGTTTGCATGCGAGTTCGCTCCACCTGAGGTCAAGAGAACTTGTCAACCTTCTATGAGAATATTGTTTGCATGTGTGTGCAGAACTCTGTAAAGTTTTAGTTTAATTCTAAAAGTATTTAGGCATTTGTATTTTTTATATTGTTGGTAAAAGGAAACTTTTAAATTTCATTCGACCATGTTCAAAGGACCCAGTGTGTGACAACTTCAAACAACTTATGCTATTTTTCAAATTAAAAGTCCTTCAAAAAAATTTCTAAAATTTTGAACGTGCTTTTAAATTTGTATACCCCCTCACCATATTGCTTACGCACTTGTGCACAATGCTATTTAAATTTATTTACATATTTATACAGGCAATGCAAAGTTTTGACAATTTGTTTTTTGTTGAAATATGTATTGAAGTAAGCTAAAATATTAGTCTGGCGACACTATGATTTGTAGCTTTAAGAATTCGTTGTACTACAAGTTTGAATTCGTCCATATTAAATGATCAAATAGAAACACCGGCGCGTTTTATTTATACGGAATTATGCAACATTTTTTTTTTTAGGTTAAATTTTTTTCTTTATAAAAATATTATTGGCATTTAACTAAACTTTGACTTTGACCAGACTTTAAAGCAGCAAAATAAAATCTGATAAATGTATGAACATTTTTAGCAACTAGAAACTTGCACTTTACTTACAATAATTTAATCGAACCACAAAACTGAACAATCGTAATGAATAAGTTATTTATGAAAAGGTTATTAAAAATGCATAAATGAAAATAAATTGAAAAAACTTGAAAAAAAATATTTTCTGAGTTAAAAGGAATATCTTTGTCATAAAAAATTAGTTGTTTTTAAATTTTTGGTACTTCATTTGTTCAAGAATTTCAAAGACGTGATAGAACAAAGTTATGAATGCAGGTTATTTTACATGTGTTTGAATACGAGTTCAGGGCCTCAAATATCTTTTTACTACAAATCTTTTACGTTACTACATTATTATGTGTTATGCCACTCATAAATTAAATAGATTGAAATGAAACAAGTAGAAAAACTTAATTCGGGTAACACCAAGGAATCAGAATTTGTTGTGTGTTTTTTCATAAATTTAAGAAAAGATGTTGAGTGCCGGACATCAAAATTATAAAATTTTTCTGATCTGTTAGATGGGTTTTCGCTTCTTCTTTTATTCGCCTTCGGTTTAAGCGTGTTAAGTTTAAGGACGTCAGTTAAAGAAATAACGACGAAAGGTTGGATTTGTTTTTAATGGAGTGCAAATGAGCACCTCCACACTCTCCAAAAATGCTTAAAGGACCGTACACATAAGACTTTCGCTTTGCTTTGCTTCAGAGTTCCGCTTTGGCTGATAAGTTAAAGACCTGATGTTATACGAGTGCTGCTAAATACAAGGCGAAAAAAGTAAAGCAAAGCAAAACGAAGCAAAATCCATGGCGAACTCTCAACTTTTGTACACTTTGGGCTAGTTTTTCAGTGCAAGTTGAACTCTGTTTGCAATTTTTCAGTCAACTTTAAACGGAGTTTAAACTAAGTTTAGACGGCCGATTGTGCTCGGTTAAACTTAGTTTAACTTATCAGCTGTTTGCTGACTACTTCGTTTTGGTTGCAACAAATTTATTTGAGCGCAAGAAAACTAAGTTTAAATTTAAACTGAGTTTAAACCAGCACGGAAAAATTGGCCCTTTGACAACCAACTGTTTGCATTTCCATTTTATTTCTGCGTGCATATACACACGATTTAGAAAACTCACTAGTATTTCATAATTTTTGCATGTATAATTACTTTTAAAAAGAGAAAATAAGTAAAATATGAACAAATAGCAAATGAAACACCCCTTTTTTGTTAACCACCCTCATCGTTTTCCTAAACTCCCCTGGTTTTTATTTAGTTTGTCGAAAGATGCTGCAAGAAGACTTGTTACTTCTCAGTCTTAATAAAGTTTATTACACTCGCGAATTTCAAACATACATATGTAAGTAGCTGTAAAACACATTTATTATTCTTTTATTAAACAAAATACTCGGAGTAAGCACATATCGCAATTCAAAACAAACAATCATCGCAGAAACTGTCAAAGCGTTCTATGTAGCAAACCTTCTACACCTCATGCTTTGTTGTTAAAGTTCGAATTGTCAAGTAAAGCGAGGAAAGTTGTATGTGTACGGCCCTTAAGTCACAGCTTTCGGACAATGGAAAATAAACGAGTATAAAACAGAATAAAATCCTAGTAAGGCTAGCTTTTGCTCACAAAAAGAAAACTTCGCTCTTTGTCAATTCAAAATAAATCAGAAGAAACAATGTTGCTATTATTGCGAATTGTTTGCTATTCAAATTTGAAAGAATGCTTTCAAAATCTGATATAATACTTTTGAAGCAAATGTATGTACGAGTATAGTCAGTGTATCGTTTTTTTTTTTTTTGTAATACAAAATTATATAGGCGGATTTTAAAGGTGAATCTAGTTTGAATCCATCAAGAATATAGACTACAAGATTATGCCGATCACATCCGCTTGACGTCAGCTAAGATTGAACACATAGGAGCGAAGAAGTGGAGAGTGACAGAACAGTTAATTGGGCGTTTTATATTAGTCAAGTCTTTACATACATATTTTCTTTAATCAGAATTAAAAACTCATTCGGGAATTTAATGAAAATAGAAGCGTTCAAATGCTATTATTATTATGTACTTGTATTGGAGAGACATCTACGGTGTCCGTACTGCGATTAAAACTTTTTAGTTCTGCTTCCAAGCAAAAATATCCCGCCATTCGCTATCAGATGGTCGAACATATATTTTATGCGTTTGAACATCACTGCGCGGTACTGCGCTTGCAGTCTCCTTCCCGGGTAAATGCTAACAGGAAGCACAACAATATTACAAATTGAATCAACTAAATCGCGTACAAAGAGAGAGTCTGACGTCACACGAATGGCTGGATATAAAGCAGTTCATGAAAGTCCTTTTTTATTTTGGAAATATGTTCCTACTATTTTATTGATTGGCACTAAGATACCTTTTAATTTAGAATTACTAGTTTATGGAAGTTTAATTTATTTTAAATCTTTCAAATTTGATACCAATCTAGAAAACGAACCACACTAATGTATCTTATGATTCTCATGGTTGAATGAGGTGTGTTTTCTATCAAAAGTATACAAGTATACCCATAAATAAGTACATATGTATGTATGTATGTATGGCTGCGTAAAAGACTTCAACTGAAATTGTATTTTAGTTTTGTTGAATACGATTTGAATAGCGTTTTGCAAAATTATTCGTGAAAATGTTTAGTGAAATAAATAAAGTATCGATTTCAACGGAATTGTGATTATAACCGAACCAGAGCACTAATCACCACATCGCGTGTACGAAATAAGGTGTTTCGAAGACGAAATGCATTTAAACATTTGAGTTTCAGATGTACGAATTTAGTTTATTTTGCATTTCATCTTTAAACAACTGCACAATATTTGTAGCAAAGCAAATTGATGACAGCTTGACTGTAAGTAAATCAGGGCTTAGTTAAACAATTGTTCTTAACTTTAGGCAATGCTAAGTATATACGCACGCTTTTCACGCTTGTCAATAGTGAGTTTACATACCGACACTAATACATACATACATCTGTACATACATAGGTATTTACATTCATGTCCCAGCAAAAAAAAATCGGTAATGGCTTTCATAAGCAATGTATTCCCAAAGGCATTGCCTAAGAATGCCTTGTAGATAATAATTTCACTTCTTTTACGCATTTGCTGGTAGCGCTTAGTACAATGTAACATAATTAAGGTAAAAAATGGTAAAAAAGGGGTTTACGCCCAATGACATGACCATGTTAAAGTAATGACTTACAGAAGCGAAAGGGTGAGCGCTTTCTACTGTTTATTTCGATTATTCTTTTTTTTATTTATTATTTTTGATAATTTTCGTTTTCATAATTAATAATTTTATTGAGTTCGAGGCTAGTTTATGAAAGATTTGCTTTAGAAAAAAACAACAACAGTTTAAATAGTAGAAGTTGCAGCGGCTATTTCTTTTTTCTAAATGCATTCTAAAATTAGTAAATTATTTAAAATAAATAGAATATAATTTAAATAGAAGCAAATTTAAATTGCGGCAGATCAGCTGATCTTGTTTCAAGTTTTTTGGTTTAAGGATATGCAAGAAACGCAACAGTCCACTCGGCAAGCGTGTCGTGTTGGCTCTGTTACCCGAGGTTCTTTGGTTCAAACCTCGAAAGTGGTGATGAAGAATAAATAAATTTAAATAAGAAAAGTCTGAAGAGGAGATCTGGTAATCTCCGAAATAGCGGCTATTACACTATGCAACATCAAAAAAAAAATCACCGATATCCCAAGTGGTGATTCGTATTAGGTATGCTTAGTAAACAATAGAAAACAAATTAATATTTAGATATCACGTCCCAAAACATAAAAACGGTAATCTTACTTTATTTAATTTTCGTTTCACTTAGTTGAGGGTAGCTATAAAATTATACGAGTATCATTGGTGTGTGCAAAAATCATCAAAACATTTAGATTATTCATAAATCTACAAAATGCCGCTTGTTTTTGTTAACTCTCCTAGCTTTTTTTGTTACGTTTATGGTCAATTTACTCCTAAAAATGAAAAAAAAATCCAATTTTGCCTTTGTTTGAAAAATATTATAAAGCTTATTTTAAAATTGCCATTAGAAATCAAGACAAATCATTGGTGCCGAATGTGTTTTGTTTAAAATGTTATAAATATTTGACGGGTTGGTACAAGGGTAATATTAAACAGACGTCTTTTGGTGTACCAATGCAAAGGTTTTTCAAAAAAAATCAAAACACTCGATGAACTGTGTCATCAGTGTCAATGTCGCTACCACATTCTCCAGACATTCTAGTACCGAAAAGATTTTTAATTCTGTCAAGTTTATCGAGTCCTATTGAAGAAGACGATGAGCGAAGAGGTATTTATAGAAGAAAAAAAATACAGAATCACATTTGATTAGTCAATCAGAACTAAATGACCTTATTAGCGATTTAGATTTGACCAAAGAAAAATCTGAAATATTAGGCTCGAGATTAAAACAATGGCATCTATTGCAACCTGAAGTTAAATTTAGAGCTTATCGAAAACGTTACATTAGCTTAGCTAGTTTTTATTCTAAAGAAGATGGATCAATAAATTGCAGATTACGAGAAGCGTTATCAGGGTAGATGGGAGCCAGACATGCTTGCAGACTATTGTTGGAGCCTCCAGAAGGATACTACCACTACTGACTACAAGAGGAAATCCAATCGATAAAAAAATGTTTTTTTTTTAATGTATGTAGAATAATAATTTATGTCACCGCTTCATATAATTTTAAGTAAAATCAATAAATGTGTTTCACTACTAAACTTGACGTGATAGGACAAAGAATTTTATTTCAATATTTCAAATAGTTTTAAGGTGGCATACTGTGAACCCAGGGAAAATAAATTTTTTTTTTTACTTTGTAGCAAAGTGTTATCAATTATTAATCATTTAAAAAAAAATTACAAAAAATTTTCTTTTCCTATAACCGAAACCATGCAACGAAAAGTTTCAAATTTTGCACAAAATTAACGACATTCACAATTTACGAGTATATATGTACATATGTACATACATACATACATAAGCCGTAAAGAATTTTTATCATTCCTTATCTTATTTGGTTTTGAGATAACTCCATTTTTTCGTTCCCATTTCAACACCCCTTTTTAACAGATTTTTAAGAAAATTTTCTAAAAATTAATTTGAGTAAAATAAAGTTGATTTTTTTTTAAATTCGTGTTGCGGAGTGCCTTAAGATTTTTCTATAACATAAAAAATTTGTTGTATTGTTAAAGAAAAATTCGCCAAAATTTAGATTAATTCAGAAAATTGCAAATTTGAAACTCTTTTTTACATTTATGATTTCTGTTATAGACTGAACTATATTTTAAATTAAATTTATTATAAAAATTAATGAGTTTTCGATATTGATGCTTTAGTTATTTCGAACACTGTATGCCTGTGAACACGAGTATGCATGTAGGTGTGTATGTACGTTTGTAAAAATGTAAACAGAAAGTTTTACTGTACTACGAGTATTTTGCTAAGACTCATCCCATCGCGAAAGTAAATGATAAAGAGGTTATTCACGCCTCTCAGTTTATTGGGTTCTATGATTATGAAGTTAGGTTTTTTTTTCCAGTTTCCAACGTCATATCAAAGTGAAAAAAAAATTTAAAAACAGTAGTTATATATTTTTTTTTTGTTTTTGTTTTGTTAGAAAATGACAATATGTATTACGACCTGATAACAAGATAGCGCGATAACCTATGTACATAGATGTCGTAAACAAGCTGCATACATAATTAATAAAAAAATGTGCGACAATAAAATGTGTTTAAAAATAAAAAATCTAGAGACTGCGATGTTCCGGCATTCTATATAATAATTATGTGTTGTTTAATTATGCACTGCATATGTACATACATACATACATACAAACCTGAGACTTTTCGTGGGTAAGTCGATTTCTGGAGTTGTTGCGGCTGCGCCCATACAAATGTACATACATGTTTGCATATCTACATACATACATATATGTATGTATGATATATCTGAACGACATTTTTTCACAGTTGCCGACAGGTGAGACGAGCCAGCAAATTTATGCCTTAACGATACTATCTAATCTCTATACCGCCGATTTGTATTCAAAAACTACATAGCTGCAGTTAGCGTGAAATATTTGCGAATATGAAAATTACATACATACATACATACATACATACACACATCCAAATAACGTTCTATTCTAAAATTCAAATATTTTCCTAAGAAGTGATAAAGTATTTTCGAGTAGGCATTTTTGTAGCCCTTCCAATTTGAATATCATGCAACTTTCAAGGGCTCAACCGCCGATGCAATCGCATTATTTTGTTTACTCTTTACACGTAAAGCAAATGCGATTGAAACTCGAATAAATCGACGTTTGTTGAAACTTGCACATTTTTATGCAAAAATTTTAAAAGCTATCTAGTTTGAAACTTAGAGTTTTACATGGGCTTCCATAGAGAATGAACTGTATCTGAATGGAATTTTTTTTTAAAAACAAAAGAATTGAATTGGCAACAATGTTATTTTTAATTGGATTGCATTTGATATGACCTCCACAGTATATACGTTACGAGTTACTTTAGGACTTCCAATAAGAATAAATATTAGAAAACATTGAATATAAACTTTAAAAATATTTTTTTTTTTTTACTTTAGTTTTGTTATTACAAATTTTCGTTTCTATTTACGCTAGTTGCTCAAAAAAAATTCAAAATCAAAGTTGCACACAAAAGTCCCACCAGAGTCATAAGGGTTAAATCTTTTGTAACTTGGAATTTCGCAGACGTAAAGCATTTTTTTTTATATCTCTACTAACCGTGTCAATTTCTGAGCCGCAGTTAACGCACTCTATTTATGAGCGCATAAAATCCTGAGGGCAATACAAACTACCTTCAATTTTTTTTAATCCCGAGGCTTATGCTAATGCGTATATGTGGGTGTATAATACCTTAATAGTACGGAGGCTTAAATTCAAACTAAAGATATGTACAGATGTTAATACATACATATATACATACATATGTACGAGTAGATGTGCAGTAGCCCTACACAAAATGCGCTTAGTCTAGGATGAGTCCAGGAATAGTCGCAATCGAACAACTTTTGATCTCTTTATGTATATGAAATGAACTATTCCCCCACTATTGTTCGAGCATGTCCTATGAAGAGACTAATTGTCTCCTCTTATATGTATGTATGTATATCCGAATGTCCATAAATGAGAATCAGTCTATTTAAAAAAAAAAAAAAAAAATATCATAGCTTCGAATGAGATCCGAACCGGTTGCTCGAGAATTGCATAGCAATTGCTTTGCCAACGACGCGAATGAAATTAAGTTGCCTAAGTGCGTACATACAAATACCAATGCATCGTTTAATATACCCGAATGAGATGAATGCCAGGACCAATCTACAATTATACCCGTTTAAGGCTTGTTGCGACTAATTAATGTCCAATTGTACTCGATAAAAACTACTCCCGGAATGCTCTCTCTAGAGATTAGTCTCACAATTTTTTGCAGGCAGTTTGCCCAAAGCGCTTACGCACACACAGGCGAATGTATTTTCTTAACTATTTACTTGTTTTTTTTTTTTTTTACAGCCAATCTAGTTTATTGCGCGTGCATTGAGAAAAAAAAAACACACTATAAATCTAGTAATACTGTTCAAATATGTGAAGCGACTTAGTACCTAGTTATATGAATAAATAATAATAACCCCTCGCACGTTCATACACATACGTACATACAAACATATGTACATACATACTTGTATGTACATAATCTATCAAGTATCGCTGTTTTGGCAAGTTATACTCTTGTTTCACTTCTGAAAAAATTTTAGTACGAGTAGGTAACTGTAGATACGAAATAGCACGAAAATAAGTTTGAAAAATGATAGTAGCAACTCCCAAGGGTGTACTTTAACATATTCTGCACACAATCTTTACTTATGGAAAACATGTATGCATGCATATATATATATATATATCGCAAAACACACACACTCACACACACACACATATACATGTGTAAGTAGATGTTGCGCTCGAGCCTCGTATGAATAACTATCATCACTCAGATTGATATTTACTTGTAATAAAGTACGAGTATGTACTATACTATGTACATATGTATGTAGATATTTTCATGCATAAGTAAGTGCATATACATATGTTACATACATATAGTACATATGTACATACTTAATTTGTATGCAATCATATTTACATGCTTCGAAAGTAATGTGTAATAAATTATTCTATACGTCTATTGTGAACCATTATTCAAACTCAACAAGTTTGCATATTTATGACACGAAAAACGTATCGAAAAAATAGAAACAAAAGCTATTCTGCCGAAAATTTTGGTTCGAATGCATAAATAATTCAATTAGAAGTGAAATTCTTTTAACGCCTTTATATTTCAATAATAAGTTAACATATGTACATACAAACATTTGTACCCTGCAGTCAAAAAATATCAATTGCTAAAACTAGCTAACTTTTAAATAACTACTTTGCGATAAATGCAAACAAATAACCCATTTTTATCAAACGCATAAAAACTAAATACTAGTAAATTGAAAAATCATAAATAAAAGATGTTTTTCCATTGGAAGTTGTTTTTTTACGAGGCGGGCTCCAAGCCCTGCGCACAACCTTTTCTTGGCATATGTACTTAAATTATGGAAGGAACACTTCACCACACTGCTGTTTGGTAAAAGCTGCAATAACTTTGAAGAAGAGGATGAACCAGAATCCCCAATCAGTGATGATGGACTCGATGTACCATAACCCGACTGTGATGAAAATCGGAAAGCGATAGCACGGTTGAAGAACAACACAGTCCCTGAGGCTGATGGGTTGCCAGCTAAGTTATTAATTGATTAAATTTAAGTGTGCTCTGCCCAATCCACAAGAATTGTGATCCTGCAGTTTCCGCCAATTATCGCGAGAATAGTCTTCTTAATATCGCGTACAGGGTTCTGTCGAGCGTATTAGGCCCAACATCAATGAACTGATTGGACCTTATCAGTGTGGCTTTAGACCTGGTAAATCTCCCATCGACCAGGTATTTACTGTACGCCAGATCTTGGAAAAGACCCGAGAAAGAACGATCGACACACACCATCTTTTTTGTCGACTTCAAAGCCGCTTGCGATAGCACGAGAAGAAGTTGCCCATATGTCTGAATTTGGTATCTCCACAAAACTTATACTTAAACAAAAATGACGTTGAGCAACACCATCAGCTCCGTCACGATTGGGAACAAGCTCTCCGAGCCGTTTGATACCAAACGAGGTTTCAGACAGACTGACTCTTTGTCGTGCGATTTCTTTTACCTGATGCTAGAGATGATAATTCGAGCCGCAGAACTAAATCGGTCAGGCACCAACTTTTATAACAGTGTGCAGCTGCTGGCGTACGTCGATGCCATTCACATCTTCGGTCTTAACAACCGCGCAGTTAGTTCTGCCTTCTCAAAACTGGATGGAGAAGCGAAGCCAATGGGTCTGGGGGTGAACGAGGGCAGGACGAAGTATATCCTGTCATCAAATAGACAGTCGGCACATTCACAAACATCACTGTTGACAGTAACAAATTTGAAAAAGTAGAGAATTTTTGACCAGCGTTAACATCAACAACAACGTCAGCCCTAAAATCCAACGGAAAATCTCTCTTGCCAACAAGTGCTACTTCGGACTGAGTAAGCATCTGCACAGTACAGCCCTCTCTATGGCGCAGAAGCCACATCAGATGAGAGTGCTCTTAGAGTGTTCGAGCGAAAGATTCTTCGAAAGATTGATGGACCGATAAATCTTGATAAATGTAAGTAAAAATCTATAAAAAAAAAAATTAAAAATTGACGTAGATACTCGTATTGTAGGTATGGATTCGGTTTTATATGCGTTTTGGCAAATCTTTTAATATGTTTTGTAAAAATGCTATCTAATAGCTGGTCTACTTGTAATGAAAATATCGGTTCGACCAAATTGTGGCGTAAAGTAGTTAGATAATTGCTACTTGATAACTCGTGCAGAGGTAGCCAAAACTGACTTTTTGTTCGTTTGCTTATATGAAAATATACAGAAAATAATTTGCATTAGTGTTTTTGAGTGTAATTTAAAGTTACTATGTCTGACATTAGCTTCAATTCCTGCAGGGTAGGTTCATACATACATAGAAATCACTGCACAATCCTTTTTTACAATTTTTTTTTGGGCATTTTGCCAACACTCGCTCACACACGTTGATGTAGTAGTAAGAACATGCATATGTAGATATATGTATGTATACTAGTTAGTATGAATGCGTGTATATTTCAGACGAGACACTGCTTACGATCGCCACAACGATAGTCCAACGCTTATTAATCACTTTTGCTTGACTAGCGGCAATTACTTAAGTGTGAACACACACACTCGCACAACATTTGCTCGCTAGTATTCTCAAGCCGGCTGACACACGGTTTTCAAAACCACTGATATTATTAATTTCACTTTTAATGTCGACTATATTCCGGTAATAATTTTTTAAACTTATTAATATGACACTCGTTGCGATAGTTAATGCACATATACAAACATAGGTACATATCTGGAAATACGAGTATACATATGTACATACATATGTGCAGCACAATTTACTTGAATGTTCTCGATAGATACGCAATTAAAAAAAAAATTAAAAAAATAGAAAATTCAAAATTGAAGTTTTTTATTTTAACAGCATTTAGAGCATTTTAAATTCACGATTCATTCGAATATAAGTACTACCACACAATGTTTGAACAGTTGGAAAACGTTTACCAGCACAGAACACATACATACATACATACATAAATAGATTCAGTTTGTATTCTTTGTATTTATGTTTATTAAATATGCTCATACATACATAAATTGGTCTGTGTGTGTGTATGTATGTACATATGTATGTATGTATATGTAAACAAACATCAAAAAAGTTCTTATCCAATTATAATACACTGCAGACATCACTTTGAACCATTTTCTTCAAGACCGCACACGACGGTCGTATTTAATGTATTTTATTATTATTTTACCACCATTCTTAGACTAAATGTGTATGTTTGTATTAAAATTGCTTTGGCGCTGGTGTGGTTTGTAAATTGGACATAAATTGCATTGAACGCTTGACCGCTTGACCGCTTTTGGCGCAATCAGCCACAACCGCTCAACCGAAGCACAAATCTAATTACCCACTAAATCTTTAATAACACTGCGCATATCAATCACTTGAGCTATTGAATCGTTCGATTCGTATTGATGTGCAAAGGATCTCACATATCCATGACCATTGCCTTGCCCGTTGCGAATGACACTTACCACTTTGAACGTAAAGTGTAATTTGCGTAAATGGTTATTAAAGTTTCCGCATTCTTTCGTACACCCGTTATAACGATAACACGTCTAACTTGCCGAATTTCTGGCCGTCAACTGAACTGTCTCGCAATGACTGAATGAAAGCAGTCGAGTTTGCAAGCATACTTAACAAATACGTTCCACACGCTTGCTAACTTTTGCATGCACGAATACTTAACGTCTCTGCTGCCAGCTGGCAACGAAGCAACACGTTCATACGCACTTTGGTTGAGTTGCTCTCGGCGCGCTTTCTTTTTCATTCATAAGTTAATGGAAATGTCACACAACTACATATGTATGTACGTACACAACCGCAACGGTTCAAGTGTGGATCGCAAGTGTGATTGTTTGTCACACATTCACCAAGCGGCACTGTTAACGCTGCAAGCTAAGTTTTCTTGGCATACATCAGGGCGTTTGCTCAATGTCAGCGAAGAATGGTACGTGCAATTCACATACGCATGCACATTTGGTACCCATTTTTTTTTTATATTTTTCCTGTGGCGTTGTGGTAGCGCATTACCCTCAAGTGGCCCTTTGAAACGAGTATGAACCAGTTTTCGTCAGATTCCTCTCCCCATGGGACTGCCGTCAAGCATTACATCATGGGTGGGGGGGGGGAAGGCGGTTAGTTGCCGTTGCAACGCTGTTGTCTGTCTCTTCATTTCTCCTGCTATTGCATCACAAGCTTTCTTCCATTTTTCGCTACTGCTAATGGAGGCACTCGAAAGAGACGAGGTTCCAAGCAGCCTCTTTAATAGGCTTCATCCAAGAATGAAGATCCGGTATTATCTGGGGGCTGTCGGAATGGACGAAATTTCGATCTTAATGGTTCGCTCGCCGCTGTCTCTCCAGACCTGTTTGCAGTTCTAATTTCGTTTAGGAACGGTTAATTTCCACTGCTACGCCACTGCTGCTCTAATATTCTAAGCTGCTTCAAAATCGTGACAATTCTGTCGCTTATTGCCTTCCATTCCTTTTCTCCTTTAAGCATGCAGTTTACTATCGAAGGTGGTGAAAAGTTTTCGCCCACCGCAACTTTCAATTTATCTCTTTGTCGGATATACCTTGGGCATTCGAAGAATACGTCTCCGCAATCATCGTAGTAGGGGTCGACATGATTCTTGAACTTGTATAAATATGTATGTGTTGAAGCATCCGTGCCCACTTAGAAGTTGGCAGAGGTAAAAAACTAATTCACCATATTTTCTTTTTATCCAAGTATCAAGCCTTTGTATACATCTATGTACACCTACATATGTATGTCCAGTGTCCTTTCGCCGCAATATCCCAGTGGTTTTGACAATTAGCTATATAAATATGTAGCTCTCCCTTGCCAGTTTTGTGTCGCTTTCTTTAGTTGGGCGAGGATCAGCCCACATCCTTTAGTCAGTAAATAATCGGGTGGCATGCTGGAGATGACAAGAGCTGCCTCGACTGATACTGTTCTATGGTACATTTGTATATATGTATGTATATTTGTATGTATGTAAGTATGTATGTGTGTACACAAAAGTTTCGAAAACAAAGCGCCCGTAAGCGCAACAATAAAATGAATTGTCTTTCAGCTGGCGTCGCATTTATCTCCAATGGCAAATAATTCAAGCAAATTACATAAAGTGTTTCCCTTCTCCAAACATATTTCCATACTTCCCGCATTAATGCGCGTATTTACTGTATGTACATACATCCATACGTATGCATATGAATGTTGATTAGCAGACAGATATTTGGATTTATGCAAGACTGAATGGTAATTTTGGCGGTTGCATGCTTGACTCTTTATTACATTCAGTTGGCGACTTACTACTACGAACATTGTGTGGGCGGAAAGGTGGGCGCGCGGTTAAATTTTGTTGTGGGCCATTAAAAGTGGAGTCAGTTTGCGCTACAAACAAACTATGTACGAGTATAAATAATATTTCAGGTTTGGCAAAGTTGAATACTTAATTGAAGTGGCGACTCTCAATATTGCCCTAAATAGCATTGTTTTCTTCATTTTCTTGTCCGACAGGGTGGAAAGTTGATATTTGCCGGAACGATTTTGCGTCGTCCCTTGTCAAGTTTGGTTTGGGTCCAAAAACAAAAAAAAACTTGACAAGGGCCGATGTTGAAAAGTCTGATTTGCGTCTGAAAAGTCTCTTAAAACAAGGCAGGAACTCACTTGATGAAGGAAAAAATGTTCTCCTGCTTAATGTTGGACAATTGCGAATAAAGTGCTACTTATCTATGTTTTCCTTTCTCTCTATTTCCTCTACGTTCGGTAGCTATTCGTGCCGATTATTTCTTAAAAATTAATTTAAATGTGACATTTACATACATACATACATACATACATATATGTATACGTACCTTGTATTCGACTGATATAATGTGGCCGGTCGCTTCTCTCTCTTTGCTAATTCAAAAGCGCCGCAATTGACTGATACTTTAACGCCTGATCATTTAGACTTCTGCGATATTTATTAAAAAAAACTTGGCGCTGGTCTTAAGCGAACAATGGCGCTTGCCAACTATGTGACAAATGTCAAAAAAATAAGGAATTTTCGTAGAAGTTGAAATAAAATAAATTTTAAAATTTATATTTTATTGATCAAAAGCAAAAGTAGCTAAATGTAAAGCAACCTTTGTGCTTGGAGTCATATCGTCATATAATCACATCGTTGCATCATATTCCATCATCATATGACATCACATCGTACAACGTCACATCACATCAAATCATCATATCAGATCGTCCCATTAAATCACCACATTACATCATGCCATCATATCATATCGGCAAAACACATCATATCATCATATCATCATAATATAAAATCATAGACAGCAAATCAAGACATCTCATCACAAAAAGCAACCACAACCACAACCACAACCGCGCGTTAAACATTTGACGCAACAGCCTCGGAACTCACATTAGAAGTTACACGTCAATAAGTTTTGTAAACGAGCATCTTTCCTATGAGCATCTAGTTTGTAAATAAATGAGCTCTTGTAAAACGTGCAAACAATAAATTGCTTATGTTTTGTTACAGAAACCACAATCATTGCAATCGGTTTTAGAATAATTATTTTGTCTATTAAATAAAGACAAAAATCGATGCGTCTTAAGAGTTAAATCTGTCAAAATCAAATATTTGAGTTGATTTGTAAAAAGTCGACAGAGTAGTTTACTCAAAAATCCGTAACTGTCAACTGTCACTCAATACAATGTGGCTTTATAAATGTACGAGTATTAGGATGAGATGTCGCATTTTGGGTTATCGATATTCTGTTCTGTGTATGTGTGGTTGAGGAATTTACAAGATTATATGCTAATGTTTACGCTAAACTGCATACTTTTCTTTTCTTACTTACAGAAATATATATAGTACATACATGCTTTCCACTTTTTATTTCAACATAATTTTATGTGTCGCAAGCAATTTTCTTACCAAAAATTATAACAAAAAAAAAAAACAAATCCCTGCCAAATTTGGCAAACTTTCTTTCCTTTTTAATTCGAAACCCTTTTCATATGTCCAGACTAAGTAGAGGGAAACTCAATTGTATTTGATTTCCGGATTTCATCTCAACCAAGCTTAATTAGGGCGTACCATTCGTCTGTTTGTCAATATTTTTACCTTTAAGTACTTTTTTTTTATATATACATACATATGTACATACAAATGCGTTTTCATAAATTAAGTCAGAATGTGTTTGAGTGTGTGTGTGTGTGTCTGTGAGCTGTTGGAGTCCTCCGCACTCGGGCGTAGGTTTGCTGGGATGGAGGACAATTATCTCATTCAAATCATTCGCTGCATCCGCAAAGAACGACATTTGTTCGGTTCGTTATACAAATATAGTATGTACATACTTATGTATGTACATATGTATGTATGTGTGTAAGTATGTATATTGCCGAGCCCAAAAATAATTATTTTCATTTTTAGTTTATTTTTTGTTCCTTGGGTTTGTTGTCTTGACGATACCCGGACTAAGCGCAGGCCATGATACAATCATTTTAAAAGCTAGTTTCACTCTCTTATTTCAGACGCCATATTAACCATTTGACAGAAACAATGTTCCGGATGTCCGTGCTACCAATTCCTTATTAAAAAATCCTCTTTTTAAGAAATTAAGAAAAACAGAGACAACAGAAACAAAATTTAAATATGTGCAAAGCTGCATTTATGTACATATGTATATACATAAGAAGATTAAAAAATATGTTGCCTCAAAGGACATGCTCGCTCATACATACATACAAACATATGGTCGTCCGAATAAAAAAAAATGTCGTATGCGAAAATTGGGCCAAACTTAGTTTAGAATGCAGTTATACTAAACTAATTAAGATCTTTTAAATGGAGTTATGTGTTTTTGGATTTCTCTTTTAGTTTTCGATTTAAGATTTTCTCGAACTAGTAATATTCTTCAAAACTTTGCGATTTCTCAAAAGTTTTCAAATACAACATGAATACATTAATTTATTCGGACGACAGCAAGTAAACTCGCCTGTCAAAAACTTTCCTCATCGAAATGCAACTTTAAGGCTTAAAAAATCGTATAAGCATTGATTTCAACACCAGCTTCCTGCTTTTTTTAAAATTCCATTAGAACTTATAGTACAGTACTAAATACACGTAACTCTGACTAACAATCGTTAGCTAGGTTTATGGTAAAGAATAGAACATACCTTTATTGTACATTTACATTTATCAATAAAATTCCACTACATCCAATAAATAAAACATAAGAACATACATATAGGAAATTCACACGTTTTGTGTTTTAAATACAATAAAATGAATATTAAAATAGCCGATGTATATTTCAAAGTATTGGCAATAAATATAATATAAAAAAATTCAAAGTGAAACTCAAGTTGAATATATTCAAGATGGTATACTCCACATATATGTATGTACATATGTAAGTTAATAATTGTATGAAGTTTGCGTTGAAAATGCCATAGAAAATTAGAAGAAAAAAAATTAACGAATGGTTGGAATCCCAAAATTGAAACAAAAAGCAACCGTACTGAGGGTTTATAGGAAAATAAACAAAAATAATTTTTTTATAACTTTATGTTCTGCTCGTCTTTCACATGGAATTTTCCATCACGAACGTAAATAAAAGTTTAAAATGTAAATAAAAAAAAACATGTTGACACTTTCACCGCTTAAGGGTTAGATAGAACAAGCAATCAGCTAATAGGAATATACCACCTTCTATGAATTCGCCTTGGTGAAACTACCTCTAAAAATATTTGTATCATCGCGTAGACACTTTTTTGTTTATTATTTACTTTTTTTTTCTGAAATTCATGGATATAAAATTGCACTTTGTTAACAAATCCCCAGCGAAAAGTTATTATTTCAAGGTCACTTTTGACTCATGGATTCCTCCGCATGCTCGCTCTAAATGAATTCAGAAATATGTACCATGCATAACATATGTATAATAAATATGAGTGTATGTGCCTGCTATAATAAACAACTATGTATGTACATCAAAATGAAAGTACGAGGACTTCTCGAATCATAATTGAATTAAGTACACTTTTTTTCAACCGACTCTCTTAGCATCCAACCGCAACACTTTTCTTATGTGCTTTTAATGACAGCATTTCTTCTGATTACAAGATTAACTCCCTCTCGTAGATATTTCATGCAAATGTGTACAAATGACGCGCTTTTCGTTTAACGCTTTTCACGCGTACATACATTCGAAGTGACAGAGTAGAATGTTTTGTAATTTTTAGAAGAATAAATTAATTTAAAGTAATGTAACATAATAATCATCCAAATGCCAAAAACATGAATTCGTTAAGTTATAATGTTTTTTTCTTCTTATAATATTCAAAGATTATCTTTTTAAAATTTCGAATTACTGTGGTTTTCTTACAACACCATAAGCTCCATAAAGTCTCTACCTTTTTATCGGAATACAATTTTTGTTCTTTCACCGTCCAGGGGTTCATCATAATATTGAGAAATATCCTGATATTAATGGTATATAAATATTAAGAATAAATCGAATAAATAACTTAAATATTTCAAGATAATGTTTTATGATCAATCGCAAATATTTGCCTTACAACATACATTCGTTTAGTTCATGGCACAAATAGATTGGCGATTTATTCGCTGTTTAAAAATTTAAAAAAAATATCTACCAATATCTAAGTTCATATTTATATTTTGTAGGCGCAGCTATTGTATTTCTTAATTTAAATGGAATGTCTTTGAAATTTCTTATTCAAAAAAATCAATAACATTTTACTATTTATATACAGCGGTGCTCCCAATTTCACATTCACATACATTTTTGTGAATTCAATCCCAATGCTTGGTTTTATGTGAAATGAAAAGTAAAAGACAAAAAGTGAGTGAATATTTAATGGAATAATTTTTAAAATATTCTTTGATGTTTGTAGTAGCCATTTAGGTATGACATTTCTATATTAGTTATTCATTGAAATATACGTATTTTTATGCTGAATCCGAAAGGGAAATTTCAACAACAGCTGTTTGTGAATTGCCACAACGATAACCGATATGTGTGAAATTGGGAGCACACTAATTCACTTTCACAGGAAATTTTTTAAATCACATTGTGGAATTGAAATGTGAAACTGGGAGCACGGCTGATAATTCCTTTTTAAGAAAGGGAAACAAATCCTTACCCGTTTTCCATTCTTTGTAAAACAAAACTTTATAAGGGAGTGTCAAAATTCGAATGACATTATCTATCTAACCTTTTATAATTGAATCAGCGCTATCGAGTTATTTTACATGAGCCTCTTCAATCTTATTTACTTAAATACTCGTGATTAACATTTCTTGAAATTACAAGAAACTTAAAATAATAGATAGATACATTCTTTTTATTGCAAAACTAAAGGACAATATCAGTACTAAATGCAGGGTCAAAAGATTTTTATTTACATAAACATTAAAAAAATCTAATTAAAGTAAAATATCTTTTTTATGCAAATTACTGCGAACAGTAAAATACATAGAAGTGCATAACAGAAAAACATTAATTCGTGTAAAATTGTTATTATTTATACGAAAATTTAGCACAGATATTTAGTTTTTGGTAGAATGACCATTTTGTATTACTACTCCACAATGATTCCTCATCTATTCCACATGGCATTGAAATATTTTCTTTGGTATTGACGGAAATGCCCGGAGAACCAAGGCCCCACAGTTCGGTATCATTTTTCGGTTTTGCATCCCATACGGCTTTTTAAGGTCGGTCCAAAGTCTTTCTACAGAGTTGAGGCCAGGAGACTGAGGTTGTCACTCCAAGACCTCAATTCCATTGTCCCGAAACCACAATTTTGCCAGCATACGTGTATGCTTCGAGTACTTATGCTGCGGTAGAACCCATTTTAATGGCATTTCTTTTTCAGCGAATGAAATCACTACACCCTTCATTATTTTTACATACTCATTTTGGTTCATAATAGTTTTTTTTTCAATATACTTATATATGTAGGCCCCACACTATGATATAAGTAGCAGCCCTATACCATAATACTGGATCCCCGTGGATCAATGTCTTCGCTGTGTACTGTGGAAGATATTCCATATATGGGGGGCGTCTCACGATCTGAGGAGAACCTTTACCACTGTACAGACCAATTTTTGACTCATCCGTCCACAAAATGTTCCTCCTAGGTGTTTTTAAGGCAAAATCTAGTCTGTCTACCGTCTGCGTACCACATCCTTTTTTTTTTTAAAAGTGACACCATACGTGAACTTCTTGCATAAAGTTTGTGTTCCCGGGGACATCACTTTAATGTATGTATGTATACTACATGGTAACTTGAGATTATCCAAAATTTCGAAAGCTGACGTTGTAGTATGAGTCTTCGATTTTTTTTTTAATTTGTCAAGCCAGGTCATTAAACTCATATTTTATTCCAAAAAATCAAATTTTTTTACTCGAAGTTCTATTTTGTAATTTTTTTTGTTCCGCGCTACTATTTCACTGCTCGCCTAAAATATCGTCCACCACAGAGTCTTCCTCTAATAAATTTCAAGTGTGCACTACTATTTCAATGATCGCTACTGTATGTGGGATTTGGTTCTAGTAGGGGAAGACGAGAATACCGACATTAGTCCGTACGTATCGGCAACCCTTAATGAATAGCGAATAGTTCTTTAAGTTCTTTGTCGACCGTCGCCGCGACTGCCTGCTTGCCTACCGCCGTAAGTTAAGTGATCAGTTTTTGTATAGCATAAGTGAAGCAACTTTGTAAAGTATTTTAATAAATTTAAAATAAAACTCTAAATAAACAATCGACATCCTAGACATAGCATATCTAGCCATAACCGCCAAAAGGACGTAAGCAACAAATACATTTTTTTTTAATCAAAAGGTGCTTTTTAGCTAATTTTCTCCGCAGTTAAGCTTCATATTTGAATGCCGATTGGTATACAAGATTTACGTTGTTTTTTCTTCAAAACGCGACTATATTTATTTTGCGCTTTGCTTCTGCCGAGAAGTTTAAGAGAATCGGCCTTCTTCTCTAAAATGTTTCATTTGTCGGTTACGTCAACTTTTTTCTCAGTAGCTTTAGAATTATTTAGAACAGTAAAGTGCAATTTTCAAGTCAACTATCGCTAAATTCGTGGTATTTTTTTCGAAACATTTGCTTCATATATCACTTGAACAAACTGTATTTTTATATGAAAGAATATCGCCGCCATTCTCTGCAAACATTAAATAAACAAAAGAAATATATGTAGCTACCGACGATTTTTCAACATTTTATAGCGTGTGTATATATATCAGTATATACATACATAAATACATATGTATATATATATTCAACGCAAATACATGAGCAAACAAGAATTACCTAAGCAAAGACACACAAATGTGCGGTTAAACGTTTTCGCAAAAATTGCTGCCATCCAAACGACATTTTCTCCGCTCGCGATGTGCGATATCGTTGTGGGATACCTAAATTGATTTTACATACATATTCACAAACGGAATGAAATTCTATAAAAAGTATGCTTTTAAAAATTATCCTTTATTGGAAATAAAATAAATAAATAGCTTTTACATGCGTGCACGTGCGTTGGTGTGTTTTCTTTTTTTTTTTTTCTAGAGGTGGCACAAAGCATTGGAAGTCGAAGTGTGGGACGCGCTAAAAAAACCCACCATTGCTCCGTTTCCCTCGCGATGTGGAACTACCGTTAGGTTATACTTCGCGGAGAGGGAGCGGCCTATTGCCCTTTTATGAATTTCTGCGGAGTTGTTCCGCGTGACGCAGTTTAGTAAGGATTATGTTCGTCGTATTGCTAACAACAGACCAATTTGCTTTTGACTCAATCATAGTATCTACATATAAGGTTTTCAACAGTAATTGATTTTTACACCCTAATGTCCGAGTAATTTCTCTCGATTGCAAAACGCGGACAAACGAAAAAACAATGTTCGACATCTTCAATAGCTTGGTTTGCATACAAGGCGCAAAGACGATATAAAATGATCTTATCACTCGTGCGTACGAAGTCTTTTCGAGCTTCAGCCGACCATATTGGTGTACCCTACAGAAGTACATACCGTATTACGTTGGCATATATGTAGCTCTTTGTTTGGTTGCTTAGATCTTAGGCTTAAATATCAAAATAGCGTCGTAAATTATGCCTAAATATTTGAGGGCAGATTTTGAGACAATTCCATGTCCCCTCACTTTGATTTTGATGATTTCACGAGCTTTTCTGCTACTTATTAAAGCTGCCGCAGATATGTCGGCACTTTAAAACCGCGGTGAGCTTCGTCAATTTTCCTTCTGCTTGGGGAATTGAACGCATTTTTAACATCCACCTTTCCACCTTGTTTCACTGATTACTTCTGCTATTTTCTGCACCAGCATAGCCGCGTCTACGGTTGATCGCCCTTTTCTAAATCCAAACTGCGCTTCTGGCCACTGGTCCTTATCAGCGCTGTCACATTAACTTCGAAAGCAATTCTTCATGCAAGCTTTCATTGCTTTTTTCAATGTCTACTTTGTCTTTTATCGATAATATTATTGCCTGGTAATCGCTAATCGAGCTAATTCTAACGGCGATAGAGACTTAAGCATTTGTCAAACGGCTTCCCCATTCACCTACTCAGTCATTACAGTCACCGGCAATTACAACGGATGAATAGGACGTTTCCGAATTCAACACGATTAAAACTAGGCGTGATTTAGCAGCTGTAAAGAACAAAATCAGACACTCGCACGCAGTTGCTCAATCGCAATAGGCGTTCTGGCACAGCTCCATTCAGCTGATTTTTGGCCAACATCGCCAGCCCACAATGACGTGTGTCCAAACTTATATTGTTCACTTAATATGGCTATGTCAATATTTATCTCTATTAGCGTCTGCTCCAGAAGCTCTTGTGCAGCTTTGCAATGATTTAAATTTAGTGGCAGCAGTTTCATTGTGTTCGTGCTTTTTTAACGCCTCCAAATAGTAGGGACATTCTCTGCCACCACTTCTGTGCTTCACTTGGGGTGAATTCCTCCGCAGTAGAAGCACGCATTTTTTATATCGAACGCACTCTTACAATTTCTAGCCAGGTGGCCAAACTCTAGACATTTGAAATATTTTTTTGGATTTTCATTCGTATTCGGGAAATTACACACCCTACTCGCACTTTACCCGCGACTATCAATTTGTTTGCAACTGTAAGGTTTGTTTGTGTGTGCGTTCGGATGAATTGATGCGAGAGTAGGCACATTTGCCATTTACTTATATAAAGGGTTTTTCAATAGGGACGCTACAAAATTAGACCGATAGGGACAGCAAACGACGCCATATTTTTTTCCGCTCTCTTGCCATTTTTCTTCAGTAAGTTTGCCATTTTATCATGGAAAGATATACGATCCAACAACGAGTCGAAATGATTAAAATTTACTACCGAAATTCAGAGTCAGTGGCCTCAACTTTAAGAGCGCTACGGGCAATTTATGATGAGGCTCATTTCTGGCTAAATTGCTTCGTCAATAAGCAAAATATGCGTTATTGGTCACACAGTAACTCACACGTATTCAATGAGTTACAATTGCATCTCGAAAAAATTGCCTTTTGGTGCGGTTTATGGGCCGGCGGCGTCATTGGGCCGTACTCCCTCCGTGATGATCAAGACCGGCACGTTACTGTGAATGGGAATCGCTGCCGCTCAATGATAACCGAATATTTTTTGCCCGAATTGGATGATATGGAATTGGACAATATGTGGTTTCAACAGGACGGCGCCACAAGCCACAGAGCGAATGCCACAATTAATTTATTGAAAACCAAGTTTGGTGAAATGGCCCAGTCAATTGGCCGCCTCGGTCGTGCGACTTAACGCCTGTGGTGCTACGTCAAGTCTATGGTCTATGCCAACAAGCCAGCGCCGATTGATGAACTTCGTACGGATATCGAACATGAACGGATATCGAAAAGAAATTGTGTACCATACATAATGGCATAGAATATACTTTCGCAGGAATAAAGAATTTCATTGATATCCAAAACCGTATTTGTTTTATTTAAAAAAAAAACTTTTGTAGCGTCCCTATTTGAAAACCCTTTATTTATTTGTGCGAGTGTATTATTTTATATATATTTCCATATATTGTCTTTGTGACTGCATTTGCGTTAGCGGTTTCTGCTGAGCTTTTATACTTTCAACTCACGTAATTATTATTTGATACACCACCGAGCGGTGCTATGTGGATTTAAGGCTAAATGTATCGAACTTTGCGCATACACTTGCAAACGTACATACATACATACATGAATACACAGATGTACATATATCCCTGCAAAAAATGCGCTTAGTCTAGGATGAGTCCGGGAATAGTCGCAAGGGAACATGCGACTAATACAATTTCTGATCTCTTTATATGGAATGAACTGTTCCCTTTTGTTCGAGCATGTCCTATGAAGAGACTATTTGACCTTTTCTATATTCGAATGGCTATAAATGAGGACCAGTATATTTATAAAAATAAAAATAAAAACCTTTGCTTCGACTTAGAATCGAACCAGCGTCCCGAGTGTTGGCTAAGCGAATGCTCTCCTTACATGCCAACGACGTGCATGAAATTTCATTGCCTAAATAGATTATCATACCCGAAATAGATGAATACAGGACTAATCTACAATTATACCCGTTTGAGACTTGTTGCGACTAATTAATGTCCAATTGTACTCGATAGGGAGTAATCCCGGAATACTGTCTTTAGAGATTAGTCGCTAAATTTTTTGCAGGGATATAACCGCTATACATGTACATACATAACTATGTATGTATGTATGTATGTATGTATGTACTTATCTGCATAAAAAAAACTGATTATGTGGCTTAAGGAGATATTGTCTCTTGTCTCTTATACAGCGCGGCTGTCGTAAGCCATTTTACACAGCAAATTTAACAAGCGTTTTAAAGCAACTGAAGTGTATAAGTGTTTAAAAAGTGTTTATATAATTTTGAATAATTGGTCTAAAAGTGCGAACCCGAGCTTTAAATTAATCGCTTTAAGGATTTTCTCCTTTTTTTCACGACTATTATTATTATATGTATGTACATATATTTTTTAGACACTCGCGTTTTCTAAGGATTTTATAACCGAGTTCCTCATGTTAGGCGCCAATTAAGTTCGCGGCAACGCCGAGTAGGTACGTTTTTAAAAATACATATAATAAAAAGGCAACTGTCTTCTGTTGTATCTAAAATGGAACTCCAATTACATATATTAGCAGAATGGTTACATTACTAGCTTAAAATTATGTTTATCTTAATTCTAATTTCACAATTTCTATTTGAATGTCATCATTCCATTAGGCGTGTGTTTATTCTATTTTTTAATCTCGAAAGTTCTTTATCATTTCCATCAGAGGGAATAGTGTATCAGTTGACATTTCTTATTAGATTTTATGTTTACATTACATTAATGGAATCTGCGTTAATGTATGTGTGTATGTATTTGTACAATCAACCAGCTGTGTGGCTGTGGCTGTTACATTAAGTGAACGTTTGAATTTACGTTATTGTTTACAATTGCGATTATGTTTCTATGTGTTGACTGCTGTTAACTTACATACATACACACACATGAATACATAGATGTACATACACACATATCTGCATACACAAATTGATTATGTGGCTTAAGGAGATGTTGTCTCTTATACAGCGCGGCTGTCGAAAGCCATTTCACCCAGCTAATTTAACAAGCTTTCTCAAGCAGCTGAAGTGTATCTATACTAAGTGTTTAAAAAGTCTGGCACGTACTTTTAAAAATGAGGGTGTAAAGACAGCTACTTGCAGGTTCGGTTCAATTTGTTTGCGTGCTACGTTTGCCAATGTCACAAACATATGTTAAGTGACTTCCCAGAGGATATTTCTAGCTCACATCCATTACATCTATGTATTTGCGAGTCAAGTATGAACGGGATAAATCAATTTTTGTTATTTTTGGGGATTTTCATGCCTCGATAATCCTCCGCATACATTTTCGACAGTATTAATATAAAAATAACATACATACATACGCATTGATCTTCTCATAAATTAAGCAACGTACAGTTTTTTGCCGCGTTCGATTGGTATATTACTTTTAGGAAAAGTTTTTATTCATGGCAGAAGAAAAAAAATTATGTGATTTACAATTTAACAGCCTCTCATGCTCGCCATTAAATTCGGTTTTATGCGTCAATCAAGAAAAGTTTGTAGAGAAAGCTCAAATTGAAAAGTCATGTAAATGAAACAAAAATGCGGAAGTGACAAAAAAAGGGCGGGTAATTACCTCATTGTTTCCAAATCAGTAGTCAAATACTTTGAATTAGTAATCGATTAACTGCTGAGTTGCAAATCACACTTTAAATACACAATATCTACTCGTACATATCTATGTACATACATACATATGCTATTTAGCCATTCGTGTGGCAATATTAATTGAAGATTATTTACGCAAGATTTGCTTTAAACAATGTGTTAGACACAGAGGCAGACCAAGGCCGATTTTGCCGATTATGCCGATTGTCCGGATGGTCCGACAATGCCATTTCACATATGTATGTATGTACATATGTAGATATGTAAGTATGCATATATGAGGATAAATTGAGAGTATTTTATTATTATTAGTTCAATGGATCTTTGACACTTTTTGTTGCATTTGTGCCCAGTGAAAGTCTGAACCCCTTGCATTAACAGAATGGTCTACGAAAACGTCTGAACGAAACTGTGCAAGATTGCGTTTGAACTTATTAAAAAAAGTAACTTAGAAAAATCGAATCTATGTAAACCGCGGCAAGTGTCATAGTTACAAACAAATTTAAGCAAGTGCGTTGTCGCATCATTTTTAATTAAAGAATTACAATTTTTTTAAAACTGATCTAAGCATTCATAAAAGAAAGTAAAATAGCTTTCAGTATCGTTGTTGATGTTAATCAAAATTTGACGAAAAACTACAGAAATTCCCAAAAAACAAATGTCCACATAATTATTAACAAGAAACTAGGAAGAAATGTGCTTAAAAATAGCTTAATTAAAAATTTGTTTTCCAATGTCAGTCTATGATAAATTTAATAGAAAAAATTTATATAAATCTAGGCAATTATCTAAAAATTAAAGTTAACAAAAAATTTAAACTAATTAAATAGAAGTTTAAATGGATTTTTGCAAGAATTTTTTGATCAATAAATATTAATTAATAGGGCTGCTGCATAAGTTAAATAATAATAGAGAATAGCTCACTAAGGAAAAAGCCAGAACTGGAGTTGTAAAGTGAATGTTACTAAAATCGCTTGGTTTCTTTGCTATTTCGTTCAAAAGAAAAATTTATACCCCTACCATGGTTTACAACATCGTTCAGTGTTGTGTTGTACTTACAAATTTCGTACTTTCGAAAACAACACAACACGTTATGCGATCAGCTGTTGTTGTGTATGTACTTCATGCTGTACTATAGAACACAAAACTATTTTTGTTGTGTTGTTAAAATGACAAAACATGACAACAGCTGCTCATGTGTTGTTTTATCGGTTTTCGTTGGGGCAAAATGGATAAAACTTTGTAAGTATGAATAAAATTTCGCAAAATACACATTACTTACTTCGCATTAGGAAGCTCCATTGGATTGGATGCATCGCGTAAGCTTTTTCTTATGCGTGCAACGTTAATACATGTCTCCTTCTCTTCCAAAAATAAAGCCGTAATACCGAAATCCATTAAATTTCACAAGAATCAACATTTTTTTCTTTTAATTTTTGGTTTTCATTTTTTTGTTGAAAAACAACTGTCACAGTCTTTCAAATTTGAATGTTGACAATACTCATTACTAGACAACATGAAACTGCTGTAGACTATAGTACCAAATAAAATTGATGTTGTGTGGTTTTCAATACTACACAACATGCATGTGTTGTAAACCGTGGTAGGGGTATTAATTTTTGTTTGCAATACTCGAAATTCAGGTGAAACTGAGTTATACAGACTTTTTGTATTATCTAAAATTGCATTTTTTTTTTATAGTTATTCGTTAACGCAATATTATTTAAATAATTTGTAAGAATGTCAAGCGTTAATTTGCGCACAGATGCCGAAAGATGTATTTGAGATATACTTATACACAGAGAGCGTGGTATCGTTCTTAAAATTTGTTATAAAAACACAATTCTTTGGTAAAATATTAATTAATCAGTAGCTTTCCATCTTAATCTGATTATTTGTTTTATGCTTTAATTGTTCTTGGTGATTTTACTTCTCTTGCACCCAGTTCAGTTCGTACAACTTTTAAATGATTTTCTAAATAACCTCTCCGATTTGGGTCTTTCTCAACTAAAAACGATTCACTATACAAATTAGTTTGTATCGATGAAGAATCAAATATTTTTTTTTTTTAATTTTTTTGTGATGCTTTTATCACGCCTTGCTTCTGATATCTCTAGAATTGTCTCTTAACGGAAAGTACAAATATGGGTCAGATTATGGAGGAGATGTAGAGGAAAGTGATAATTCAAGATCTTTGTTTAATACCGATGTGCTAGATTATTCAAAAGTGAATTAAAGGGTTTTGGGAATAAAAAAAAATACTGTTCAAAAGCAACTAAAAAAATGCTCCACTTCTGACTACTATTCTTACTCTAAACTGAAACATATGTTATAACTACATAGTATAATGAATTGACTAGAAAATATTGCGAGAACTACTTAGAAAAACTTAGAAGTCATATTCGTGTCATCAAAAGCGAATTTGAAGTCGACGAAAAGGTGGTGTATGTCGATTTGCTTATCTAGAATATTTTCCACTGACAAGGTCCTTTAAGTTGGTTCGGTATTTAAAAGAGTATCCTCGAACGTATGTTATATGCGGAAACATATTCGTATCGAAATCCAACGACCGGCCAGCTCGAAGTTTTGTCCACTCTGCCTTAATCAACTTTTGATCACACAAAATTTAGCGTCCGGCCGCCTCCGAATCTCGTCCATTCCAACTGGCTTAACAAAGATGCATACAGATATTCAACCGAAGAGTTTCTTTGCTCAAAACACAAAAGTGGAAGAGTTGAGTTGTAAGGCAAAACAAGAAGAAACATAACTCAATAGGCGGGCGAAACTACAAAGTGGGAAGCATTCTGCAGGCTTACAAAGTAGCTCAACAAGGGACGATTCAAATTTGATGCAACTTTTGACGAACTGTATTAAGATTATAATGAAAGTAGAGCTTTCAATCACATTCCAAGGAAATACTTGATGGAATCGCTCACCAGACGTTTGGAGGCTTAGAGAGCGGCGTCTTAATCGATTTCTCTCATCAATGTAATCTTTTTGGTTTATATTAGTATTTCTTTATTTACTTCGATACCATTTGTCTGTTACAAAGAATGCTACACCTAATATCTTTTGCACCATTGCGCTGTGTTACAAAATGATACAAGTTTTCAAATTTTTAGAAAAGGTTTCCGTATCCGACTTCAAAAGCTTCTTAAGCAAAGTATATCAATATAATAACATGAACTCTTAATATTTTTTATGTTGTTTATATGTTCAACAGCGACTATCTTACTTTTGTTATCAAAACAAATTGATTTTTTCTGTTTATTTGAGTATTTTTTTTTTCTTTTGCCCTCGCTACATTATTATTGCTTTATTTAGTGTTGTTGTTTGCTTTTTTTTTTGTTTCTAACACCATATTATCTTATCCTCTTTTCACTCCTTCACTACTACTTACTTATCTATTCAACTCACATTGTTCGTGCGGCCTCCTAAATGTATGCTACACAAACACAAACCCAAATAATTACTCGCTGTGCTGTATAGCCGAAATAACACTTAACAAACGCACAAACAGCAAACAGCAAACAGCAAACAAATCGACGTTGACAGGTTAGCAAAAGTTTTGAGCTGGAAAAATGGGCAGTTTCTGGAGCGGAGTCGAGTCGTCCGTGTTCGGATGGCAATCAATAGAAGAAGGTCAAGAATCAGTGAACATACATATGTATGTATGTCTGTGACTTTTAGCTACATTTTTTGTTCGGCCCCTTAGTTAAAGGCAAGTATGAAGGGCACAAAAAATGCACAATGGAATGTTTATCTCTGAGAGCAAACACTTTGCAGTAAACTTTCTTTCCCAAGCAGCTTAAGAGTTTTGACCCCAGATGGCTGGCTAAGACAATCACAGCCGGTGCACATATAAGTACGTACACAATTTCATGCATAGCTATGTACGTGAGTATGTAAAAATGTCTGTGTTCTTGCTCATTGTGCAGCTTTAATTGATGTAGAATGCTAATTTACAAGCAAAAGCAAAAAAAAAACAAATGGAAATATTTTCGCACACTTGCCAATTGTGCGGCAACATCTGGAGGTGTTTGCTTTTAAAACGAAACAAATCTAAGGTAATGGAAATGGTGAGATTTTGTGTTTATGTATATAGATAATTAAATAAGTTTATAAACATATTTCTGTTTGTTTACGAACGTCAGCAGTCGATTTAAATAAGACTGCTTTCGCGCTACAATGCAAATGTTTTGAATACACCTGCCTAATGGCCAAAATCTGAATTAATTTGCGCTTACAATTAATTATCGTAATCTACATTTGTACATATGTACATACATACATATATGTATGTGTGTGTGTGTGTACATATCTACGGTATGTATTTAGGTAAGTAAGGTGATCATAAATTTTAAATTGAAAACGTGTTGTTTATCAAAAATTATAATAACAATTCATTAAAAAGTCATTGATTTAAATTCAACACATACGGGTACATGCATACAAAAATATTATTAATACCAGGCAGTTTGAATAAAAAATATTAATATTTTTTTTTTCGACAAAAATGTGTTCTATTGCTCAAGGCGTTCTATTGCTCCTTTCAACTCTAAACAATTAGTCCAGCGTTTTCCAATTTTTTTATTTTTCCAAATAATAGTTTTTCTCAAGACTCTCAAAACAGGCGTTTGTTTCTGTGATGACCTCTTCATTACACACAAAACCTCTTACCAACCAGCCATTTCTACATGTTTGGAAGTAGAAAATAGTCGCAAGGGGCTATATTTGGAGAACAGGCTGGAAGAGGTAGCAGTTCGTAGCCCAATTCATGGCAATCCTTTGAAGTGGTTACACGGTTGGGCTTTTGGTCGAGTGTGAGCAATCTTGGCACCTAACGCGCGGAGTGCTTTTTCACATCCAAATATTCGTGTCAAATGTGATATAGCCGCTCCGTTGTGATGAGTCAGCCATCTCACGCATTTTCATTCTCCGGTCATCCAATATCATTCCAATGATTTTATCGACGATTTTTGGTGTAACGACCCTTTTGGGCGACCTGAACGTTCGGCGTCACTTGTGCCGATACGACCACAACGGAACTCAGTAAACGACTTCTTAACCATTGAAATTGATAGGGCAGTGATGATTATTCAGCACTTCTTTTTCATTTTTGTTAAATTTGTAGAGGTTATCTGCAGTATTAATTATTTGCGCGGAAATTCTAAAAGTCACTGTCTTATCAAAACGCCTTAAATACTTATGTTAGACTAAGATATTTAAAAAAATTTTGACATGATCTTTAATTTCACTTCCAGTTTTTTTCCAACTCCGAAATTACTTTCGGACAACATTGGCGGCGTCACATTATTTACATTGCAGTTGTGTCTCACACAATTTTGGTCAAAGGGAATCTATAATGACAAAAATCTACGTACATCATCATTTGCATGATTTCAAGAAAAACGAGCTTTCATTTGTTTAGAAATTCATAGAATCAGTAATGAGCATCTTAATCTCAAACCTACAGAGTATTTAAGCCTTAGAGAGAGTTGAATCAGCCATATGCGAGTGTGTGTATGTCTGTACATCGAATACGCAATTCGTAAATGAGTTTATGCATAAAACACCTGCACCATCCCTCAGGCTCAGTTAGTCAAAACTTAACTTAACTTAACTTTACTTAAGAATTGGCGACGATTACTCAACATGTCAACTTAATTTTTGTTGCATGTTGTTCTTTGAATATCTTCGTTGACGACACAAAGTAGAAAATAAAGCACTTGTGTGATTATTTTTGAATCGCATATTGCAAGGCGAATTTAACAAGGTGGTGTTAAGGTGCCAGCTGGTTTCTTTTCCCCTTTTTTTGTTTTGCTGGACTGAACGTCAAAGGGCTTTGTTCTGATTGGCTGGCGATGTAAATCACCTACAGAAATTTGTGATTCAGCAAAGCAAAAACAAAATACATGGAGGCCTTTTACGAGTACTTACATATGTATATACGCTTACCACAACCTCGATAAATTCGCCTTGGCATATTGCTTGTAAAAATGTCAAAGAAAATTAAATTGTGTCGGTTGTTTTAAAGTTTGCCACAAATGAACAAAATATGCAAGACGCAGGCACTTGGTCAGAGGAAAAGGTGGTGGCAAATCCACCCAATAAATACGAGTAGAACCTTTTTGTTGTGCCAATTTACATCCAGGGCAGAATTTATCGTACAGCTCTTTATTGGAGGATACAATAAATTTTTCTTCATTCATTTTTATGCTTAAATTTTCTTTTTGTCTTTAATTTCATTTTCAGCTATTTGTTACCACATCAAATAAACTCGCTTTAAATGTAAATACAAAGTTGGTAAAATTTTATTTCAATAAAATCGTAAGAACTAGTATAACGCTGGCCCATCGTTCCCTTTTGATAAAAAATCGTTTTCACAAGTAAATATCCGCTATGGCCGCTGTGGTCGAGTGGGTTACGGTGCGTGCTATAACACGATATTCCGCTGAGTTCTAATAGCGGTCACCCCTCGGCAGGCAATGGCAAACCTCCGGTGGTATTTCTGCCATGAAAAAGCTTTTCATAAAATACCTTTGCCGTTCGGAGTCGGCAAAAAACTGTAGGTCCCTCCATTTGCGGTAGAATATAAACATGCACACTCCAAATGGTAAGAGAACTCGGAGAAACACTAAGCTACGAGTATTTATGGGAGTGTAAGCGCCAAATTATTATTATTATTAAGTATTCGTTGAACACTTCGAATCTCTTAGAGCAAAATTTAAACTGCACTTACATAAGTTAATTTTCTATGTAATTTAACTGCTATTTAACCTTTCGATTCCTTTCGAAATTTATATGCATAACTGTGACAAATATATTTAAACAAAATGCATGCGATATAAATGAAAAAAGTACGCCACCTCAGCCGAAAAAAATTCCAAAAATCTACGAGAATTTTAGTCCATTTTGGATTGGCATATTTTTGTACTGAAATTAAATGGGCTATACATTTGAATTACGAAGATTGATAGTTTTTGAGATTTTTTGGTTTTTATATGTTTGTATACATTCGTTAAAAGCACCATTACTCATGGAATAAGCTCGAAGATTTAATCATAAGAATGAGCTAGTTTTCAGTCCGCCGCCGAATGACGCAGGGCCGTAGCCAGGTTGGACTAATTGGGGGTGCTCAAACTATGTACAGGGAGGCTTTATATATACAAAAATAAATAGAATAACCCTCGTAACTTTATTCTGTTCAGTATTATAATATATACATATGTATATAAGCTATCTATAGCATTTTGAAGTATAAAATATATAAAACAGTTTAATTCTTCGAATTCAGGTATAATGACATCTAAATTTATGAATTCTAATATTCGTTTCACGAAAGTCAAATAAGATAAGTTTCGAAGACGTTGACTGGACATTGACAAACGATTGACAATACCTATGCGCGCTAAAGCAGAAAACGCCCATTCGGTATTTGATGAACTCAAGCTATAAACAGACGAAACGTGTCCATAAATGTTGCTTGCTGTGTTTTCTGGTTTGTCTCTTTCCTTTTTTAGCAACTTCAATACCATATTGAACTCTGCCTGATCCGCCATTGTCTTATTTCCTCAAGTGCTTAAAAGATCTGGTGCTCTGGCCAGTCCAGAGGTGAGCCGCCCCCCCTCACGCCTACCTTGCTATGGCCCTGGACGGACGCCTTATTTAGGTTACGTAAATGACTTTCTGTCTTAGATATTCGTACCTAAGACATGATTCATATTAAAAGCATATTTACGCCGTCTCTGATGGCCTTTTATGCGAATATTTTTCATGGCAAAAATGTCATATGTTTCACGATATTTAAATTTTTATAATTATTGTACATCTTGTAAAGACAAACATACATACTCGTATAAAGGCGTTACTCTTGTACCCTTAAATTGAAAAAATATGAAAATAATTTTAAATTTAATTTAATAAGTCGAGTAATTGTATTGAAATGTAATTTTATTTTTTATGAACGAATATTAATACCGTAATTATGTATGTAAGGTATGTACGTTTGTATGTATAATATTATGTTTTAAACACAAAGTAACTTTACAACTTTAATAAAATCTGGCCATAATTGATGAACAAGTATGTATGTATGTAGCTAGACATTAGCCACAGTTTTCTTGGCATTTCGAGATTTTTCATACTCATTTTTTAAATACTTGTACAGATAATTTTTGAAGATGTGAAATCAATGACTAAAATAAGAATGCATTGAATTTTTATAACGATGAAAATAATCAATATCCAATCAAAATCTAATCAAGAAATTTAGCCATTGCTGGCCATTGAAGCCCAAAAACACATGTAAATAATATATATGTATGTACGAGTATGTACGAGTATGTATGTATGTATCATATCTCCTCTATTTGGTATGCATTTGCGTGTGTATGTACGTATGTATGTATGTAACACAAATAAGTAAAATGTGTTGGAATCGAAGGAGAACACAACTTCTAACATCGACACCCAAAATCAGTGAAGCTGGCCTCAGCAAAGGCGGCAATCTTTCATCGGTTGGACCTAATCCCGAAATCCCGGGATCCCGGCCTTTTTGAACTCCCCATTATTCCGGGGTCTGTCTATTCAAATCCCGGAATTACAGAAAATAGCGAACTTAATAGCCATTTATTTTTTAAATTTTGTTTCACTCATAAAAAATTTAATTTCAAGGGCAAAACAAAGCCTTTAGAGAGTTCACAATTCGTGTTATTTGTCGTATTTATGTAAATAATAGTAGAACGTTTATTATTGTACATATATGGTATTCAGGCAATTAATCAGCAATAAACCGCTTATAATAAATATGAGAGGTCAATATCTTAAAAATAATTTTTATTTAAGTTTTTTCAAACAAAAATAAACCTCAAATGATTGAAAACAGAATAAAACACACTAAACATATCTTTCAGAGTTGTAATGAATTTAGCATGTGAAACAATAACAACAAGTTTGCAACTGTTGTCTTACGATAACACAATACGTCAAATGACACGGCGTTTTAACTCCTTAATCGATGTTAATAGACCTTACGACGAGGTGCTTGAAGTGGATAAGGCAGAAAGTCTCAAAGATAAATTGCATCAATTTTTAACGATTGCAATTGTCCAAATAATCGAAAGGCAAAGGCTTTATAAAAGAAATTTATAGTTTTTGTTATGAGGCAATAAAGGGCTATGTCATACAGAGAGCATTTAATAGTGATTCTTCACTGCAGATTTAAAATGCAACAAATTTAGGTCCAGCTTTAAGGATAACACATTTAAGGCATTTATTTCTTTGAGATTGCATTTTGATCCAAATATGGATGTATTCAATTTTTATTTTTTTTACTGAATGGTAATATCTGTATATATAAAAATGTAATGCCCCATGTAGAACGGCTGAACCGATTTGTTTGATGCTTTTTTTTTGTTGTGCTCACAGATGCCACGACAAGGTTTATATGGTAAAAACGTTGGGCATTTTTCCAGATTAAGGGTATTTGCTAGTTAAATATAATAGTGATTAAAAATATATTTACCTTATATGGGTGTATTTGCTTCTGTAACATTTGTACTTGAAGTATTAATTATTTTGTACGTTTGTCAAATTATACTTTTATTTCTTTTTAGTTATTGAAAATATCAATAAATACATACTTGATTTACAACAAATTGTTCTGCTTTGTTATATTATTTTGCATACCTTTATAAAACAAATATTACAGACGTGCTACATTACGAATCAAAACTTAGTGAAATTCGGGATCCAGGGATTATCTTTGGTTGTTTGTTTTAAGATCTCGAAAATTGACATCCCTACTACATACATATGCATACATACATACATACATATGTACGTACAAATAAACTTATTAATACTTTGACACTAGTTTTTGCTTCATAACGTTAATATAGTAATAACACTTTGCGAAAATGAACGCACACATTTGGCATTTTTATTGTTAATTAGGTATTAAGGGATTTAAGCTATTAGACTTACCGACTCTCATAATGCAAACATTCACCGACGTAGACGTACGTTACGTGTCAGCTGACACAATCAAACCAATGCGGGTGGCATGTAACCGCGTGACGTGTACAAGTGTACTTTGATAAAGCAAACATTGTGTATCTCACGTCACGTGACTTACACGTCGGTGATTGTTTGCACTATTATCGACATTCCACCGAACTGCCACAAAGTAGGAGTCAATGGAATTTAAGATTGACAATGCACATATGTACATACATACATAATAGCGATGTCAATTTTAGGCATCTTGTTGATCCCGGGATTTTCGTAATCTGAAATTGAAATCCCGGGACAATCCCGGGATCGTGAATTTTACTAAATTTCGATTCCTTAAGAGAGTTAGCAGGCTGTGTTATTTGTAGATTGTGAACTCTCTAAAGGCTTTGTTTTGCCCTTGAAAAGGGTTTTTTAAGAATGATACAAAACTTAAAAAATAAATTTCTATTAAATTCACTGTTTTCTACAATTTCGGGATTTAAGTAGACTTATCCCGGGATCTCGGAATTGACATGCCTAATATATATGTAGCATGATAATGCATAGGCCATTTAGTATTGAAAGAAAAACGAAAAACAACTGATGTAAAAGGTTATAGTTAAAAAAAAAGTAAAGTTATTAAAAAAATAAATTGCATTTTTTTATTTTATGTTGAAAAATATCAAAAATTTATTGAAAATTGTATCGGCTTAAAATGAATAGGCTTGGCCAAAAAATATCGACACATGGAATTATCGATATTGAAAAAAAACTGATATTAAAGGCGATATTTTTAATCTCGATGCATCAATATTCGATATTTATCTCTGAATACTAAATTTGTATCAAATGCGATATTTTTAAAGTTCTATTAGAGTTCAATTTGATTTGATTTGAATGTGAATGCGCTTAAAATCCCTTTATAGTTTGTGAACACAAAAAAAAATCAAAGCAAATAGTATTTTAGAGTGAATTTTCGTTATATCACACCGCTTCTCTCTGAAATTTCTTTCAAATATTTCACTAAAATTAATTGAATTATTCAAGCTTTCTCAGTATCTCCCTAAAGGTTTGCTTCTGTTTGGTAATTTAGCTGTACCGGATAATAGAAGCGGTTAACAGGGTAGCACACCAGAGAAAGTATACTTCTGATGTTTATATCCGACGTTCATATACTGGTTCGATGAAAATTTTAAAATGAAATCATTGTATAAAACATTTTAATTTTAATAATTATTGAAGTTAGCTTAACTCCCTTATAGTTACTCAAATATGTATTTTAATAATAAATCAAATTAATAAAACTGCCAAATCCTTAAGTATAATTTTTTTCACTATCGAATATTTTGACAATACTTTAAGTAATTGCGCCTAGCGGTAAAAAAAATCGATATATCGAAATATCGCTGATTTTTCACTTTTTTTCTAATTTATATTCCTGATAAAACTTATAATGACTAACACATAAAGAGAGCCTATATAATTATTTTATTTTATTATTGTAAAATGTGTAATATTCCATTGCATTCCCAGTAAGAACAGTCCCGGTCACTTTACCTAGTAACGTTATGGTCATGCGTGTCAATTAATGGGTCACCAAACGTGCAAAGTTTTCTTGTATACGTGTGACTTTCTATCACCCTCATACATACACGATTATGCCAACATTAGATATATATGTATATCTGTCTTTGTTTCGCCCGTTGCTTTTTAGCTTTTTTTTTGTAGGCTGTAAAGAGGTCAGTAGCAGAGAGGTAGTACTCTTTCCTAAAAACCAAAAGTCCCGAGTTCGAATCTAACTTTTCTTTTTATTAAAAAGTATTTTATTTATTGTTTATTTTATTTAAATGTATTATTACATTTATCCTACGTAAATAAATAAACAAAAATTAAAAAAATTAATAATTAAAGAAGAAAAAAAATTTATAAATTACACAGTACAACATTTTTCAGTTCTTTGATTGCCAACTCAATGTTGTGCATATGTCGAGCAAATTTTTGAAATTCATACCTTTACTCAATTGCGAATAAAAGCGAAACGCGTGCATCGATTTTCATGATCTTTGTCTCATTTTGCTCATAGGTTATGTGACTTTGCGAAAAAGTAACTAGACTTGAAATCTATTTCCGTTTTGTATTTTTTATGAATTTAAAAAAAAAAATTTTTTTTCTTCATGCGCTTATTTTTAACTTGGAAACTGTTGCTGCAGATTAAGGGAATTGTAATTCTAAATTTTTTTCAATTTATTTCAACAAAATCGGGCTAGTGGCGGTCGAGCTATGTCAAACAACTGGGCCTAAAACGTGATAAATTCCCCTATACGAAAGTACTAACTTCAAATCGATATTATTTTTTTTGGGTCTAATTTCACATACAGTTTTCAGAATTGAGTTGGCAAATCATGTGTTGTACTGTGTTAGTTAACATAAGAATGTATTTCAATTCTTATAAAAGTTTAATCGTGACGGTATTCCTTCTGCTTTAATCTGTGGTGACTCAACTTCACGGACTTTAGCATCACTGTCCTTCAGGTTTAAAAAATCTAAAAAAGAGTGCCAAAAATTATATATGTACATATGTATGTATGTATGCCACACTTTATTTGAACGGCGCATTGAATTTGTCAAAGTTCTTTTTTTTCATTTTCAAAACTTACCTTTTTTATGTTAAATATAAATAAATTATACAAATTCAGGGACAACCATTTGAAAACGAACACACGGCAAAAAAAAATAAATAATTTTTTGACACGGGTGTCTTTAAAAAAGGAAAATTTCACTTTATTTTTGAAAAATTAATTAATCGACTAGATTGACTGCTTACTCCTACATCAAATGTTATACATATAAAAAATACGCGTACACATGTGTTAGTATTTTCAAAAATTTTGTAGTTGTATTCAAGGCACATTCAATAGGTAGCAGCAGTAGAAAAATTGAAAACAAAAATTTTGAGCTCTGTATATTTTGTTTTTGCTTTTAAAAGCTAAAATTTCAAAAATATTTTATCAACTACCTTGAATTGTACTGAAAGCATTCTTATCACAACGAAATTCAAAAATTGACAATTCAAATTGAAATAAAATATGAAAAAAGTTCAAAAAAAAAAGTTTGCTGCGGCTACCTATTTGATGTGCCTTGGTTGTATTAGAGTTTCGGTCACGCAGGTTTTACTGGAATCAGTAAAGTAATTTTTTTGTTCTCTCTGTCAAGAATAGTTTTTATAAATGTTTCTTTATTTTCAATTGTACATACTTATGAACATACATACTTTGAATTATATTAGGAATTCTTTTTTACTAAAAAACATACATATGTATGTACATATGTATATGTATCTATTTTACTTTTTTACAGCACACCAAATTGAATTGGCCTGAAGCGAATCTGAATACTGTGGATGGCGTAGCTGGTGTAGCTGGAGCTTTTGAAATGCGGCCGGTGGCCCCCAAAGGGTTCTACAAATAAAAATCCGTTTGTTTGAAACCCAAAAAAATGCATACATACGAGTATGTACCATTTTACACTACTATTTTACTTATCCATCATCCGCAATATATGTAAGTACAGTTGCGGTCAATATAATGGGAGTGCATATACCAAGCTTGTTCAATTTTAAAATTTGAACATGATACAACAATGCATCGGTAAATTTTAAGATATTTAGAAAGATATAAGCTGTAATCATGACGTTTTTTACGCTTAAAATCATTCATTTCAGTTTCGAGCCTTGACTGAGAGCGATCATAATAATAGGAGTATCGGTTAGAAGTGAAAATATAAGCGTGGAAATTAAAAATTCATAGTAAATATTAACAGTAGAAAAAACTCGCGAAGGTAGAGATTGTAAGCGCTAAATCACAAGTTTAGATGATAGGCGTACTACAGGATATAGCAAAGTTGATACTTTGCTTCAGCTGGGCACATAAAAAAGAGCTGAAACTTTCTGTAGGTAAAATCACCGTTCGTAGACATTTACAAGAATCCAACTTAAATGCTAGGAGCCCACAAAAAATTCCTTTGCTTTCTAAAAAATGTGTAGGAGCGCGTGACAAGTTTGCTCATGAACACGTCAATTGACCAGCTTCGACGCCATTTCGACGCAACAAATTATGGTCGGACGAAAGCAAAATTGTTCTATAGGTGGAACGGGGTCCCAAACACGAAATATAAGCACAAATATACAATTAAAACTATAAAACATGGTGTTATTAAGGTTACGGGGTTATGGGACAGTTTTTCTTATAATGAAGATGGCCCAATCCACCTTAGTAATGAATTGATGGGTCAGTGGGTATATGTGAATATATGTATGTATGTATTTGGCAAAGAAATGTTGCCGTATGACGAGTGGAATATGCTGGGTCTTCCAGCTTGATAATAACCCGAAAAACACGATTAAATCGGCAGAGGGGTGGTTTCGGGTAAAAGAAGTCGTGGTCATAGCCTGGCCAGCTCAGTCACCCGACCTCAACCCTAATCGAAAATGTGTGGCCAACAAATGCGAACGATTTATGGAACAGTAACAAAGATTCTTGGTGATAAGTCCCTTTCAAACGTTGCCAAGATGTGCGGCAATTAAAAAAAATAGTATACAATTAATAAATTAATTTTCATCTGTGACCATTTACTTCCGGAATATTTGAAACACTTTCTATACTGCTATTACTTTGATCGATAAAATTTTATGTTAATTTCCTTATTTTTTTTTTAATTATTTTGAAACCGCTTGATGAAAATTCTTTGCTATATAAAAATACAAGTCTAAGCAAAGAATATATTTCTGAAGTGTTCCTGAATAAAATTTGACTTCTTCAGAAGAATATGTTGCATTTTGTGTATTTCCTTGGGACACTCCTATTTTTTTGATCACAGCTGTATATAACATACATTTGTATTTATATGTATATGTAAACAGATATGGGTTCGCGTTTAAAGCAATTTTGCACGCCATCCATTTTACAATCAAAGAAAATTTCAATTTCACTGCCAACATAGAAAATCATGTCACGCAAAAACCTTAATCGGATAGACATTGGTATGTTCGTATGTACATATGTACATATGTACATATGTATGTTCGTTCATATTTATTTAACGTGAAAAGGACCTGGACTTCGAAGTCAAGTAAATTTGAAAAAATACAGGTTATGTGCTTATACATATGTACGATCCCGAAACCCAGCATTCCCAAGTAAAATAGTGATTTACTTATGTTGTTGTAAATTTAAAAAAAAAATGTTAACGAATTGTGTCTCTTTCGAATTTGAACTGTAAGTTTTGCTTTTTAAAGTACGAGAAACCCATCCACAAATTCCTTGATTTGTGTGCATTTTTAGAATTGACGACGCGATTAAAATTTTATTAATAGTCATTACAAAACTAAATAAATATACTTCACACGGACTTTTTCGCATATTTTTTATAAAAATACGATTTCCTAAAATAGTATATGAAGGTTTAAAAAAAAAGGGTTATATTCATAGTCAAGTAAAAATCGACTCTTAAGTTAGCATCAGCCTTTTCTTTGACAGATATCTCATCGGAAAGTGTGTCAAAAAGCTGTTACTAACTCTAGAGTCGACCACCTACGATAAAAGGCGAACATCAAACCTTGTGGGGCTAAAAAGAAATGAAGTCTCTAACATAACAATAACCCTTACAAAGCACTGTCTAATCGGGACTCATGCGAAAAGACGAGAAGTAAATGCTCCGAAACACTGTCACAGTTGTGACGAAGAAGAAGAGAACGTCGGACACTTACTTTGCCAATGCCCAGCTTTAAGTAGAAGAAGACTTTGTACGCTTTGCACACGAACTCTACAAAGCCTCGCGGAGATAGCGCTAATTAACCCAAAAGCAATGTCAGAATTTATCAAGTCAACAAAATGGATTGAGCCCGATTCGCAGGAAAATTGAGGAGTGAATTCGCAAATGGCAGTACAATGGGCCACGCTAGGTCTTAGTGCAAGGGAGGGTTTCTCTACCCAGTCATTCCAACCTAATCTAACCTAACTTGATTATAAATAGTATGTATGTATGTATGTCCCAAAGTTTCAAATTTAATGCAGAATTCACAAAAAGTTTAAACATTTCAAAAATTCTTGCATACTTTTGTTTCAGACCTCTTGATTTAGATTCTACTCAACGGTTTCAAAATTATTAAAAACTATTTCGAGCATGCAGTGTTTGACCTCTACGAATTTTAATATAATAAAGTGCAATTGTCAAGTTGTTAAAAATTACCGTTGATTTTAGAAGTTATTTGTTTTATCGATGGTCTTGCATGTTTTCTCCCATTTGACACAGGGACAAAATCTATTAAAATGATTTTTAACATAAAATTAATGTAATTAATGCATTGATCCCTCTAGTTTTTAGTAATTTATTTACGTGGAATATTTCTTAATAGTTTCTTAAGAATTGTATACCATTTTGTTTTATATAAATACTTTTTTGATGTAGGTACTCATTCGGAATAATAAATATGTATGGTTAAGTTTTTTCTCAGTTTAAAAGGAAAGGTAGCAGTGTTTTGGGATATACCGAAAAATCATGAATCCCGGGATAGGCATTTTTAAACCCCGAAATCTCTGGATTACAAAAGTAGTGCGGGATTGAATGCCTAAATAAATACATGTCGCAATTACCAACATACAAATAGCGCAAATCCCTTCCAGGAGCCTATAACATACAAGTTGGGTCTAATAGAAATTTTCTTGTGGTTAAAAAGATTCATCCAAAAATGTTTTATATCTTTGATGCAGGCGCATATGTAAGTAATTGCAGACATGAATGTACAGATGCAGATATGAATGTGTGCCTGAAAATCCGACGGGCACTAACATTATATAGCAAAAAAAATTAATTTAATATACATACATACATACATACATATGTATGTACATATGCACCAAAGTTTGTAGTTGGTGGTTTCTAGAAGTGACATAAAAAATAGACTTTTATTTGCCATGTCAGTCTGGTGTTCTCATCGCTCATGCGATTGTCTGTATGTATGTATGTACATAAATATGTAGGTATGCATGTGTGTATATAAATTCATACCCATTTATGTAAATATTTTCGTTTTTACGCACTTTCTAACTTTATGTGCTTTAAAAGGCTACTATTCTATGAAAATAGTATTTGTAAAACGAAGTCAGGAATGCAAGTGCATATTAAGGATTTTAACAAAAAAATTTGTTACGCCACAATGACTATGACGTATCGGTCATACACTCGTATTATATCGTAATTTTTCAATTCTTGCGGTATGATTCTGACCCTTCTCGAATTGCGGAATTCTTTCACGTAAGGATTTCAAGTAATTTATATCTAAGACTTGGTTACTTTTGTGCTTTTTAGAATCCACTGTTATCCACGTACGTACGTATGTACATATATTAAGTTGTTAGGTTTTCCTGGCAGTAGAGGTCAATGTTTATGCATGAACAAACATTTTAACGATCGAAACCCGCATACGATATGCATGTACATATGTATGTATGTATGTATGTATATGTAGAGCATGATACAAAGATTTTTAAATGTACTACATAGTTTCACTTCATGATTCAATAATAGCAAGTTTGGTTATAAAGCAGCTTGCTGGCTCCCGCATGACATGTGCTTCTTAACTCATGTATGTATGTATGTACATGTAGCATGTTCTATTGTAAACTTTTTCATAATAAAACAAGTAAAAAAAAACACTGTCTTCGGCTATGACGAATGCTTCATACCTTTCATGAATGGAAGAAATGTATGAGAGCCATATGTATGTAATATTAATTCGATATTAATGTGTTTGACTGCTAGTACAAGGTGGCGCAAAAGTAAACTTCCGATGTTGGCTTGAGCGTATGTTAGACGGGATTGGGGGTTAGCAGCAAACAGCTGATGCACCGTCTGGACTTTGTACGGAAACATCTTCAAATCTTGTACCAAAATTCGCTGTGAAGACCGTCGACTGATACCCATTTGCGTGGCACGTCGTCTGGTCGATGTCGTCGGCGCTTCCATGACATCCTCGGCTACAGCAGCAATATTCTCTGCAGAACGGCTACTCCGGGGTCTGCCACGCCTGGCAGCATCTCGTGTTGTGCCAGTCTCTTCGAGGCGAGCGGCTAAACGTCGCAGTGTTTCACCAGTAGACGTTGGACGGCCAGGAAATCTGCGACGAAATCACCGACCGATTATTGGTCAAATAAATAGTCAGCAATATTCGGCGTTCTGGAGCAGTGTAGCGTAACATTCGTGCTTATTGTAATATCTGAACAATCGGATGTACATATATGGGCTATATGTTATATTTCTTTGATTTTTACGATTTTCACTTCACATATAGTATGTCTAATAATGACAGGTATTTGTGCAAAATTGCAAGTCTTTAGCTGATTTAATGAAGGAGGTTTGGCCCAAAATGCAATATCTGAACTATCGGTTGTATGGCAGTTAAATGTTATATTTATGCAATCTTAATTATTGTCACTGCTAAAATAGTTCTTATAAAAGCTATTTGCAAAATTTCAAGTTGTAGCACACAAATATTCGAAACCGAGCCGTCCCTTATTTACAGAAGTTCATACATTCAGTTGCACGCACACTATAACTTCGTTATGTTTGATTTAATGCTGTTCTAGTTTGCTACTCGATTTATCTAAATTTTCATTAAGATAGTCTTACAAACAGTTTGTACAGACAACAAAATTCACAGATTGAGTTCTTGAAATCCACTAGGCAAATTTTTTTGTCTGTACAAAATTTAAATAAAAAAACATTTCTATAAAATTAAGACAAAATGAAAATCCGGGCCCCTTCGAAAACTCCGGGCCCGGTGGTATCACCACTGACCCCCTTTTGACGGGCCTGTATATACATAGGTATATAGCTCTTAGTTGTATATGTTATATATCTTTGATTTATTCGATTTTCACTGCTTCTATAGAGCTTAGAATAGCGGACCTTCTTGCAAAATTTGTAACCTCTGGCTGCTTAAATTGCAAAATATGATATCTGAACAATGTTCTCTATATACGTTATAGTGATCTGATCTGGCCGGTTCCCACAAATGTCTAATAAATTATAAAAAGGCACCTGACTGCCAAGAGTCATTCAAATAGGTCAAAAACTTAGGGGCAAGTTTGCGTTCAAACAGACGGACAGACGAACAGACGGACAGACGAACAGACGGACATGGCTGATCATATCGGTATACATTTTAATGGGTGTAACTTTTATCGTTCTGGTACTTACAAACATCGGAGCAAAGTTAATATATCATCATTTTCATGAAAGGTATAAAAAACGTTGGCATCACTGACTCGTTTGTCTAATTTATGATTTATTCATTAAATGACATTTGATTTTGTGATTGTGTGAGTTTGCCAAAAAAATAATTTATGATATTTATCTTTGATACATCTGCCGTTCGGAGTCGGCACAAAGCTGTAGGTCCCCCCCCATTTGTGGTATAATACAAAGGTAGGAGAAGCTCGACCAAACACTAAGCTGTATAGTGTAAGCGCTAAATTATTATTATTATTATAACAATTCTTCAAATGAAACATCTTATACATACATACATACATATGTATGTAAGTATGCACTCGTACACAAACATATGTACATATCTTATTTGCAGTGTAACACATAGAAAGCGAGCATTTTGGGCGATGTTATTTTAATCATTGACATTTTCTGGCCGTGAAGCTGGTGAGTAAATACCAGTTTTGTTTTTATTTGATCCCTGCAGCAGATCCGAGTGCAAACATAACCATACATACATACATATGTATGCATGTACTTATGTAGGTAGGTAGGCAACAACATAAAAACGTATGTAAGTAAAGTATAATTTAGCAACTGCAACTACATATAAAAAGGTATTCTAATAATTAAATCTTTTTATTTACAGGCTTCTTCGTACATTTTGTGTTTCACTGTTCAACTGCAAAGCCACTGTTTTCGAACTTTTTTCCTACCTCAGACGCACATTGTATGTATGTACATATGTATGTACACTCACGTAAGTTAAATGTTATAGCAATTGCAACTATAAGGAAACGTTTTAATAATTGAACCTTTTTGATTACAGGTTTCTTCAAATGTATGGTGTTTCCCTGCCTATTTACGAACCTTCCCAAAGACGATTTGCATCGTCATTTTGTAATTGTTTAAGAACTGATTTTTGCCGATTATGAGCAAATAAAAGTGGACTTTCTCGTTACAATTTCCAATATAATAATACTTTTTTATTTTTAAAATGAAAATTCCTAGATTTCGATGTATAGCAATGCCATTCACTCCATTTCCGACCAAATTTTTCGATTCCGATGGAATTTGGTACGGATGTACATACAAACATACACTCATATATAAAATGAGCTTCATGTTCATGGTAATTGGAAGAGTGGGCGTGCCGTGCCACCTCTGAATATTTAATGCCGCATAACTCGGAAAATATGTGCGTTTGAATACTGGAATTATGCTTTTACACACAACCTCGCTGTCCTACTCGATGGTTGAGTGTTTTTTAATTAAATTTTTATTATTTTTAATTAAAATAGAGTTCTTTATCTACACATTTATAATTAATAAATAAATGAAATAATTACTCAAAAAAATATTACTATAATACGTAGTGTGCTTAGTTCCTTTCTACTTCTTTAGCTGTCAGTAAGTACAGAACCTTTTATAATTGAATCATGGTTTTACTTATAATTTTTTGACAGAAACAGTGTTCGAAGGCAGACGTCCAATACTGCCACTACTTTGGAATAGACATTCGCCCTATTACGGTTGTCGTTGTCAATACTAAACGACGACGACTTGTTAAAATCGGTATTAGCGTAGTCGTTATCGATAACTATTGACAGCTGTCGACGTTGAGTTCAAACCTTGATGACGAAAGGTTACGTGTATTTAATGCGGTATTATAAGTTCTAACAGAATTTAAAAATAAACAGTATAGTGGGGTTCGATTTTTTTTTAAGACTTAAAAATACATTTATGAACATGAAGAAATTTTGTCGCCTGGCAAATTTGACTTGCGGTCGTCCGGAAAAATTGATAAATGTATGTTATTTTTGAAAACTTTTGAGAAATCGCAATTGAAGTTTGGACATCAATTTCTTAAAAAGTCGATGATAGATTTTGGGCAAAGTCTCAGAGAATATTAGTAGTTCGAGAAAATCTTAAATTGTTTTATTTTTATTGTTTATTCTTAATTACTTTTGAATTTATGAAGGATTTTCTTAGGTGAAATTTTATCGTATGTTACAGTTTTGCAGGAATGTGTATGACATACGAAAAAAGGTTAAACAAATTATACACAATATTTCGAAAATTAAAAACCATATTAACCATTTGACATGGCTTGATAGATGGGGAATAACTAACTTTATTTGCAAAATTTGCGCAACATTTAATTATCCTTGTGAAGAATTAAAAATTTTTTACAGATTTTGAAATTTTGTCGCAGGTAATTTGGCCATACGACAATATTTTTCTGAGCGTGTTATTGGTCGTATTTCTTTAGTGCGCTATTGAAATAATAGAGGAACTTATGAACGCACTGTGTTATTTCCTTTACTATTGCATGTGGTATTCAAGCAATAAATCAGCAAAAATTCACTTTAAATAAACTTGAGCGGTCGGTTTCTTTAAAATATCTATAGGTAGTGAAAGGTCGAAGCGATTTCGTCCAATTTTGTCGTAAGTCCCAAATATCTTTGTCAAATTACCTTGGACAAATCTTTAAAATATCGTAAAAGTTTGTCGTAAAATCTTTTAAATTTTTTCGTATTGTCGCACGGATAGTTAAATGTTGTATGTGAAAATATTGCAAATAAAGTTGATAATGCAGTTATTCTTCATCCATCAAGCCATTTCTAATGGGTTACTTGTTTTTTGATATCTTATTTTTCTTAATCATAGAAAAAGTTTTTTGTCATACCGGTCACCCCTCGGCAGACAATGGCAAACCTCCGAGGGTATTTCTGCCATGAAAAAGCTTTTCATAAAATACCTTTCTATTCTATTTCAAAGTAGTGGCAATATTGGGTGTCTGCCATCGAACACTGCTTCTGTCAAAAAATTAAAAGTAAAACTACCTCTAAAAATATTTGTATCATGTTCATGATCATGATGCAATAATGAAATGTGTTGTACATTAGCGACTCATCGCTCTAAATCGACCGTCTTGAACGCCCTTAGAAACTGTGTTGTTCCTTTGCCGAATTTTTTTACCAGTTTTGTAAAAAAAAATTGAATAGTAACAGAAAATTACATATGTTTTTCATGGGGCACTTATAATACATATTATTGATTGTTTTGGCATTTTAAATTTTTTTAACTAATTTGCAAGACGAATTCATGTAAGAAAGTAGCGATTCTTTGGTGGTTTATTGTCATAATTTATCTCCTTTTTATTTAACTTTCGCGAAATAATTTTTACACTATTAGAGTCACCGCAAAAAGTTGTAGTGAACCATATCTTTAAATTTCTTGTAGTTAAACGGAATTGATTATTTGCAACTAAAAAATTGATTTTGACAACCAACCACCAATCAGCTGATTGATTAACACCACCTTTTATGAAATCGCCTTGCTTATTTGTTAAGAATTCATTTTCTAAAAGCGAGAATTTGAATAAGATTTTGTAAAAATTGTCAAGTATTTGTGTAATTCTAGTCAATATAAGACTTATTGCCGTTTATCCTTGTCAGATGTTTTTAATATGTCAATATTTATGCATTGTTAATTTTGTATCCCCTTCCCTAATTTTAAATCATTTAATGCAAACCTCTAATTTCAAAGTTTTGCTTTCTTTTAACCTTCAATGTTGTAGGATTTTAAAGTAATAGTAATCAGATTTATAAACTTTTTCGCTTGAAGGTTTAAATATTGTTTGATTCTGTATCATTTTCATTTTATATTCAATATAACCTAAGGATGTTGTATTGTAATAAAAATAAAGGCTAAAGCATCTACATGCACCTGTATATTTATGATTTTTCAGTAATCAATATGTATTTTCCTTCAGTGCTTTTGTGCTCATAATCATTGAGGATTACCTTCAATTTCTTCATGAACCAATAATTGAACTAAACTAAATTAATGTGGGAAAACCCGTGAGGTTATACTTTTCTGAAAAAAAAATTAATCGCTGGACAAACATTGTTATGTTGTTGGTACGGTTTGAAAGCAATTGCGTCATATTTGAACATACTACATTACTTTTTAAGGAATAATTATTTTCGAAGAGGTTTGTCTCTTTTGCTTTTAGCATCCTTAAACTGTGCGCAGGTTTCACCGGCAATTTTAATACAAATTATTATTTTTTTGACAGTTTTCATATAAAAAATTCGTAATATTCAAATCATTGTGGTTAAATTTTATGTAAATATCTTCACTAATTTATACTTTTTCCTAAGAACGGCCTTCTTTTATTCCCATTTCTACCCCCTAAATACAACATTGAGCTAAGGGCGTTCAAACTGGCGCTGTCACAACGTACAACACCTTTCGGGCGGATCTCTCTCATTTTTTGGTTTTAAAGCGTTCTTGGGAATTAAATACAAGAACGAAATTTATAAACATTTTCGTTATAACCCAGTCAATGTATTTAAAAAAAAATAATATTATATTGTAAGCGGGCGTAAACTACGGACCGATCTCAACCATTCTAAATTGTAACTTGAGTTGGACAAATTTTACTCTTCCTAAAACGATGTGCATACATACATGCACGCATACATACATATAAATGGTTTTACCACAAACTGACAAGCGTTTTGGCAACATGCATACAAATTATTAAATTGTAAAATTTAGAGAAAAATGCCTCCGCACCCACTTTAATAATGTCACAGCAAGGGAATATTGAGACATTTTTTCATTCACAAAAAGCCAATAAGAAACAAATGAGTTTTAGTTTCTGCTTATATGATTAATTCTCTTTAAAATTATAGCTTTTTGTTGGCTTTCTCTAATATTAAATTTTTTGATATTAACCCAACGACACACAGCGGGAGAGAAAGGGACATTGGAAAATCCCTTACACTGTTCAACAGCATTTTTTATGTTGGGGTTTATGCTTCCTGCATGACGCTAGCCTAAAATTGAATAATGAAGACGGAGAAGCTGTTTTAAATACTCCAACAATAATCAACTATCACATCCTGGTGTAAAAAGCTAGCCCTTTCCTTCACTTTGATACCCAAGATAAGCGAGAAAATAAACGAAGTACGTACTTATTTACAAAATACTCAATTAAGGATATTCCGTTTTCTGGTATGGTAATATGAAGCTTTCTTTTATTACTAACTTACTTAATTGGCGCATGAACCGCCCAAGCGATTTTGGCCGAGGTCAACAAAGCACGCCAGCTGTTCCTATATTTTGCTAACTGGCGCCAATTGGAAATCCAAGTATAGCCAAGTCTTTTTCCACTTGGTCTCTCCAACGCAGAGGAGGTTTTCCTTTTCCTCTGCTAACACCAGCAGGTACCTCGTCAAAAACCTTCAGAGCTCCATGCTTCTGCGCCATACAATAGGACGGGCATGATGAGAGACTTATTTTTTGTCCGTCGAGAGAGGACTTTACTGTGCAGTTGCCTACTCAGTCCGAAGTAGCACTTGTTGGCAAGAGAGATTCTGCGTTGGATTTCAAGGCTGACGCTGTTATTGGTTCCTAAGTAAACGAAGTCCTCTACTTTTTCGAAGTTATAACTGTCAACAGTGATGTTTGATCCCAGTCGTGAATGTGCCGACTGTTTATTTGATGACAGGAGATACTTCGTCTTGCCCTCGTTCACCTCCATACCCATTCGCTTCGCTTCTCTATCCAGTTTGGAGAAGGCAGAACTAACTGCGCGGTTGTTAAGACCGATGATATCAATGTCATCGGCTTTCTTTTATTACCAAGTTTGTTTCTTTTAGTAAGTCAAGAAGCTAAAATTTGTCAAGTAGACTTTGACAGTCCCATATCTCTAATTAGTAGGTAATAATTATAATTTGATGCTCACAGTATATAATCTTAGTGTTTGGGCGAGCTACTCCTACAATTTGTAAGGGTGCGTCTTTTATGTTATACTCGTACAACAAATGAAGGAACTTACAGTTTGTGCCGATTCCGAACGACAGATATATTTTTGTGAGAAGCTTTTTAATGGCATAAATACCCTCGGAGGTTTGCCATTTCGGGTCGAGGGCCGACTGCTATTAGAAACATTATTTTTAAGATTTACATTTTACTTGACCTGACTGTGATTCGATACCCGAACACAGCGGCATATTATATTTATATAACGCCATACTATTATTTTATATTTATTATTATCAGTCAAAAAGTGACATTTTGTTAACCAGTGTTATAAATCGGCTTTTGTTCTATTATTTTCCACAATGCGACAGAGCACACTGGGTATCTTCGTGCACATTAAATTTTTTTGTACGAATTTTTTTTTGAAAACCTGCTGTCTTGAGAATAAACGGCATAGTATCCTCTAATGTTACACTAAACCGGCATAACAAAGGATCAAGCACACTTTTTACATTTATACGTGTGTATATATGTATGTATGTGTGTGTGTATGTATATATTAGTGCTAACTGTTAAAGCGTCTATTTGAAAAATTATCATAAAGTAGCAAATTTAAAAGCAACATGCTGAGCCTGCTTGAATCCAAATTCATTCCCATACATGTGCTCCAGTATAATATCTACGCATCTCTACGAGTATGTATGTATGTATGTATGAATGTATGAATGTATATAAATTGAGTAGTAACTATTCACGTACGATAAGGGAACAATTTTCACTCTGTAGGAGTCGTAAAACTTTTCGACAAATTAACCACAGCGAGTAAACGAAAGTTTTATGATGCTCGCGAAGGAATATTTTATGTTTTGTATAATGCAGAAGCCGTAAACGAGACGAAAGGTTACACGCGCATAGTTATGTAGGTATCATCTTGAACGTGTGTGCGTGCATTTGTACGCTTAAGAAATAATTCTTAAGTTCAGTGGCTGCTGGTGCGTACCAGCGGTTTTTTGGCGTAGAATACGTCTTACCTTACGGTATGGGCACCCATGTCAGATTGTTATTGTTGTAATCTCTATTTCTTTAATTATAAGGAAACGGCGAGATAAATTTTTTTAAAAATTTTTTTGTAGTCAAATGAAGATGTTAGCTTTCGTTTGACATACATTTCATATTGGTTGATATCTTCCTAATATTTAAATTTCTCAAATGAAAATTTTATAAACATATCGAAACAAATATGTGTGTGGTGTTTGGTTGAGTGTGTAGTAGTGGTGAATAGACGTTCATTTTATTGCATAATTTTAGGCGGGAAAATTTAAGTAGAGTAAAGGCAGAGAAAGCGCTGCCAACTACTGCTTATTGGTGGTGATTTTAACACAGAAATCACTTCAAATACTAGATTGGCGAAATTTATGAGCGATACGTTTAATTTGGATTATATTCGAAATGATGCTCCCACAACTATTGATAACACAACCATTGACTTCGTTTTTGCGAGAAATTTAATTGATAATTTAAAAACATTTTTATCCTATTTTCCTATCATAAGCTTCTGTATATCATCAAAAGTAACTATTAAATTAAGAAATTCATTTGCTTGCATTATTTATCATTATAAATTGTCATTATACATATGTTTTCTGTCTTATCGGATGGCGTATTCTACGTTAAACTTAATGGCCGTGTCTCTGACACAGCCTCCTTCTTTTTTTCAAGCTCTTGGGTGCTACCACTCAACGAGTTCAATTGTCTTGGAAAAAGTGTACGAGGATATTCCGCTTGCACTAGCTAATTCCGATTACTTCAAAATATTTTAGCCAAAGAAGGAGCAGAATATTTCGTGCCTTGTAACTTATCTCACCACAGAGACAACTAATTTAATCGGGCGTAGCTTATGGGAGTGAGGGGGCCGTCGCCCGGGCAGCACGATCTCCGCTGTTCTTTGAAATTTAGAAAAATACTTAAGTTATATACTTAAGTTATATACATAAATTTATACTTAGATTCACAAAACAAATCGATGTACTTGATACGATACAGTATTGATCAAAACAGTAGTGTGGTCGCGAAAAATTATTTAACCATTGAAAAGTATTGATGACTATTGATCGATTTTGTGGGATGTTTACATGATGCATTAAGTACTTGGCGCATAACGGACTTGAAACATAATTTATGAAAATTAAAGAACACACGGATGTGACTGTGGTTACTTACATACGTCTTACGGTTTTAATGCCTGCATAAAAATCACACGGCGCCGTTATGCGCCAAGTCCGTTATGTGTCAATCACTTTATACGCCATGTATACATTCCGATTTCATCGATACTCTCCATCGATCGAGTTTTAAGGTGCCTTTCCATGCTGAGCGACTAGTCGCTTCAACTCTAGAAAATTTTTGATCAACTATCGCCAATTGTTTCTTCTCTTCATGCTGGCTAAAGAATGTGTAGAAGGTTAAGGAACAATATGATGCTTTAACGGCAGCCAATACAGTTGCAAATGCTGAAACGAGCAACGACTTTTATGCTTAAGGCAAATATATAATACTCATATATTGGCAGTATGAGCAAGTGCAGTCAGCAAATATTACAATACAGATTCATATATAAAATTAGAAAATGAAAACCGAGTAAACGTAAGTCAAAAATGACACTTGAATTCAAAAGAAAATCCAGTGGCGTAGCCAAAAATTACACTGCGTTACAAAAACGAGCTGTAGTTCTGTCCTATGAACCAAATATACTTTTTCGGAAAAGGGTGAAAAAATAAAAATGCACGTGTATCAGCAATTTTTTTTTTTTTATGTATAAAAGTATATAAGGAATATATAGAAAAAAACTTTATACAAAAAAAAAAATTCTGACGTGTACATGAAAGTCGCCGATACCCGTGTATTTTTCTTTGTTCACCCCTTTCCGAAAAAGTATATTTGGTTCATAGGACAGAATGTGTGTAACGCGTTGTTTGTAACGCAGTGTTTTTATCGTTTCAAAATTTTTCGTTTATTTATTTTTTATTTTAAATTATAGTTCATTTGACAAAAACCACATGCTTTTAAATTAAATACTATGTGCAAAAATTAGAAATCTTCATCAAAAAAATTAACAAACACATTCCAAATGAACGACATGCGCGTATTGTAAAAATATTACTTCCGTTTTGAGTTGAGCCAACATAATGTTTTTTCTCTTTAGTTGAATAGTCAATGATTAAATTTTTACTCACTGAAAATGGAAATTTATAAATATGCATATGAATTAAACATTCACATATAAAAAATTGCTTATCAATGCAAATCAAATCGTTTTTGTTTGATTTCCAAGGAGCTACAAAATAATATTTTAATACTTCATCAGCACACTTTATTTTGTATGAGTAAACTTCGTCAAAAAAGGGTATAAGCCCCCCACAGTGAATCAACCCTCTTCAAAATTTTTTTTTTTGGCGCAACTGCAGATATGTCAAACATGTAAAACCTGCGCATGCACACAGCGTACATTTCAACTAAAACTATCTCCCTTTGATTGCTAAATTTTTACACATTGCGCAAATAGGTTACTGCCAATATATGAGTATTATATATACATACATACATATGGCTTAAGGTAGTTCGAGCAGGAATTCCTTTTTTGGTTGATTTCTTTCTATTTTTGACAAACGTTTCTGACAAACTCCTGCACATCATGTCAAAAGTGGACAAATAAGAGATTTTTTTTATTGCTTTTCATCAAACAAATCTTGTCAACATCCACTTTCGCTCGAACCACCTCAAGAAACTTGTGAATATGCTTGGCCCCGGGCGCCCGAAGTTGTAGCTACGCCACTGGAAGTTCATAAATTTCGTAATGTTGTGGAAAAATAAGCAAAGATGAGTAAGGGAACGTACGAATAGTTTTGTAATCTAGTATACAGTACATACACACATACGAGTACTTTGCGACTATTGCTTTCTATTTTATGAGTATGAGTCGAGTCATTAACAAAAAATCTGCTACTTTAGATAAAAGTTAATTTCGAAACGCATCTTCAGTTAAGCACGTAATCAGCGCATTTTAAAATAAAATGAGCTATTGATAGATTGCTTGTAAGATACATAAATCATAAATGAAGATGTATGTTCATACATATACAAACTTGTACATCCTTATATACACATGTATGTACATATGTATGCAGCTTAAGCTTTCAAACGAAGAAAATATTTTCAAAATATACCATATACGAAATTCGCTTGTGACCATACATTTTAGTTTGCTCAGCAACAATGAGAAAAAGTGTGAGTGTTTCGGAAAAACCTGCCAGAGAGTGACTAATCGAAGTATTTCTTATGTGGGTCGTTTAAAAGGAGATATGTACTATATACATACATATACTACATACATATATATGTACACTGTACATATGTATGTACTCCTACCGTAAGGTTACGGTCGCTTTGGTACGCAGCCCTTACTTGTCATATACTACTTCAAGAGAACTCTGGAATTTGTTACGGAATTAACAATAAAACAAAAACATTCTCTCACAGTTCATATTTTTTCGTTTGCCCCAACCCCAATCAAACATTTTTCACAACTCCTGCATATACACATACATATATGTATACATACATACATATGTACATACTAAGATGCGTAGTTGTTGTGTACGAGCGTAACGAACTTCGAATGCCAGATGGGTTTTATGATTAAAAAACACTCGGAAGCTTGTCAATGTCCCCAGAAAAGCAACCAACCATTGTTAGATCGTGAAACTTCAGTTCGAGTGAACATTCGCTTTCGGTTTGCCATACATAAATATATACATATATTTACAAACATTATGTTCGAATAAGGGCCTGGGCCAATTATTAGTAGCAAAGTACTCTGGAAAGTCAATTTTTGCCAATTATGAGATGAATAAAAATTTTACAACCAGATTACTCGTATTTCAAGTATGTGAGAATTATTTTGTGCTCTTATGTTATTACTAAGACGTGTGTTAAATGCATATCTTTCAATTCTAGGTGAAGTGAAGATTGTAAAGGTGAAATATAATCCCCTGAAGTATAGACTTTTGGCGCTTTTGTCGAGAGTGTAGCTGTGCGTGTTAAACCTAGCTACGTCCCTGAGTTCGTGGATTTAACCTCAGCCAGGGAAAGTAAAATTTTTCTATCATCGAACAAGTTTTTCTAACAGCAGTCGCCCCTCGACAAGCAATGGCAAACCTCCGAGGGTATTTATGCCATGAAAAAGCTTCGGAGTCTGCATTGAACTGTATATCGCTCGCAACTTACAAACGGTAGAAGAAGCTCGCCCAAAATATATACATACATACATACTTACATAGTGTAAGCATCAATTTATTATATTATTATACGAATTGGCACAGATCCTAAAAAACGGCGAAACAAATACATAATTAGTTTTTATTTGGTTTTAATGTGTATAAACACCGGCTGAGACGAATACATGCCTTGACGTTCCCATGACAGTCGGGTCTACGATACCGGAACGACCCGGATTTATGTCCGGCCAAGGACTGTCGCCTCAGCATAATTTGTGCTGCTACAACAACAACAACAATACATGCCTTGCAACGATGTTGTCCACCCAACGCCAACGTGAGGGGTCTCCTCCGCGTTATAGAAAGACCGTGCGCTAAAGGATTTAGGTGCACTTGATGTTTGCAATTGGCGCCAATTAGCGAAAGACAAAGGCAACTGGTGTGCTATGTTCAGTTTAGCCAAAATCGCCTAGACGGTTATACTGATTTTGGTTTGTCCTCGATCATTCTTGACATTGGCGTTTGGTATATTTTCAAACTAAGGCCGAATCTTCGGTTTCGGTTCTTACCAAAATTTGGCATTTGGTTGAACACTAAGCGAAATCATTAATTTATGAACTCGTCGTGGCTATCGAACTGTCTTCTTTAATTATAAAAATTCATGCACACAGCAAAACCAATACATATTTTAATTTAATTCACAAATATGAGAGGCTTATTTAAATAAAGCAATTGTGTTTTTTTGTCAAAAACTCGTTTTTGCTGTTTCCGAAGAAATTTATTTACATACATACATACATACATATATTGATCCTGAATTGGTTTGAATTTAGAAAAATTATATCTTTTATAGGTTGAAAAATGTGAATCGTTAAATAGAAATAATTTTTGCATATTTTAGTGCATTTGCAAAATCTTGATGGGTGTATTATGTCGACATGTATTAGGTTTGTGGAGCTCTTAAACTACAGATCGAACCATCTATTTATTTAAATTGAACTAGTTCGTTCATTAAAGCAAACTAAATTTTTCCGTGGTATCGCTCCAATCAAGAAGAATTCATTCCACATATATGTACATACATACATATGTAAGTAAAAAATTGTGTTTAGTTTGCGGTGAAAATGTCAGAAAAACTTAGAAAAACAAAAATAAACGAATGGGTGGAATTCCATATTTGACACAAAAACCAAACGTACTGAGGCTGTATAGTAAAATATTCAAACTAATTGTATTATAATAGTATGTGCTGCTTGTCTTACACATGGAGTTTTCCATCACGAATTTAAAATGTAAACAAAATAACCATTTTGACACTTTCACTGCATAAGGGTTAGATAGAACAAGGATTCAGTTGATGCGAATATACCACCTTCTATGAATTCGCCTTGGCTCCAAAAAAAAAAAAAAAATTTTAATTAAACTATTATTTATGACACCCAAAATATTTGGTTTCGTCACTTAAACGCTTCAAAAATTTAATTTTTTTTTTGCATATTTTCGTCGTACGTTATATGTTAAATATGTCTGCATAATATTATAACTCGATCTTAAATACTTTTCGAGATACAAAGCCATAAATTGTGTTATGCACGGTGCACGTTGGTTTTTTCATAAATCTTTCAACGCGTTTTTTCTCAGAACCATTATTTTCAAAACGGTCGCCACGATAACAAGAAAAATAGTAGGTCGATTGCGTAGAAATTTTTACAGTTTACTCAGCAATCTCATGTTTCTAGCCGGAACCAGAGTTAGGCGAAACGCAGTTGTTTAAATATTTTTGTCGTAAACAATATACACTGAAAAACATGGTAAAAATCGTTTATCGTCATTTAACGTAGTGTAAAGTTGTCAATTTTAATTTTATCGTCTATATTCTGGTTCCAGATATAATCACAAGTCTTCTGAATACAAAAACAAGTTAAATGTTCTGTTTTAGATGATTTAAACGAGAGAAATCGTGACGACGGCGAAGCAACGTATTTCTGCAGACTCAACTTTGAAGCGCCAGTATTATGATTTGAATAAACTTTTTGACAAAGTAAAACCGTCACTTTATTGATTATATCCCTTATTTAAACTTTCACCTGCTATACCTACAACGTGTCGTCCATAAACAGACAACAATTCGCATATCTTAACATCTATTCCGTGTCCCTTCTATATATGTAGAATGAACAGCAAACGTTATTGCCTCGTTAATAATTAAGAATATCGGTGCTACCACAAATAGGTAGCCGCAGCAAACTTTTTTTTTACTTTTTTCATATTTTATTTTAATTTGAATTGTCGTTGAATTTCGTTGTGTTAAGAATGCTTTCAGTACAATTCAAGGTAGCTGATAAAATATTTTTGAAATGTTAGCTTTTTAAAAGCAAAAACAAAATATACAGAGCTCGATTTTCTTTTTCAATTGAATGTGCCTTGAGATCTAAGTTGGGCTACAGTAACGCGAGACCCACGACGTAGCTGTAGCTCGTCCGCTGCTACAGATGTGGGCTGGACTCCTAAGGCGGCAATCACAAGTCGGCAGTGCAGAAAGCTTGGGACGGACTCTTTGTTAAAGTTGCCTAGGCAGCGTTTGAACGTCGTTGGAACATCCAATGGTTGTCGGATGTACGCCTGGACCTCGTCAGTCAGTTGCAAAAGGTACCCCCTGATGTGCCTGGTTGTCGGCTTTAGTGCGAGAAAGTTTCTTTTAGGGTGCCTCTGGCGGTGGCCTCGGATACGGATATTCCTCAGGTGACAACAGAAGACAACCAGTCGCTTTCCAAGCCGAATTGGCGATGCCAATCGTCTTGTCTGTTGCCAACAACGTTTATTTGGCTTTGAATAAAAAAATGCATTCAAATAGGTCGCTATGCCACTAGTATTTGTCGCATTCATTTTATTAATTTTTAGGATGTTTATTATCTCATTTTAACACCAATGATTTTGTATGTATTTCTCCAAACTGAATTTAGGTCCTATTGACTTTGAAATGGTCAAAAATTTCTAAATTTAAAAAGGTGTTGAAAAAGGGTATGATGTGCAAGTTAGTAGTAAACATTAGAACTAGACATTTTTTAAATTTTGTTCTTGTGAACTTTTTTCATACAACATATGTATATATGTACATACATACATATACTTTTCACGCCAGACAGGTGGAATGCAATATTATTTAAAATCAACGGTAATTTTTTTAGAACTATATAAGTATGTACATGCATACATATATATAAAAAAAATTCACCCGAAATGTTTTCATTCGCCCGGATTGAATCCGCCCATTGTGAGTTTCACCCGAAATAAATTTCGCATCGAAAACTCGAACATGGAAATTACAACTCTGAAATGTGTATACTTGAAGTGTAAAATTATCAAATAATTTAAATTCAATAGTAATTTGACAAAATTTATCAATTTTCAAGATCTTTGAAATTAAACTTATGGGCCTGCCAGACTGACAAGGCATACGAAACGCAGAGGTACGACACATTAAAAGCGTTGTCTTAAAGTTCTGCTGATATTAACTTTTGTGTAAAGATTAAAAAAAATGGAAATAATTGAAAAAAAAACAATCAGCAGACACTAGCGACGGATTTGAATGCGTCAAAAGTAGAGAGTAGGGCATTCAAATACACATAATATACTTAGCTGTCAGTCGAATGCTTCGCCGGAACGCACGCAACGTGCTCTATCTGGCAAGCCTTTTACTGACTGTTTATTTATTAGTATTTATTAGATCTGTGCTAACCTCTTCAATACCACAAGCACGACTACGATTTGCTATTCCGCCAGTTGGGAAGCGTGCCTGCGATTTTACGCTGAAGGTGGATACTAAAAAGGTGTAGGTCACAGTTTTGAAATTAGGCTGCCGCAATCGGCTTTTAGTCAGATTATGCTGAAAGACATACCACTTTTGGCCATTCCAAGTCTATTTTGCATAAAAAAAATTTATTTCTGCGCACATTTTAATATAAATTGTTTACCACTTTCCATTCGGACAAATTTTTCATTGCAGGCCCCAAACTATGCAGCTTTATCCTTAGCTGTTTTCATAGCTCAGCTACATTTTCCTTATTCTCTTTGACAAATCTTCTTGCAATATACGGCTTTTCCTGCATTCTACCAAATATTATCGCTCTTTGCACTTTGTTTACTGTTAAAATAGTGAACAAATTCAACTAATCCGCCAACTATTTCCGCCCGAAAGAAGTGTTGCCGATAAGGGGAAATAATGTTCGAAATTTATGATAAACGAACAGTGAAAAGTGAATTATTTCGGGCGAAAACGAAACTCACGATGGGTGAGTTTCGTAAAAGTGGGTCATCTTTGTATCGTATATGCAGTAATATTTTCTCCCATAAAAGTCAAAGTAGCAGCTATAGAAAACCCATTCGAAAATTCAGTATTTTCATTCAGTTTCTTAACATTTAAATAAATGTCCCTACGATAACACCTAATTTCCCTCTGTCCGTTCTGAGCATGTAATTTCTGTACACACGGGAAATTACCAATGAGTTAGCATCACTGAAGACACGAATTATTACATTTCACATATGGTAGCTTTAGTGTGGTGAATACATTTCGATGGATGACAGTCCCTGTTAGAAGTGTCAAACTGTCGATAGCCAAGACATCGACAGTATCGATAGTTTAAAAAAATAAATTCTCACGATAGTCTGCAAAATTATATGTCATCGATAATGCTATCGATGGCACCTTCGAATTTCTACGTGCTGATAACTGTGCAGCCAGCAATTTTTTTATTAAGCAGTTCTTTTCATTGTGGATAATAACAAGTGAGATATCCCAAAAATAAATTTTAAATATTGGTATAAAGATAATTGATGGTATTTGTATTAAAATGAGTAAAAGATGTTGTATACATAATAAAATTATCGTAAAATATTTTAAATTTTGCATGCAACTCGGCTAAAAAGAGGAGAGTTTTTCCTAATTAAGCAACTTTACAAAAACAGGTGATCGCCGCTGTTCCAAACTTTGACGTTTATCGAAAGGATATCTCACTTGTTATTGGTACACAATGGTTCTTTTCGCTTTGAAGATCATCGTTTGCCATACCACCATCATTGCAATTGGCTCCTCACCTTCGCCATTTGATTTACTATAAAGAAGATATGTATTATAATAAACAATAAGTGAATTCAAATATGAGCGCAATAAAGTGATACTAGAACAAGCAAGCAATTTTTATTAAACATCTGAGCACGTTTCAGATTCATCAGATTTTTTTTCTTAACAAAGGTACTAAAATTAGTAGCAACTGAAATATGTACTTAAACACATAGGAATGATCGATAGTTCAACTGAGGTATAGTCATTGTGTATAATAACAAGTGAGATATCTTTTCGATAAACGTCAAAATTTGGAACAGCTGAGATCACCTGTTTTTGCAAAGTAAATTCGCAACCCTGGCGTTCCTCGTATATTTTACCCGAATGCAGGGTCGGATACAGGGGAGGGGTTCTGGGTGTCTGGATTCCCCCAAAAAATCGGTAGTCTCAGAAAATTTCAACCGTGTTTTCAAATTCGAAGCACACACAAAAACTCACTCTAGACAAAAAAATTAAAAATTATTACCCAGTAACTGGAATACAAAGAATGCTTTTTTGCCGAAAAGTATATTTTATTCTAAAAGTTTATGACTTATCAAAACCGCCTTCGTAATATGCACTTTTACAAACACACGGTGGCTCCGAGTGAACGGTCCTTTTCTATTTTACGGAGATTGAAGATGTATCTCGAGATATTGAGGTTACTAGTGACCTAGATATTTTGGCAAAGAAAAATAGGAGAATCGATGAAGGACTTTAAACCCCTGACGTTTTATGATTCTACTGATTCAAATGATATCATAGCCTATCGATGGCTTTATAAAAATGCATTCAACACTTTACCCATTATTATTATATCTACGTTTATAATGGATATTAATCGAATATCTCAAAATATGTAAAATATCCTAAAAAATTGAAACCCCCCCAAAATATTTTCAGATCAGCTTTTTCCAACTTCGGGCCATTCGTAATTGTCGACATATTGGCGGCCAGCTTAGGTACCCTGTCAAACGCCATCTTAGGTATCCTGTCAAAAGCAACTGACAAATAAGATATCTCACTTGTTGTTATACACAATGGGTATAGTCTTATTTAATTTTTTTGATAATTCACAAATTAACCATCAATAAGTGTTAGAGGATATAGAGATTGCTAGTCCCAAAAATAGTTTGACATCTCTAACAGGTGTATGAAACGTATTCGTTAGCAAAAGATATGAGTAAAAAGTGAAAAATAATAAATTGGCATTAACAATTTGAGTTTAATAAAAACAACACTATAAGTTGAAAAAAAAGAAAACTTCCAATGAAAGTCAAGGCTGTCTAGTGTTTGGTCTTCATTACGTAGAAAACGGAGTGCAAATAAGGCGGCTTGCAGGCTTGTGGCCAGGTGTGGTAGCCTATTAATCTGCTGCTTGTGGTAGTGATACAAACAAAATGAAATTAATATCGCTTTTGTGCAAAACCAATTCGCAAGCTTTTCGATGTGAAGAATTTATATTATTGATTTTGCATCGTGCAAAATATGCATATTTGGTGAATATTTTATGTGCTTGTGTCGTTTCTATGGAATAGCATACATATATCTATGTATGGATATGTATTCTCGTACCTTCAAAAATCCCCACGTGCATATAAAAACTAGCTTCATTTTTAGAAACCTCGAAATTACCAAATAAACAAAGTTGGTTGTGAAAGTCATGCGCCTGTCAGATTCGAAAAAGGTTATTCTGTATTGAATTGGCATTAAAATAACAGCTATAATTTTGGTTTTATTAAATTAAAGTGAGGATATTAAAGGTTGATAAAAGTGTTTCTCCTATTTCAAGTTGCAACAAAAAGTTGTGAAGTAGACATAGAAAAACTTAATTTTTTAACTATTTTTTTTATCACCCCTATGCTGGAATCCGTCGTACGTTCGATTACGCTACGAATCGTAAAATCGGTATGCTCAAATCCGCTTTTCGTAATCGTAAATTCGAAATTCGTAGACTGTTTTCGCAATTCGTAATATCGGTATGCCAGAATCCGTCGGAGCTGTCAATTGCGGAATTTTTGTACGAACAGCCACTGGTGTCGGAGCGAAATAAATTTTAGAAAAATAAGCGTTTAAATACCCAAAAATAAGCAAATATGCATGTATGTATGTATATACATGTGTACATTTGTATTTATGTACATATGTAATACAAACTATCCAAGAAAAACTAGAATTATTACGTGTGTATATATTTGCGAAGATCACAAACAAATCGTAGGCAGTATGTTTCTTGTATGAATGCTTCTTTGTTGAGGCGAAAACTTGTCACAAATCTTTAAACCATTTAACATTAATATATCTTAGCATTGAATTCGACAATATTACACACTTCATAATTAAAAATTTGTATTTAGATCATTTCTTAACAATGTACATACATTCGATACATATTTATGCAATTCTGCCTTTAATTAACGTACAACTTCTTATCAAATGGCTTATAAATGTTGATATTAAACTTCATTCTTTACTAGCAATAATATCGGTACATGTATATTTCTGCCATTATGGGTAACTACGAACTTCGAAATTCCTGTTTTTGGTTGGCAACGCGGTTGATAGTTACGATCGGATTTCAGCATACCAAATTTCGAACTTTCGGAACGGAGCTACGAATTCGTAACTACGAACATTCGGATTACAGCATAGGGGTGTATATGTTATCGGTAACTAAATTAGCCATAACTCCAAATCAATTCGCCCCTAAAGAGAAGATTGTGTTAATAATTTTCCTGAAAATGAAGAGATAGGGGTAGTTTTGGGAAATGTTTAGTATAGTGCCGCATAAAAATGGGGTGGTGGGCGGTGAAGGAGTGGGCGTGGCACCCCTCCAAGCACACCGTTAGAAAGGGGAAAGAATAAACTTTTTAATAAGCCCTCACTGGTTCCTCTAGACCCTAGGTGAGGCCCTAGGGAAGCCTTTAAAAATGGGCAAAAATTCAACTTTTTGCATACAAAATCGACACAAAGTTACCCAGCAAACATTTTTTTTGTTAAACTCCGGACAATATGTGGGTTCATGACATACATATGTTATAAATGATGTATTTATTTATTTGTAATAAGCGCCGCAGGCGAAAATTTGTAATAAAAAATCGCGCGATTTTTAATTACAAATTTTCAAGATATTACGAAATATTTATATATTTGTGAAAAGCGCCGCAGGCGAAAATTTGTAATAAAAAATCGCGCGATTTTTAATTACAAATTTTCAAGATATTACGAAATATTTATATATTTGTAAAAAGCGCCGCAGGCGAAAATTTGTAATAAAAAATCGCGCGATTTTTTATTACAAATTTTCAATTTATTACAAGGTATTGATTTAGTTAAGAAAACCGCCACATGCCTTAAATGTGTATTGCAGAACTCTTTTCCGCGTACTTTTAGGTTACTGGGTTATATCAATTTGCTTTGTTTTCTCTTTCGCTCGTTGTTTTTCAGTAGTTTGACAGATGCATTTGGCATTATATTTAGTTTTTTGTGCGGGGCTTAAATATGCAATTTTTTATTTAATAATTGCGAAGTATTTAAGCATTTGTTGATTCTAAAAACGTTGAAAATTGATAGCACAATGTATTAATAATATGTGTGTGCCAAAATGAATGGATTAGTGGCTCTATATTAAGTGCAGTGAATGAAAATCAAACACTCTATATGTGAAAAATGCCAAAAAAAGAGCATTTTCAAAGTTAAATTCTGATAAAATTTGTGGACGGATTTTTGCAAAATGATAGTTAAACAAAAGTTTATTTTGTTGTTCATCTATGTGCATTTGAATTTTTCAATTTGATATACGCGTTTAGCCACAGTAAACCAAATTTATGCGGCACTATACTAAACCCTACCCGTAGTTTTGTTATGAAATTAATGGGAGTAGGGAGCGTAAAGCGGAGAAGGTCTGGTACAATGAAAGATTTTCTTGTTTCCGTGCTAGCTATTTGTTTTGATTCACCTTTTTTGACTTTCAACAAATTTCGTTTAAAAATATTAAAATAAATCAATTTTTCTGATGTAGTTGAAGTTATAGTGTTGCCACTAATGTTTAAAATTCTTGAGAGTTTAAAAAGTACGACAAGATATCGTACGTGGGCAGGAAATGACCAATAATTGATAAATATAAACAGCTGATTGTCAAAGCATGGGAAAGGGTGAGAGTTGATTTTGCTTCGCTTTTTTTGTCCTACTTTTTTTTAGACATGTGGTTTTTAAGAAGAAATAAAACGCCTGTGATTTAATGCTATGACCAAGAATTTAGTTTCGGAGGCATAGTTGTTCAACTGCTGTGCTTATGTAAAGTCATTGCTTATGAAACATTTCAAAATATTATCGTTAAAGCAATTATCATAATAAATTTCATTACGTTTTTAACCGAAACGATTTGCTGGCGTTAACGTTAAAACGCTGCATTCTTTTAGGCACATTAAAATTAACGAAAAAGGAAATTTTATAACGTTGCAACATTAAAGATTTGATTTCGTTTTTATAACATGGCGCCGAAACGCAAAAAACTCATTTCGTTAAGTTAATTTTGCTCGTTAACAAAACAAAATGGTATCGTCTTGAACTTTTCTGTTAAAGCGAAACTCTGGAGCAAAACGAAGCAAAAGTTTTATGAAAACTCGGCTTTAGAGGAAAACCTTATAATTCAAAGAGACATCAGTAAAAAATCGGAAAATCTAATTTTTCAGTAAATAATATATTTTGGTACAAATGGTTACCAGCGCCCTGTAAAGTTATGTTTAGAGGTTAAACTGTCAATAAATTAAATTACGTAGATCGATCTAGGCATCTAAGGCGAATATTAACATATTGAATTGGAAGTAAAAAAATGATTTTAGAAGAAATTGCATACATATTTGCAAATAATTTGTCAAATTTATTAGGAAGGTGTTTTGAAGAAATTTGTGTTCAGTAACTACCACCTACTTTTTAAGCAAGATATGACAACATTGTAAACGTTTGAGGTTTCATTTCATCCGATTTGACAATAATTATTTTTGGGTGTCTGGCAACATATCGATAGATCCACATCAAGTTAATCGAAAAACGTATTTCTAATAATCAGCTGTTGGATTCTCTCGTCGTCCGGCATATGTACATTTGTACATACATATTGCTGTCATTTTTGTGCAAATATACTGTGGGTGAAATTTACCTGCGGCTAGGTTGGATTTTTTTACAAACGATTTGATTTTGTTAATATTAATATACATTTGTATCGGTTTGTTCAGTGATATTTAGTCATAAAATATCATCATTATGTGATTAAATCTTAAATGGAGTTTTCAGAAAACCCCTTAGAAAAATTCGAAAGTGCTTTCACCGCGACATCTTTACACACGCATGCAATTTATCCAATTACGCTAGTGCATTGCTGCTGCCTTTGATCGTTTTCACTTGATGAGCTCATATTCAATACTCGCTAAAGAACTGGGTTAATATTGGAAAAACGGCTATAAACATATAAAGAAGTTTTTATGTCCAAAATTACTAATAGTATAATTCATTTCAGATATTTGATGTGGCCATTGAATTGTATCTAGACAAAGCATATTTATATACATATGTTTGCCTGTATGTACGCGCATATGTATGTAACATGTATGTACATACGTATATGCCAATTATGTAGGTTGAAATACGATATAACATAAAAACTTCTGCCATTAGTCTTTTCGGCAAGGCAATTCGAGAAATTTAAAATATCCTTTAATACTATTAATTAGGTTTCTGTTATTGCATACATACATTAATTTACATTCCACGTACTTCATAAAATCTGTGTTTTATGCGCATACAATTTGTAATTAACCATTTAGAAATAAAATTTTGTAGTCATAGACACAAGTAACCATTGACATTCGAAGGTGTGATCCTAAGTTTGAGGCAAGTGGCTCATATTAAGTGCTATTTAAGTTCAAAAATATAAAATTTATATATGCTATTTTTCAGTAGAAATAATCGGAAATCGCTATCTGTGCAACTTAACAGAGAACATAAAGTAACATTCGGTATTGATAACTATAATGGTGGATAAAGGCGAAGAGAAAAATATTGGAACAAACAATATAGTCCATAGCCAGGATCATAAGATACCACAACAATCTCACAATTCATCCCAATCACCATATCAAAGCACATCAAACGGTGCCGCAAACACAGGAGCCAGCTGCAACCAAAGCGCAGTGTCTTCATCTCAGTCGGTAGGCAGTCATAACCATCCAAAATTGATACCCATTCAGAGTGTACTAAACACCACCGACTCACACCATCAGAATCCGACCACATCGAGTCATCAAACGAAGGGCCATGGAAATACGTTTACACAATTTCTCACTGGTGGTGGCAATGCCCATGCTCAAGTGGCTACAGAGTTGCCACAAGAAGACGAAGAAAGACTGGAGAAGCTGTTTAAGCGTCTAGATCGGGATGGGAATGGACGAATAGACATTCACGACCTATCTGAAGCATTGCGGGAATTCGGTCTTTCAAGTGTTTATGCTGAGGTACGTAAAAAAATTTAAAAAATGCATTCAAAATACATAAACTGATGTATAATGTAGCTTTAAAATATGTATTTATAAAATTGTTAACATATTACACTTATAGAAATTTCTCGAACAATCGGATATAAATCAAAGTGGCGATGTAGGACTTGGAGAATTTGTTTTCTATGTGCGGGAGCATGAAAAGAACTTGCGACTGCAGTTTTCACACTTGGATAAAAACAAAGATGGTATGTTTTAAGAAATTTGTTGAGATTAATAACATTGTTAATATGTATATATTTTCTAGGTAAAGTGGACTTAGAAGAACTAATAGACGCTTTTAAAGACTTGGGAATAGAAGTTGATCCGGAAGAAGCGTCCAATTTACTGTCACGGTAGGTTCTCACATACTCATAAATTTCGGATGAACATTAATTATTTACATATATTAAACTGTTTGTAGCAGGTTGAGTAGTTGTAGTTTAACTGTTAATCATATTTAGTCAACTTATACAAAAAAAAAAACAACACTTAAATTAGTTTGCAAATACGTGCATACATGCATATGTGTGTATTTATGTACATACGTACATATGTACATATGTGTGTATCCGAATTCTGAAAAATATTCTACAAAAGCATAACTTTTATAGCATCAGTTCACGAATTTATCAATTACATTAAAACGCATTGTAACAAGTTTTGACATTTAACATTATAAATCCCAAGCATAATACTTTTTAGCAGTTTTAGTTCGTCCAAAAGATTTAGGGTAAGTCCAGACAAATCGACACTAATTAAATTAACATATACACGTAACTGGAACGTAAACTAAATAACTTTAAAATGGTTACTTAGCCTACTTTATATCGTTTAAGTCATAGAACCATAAATCCGGCTAATACAAATACAAAAAAAAAATTAACAAAACAAAAAAAACTCAACACTAACCAAAGTATCTTTAATTTATATCTAATATGTCGCAAGAGTTGAAAACTAAATTCATTTAATTCATAAATTTCCGCAGTTTTGCTTTATTTGATGTTTGCATTTTTCGTTTCCTATTAGGATAAATTATCACAAATTCTCAGTTTTAAGGTGAGATCGTGTTTAGGTTAAGTGAAATATAAGTGACGTGCACCCGTCCAGTGTTTACATATAATAAACATGTATGTTTGTACGTATGTATGAGTGTATCGGTGAAAATAAGTTGTTGCATGCACTTTCTTTATTGTCTTCCCACTTTTGTTAATTATTTATAAACATATTCTCAATTTGTAATGCATTTTTCTCTTGCAATTAATCATACAGTATGGATCAGGATGGCAGCTTAAATATTAGCTTTAATGAATGGCGCGATTTCCTATTGATGGCACCATCCACTGACATTCATGATTTGATAAAATTCTGGCGGCATTCTACTGTAAGTATTCCATCATAAAGACAAGCGATTATATGTATTTAAATAATTATAAGTGTTGGCGCTGTGGAGGAGTATGTAGGCGTGCACGCTATAACTAGATATACCGCTGAGTTCGGCGATCGATTCTTAGACAGGGCAAATAAAATCTAAATCAGGCAGCAATGGCAGACCTCCGGGGGTATTTTTGTTGGAATATCGGCCAAACACTGATCTATGAACATATGTGGTATAAGCGCCAAACTTTGTTTATTATTAATGGGGAAGTGGCTAAAAAACTGGGGTTTTTTCTTGTTATTTTTTTGCGTAAAGTGTTGTGCATTTTCTCCAAATACATACACAATTATCTCCGGATTTAAATACAATAAAGAACGTGTGGACGATTGTATAGAAAAAACTTGAGCCCAAAGAATAAGGAAGAACTTTAGCAAAGAATCGAGGAAGCTTGGTATTCCCTACCAAAGTCGCTCTGTGAGATCATAGTAGAATCTATGCCGAAAAGATGCACGTCGTACTTGCAAGTAATGGTTTTGCTATCAAATTTTTATACTGACACAGCTTTTATTGGAGTTTTACTAATTTTTTTGATTTTAAGTTAAAGAGATTCAGAGACTCTTTTATTGACTATTTGATTTCACGACTGTTTACCTTAAAATTTTTTTTATTGTTAAATTGAAATAACTGTTCGTGCGTTGTTGCGCTATTAATGTGTAAAATGAATAAAAAGAAAACCTAATACATGTTTTGATTTTGGTAAGAATTATTTTAATACCTGTTTTGGGCAAATATACATATTTGGAAAGAATGCTTGATTCCTTTATATTGTCAGTAACTGTAAGTGTGATTAGAGTTTCAACAAAAACTCGTATGAATCTATTGGCTTAAATATTTTAAAAATCTGTGTAAACGAACACAACTAATTCCAAATTCACACCCTGCACATTAGAGACATTTGGAAAAGCAAAATATTAATCTGGGGTTTCAAAAATGTAGGTTTGTGTTATTCTTATATAACTAAATGTTGAATTGACGTTATTAAATTATGTTTTTTTTTTCTGATTTCTTACCAAAGATAATTTGTGAAAGAATTGAGACCATAATAACTACAGCAAGTGCTGTATTTATGTTTGCAGATGGAAATATCGTAGTGATGAAGGCGATTTTTTAAAGATTGCGTTCACATGTGTATTACTAGAGATTTTAAAATTAGTGTACTACAGTTTTATATACAAATTTATGTATTCAGTTTAATTTTATACATTCCATATAGACGGGAAACTTTTTGACAACCCATAGTGCAATAACTGAGATAAAGCAGCTTACCTGTTTCATTATCTAAGATTCGGCTGCCTTAAAGAACAATATGGTCTTTCGAGATTTTAACATTGCTATTTTCTTTAATTTTTCAAAAAGGTATTTCTTCTTCTTCCTTTTCAATAATTTCATGAGTGGCTCACGCTGCAAATAAAATAGAGTCAAGGCTGCCGTTCCTTTAGTTATTACACCATGGCCACGCATAATGACACTTAAGGCCCATTTTTCGGTGCTGGTTTAAACTTAGTTGAAACAAGGTCTAATTAAACTCAGTTAAAATTTAAAATTAGTCTCAATTAAATTTGTTGCGACTAAAACAAAGTTGCCAGCAAATAGCTGATAGGTTAAATTTAGTTTAACCCTGTCAGATCGGCTGTTTAAACTTAGTTTACACCATTTTTAAGTTGACGGAAAAACTGGCCCTTGAGGTACTAAACTCAAATATTTTGTGAATATTGCTGATATTTGTGTACCTCTGGTCTTTAAGTTTGTTTTTAAACTGCATTTAGAACGCAGAAATTTTTAGATTTTATATTCCTTTACGCTTATGTACTTACATACTTACATACATAACATGCCATTCAATAAGTCCGTAGGATAAGTAAGAAAAAAACATTTTTTGGCAAAATTCGATTTTATTATTCAACATATGTATGTATGTATGTACATATGTATGTAGTTGCCTTCGAGGGCGATACACCGATTATAGCGATCTTCCCACTTTTCGATACCATTTTTGTAGTACGATTTGTCTTTTTCCTCAAAATAAGCCTCAGTGATGGCAATTACTGCATCATTGGAGCCAAATCTTTTTCCCCGGAGCTCTGAATCATCAACACGTTGTTGTTTTTGATCGAATGTGAGCACGCGCGGCACCCACTTTGTAAAAAGCTTCCGCAAGTCCAAATGTTCTTGTAAAATGGTAAACACACTGCCATCTGATATCTTTACAATTACGATTGGACAAGAGGATTTTGTAGACTTTTTTATCTTTTCCAGTGTAACAGCCTCATTTAGGCGGCCACTGCGTTCTGCATCACTCGTTCCCGTACGACCACGTTTAAAATCGGCAATCCACTTCTCCACTATTTGTCTCGATGGTGCAGAGTCCGGAAAACATTTACCAAGCCATGCTTCGGTTTGCACTGTATTTTTCCCCCATTAAAAAGCAATGCTTTATCAACACACGAAATTCGCTTTTTTTTAATTTTTTGAAAATAACAAAAGTTGCGTGACGTTTTGGTCCGATTGCTGTCAAACTTTGACACGTATTATTTGAAAGATGGCTGATTCGAGGTACATACGAACTTTTTTTCATACTGGCGACATCTACGGACTTATCGAATGACCTGTTACGAGTACATACAATGTATAAGCAAGGACTGTAGGAGGAGAATCTCTTCAATAAAATAGGAGAAAATAATCTTTTCAATAATATGAGTAATTTACTAAGCTTGGTAAAAGGAATTTTCTTTCGCACGTGCTGCGGTTCAAATATAGCGAGCTGTTTTGCTATTATATGACGATTGTACATACAAATTTATAAATCGCACCCTAAATACAAACAAATCACTTAAAATTTTGTGTAAATTTTTTATTTTAAATTTTATATCTTCTACAATCATTTTAATTTCTGAGCCCGATTTGTTGAATTGTGACTCTTTTGCATTTAGTGTGCGATGTGTGCTGACATTCAAACGTACCTGCATATGTTCTGTCACTTCAAAATTTTCTTTAATTAAAATAGGCGAATGAAAGATAATAAAGCTTGTGTGTGTGTGTGTGTGTGTGTGTGTGTGCGTGTGTGCAAATTATGAGTTCAGCTGGCCCGTCACTTGTAACTTGGTTAGCAACATACAATTTAGTGCATACTGCCGATTGTGTTGGGAAAATAACGGCATGCATTACTTAGCCACGCCCATATATTAAGTACTAGTAGTAGCAAAATATTACATCTCGATTTAATAATATTTAATGTCACCAGATAAAATGTCCCCTTTGTAAATCTATTTGCGCTGATTAAAAGAGGGACAGCAAGGCGGGTAGTAAATACTGCACGCTTATATTCCTGCATAGCGGAAAGTTACTTAATTGTATTGAAACCACTTGAGATGTAAAATAACAGTTTAGGCCGACCTCTCCCATGGGCGGTCGCATTTAAAAAAAAATGTAGGGGGCTTGTCCGATTTGCTCCCTAGAACCTTTTTTCCTTTTTTAATATATTTTGATTGTTCATATGTATTTTACCCAGCATATGTGAATATGTACTTATGTATGTTCGCACATACATACATATGTACATACATACATACATATGTACATATACATATATTATAGACGCTTTTTTTATATGAGCGGTTTTGATCGTCGAATGCCAATAGCAACACTAAAACTCAATGTACTTTGCACCGAGCAAGTGGCGATTGCTGGGTATTGGTGAGAAGAAAAACAAGATAATGGGTATTTTGGGTTTGATTAGCGTATATTCGGAGCGAAAAGTTCAGTCTCAGTTCATCATGCTCAAATAGCAGACGTGCTTCGGTGCTCGCTTGCAATCGCAGTGGTTACGTAACGAAACAGTAAAACAACGAAGTAATTTAGTTTTGCACTATCTGGAATTATTTTTCGGTGTCATTGTTTTCCAAACGTTCCTTAATGCAAATATTTTTCGAAAATTTTCACTACATATTCGAGAAAGCACATTAGCAGCGAAAAATAAACGAAGCGTTGTTATCGCCAACAATTCTTAGAATCCTCTATTTGCTGATAGTACGAGAACTCATTAAGTGCAAAAATCACTAAACTCAAAGTAAAAGGCAATTAAAAATTTATCAAGCAAAAATACGCTCCAACCGTAGGAAAGAGATTGCAAGCGACCAGAGAAGCTAACAAAAAGTTTTGTCAGCTGTGTTTTGAGATATTCTTGCTTCTCAAAAAAATTAAATACATATTTAATTTAAAATGTTGCGCAGCAATAACAACTGGCCAAATGACTACCAAAACTTGCAACAAATGGCCATACAGGGAGAAATGCTGGGCGATTTTGTTGGTATCTTTCGTGATGTCATGACACGGGTATGTATTAACGTCATAGCATATTTAATACATAAAGTTTAATCAGATTTTGAGGAAATGAGTCATTCATTTTCTTCACGTTCGGAAATATAATCACGTTGACAATCAAGTCTAGACATACATATGTATGTATGTATGTATATATGAGCATATATCAGTGGCAATTCCAATGGTGTTTGGGTTTATTAAAAAAACCCCAAATAATAAATAAGAAAACTTGTTGCTAGAAACTCGTAAATTGTTGCACAAAATATAAAAGAGCTGAGGTGGCTTTCTTCGTCACCGCAATTCTCGCTATATTCGACTGAGTCAACTTTTTAAGATCGACCACGTTTAGATGAGAATGGTTCTTATGGTTTTTTAATTTGATTTTTTTCTCCAACATTGATTTAAAATTTTAATCCTATCATCGCGGTTAGAGAACTTTAACTACTGCTTGTAGCTTGCTTGTTCATTTTCACACGTTCTTGTGTCGTAGACTTCGTGGATATGAGGAACAAATAAAGATATAAAAAAAGCCTGTACTAAATTTGGGTTTGCTACGGAATCCTGCTTCTAAGTAAACGTTTAACCGATTTTGCCGAATTTAGTTTTCACTGGTTCCGGTGGGCTTCAACTTGGATACTTTTTTGCTCCGCACTTTATTTTCTTAAACATTTGCTGCCACATTTATGAATTCGCCTTGATTTGTACTGTATAGACGCTGAATACTCATCAAATAAAAGTAGTACTTATCAATATAATAAAAATAAATTAAAAAAAAAACCCGCCTGAAATATTTTACTAAATCCAGTTCAATGATCGTGAGTGCTTGCGTATATACATATATATTAGGGTGGGTCAAATTGTATGGGTCAAAACAAGTTGATGTTTGGTACCCCCTAGTTGTGTTTTATAAATCATTTTAAGCAACTTTTCCAATGGAAGTATGGTTTTATTTTGAATTCCGAGCCCCCCAATTTTTAAAAATAGGTATTTTTTCGTCCTTTTCAAGATTCGACTTGGACACAGCATTGAAAAAAGGATTACAATATTTTGCTTTGTATGTGTAAAGGGGTTTTTTGGTACGAAAAAACCGAATTTGACATTAGCTCGGCGATAAAATTATGTTTTGATACTCAATTTGAACAAAAAATGCTAAAGATGGACGAAAATGGCACAAAAAAAATTTAATTTTTTTCATTTATATTTTATATAAATTTTTATCTTTAAGGTTGGAATTGTAAAGAATAATAAATTTGAAATGAGAAAAATAGGCTTTGTTCATTTAGCGAGTAGATAGAGGAAGATCTAAGAAAAGGAAAAAAAAAAAATACCTATTTTTAAAAATTGGGGGGCTCGGAATTCAAAATAAAATCATACTTCCATTGGAAAAGTTGCTTAAAATGATTTATAAAACACAACTAGGGGGTACCAAACATCGACCAAAAATTTAACCCACCCTAATATATACATATGTACATATATTAGCGATGAACATCAAAAATATAATATTTTTCGTTTTTAATCGATTTTTATGCTCTTCCAAGCTGATTTATTCGTATCTTGACGATGTTATTGAAGAAGAACCTCATCCAAACATTTGTTAAGGCTGTTAAGCTTTTCGTAAAATATTTTTGCCGTGTGAGGTGACTTTGTTTTATTAACGCACGCGCTTGTTTAATCGTCAAGCAGCGACTTTTAAAACTGGAAATACAAACATATGTATGTACATACATACATACATACATATGAAGTGCTAACAAGTGTTCACTAATTGAGTACACGAATATTCTTGTGGGTGAAAATATACATAGTATATGTACATATGGATGTATGCTATTAATCCCACTTAAAGAAATAAATGGGCTTACATGCAAAACATACGACAAGAAAGTGAAAAGATGAAATTCGTTTATTTGTTTCATCGGAATATTTTCTGGTTAAGACCAGAATAATGTAGTAAACATTTATTGCAAACATTGTGATTTTTGCTTTGATAAGCGGTGCTGACAAAAATGTAAACACATTTTTTTCCCCAATTCAATTGCGGACTACGCAAATGCGATTAATAAATACGCATCTATACATACATACATACATACATATGTATATGGAATTGAGATTAGGAATATTATGTTCGCTGATAGGAATAGTAAATAAAATATGGTACGTCTTGTTTTCTAAATGCTATTGAAAAGTAAAATATTGAAATTACACAGAAGAGCTGGGAGAAGCTCAATAAATTCTAATAAAATTCTTATAAAAGCAAGTCATGTGGAGATTCATAAGTCCATATGTACACACAATTTAATAAAAGTTGTAAAGCAAATTGATTGACGGGCGCGTGTGCAGACAGGTGTTTTTTTTTTTTTACAATTGCACACATATTCGTACATACATACATACATATGTATTTAAACAAGTTTATATGTTCACCAATGTATCTACATACATATGTATCAATATTACGAGTATTAGGGTGCCACAATGTTGGCAAAATTAAAAATGAAATTGTTTTTCCGCGAATGCTATGTGTTTACTATTGTTGTATATTTATTTTACAAAAATGAGGCAAGTGCACTAAATTTGCAGTCTCATTAAATATTCAGTTGTGAAACGCTTGATCTAATCGATTACACATTCAATGAATATTTGCACTCAAAAATTAATGGAGTAATATAAGTATTTTGACTTCCTTCGAAAACTTGCCCAATTGTTTGTAAATTGTTTCAACGGCGATTATTTAGCCGCAAAAACCTAAGGCTCAGCTTAACATAGGTTAAAGTTGATATGATAACTTCAAAACGAATATCGTGCGTATCAGCTATTTTTTCATGAAATTTACGAAAAAAAAAATCCATAATTTCACAAATGCAATGTAAAAACTACCCTGCACTAACTAATAAGGCGGCCAATTTTCTGCAAACAACCGACTCTGAACTACTCGAGCTTAATACCCCGAAATTTTACCTTTTTTTAATAATTTTTGTCAAAATAGGACTATTGCATATTTTTGAACGCGACTTTTTGCCAGTTTAACTAAGGGATATATTCAATAAAGTGACGGTTTTACTTGGTCAAAAAGTTTATTCAAATCATAATAGTGGCGCTTCAAAGTTGAGCCTGCAGAAATACGTTGCATCGATGTTGCCACGATTTTTCTCGTTGAAATCATCTGAAACAGAAAATTTAGCTTGTTTTTGTATTCAGTAGACTCGTGATTATATTCGGAACCAGAATATTAAAATTGACATTTAACGATATACGATTTTTATCATGTTTTTCAGTGTATATTGTTTACGAAAAAAAAAAATTTTAAACTAATGCGTTTTGCCTAACTTTGGTACCGGCTAGAAATATGAGATTTCTGAGTAAACTGTAAACATTTTAACCATTTTCAAAATAATAGTTCTGAGAAAAACGCATTGAAAGATTCATGAAAAAACCACCGTGCACTGTGCATAACACAATTTATGGCTTTGTATCTCGAAAAGTATTAAAGATCGAATTATAATATTTTGCAGACATATTTAACATATAACGTACGACGAAAATATGCAAGAAAAAAAAATCAAATTTTTGAACCGTCTAAAGTAGAATACCCATTTAATAAGGAGAACAAACACAGTTTTAGTGCTACTTCGAACACGAAAATTAGTTAAGACATCGCTGACTTAATTTAGTTTACAAGAAAATTGCGCCTAACATCGATTTCAGCAGATTTATTAAATTTTAAAATTTTCTGTTATGAATGGTTATTTATCAACATACATATTTACATACACATTTTTACCGATTAAAATTCCAGTAGTAGATTTTTATATGCACACATTTTTTTTAACGCACCCTAATGTACATATGTTATCTAGATCATTAGTGCGCAAATTTAAAGCCGCTAGATATTGAAACGTAATACAAACATACATAAAACTAATACATACACATGAACTTGGCATAGGCACACACATTTTGTTTTAATTAACACCTCGTGACTTCGCGTCGTTTTGCGTTCGGAGGTTGCTTTCAAAGTTTATAATCAAATATTTATAAATGTATGTATGTATGTTTGAATGTACATATGTATATGTATCTGCGTACAAACATGCATTATAAGTTAGTTAGTATATACATTAAGCTAAGCCGTACATAAAGATGTTTTTGGAAGGGAAAACAATTGTAAGTGTGTGTCTGTTTTATTTGAAAACTTATGTATGTTGAGAAAAAAATTTATAAAAATATGTAAACAAAATTGTTCTTATTTCATGTCTGATTTTTTAAATCTTTTTGTCGCCGAAAAGGTTCCGGTCAGGACTAACTACTATATTTGGCCCTAAAAAGATTTTGGCCTTAAAAGCCAAAATTTTGACGACTTAAGGCTTTATTCACAAAACAAAAGAATTTGTTTTGAAAATGTTTTTAATATTTGTGTGGTGGATTACCGTTTTAGTTTTTCTTTTATTTAACATTTCATGATCTAAATTAACCGAAAAATGTTTGTTTACTTAGCTGGTAGTAACTCTGTTTGGAAAAAAATTTCAAACATCAAACAACAGTAAGTTCAAATAAAACCGACACACAGTGAACTTTTTTTCGTAATCCGCCTTAATGTGTATATACATATGTACATATGCATGTTAAATATGAAATTTCATTGATGTATTCTTTTCGAAGCGAGCCTTCCGCTTCATAAACTTGGTGAAAACAAATTTGGAGGTCAATTTTATAAGAATTGTAACCATTTTGAGCATTGTTTTTTTATTCTTTTAGTTTTGGTATTTTAAGTAATTTTCAATTAAAATGCAAATGCAATTCATCCCCAAATAAAAGCCACATAAAACACAGTTTATAACTTTGTAGAAAGTCAAAAGATTTAATAAAATGTTTCAACATTTCCCCCAGAATTTTGAGAAATTTTTTGTAAGTATATACTACATACATAAATACAAACATACAGTTTTATAGCTCATTCAATTTTGGAACAAATTTCAATCCGTTGGAAGCAAATTTTGTAAAAAAAAAAAACACTTCTCAAAAATCAGTGATAATTTTAAAGCGTTTGAAATTTTTACATTATTGTAATAAAACTCAGACTAGCGAAAGCGTCTATATTTTTCGCATTCGTAGCGTTTTTTTTTGTATCTGCAGAACACATGCAATAATACCTTCAAATACCGTTAAGCGTATAAATACTTATGCCACAAATGGTGAAAATATGTTATTTAAATATTGACATATTTCTCTTATTTGACTTGCAGTACCTTGACATCGGCGAAGATTTAAATGTACCTGACGACTTTACGCAAAGTGAAATGCAGACCGGCATGTGGTGGCGTCACCTGGCTGCTGGGGGTATTGCGGGTGCAGTGTCGCGTACATGCACAGCGCCATTGGATAGAATAAAAGTGTTCTTGCAGGTAAGTCTACTCGTCACCCACCTCATTTAAATTAAATTTAAAAATAAACTTAAAAATTGTGCTGCAGGTTCAAACACATAAAACGGGAATCTCTGATAGTTTAAGGTATATGCTGAATGAAGGAGGCATCCGCAGTATGTGGCGCGGCAATGGCATAAACGTTTTGAAAATTGCACCCGAGTCGGCGATTAAGTTTGCGGCATATGAGAAAATTAAGCGATTAATACGGGGCGACGAGAAACGACAGATGACGATTGGCGAACGCTTTATGGCGGGTGCAGCGGCGGGTGGTATTTCACAAACTGCCATATATCCCATGGAAGTATTAAAAACCCGTCTGGCATTGCGCAAGACCGGTCAATATACGGGTATTTTGGATGCAGCGAAAAAGATCTATTTAGTGGAGGGCTTACGAAGCTTCTATCGGGGCTACATTCCGAATATGTTGGGCATTATTCCTTATGCCGGTATTGATCTAGCAGTCTATGAAACTTTAAAGAAAAAGTATTTGAGCAGTCATAACACGGAACAACCAAGCTTTCTGGTGCTATTAGCTTGCGGCAGTGCGTCTAGCACATTGGGCCAAGTGTGCTCCTATCCACTCGCGTTGGTCCGTACACGGCTGCAGGCACAAGGTAGGCAAATATCGGCATCTTTAACACTGCAACCGAATTAAATAAATGTTTCTATATTTTTATACAGTTGTAACGAAAAACAAGCAAACAACTGTGGGAATACCACTACGAAAAGCGGGCGCGATCAACGATGACAACATGTTTGGTGTATTTCGCAAGATCATACACAATGAGGGCATATTTGGGTTGTACCGTGGCATTACACCAAACTTCATAAAAGTGCTTCCTGCTGTTTCTATAAGCTATGTGGTGTACGAGTACTCGAGCCGGGCATTGGGTGTGAATATGACGTGATCCCTCTATCTTAAGATAAATGTTCAGATTTTAGTGGTCTTGTTACATGCCGTCGGCTCAGAAGCCTGTGTGAATTGCTCTAGCACTCTATTGTACTGTTGTACTCTTACTCCCAGTCTCTGCCTACATTTAAATGCTACAATTGTATAATTCACTTTTTTCTAATAGTTATATTGTAGTGATAATGATAATTTAGCAAAGATGCTCCGCGTGATACTAATTGCTAATTAATAAAGAAAATGCGAAAAGATGGAAGAGAATAAGAAAAGAAGAATGAGAGTCGTTGACTTAAATATATAGTTTAGTTTATACATACATACATACATACATACATATACATACATATATATTAACTTATTGTAATATGTATAATAACTGAACATAGATTATATACAGACATATATGTACATACATATGTAATGCTAAATATATTTATTTCTAACCTATTTTTTACGAAAGCGTGCACATGCAAACGGATAACAATGAACGGCTGTATGTTAATCATAGATTTTAATTAATTTATTTAGTGAAATTGCAATTGGCGCTTGGTAAGTGGAAATGATTAGGTACATATATTTTTGTGCAGTATATACAAATATGTACATTAAAATATTTAATAGAAATTTCAGTTCGATCCTCTTCATTTTTACATCGACTATAGATATATTATATACATATACAATACAATACAACAACAACAACAACAACAACTACTACTACTACTACTACTAACCACTTTAGAATAACTAAATGATAATGGCTGCTAAGGAAGCAGTTTCAACTTGTCTTTAAACATGATGTATGTATATTAAAACTTTTAAAATAGTTCAGATTTAATAAATTATTTAGCATTACTATGAAAGAAAAAATAATAAAAATAATTATATACATATATGTACTTGCATACTTTTGAGGCTGCAATTAAAAATCATCGGAATAAGTTTAACTTCTTAACATAAAGAACTGAAAAGATGTCGTAAGTTTAGGAAATCACTTCAATCAAAACTAAAATTAATTTAAACATTCATACATACATAGTTATAATAGCAAACAAATGACGAGATTATTGTAGAATATTTTTTATGGTAAATAATCATTGAAGATTTTACAAATCGGTAAAGTTTGAAAAAGTGGAACGTAGATAAACAATTACAACAATTACCCGTTAAATGTGTCTAAACATACATATTTTTATATGCTAACCTTTTAATTATGCCAAAATGCATTTGTATTTATTGATTTCATACATCATATCTTAATACTCTTGTGCAAGTACGATTTTTAAAAGAGAAATAATCTTGTTAAAACTGGCCAATAGCGTAATTTTAAGCATTTCCTTCTCTGGTTGACTTATTTGTTTGTGATTTATGCTGGACTCAACTTTCAAATAAAATAAAAGTTTAATTGTTTAAAAATAAACCGATATCTTTGATTTGGAATTCAACGATTTGCAGAATAAAAAAATATTTAAGACGTTTATTCCTATTTCTACTTCAACACAAATGAATGGGCTGGCGGACTCCCTCAATCGTTATCGTCAAGCTCAACTAACGAAAGGTCCAGGAAACGAGCTGTTTCAACAGGGTCGGACCATAGGGAGAGGGGTGTTAGGTGAGTAGGTTTGGCCGGGCATGTGAATAGGTGATTGGTGTCGTGCGGAGACTCTTCACATGCCGGGCACGTGTTGGGGGTGTCGGGGTTGATCCTGGATAGGTAGGAGTTTAACCTGCTACAATATCCAGATCTGAGCTGGGCCAGAGTAACGCGGGTCTCACGAGGCAGCTGGAGCTCCTCAGCTGCAATGGGTGGTGGTTGGACTCCTAGGACTGCGCTCACAGGGCGGGTGTCGATGTGTTTGGACACCGACTCCCTGTGGATGCTGTCCAGAGCCTGTCGGTACGTCCTTGGGTCCAGCGGTCGGTGTATGTATGTCTGGACCTCGTCCGTCAGTTGTGAGAGATGTCCCCTGATGTGCCTGGGTGCCGGCTCCAGCGCGAGCAGGTCTCTATTGGGGTGCCCCGGACGGTGGGATCCCAGTAGAAACTGCTTTGTGAGCATAATGTTGTGCTCTTGAACTGGGAGCACGTTAGCCTCATGGTAGAGGTGATCCACAGGCGTCATCAGGAGACATCCCGTCACTGTCCTGAGTGCGGCGTTCTGACAGGTCTCTAGTCTTGACCACTGAGTCCTGCTAGTTCCAGGCGACCAAATTGGCGCGGCATAATTTAGAACCGGCCGGCCAATCGCCTTGTATGTTGCCAACAACGTTTCTTTGTCTTTGCCCCAAGTGCTGCCGGCGTGCGACTTGAGGACTTTGTTGCGGCTCTGTACCTTATTGACGATTGCGGTTGTATGCGCTGAGAAGGAGACCAGGCTGTCGAGGGTGACTCCCAGGATCTTCGGGTGGTAAACCGTCGGAATGGGGGTCCCCTCGATGTGGATGTCGAGGGTGAGCCCGACCTCCTTCGTCCAAGATGTGAAAAGGGTCGCCGTGGTCTTAGCAGGAGACAGCGTCAGATTCCGTCCTGTAAAGTAGTGAGCAAGGTCTGGGAGGTAGCTGTTCACTTTGGAACACAGGCCATCAATTCCATTGCCGGTAGCCATTATCGTGCAGTCATCGGCGTACGAGACCAGTGTGACTCCCTCTGGCGGGGAAGGGAGTCGCGAAATGTAGAAATTGAATAATAGGGGGGATAGGACGCCACCCTGTGGTACCCCCTGCTTAATTCTTCTCGCTTTTGATACTGAGTCACGGTAGCACACCGACGCTTGACGACCACACAGGTAGTTCGCGGTCCATCGCTTCAACGCCGCTGGGAGAGGTGAGGCCCCCACGTCCTTCAGGAAGATGGAGTGGCTGACTGTGTCGAAGGCCTTCGACAAGTCCAAAGCCACGAGGACGGTTCTCTCACAGGGGCGGTTGCCGTTGAGACCACGATTAATCTGAGTGTTTATAGCGTTAAGTGCCGTTGTGGTGCTATGCACTTTCCGGAAGCCGTGTTGATGCTTCGCCGGGCTGAGGTGGTGGTTGAAATGCGGGAGCAGCAGGGCCTCAAGTGTCTTAACCACTGGAGAAAGCAGGGAGATCGGCCGATAGGACTCGCCTTGGCCGGCCGGTTTCCCTGGTTTCAGCAGTGGTATCACGCTACTGGTCTTCCAGATATCCGGAATGACCGTGGTGGATAGCGACAGATTGAGGACCCTGGTGAGATATGCTACTCCCGCGGTGCCCAATTTTTTCAGCATCAACACTATTGGCCCAGACGGGTTAAGCATGTTGATGCTGAAAAAATTGGGCACCGTCTGGGCCAATAGATTTGGAGGCTTTCGCCTTCCCGATGGCTTGCTTCACCTCAGTGCTAGAGAGGACAATTAGTGCGCTTGGTGTTGACTTGCGCAGCCTTCTGGTGACTGACCGTTTGGTTCTGTCAGCCGAAGGATGCAATGTGAATTGTCGACTAAAATAGTTCGCGCATCGCTTTGGGTCCGACGAGGCGTGGTCTCCAAAGGAGATTTCTGTTCGATCATCACGCCTCGTCGGGTTGGACAGGGACCTCACGATCGACCATAATTTGCCCACTCCGGCACCGAGGTTGCAGGAATTCAAGTGCTCCCTCCACTTGTTCCGCTTGTGAACGTTGACCAGGCGTTGGATCTCCCCGTTTAGTTGCCTAATACGGGGATTACCGGGGTCCGCCTGCCGGAGGTGGTCGCATTCATCCGCTAGAGACACCGCCTCACCCGGGAAGTCAGGACGGATCACAGGGATCCTCCCTGCCGGAATGAAACGGGCTGCAGCGGACTTCACCACCCTGCGGAACAAGCGCTCGCCTACGCGAACGTCGGTTGGAGTTGAGAGAGCACTGAAGGCGTCTTCAGTGAAATCCTCAAACCGCTCCCAGTCAGCTTTTTTGAAGTTGACATAGGTGTGGCGGTCCGAGGCAACATAGTTGGCAGGTCTGTCAATCGAGATGACTATGGGTAGGTGGTCTGATGCAAGCGATAGCATAGGTCGCCACGTTATGCTATTTATCAGACCTGCGCTAGCTATTGTTAGATCTGGCGAGCTGCTGCAACTACCCACAATCCTGGTGGGGGCTTCGTCGTTCATGGTGCAGAATGTCGAATCGTCTATCTGCTCTGCCAAAATATTTCCCCTACGATCATTTGATAGGCTTGAGAACCAAAGATCGTGGTGCGCATTAAAGTCTCCGACTACCAAACGGTTTTCACCACTGAGGAGCGCACCTATGTCAGGGTGATATCCAGCGGGGCAGCAGGAGACAGGGGGTATTTATGTTTTAAATATTTCGAGCTCGACATCGCCTGACCGGACAGCAATCCCTTGACATTCTAAGGTGCTGTCCCTTGGGTCGATGTCTGCATCGATAAGATGATACTGCACGGTGTTGTGTAGAATGAAGGCTAGGCCTCCACCATTATCTCGCTCGCGATCTCTACGAAGCACGTTGTAACCGTTGCAGTTCGTTAACGTTGAGCGACGTAGCTTCGTTTCTTGGACCGCAGCTATTAACAGCCCGTGCCGAGCCATGAAGGCAACCACCTCCGAGATCTTGCTCGAGAGTCCGTTGCAGTTGAACTGTAGGAGTCTCGTCTGTCTCGGTAAGGTTGTCGCGTTGAGGGGGGTGAGGGACTGGATCCGAGGGCCGGCCCGCCCCGGCTGTGCATTCCGCTGTGGTAGTAAAGGCCCAGCGGTTGTTGTGGGCGGTGTCGACACTGGCGGGGGGTTGTTGCGGCAGCAGGAGGCGGTAAAGCCCACGGACCAGTCCCTTGTGGTGCGTAGGCCAGAGCACGCCCGGAAGTGGCACCAGCCCTGGCAGGCATTACGCCTGACGGAGCAGGCATTCCGGTGCACTCTGGCCCGGCATACACAGCAGATAGTGGGGGCAACCAGTAGTTGCTGGTTGGCGCCACGTGTGGTGGAGCGAGGGGGCGGTGGGGAGGTTTGGTGTTGCTGTGAGCTCCGGGGGGCCGTAGAGGCAGGAGGGGTGCTCTGAGGCACCGGCGCGGGGGCCGCAAGGGGGGATGCCGTGGAGGCTTGGGGCGCTTGAGTGCGCGAGCAACACTGGCCCACATAGGATGTGGACCACTCCCTAGTTTTCTTAAGGCCTGAGCAGACCTTAAGATGGCACCATCCGTTGCACGAATTACACCTCACCGACGTGGAATTCGGATAGAGCCTTCTCTGGCAGATGCAGCAGAAGTAGGTTTCTGGGCCAGGGTTAGGCTCGACGCCCGCCCTGGCCAGAAGTATGAGTAGCAATCCTGCTGCAAGGTATTGCACCCAAGGGGAGATAAGATTGGTGGTGTCCGGCAGCCTAAGTGGGGTTAGGTCGCCGAAATAACAGTCCTTGGTCGAATGAAATCCGAGTCACTTCGGTAGCGTAGAACCGACTGTTGTGGAAGTGAGTGGAAGCTAGCCGCTACAACAACAACAACAACAATGGGGCTTTTTGCGTCAAGCGAACGCGAAAAAAAGTGTTGCTTTGGAATTAGTTCATATTTTAGATAATTCCACCTTCGATAGGTACGGACAAGTATATAGAATATTTATATTTATTTTTGTTTTAAAAAGAGTTATTTGCAGAGTTATGGACCTCTAATGTATGATGAAAATCAAAATTACGTTTTTACGATTTTTATGCTAATAGAAAATTAAAAAAGTATTTAACTTCGCGACTAGAAGAGAATATTTCTCGCGTTTTTAAAAACAAAATCAATTAAAAAAAAATATTTTAGCTTACCACACCGGACGGAAAAATTTTAAACAAAAATTTTGGAAACTTCGTTAAATTGGTTTTCTAAATTTGAAATTCAAAATATATTGCCTCAGGTAAGTATGATTATAATTACATTACCTTATAAGTCTTAGAACAGGATCTGGATTAGTTTGGGACATAGCAAAATTTGAACACACAAAACGGTTTATGAAATTTTAATGTAAATATTATGAATTCCATCGTACATAATAAACGAGTTTGGAACATGTTTTAACTTTAATAATTTGACATTGTGAATCTATGCCAGAACTGTATTGTTTTTTTTTTACAAGGCAAGCAACTTTCAAAATAGTTGTACAGCAGATTTTTCTTTCCGGTCGAGCCATTCCAAAAAAATTATTCGTTTGATTTGCTTCAAATTTAGAATAAAAATCGTTAAAAAAAATATACTGATGATTTCGAAAATCGAACACTGTCAAAATTTTCATTGCTTATCGAATTTTTGTCCCTAAATGCTGCAGCGTACCGAATGAGCGCCATAAAACTAAATAAAAAATCGTGTCACGGTCAATGATCGACGTACATATACAACTCATAATAAGGGCCTTATATATATTCAATACGCTTAGAAAGTCGCATTCATTTTTATTCTTCTCTTTTAAGGTACTAAATCACCGTTAGTTTTTAAAACGATTAAGTGTTATTAACATTGCAGAAGAGGACCTTGAGATGCTTAAAAATACACAAAATAAAATGCACACAATTTTATAATACTGAAGAAAAAACAGAGAAAGGCATTTACGAACTGTTCTTATTTTTAACTTTTTCTTTACGCTGCATGAATGAGCTGTAAAGCGAAATATTGTTCCAGTAATATACTTTCGCTGTTTTCATTTAGTAAAAATACTCGCAGTTATTTCAACGTTTTTCCATGGGTCAAGATCAGGCGGCATCTTAAAACAACTTGTTTGTCGAAATTTTCCCGAAGATATGTATTTAAAATATATCGTCTGTGCTTCTGCAACATTAGTAATATGTGGTTTTAGGGTATCCAAGGTAGCACACCAGCTCTGTACAACATTATCACTGTGCGCGAAATATTTTTTCCATGCGCACATTGCGAAGTTTAATTTTGTTTTGAAATTTTATTCAGTACGAAAAATTGCTTTAGAAAACACCTAGTTTTCATTTTTACTATTCTTTAGAGGCCTATTCCTTGGTAAATAGTTATGACTCACATTTTTTAATTATTCGATGAATAACCCAAAATATGAACGCTTTTTCACTTTATTGCCTGAGCGCTTGACGCTTGAATTGTTTTCCGGATTGTACATTTTTTTTCAAAGAGGGGAAGGAAAGATCGCAGAAAAGAAATTCCTTTGCTTTGTTTCCGGAAGGAAACTTCGAAAAAGTCGGATAAGAAGTTCGTTTTTACTAAATATGTATGCAAAACAAAATACATTATATGGCTGAGAGCTTGAGTTGTTTGGAGCAAATGCGCCATTTATTAAAAAACAAAAATCCGATTGGGACTGGGTATTTTGAATATCCAAATTTAAAACGGTTTGATACAACTTTTTGTTTTGCTCGAGAAATATTTTTTTTTAAATAATTGCGATGTATTGTAAAACATTTGCATAGTTTGAATAGAATAAAAACAAAAATCTGTGAATAAATTGGGTGGCATGTTTGTATATGTATATGTATATTCGTATATGTATGTATATGTATAAATGTGTGTAAATGCATATGTAAGCATTTTCATTCACAATAAATTTAGACTGCAGCATTTTCAAAAGAGAAGCACGGTGTTTATTTTTAGATATTTTGAGGGGTAGGTGCATGATTTTCCCTGACACAACTTAAGTAAGAAAACCGAAAGAAGTTTGCTGTGAAGAAAACTTTATCATTTTGGTTTAAACTATTAGTTGTGTGTTTGGCAAAAACTACAACTTTTATACAACACATACTTACATATTTCCAAATTCGAAAAGTGTTTTAAAAAACTAGTATACTTACTCTATAGGCGTTACAAATCGACCTGAAAGTAATGGATATTGCTGATACATCATATCAACAGATCTGCAGTGCACGCACCGTCCAGTCCGACAAGAATGGATTTTTCAACGAATTTTTCTTGGAGGTGAAAAGCGGCTGTAGTGATAAGTGGCTAAAGCATTACTTCGGCGAATTGAAGTCAAACGAGGCGCGCATTTTATCGATCTTCAGCGATCAGGAGGTTTGCAATACGGTTCTAGGAGTGCTGGAAAACGTTGCACCTATCTACAAACGCAAGGATGGCCTTTTTTCATTTCAAAGGCGTGCCCAGGCAGACAAATTTAGTATATTGGGCGATTTAAAACAAGCCCTGGCACTCGCTAATTTGGCCGTTATGCGCGCACCAGCAAAAGGTTAGCGCCGCAACTATGTATGTACATACTCGTATGTACATAAGTACATATGTACATATGTATATGTATGTAACTACTCATTTTAAAACCTTTTTTCCATAGATGTTGACCGAGATTTAGACAACGGTCTTAGCTTAGCAATGGCCTATCGCTGTCGTGCCGGCATTTTAATTAGCTTAGGCGAGGGAGAGGCTGCTTTGTGCGATCTTAAATTAGCCGCTTCTTATGGCCTGGAGTTGAAGGAGAATGTGGATTACTACATCAAAATGGCGAAGGCTTATGCTTGTAAGTGTGTGTATGTACTAAAAACGTATATTAGTTATATTGTTATATTATTTATTTATAGTAAAATAGTGTAAGAGTTGACACATAATTCATAATTCCTACTTATTTGCTCTTGTGTAATTTCGCTTGACAGTAATGGACGAATCGGCGCGATCTGAAATATCATTGAAGATAGCTGAGAAACTATCGGGTAATAATATAACCTTGCGCGATTCATTCGGAAAAGAACTTTCACTTATCAAGCGGTGCGAGGCGAAGGATTCGTTGGTCCAACCTGAACTGGCGAATGGAGAAAATCCAGTTTTACGTGGTGCCTCCAATCTGGTGAAATTAGTGGAGAGCAAAGATAGAGGTCGGTTTATGGTCGCTGGAGATAACATAAAAACCGGTGATGTTGTATTGTATGAGAATCCAATAGCCGCTTGCTTGTCGCCATCCGTATTTGGCAGTCACTGCCATCATTGCTTTCAGAGGTTTGTACATACATACATATGTACATAAATATATATATACATGCATATATACATGCATACATATCGTTACCTGAGCATAGGAAGGACCTAACATATTTACATATCAAATCCAGGGGGTTACTATGTAACTCTATTCGAAAAGAACGTCGTCGAATTTAATTATTTTGTTTCATGGTAGCAAACACTCAAAATTCGAATTCAAGCATTTATTTTTATCGAACCGAGTAAAGTATAGTAATTCCCAGTTTATATAAAAACATTTCTAAAACAGCTTACAATATGTCACTTGGACGAAATTCGCAAGTATAGAACTTTATTTGTTGCTCAATTTTCCAACTAAATAAGTACATTCGAAGGAATAAAAATATGATAGAGTCGTTCTAAGAATTTTAAGATACCGATCTCTATTTTGATATCGTTAATGATCTGTCTAACTGAAAATTTTTCGAAATAAGTATTTTTTGCTTTAAGTGGTTTAAACCGTTACCTGGGACTTGTACTACTTAAAAAGCAGTTCTCACAGAATTGTGTTAATGAAATTTGATTTTTTGTTTCTTTAAATTGCAAATGTCTGCTTCCTCAAATATTGCACTCTAATAAACATACATACATGTGTACATATGAATCCGGGATGCTTTTAAACTGTTTTCTTTAAAAAATTTTAATTGTCTACGAGCATAGATATTACTAACTTGAACAAAAACAAAAATATGTCATCTTAACGTTGATATACACTTTTTAGATGTTTATTCCACAATTAAAATTTAAACTATCAGCATAAAATGTTGGTCTAAAGTTTGTATTTCTATAACTCAGTTAATTTTTTTAGAAGCATCTATGTTCATATGTTCCTATTTGCGTTAACCGATTTTAGATGGTCTATGCCAACTGGTTTACTGGCGTAGTTTATGTAAATATGTATGTTTATATCTTTCAGATTAACCACACCAGTGCCATGTCTAAACTGCTCTGGGATCGCCTTCTGCTCAGCCCAGTGCATGGGAGAAGCGTGCGACAGTTACCATCGCTTTGAATGCCAGTTTATGGACCTTTTCATAGGTAATTATCATTGACGTGAGATAAGTAGCTTATTCCTATTGCTAACATAGGCGTGAGAAAGTTCACGTTCGTTACAATAGTTTTTAAACATGACATACAGACAGGTGTATAATTCATTAATCAGGTGACTTCATTACGCTTTACGAACACGTGCGCCTAGGTAATTCCCTCCGTACTTATGTATGTAAATACGATCGATTATTTGTTTATATTTGCCTTTCCTTCATGGTGCTGGATTCTTAAACAAAGCTGTGTCCACAAGCAATAATTAAAAATCGTGCTTTCTAGAATAATACTTTTTACACATGAAATTTTTGTTGAAAGTTATTTCCATCATTATCATGTGATTTCTAATTTTTCGGTTAGAAATAATTATTGTCAAGCTTAGATCTGAAAATTTTCCGAATTTCCTCATCACCGTTAACGTAACTTATTTTCAAATATATACGAATATAACGAATTTCCCTCGAATGCGAGACGAGCTCGTTTTCTCTGATAGAACTATCTAGAGGAACCTTCGCGATGATCGATCACATTTTTAGTTCGTACAAGGGACATTTGTCTTCAACGAACCGATTATTTCCCGAATGTCGAATTCGTGATTTTTTTTCAAATCCTTGAAGATTCAAGAGTTTTTATTATTCAAATCGTTGTCGTTTCGAGGCTTTTGCCTCGGTGTGACGAAGTGAAAAAATCTTTCGAGAATTTGTTTGAGATAAGGATGAGTTTTGTTTATCCCTGTAGTGATCTAAGCAAAAAAAAATTGATTCTTAAAGTGGCTTTAACGATTATTGCTGTGGCCACAAAAATATATGTATGAAATGAATAAAAGTTGTAACGTTAAGTTATCTTTCAAGGTTCGGGCATGTCGATACTCTGCTACTTGGCACTACGAATATTCACACAAGCACCCAGCGTAGAGAAAGCTCTTAAAGATGCAACGACAATGTACCAGCATCTCTGTGCCCATATCGAGGTCCGACAGGCCGAAGACAACTTGCAACGTTCTCTGATGGCGGGCTTTCTACTTCGATGCCTGCAGAAGGCACAGTACTTTGGCCGTCGTAAGAGCGAAGGAGTGAATCCAACTGCGACTGAATTGAAGGTGGGCACAGCTCTATTAGGACTTTTACAAGTTTTGCAATATAACGCTCACGAAGTGTTTGAGACGAAGGTAACTGAGGAGCACCGTTTTAAAGGATCTAAAGTTGTTTATGTGGGTGCCGCACTATATGCTACCGGAGCTTATTTCAATCACGAGTGCTGGCCAAGTGTGGCACGCTATTTTATTGGCAAAAAAATGGTGTTGACATCTATTAAGCCCCACCAACCCAATGAAGCGATAGCGGAGAACTATGGTCCAATATTCATAAAAACAAATGTAAAGGATCGTCAACGATCGTTACGGGGACGTTACTTATTCGAATGCAAATGCATGGCATGCCAAGAGAACTGGCCAATGATACAAAAAATTGAGAAGCTAGTCAGATTTCGATGCCCGTCGTCAGGTTGCATGAATGTTTTGAGATTCCCAAAAGATATATCCAAGGAGGTCCGGTGTTCACGTTGCCGCAAAAACGTTTCCTTAAAAGCGAGTGTAGCGAAATTGATTCTAATAGAAGAGTTATACCGCAAAGCTGCTGCGTGCATGAACGATCAAAGGGTAAAGGAAGCCATTGAACAATTTAAGGAAGGAATCGAAATGTTTTTTGGAATCGCCGTTTTGCCTCACAAGGACACAATTATCGCACAGCATTCACTAATTAAGTGCTTTGCTGATCAAGGCACCACATTTAAATGAAGAATTATTTTATTCATACATATGTATGTATGTAGGTACATGTATGTATTTATTATTATGAAATGTATTTATTATCAATCTATTGTATGCGAGTCAATTTCGATTTGAAAAACCGTCGCATGCAAAATTTTAGTATAATAACTTTAATACTGATAGGAGTTATTTACATTGAAGTTTAAATTTAAGCTAATTTTCAAAAATCTTTATCTCAAAAACAGGAGCCATTCTGGCAAAACGGAGGACGCCAGTTAAGTATGATCAACTGTCAAAATCTCTGCCCGAATTTTTAACTTGCACAAAGTTATTATTATTGAATCATGATTCTAGAATTCGTTTAAAATTTTCATTTGCATGGTTTCAGTATGTACACGGCCGGCAGTAAGCGCCGGGTTAAGGCAATATTAGATATATGCAGAGCACAGTTTTTTGGAGCAATGATAACACCATCTTAGATATATAAATAAAAAGATCGATGGTCAGCTTAAAATAAAGCTTAATTTAAAAAACAATAACGAAAAAAACAACAATTTCAAATTATTTTAAGCTTAAGAGAAATTAAAATAAAAAAAGAAAATGAAAACCTAAAAAAACATACAATATCTCTTCCTGGTAAAAAGTTCTATGAGTACTTGTACAGTAACTTTTACGAAAGTAATGCTTTAAAAATAAAATTGAATTTAAAAATTTGGAGTCAAACTAATTTTTCATTCCTGTATACAAAACTTGATATTGAAAATGCTCTTTTACTCAATGTCTTACCTTAACATTTTCCATCAGCTTATACCTTCTTTACATTATTTCGCCAATTATTTGGGTTTTAAATGTTCTTACGGCCGTTTACACCGTCTTTGTTTAAAATTGCCGGCGGTTAGAAACAATTCAGCTTACTATTCATCGCTGAAAATATGTATGTAGCATATATACATACGTATATATAGAGTTTTGAATGTATAGAACTGCATTAATAACTATATAAGTTCTAAATGCACATTTATATTCCAGCACGAACACCTTATTCTATGAATCCGAATGCAATCTGCGCGATTTAGGGTCGTTTGCACCATCTCATGTCAAGCGCTTAATCGGATGGTGCAACCGGCCCTTACTGTGCTTTCAGAAGCATCGATACACTCAAAGTATTGCTCAAATCGATAGGATTTCTACTCAGTATCGGAATCGAATTGAACACCCATATGTATAAGTACAAAGAACTACGTTACATTATTGTCTTCAAACATGTTGTATTTAGCTTATTAAAAAATAAAATGATTTAATACAAAAATAAAGTTAAAAAACGGCTTCGTTAAAATATATGATTTTCAGATTTTGAGATATGTACATATCATGTTTACTTGATAAAGGTATCGACTATGGGTTTGAGTTTACTTGTATCTAATTATCCTAAATGTTGACGTCTGGCAGCACGTTCGAGCCATATGTAATTTGTTTATTTATTCATTGCAATTTGTTGAAAATAATAGTATTCTTCAGGAAAAGTGTATTGCAATTAGTGATCAAGTTATGATAAAACGGCCGCAGAAGGGAGATACCGAGGAGGATATTTTGCGTATGCAAAATGAATTTTTATCACATAGAGCTAAAAATCCGAAATTGCAACCGGCGGCAGAGTGTGTCAAAGTTGCGAAAGGTATATATTTATGAAATATTCCTGTAAATATATGTACGTACGCTTAACAATATAGTTTTATATATAACTAGATGCCAAGAAATCCCTGTTTGTAAGAGCCCGTGAAGCGGAAGGGTCGACCACACCACAAAAACAGTTAAAGACCGAAGAGCATATGTCGTCGGTGGAACAAGAAATCCTTGGCGAAATACATGAGAAAATGATTGGAGATCTAGATGCGAAAAGAGGGGAAAAATTTAGTGACGTTGTTCTTGGTGATATTGTAGAGAGAAAATTTGATGCTCCAATGCAGAATTGCAATATGAATGATGATAAAACGTTCGGGTTTCCCACTGTAGAAAAAGCTCCTTTAAATGTAAGTCGTTGCAGTGGAGTCACCCCAGTATACGCTTAGCTTTATTCCTATAACGAATCGCATATTTTAGGAACCCTTAAAATATAACAAAAGTATATTTGCATCTGGTCGGATTAATGCAGCTACTAAGTTGGTAACTCCAGAAGATTTGTCTAAAATGTACGGTGATAAAAGTGTAATCGTCAGCAAATCAAATATGGCTGTTGAAGTTCACAAGGAGAACTTAGATATTCTCAGCAAAATGAATAAGGAAGATATATTATCCGAAAGAGAAAAGCTTTTGAAATCTTTAGGTATTATTATACATATTCAGGGTACACAAACATATATGTATTAATAACCATGTTTAATTTTTAGATCCTACACTTTTGGCTTTATTGAAGAAGCGACGTCAAGAAAATTCGAATTCTTCGAATTATGCAAACAATAGTGTAGGCAATATCGAAATAGCAAATGATGCGTCAATGTTATGTCCATCGACTGCTGCATTGGAAATATTACAGCAGGGTGAGACCGAAAAGTGGGTGCATTTTGACGTAGTTGAGACAGACAAATTAAAGTGGATGCGTGATATAGAAGCGCACATTCCAAACGTGAAGCCAGGCGATCAATTCGAGGCACGTTTCGATTGGAAGGGAGTACTTTTACCTTACTTGGTAGATACAGAAAACACAAAAGGATCGGCAGAAAATATCACACCTGACACTGACGTTTTTCAAAAAGATGACAGAGAACTATATCTTCATGGAGAAGAGCCCCATCGACCAGGATACACTCTGCAAGAATTGTTTCGCTTAGCACGGTAAGTATTTTAAACTCATATTATTTACAAGAAACCACAATTGAATACAATTTAACTCATAGTTCGAACGTTATGCAACAACGTCTATCAGCATTTAGAGCAATTGGAGGCATCTTAAATATTTACAATCAAGGTTTTTATGACGGTGTCCTAGAGATACCAACATCGAAAATATTTTTTCTTTTGCGTTTCGGATTTGATGACAACACGCCAGCCATGTTGGAGGTGGTTTCAAAGGCACTATCGTGTCTCTTCTACAATGAGGCGGATGAGGTAGTGTTGATTTGGATTTCGAATATGTTTTTTAAAAGCTTATAAAAACAACATATGTATGTATATATGCATTATTATTTTTTTAAAGATTCTGCTTGATTTCATCTTCGACAATCCGGGCGGTCATTGGCAACCAGTGTTGGAGATTATGGACCCGGCATTCAACAATAAAGATATAACTGCTTTGGAAAGCTTGCAAAAGCAAATGCAGCAACTTCAGATGTGTGATCAAAGCAATCGATCCGTATTTCGAAGCGATTTCGAAGAGATTGAAAGTGAAGAAAAAACTTCTATGAGTGACTTTCAGCTGGCAGAAACAAATTTAATTGAATGCCTGATGCGAACAAATATTCTGCAACGAATATAGTGAGTACAAAGTCAACACAACTGGTGCTGTACTAGCTAAATTATTTCAATTAGTTTTATTTTGCATGTCGTCAAGCCCGAAAACAGCACAGTTTCCTCCTGTTTGAAAATTCTTATACGACTGGCGCGGACCAGCAAAGAGATCGCCGGGAAAATTGTCTCCAACCAGGACCTCATGCACTGCCTCTTTCAACACTTTTTGCCTGATCTAGGACACCACGGTTGGTATTTCGTTTTGAATATAAAATGATGTTAAACAAATGCCTCGTTACTTCATGTTTGTGTAGAAGTTTCCTTGGATATGTCGCAATTCTACAATTGTCCGCAATTTTTATGTCTAAAACTTTTAAGAGTTTTAATCACACAAAATCTTGGAATTGCTGTAAGGCTAATGAATATGAAGCTCTCCGATGTGCTCGTTTGCTATTTGTCTTATCGTGGGGATATAAAAGTATGCTAATTCGTAAATTTTCTTTTTTTTTTTTGTGTATTATTGGATTGAATTTGTGTGTATTTTCGTTCTAAGGATTTCATGATAAAAGTGCAAATAGAAGTTTTACGAATTGTGCGTTGCCTGCTATTGCTGCGTATAGACGATTCGCTTTACAGGTGAGCTGTTTTATTATTATATTTTCTTTTTCACAATTAACATGCGGAATATTTAAGCATTTAAGTTATAAATATTTTGTATCACTCATAAAAAGTAAGGAACAAAAGTTTTAATATCATTGGATTCGTTTTAATATAGCAGGTGACAGTTAAGAATGCCGTTTCACAGCCATCGGCGCCACCTTATTTAAAAAGTCAAGAGAAATACTTTATGAAATAGACTTGGGATTTAGAATGAATATAAACACACCACTTACTCTTAGTTCCACATGTCGTATGCAGCTGTTCTACCATCGAAAGGAACTCAGAGGGCAATATCTCTAGGAGATTGTTCAAGTGAACGATATTTTCACTATCAATCTGCGAATATAGATATTTAGCATTTGATATAGAGTGTAATAGAGTTAAAGAAAAATATTTGCTGTCTATGCAACTAACCAGGCCAATTTTGTCGAGCATGCAGTGCATGAAACACTTCAATCTATTGTCATTGGGCAATTGTCCGGTCTCCTTCGCTTCCACGAACATTTCTGCAAAACCATTAATTTTAGATTTTTTTTTTTTTTGCACGCCCGCAAATATATATACATACAAACCTTCTGTGGCTCCGGTTTCCTTCATACACATGTTAGTCAATCTCTTTGCGCTCGATTTCATATGTTTCGGTACCTCCAACTATTGCGTATTTCAAAAAAAAAATAGAACAAAACCTGATAAGCTCACAAAGTCTTATTCTCAATAAAATGAAGTTAATAAATGTCCCACTCACCGGTTTCACTGTTGCCAAAAAGCAGCAATGGCAAATAATTACTAAAATCACGATCTGGTTCGAGATCATTTCGCCGCAGTTTATGAATAGCTAAGAAATGTTTTACTAACGCAAATGTTTTCTTATATATTGCACCACATCACGAAAACGTTCATACAGTTGTTATTTAACGGTTTTTACTATTTAACATGAGCAGCAGTTTGGACTCCGCCTTTTATTATATGCTCCAGTGGCATTGCAATCATTTGAACTTCGAAGAGGGCGGCGCATTTTTGATACGGCAACACGCTTCTGCTTTACTAATGGCAATTAGCAGCGAGCCTTGCGGTGCGAAGTCAAACCGTATTTTAAGCGACACACTAAATAAATGCTGCTGCGCCTGGTTTTATCGTGCTACACGAAGTGCTGTTACCGAGGTATTGATTACTATATTTCTTCTATATTATATATACATACATACATACATACTCGCACATATTTGTAGTTTTCCCAAGCCACACTTTTAAGTGCATGTCTCAATGTAGTGATATGGGAAATGAGACGGGATGAAGCCAAGCACTTTGACGAATTCTTTACGAAGTATTTGCGTGATTTTCTACTTTCCGAATCTTTTCATAAATGTGTAATTCACATCATGTAGGTTTGAGTGTAAACATATTATTATTAAATGAAAGAAATTTAATTAGAATTTCACACCGACAGCACCTCCTCAGTAATTCTACGCAAATCAGCTGATCGCCGATGCATACATCCTCCATTACCTAACGTGGGCGCGGTATTATTGCACGATGATGGTCCACAACTGATAATTCCGCAAACATGCACAATATTTTTAATATCCACATTATGGAGTCTTTTGGAGCTTAAAATCAATCAAGCGCATAGCGACGAGCACAAATTGTTAATGGATGCTTTGATGACGCCACAAGTGGTAGAGACCTTTGTGCAATACATCACCCTCTTGTCTACCGATTTGAATCACTGTTTAAGTGGCAATTTCTTTTCCAAAATTGAATTGCAATTTGTTCATAAGTTGCTGGGTTGCAGCGATTTGATGTCGCACTTCAACACCTCTCAGATACTACAGTTGGTTTACAGTTACTTATGCTGCCTTGGCGCTGAGCACATATTGGAAATAGAACAGCTATTCGATAGGATAATATTTAATACGAAATACATAAATGTATCGGAAACGTCGCTAAACAAATGGAAAGAGATTTTCGTCAGCTTAGTTCAGACAAACTATATTATTGTGGTTAGTATTTTAATATTAACGATATATTTCGCAATTAAAATATATATAAGTTCTTAATGCCCGCATAGGAACCTACGAATTTGAGTTTGTCGAAAGCATCGCAAACGAGTGCTGTTTTGGCTCGCGATTGGCCCTACTTCTTTTTCAAAATTATTCTACAAAACTACATTAACAATTCACCACAAAATATAACAGTCGACTGTTCAGGTAATTTGGAAAATTTAATATCTACACTCATTACTAATTTGACTTTCCACACACATACGTATGTAATGTTTGTATGTAATTGCTTAGAGCGCGAAATCTTGGAAATGACGTTGACATTGGTTGCAGCAGTGGAGGATTCGAGCTCTAAACTGGAAATTGTATCGCCTACCGAGGAGTTGATGTACGCTATGATTGCCTTTATGGGTCCTGAGAGCGAATTTTTAACAGCGACGATACGACCTTTGCTGCGAAAGCACTTGTTGCGATTGTATACAAAACATAAGGACAATGCATTTGACTTTGACAAAGCATCTATAGGTATGTGTGTGTGTGTGTGTGTGCCAGTCTGCGATTGCCAATTTTTGAATTAAATCTATAATTAATGCTTAACAAAGAAGCATTTCAAATATATATTTGCAATTAAATAATTTTAAGGAAAATGCAAATTCGAGAGCCTCTACTCTTTATTCGTTGACCATTTCCAAGGAACCAGTTATGGCGATGAATTATTCGGATCCTTAGTACTGATACCGCTGGCTCAAAAGTATGACAGTAAATGGCGAAGGCGGATGTGGTCGGACTATGCGCCAGCGTTATGTTACCTGAATTGCCATGAATCTCTGGTAATAAGTTGTTTTTTGTCTTAGTGGTAGTTTTCAAATGTTTGATTTCGAATAATTACAGCTCATAAATGGCATACAATCTTACTTGGAGCCAGTTGAAACGGAAGAATCTTTAATAAAAGCTTATAGGCTTGCTTTGAGTACAAATGATGTACGGCCTGGGACTATTCCTTATACAATTGCAAAATATCACGTAGAACATTACAAAAAGGTTTCTAATAATGCATAAAGAATACTTAATTTTGTATTTCAAATGGAAAGTAAACGGTGTTTGTTTGATAAGAAAATATGTATTTAAAATGTATGTTTGGGCGAACATTCAGGAATCCCAGCCAGCAAAAAGTATGTAAACGTATACGAAAACGGAAATAAATCCCAATAAAATTCGAATATCTCATTCGAAAGCGAAGTTTTTTTTTTTGTACGTTTTACAAGTATTCTTCCACTTAAGTTAGCAATCGAAAATTATATTTTTATGCTTGATAACGGATATGCTTTCGGAACTGTTTTCACACATTTTCAAATACATTTTCCATCCATTTATGAATAAGATTTTGGAAAAATAGTAACCATTTTAAGAACGAAGTAATGCGTCATTGTGCCAAATGAATATTATAGGCCGCGACATCTCTTCCTGTCTCCTTCCTCTCCCATCTTTTGTCTCTTCTCATTTTCTAATATAAATTATTTTTTATGTTCTAGCCCTAATTTGTACTACTAAGTAAGCTTTTTGAGGCATTTTCCTTAATTTTCTGAAAATTTATTTAAATGTCGTAAGCATAAATCAAAATTAAATTATAATTACTGAATTTTTTTTTAATATTAAAAGTTTTTTATAATACTTTCGTTTGTGGCTCACAACAGCTCACGAACAGCAGTACCGTTTCAATATACTACGTACTAAGGCTATTCACACCATGTAAATAATAAACTTTTACACTAGTTTAAAAATTTTATAATTGGTTTGCATAGAAAATTAGTTTAAATATTTACAACTCTGATTACTCTGAATGAGAATTGTTTTTGCAAGGCGTTACTGTGTCGTACTCATTGCTACGCTCTCTTTATGTTGTAAGCACACATGCTTACTCTCTGATCATAATTACTACAAAAATAGTAATAAAGTCGCAGTTAGTCAAGACTTAACTTAAGTTAACTTAACTTTACTTAAGAATTGGCGACGATTACTCACAACGTCAACTTAATGTTTGACGATTAGTTTTTGTTCCATATTGCTCTCACCGCTCTCAATTTACGTATGACCAAATCTTAAAGGCTCAGTTAGTCAAGACTTAGCTTAACTTAACTTAATTTAACGAACCTGTTATATGGAAAGCCGTGCACGCGATTAGTCAACACTTAACTTACCGTAAGTAACTTTAAACAAATTCGAATAGAAAAAAAAATGAACGGAAACGCTGAGATGTTGCCATTTCACATGCGAAGAAAATTTATTCAGCTTAGAATTCAGCGCTTACTTATTTATCGGATAGCATTAGTTCCGATTATTCTCCAATATTCTCTATTTTATATACACTGTTTGTTTTAAATACTCACGATCTCTCTCTCTCTCTCTGATCAAAATATCATAAGCTTGAAATTCTCTCTTCGGTACAAGTTCAATATCAGTGCCTCGATTTAAACAGAAACCATTTGTATAATACAAACAAAAATTTCACAATTACAATATAGTAAAGCTTAGTATTCGACCAAGCCTCCTCTACCATTTGCTGCGTATTTCTGTTGTACCAAAAATGGAGGGATCTAGAGGTTTTAAACCAACTTTCTATGACTTTAAATTTTGCATGCCGCGGTTGAGATCGGCATACCGAGCTATAGCACTCGGCCACGACACCGATACTACATAAATTGATGCAATTTTTGTAGAGACGAAATTGTTATTTAAAAAACAAAAATCTATTTTTGTAATATTTTTATGAATGTCTGCACCGTTACATAAATAACACTTGTGTAATACACTTGTTTATTGTATTAATTATATATATATTTTCCCCTCGTGTAATAAGATCAATTATTATTGCGTTGGCGTGGTAAGAAAGTTCAAAAAGTTGTCTTCGATTTTCTCAAGTAGCATTTAGCTATATTGCAATTGATTGACTTTAATTAACCCGAAGAGTATACATAGTTCTTAGCTAAATTCCAAATAACAGATATACACGCAGACGTCTGTATGTTAGTATGCATATACACATGTAAATATATGTGTGTGTATATTTAGGCAAGGGCGCACCAATGGGGGATGACGCCGATTATGTAAATTTTTATTATGTTTGTTGTGTCAATGTGCCCTTTACTAAAAAATGTATATTAATCATAACGTGTGTATACATATGTACATATATACTCGAATAAGCCGATATAACTTGCCACAGGGAACGAAGCGCCATGCAATTTCTTTGTTATGAACGTTCCTTACCTTTACTGAAACTCGACCTTATTTCCTCAAAGTTTCAAATGCAATTACACAATTTCCTTCTTAACTGCATTAAATTTTTCTGTTTGAAAATTGTTTCTGCGAAACTAACCTTCAACTTAAAAAAAAAAAAAAAATAAATGCGAAATGAGAAAATTCCAATTGCAATTTTAAATGGTGTGGCTTTTCTAATTACAAATTGTATTTCATTTATAAAGCGTTTTATAAGACGTGTGCTGTACTGAAAGCAATAGATTTTGAATTATATATACAGTCGATCTCTTTTTAACGCGGATTTTTGGAGCACGGATTATTCTGCAATCCCCCGTTGCTTTTTTTTTTTTACCGCAGTTCGCGATTCATTGTGATTTTGTCCTTTTGTTTTATTTTTAGCACGTTTTGCAAGCGCTTATAATGAACGTTTAGCGAAATTTCGTCGATATTTTAAAAATGCTAAAGAGTGCTACCGAGATTTATATAAAAACAGGCAAAAAGAGAAACCTCAGCGCTTATTAAGAGATTATTTTAAGAACTAAAGTATGGATTTGTTCGTCGTTTAATGTAATTTAAGTTGTAAGTGAACTTTATTGTCAAAATCCTGTAAAACAGAGAGTTTTTAATAAGTATAGCATAGCATAGTAAATATGTAAATATGTAGTAAATTGGTTTACTTCCCCAAATATTGGTCGGTTGGTTATTTTAACGGAGAATTCTTTTTTTGCACGTATTTTTCGCAAAATAGGGTCGAATAAACAAATTTGAACTTGAATTTGGTTATTTTTATTCGGTTTTTTCACGCAAACACATATCTGTGCCATGGAACCGCGTTAAAAAGAGATCAACTGTACTAGATTACTTTTCAAACCTTAACCACACTGGGCCATTGTTTTACATTACTTACATAAATACATATTTACATACATACATACATATGTACACATTAAGATGGCACATGCGGATATGCAGAGAAGAGTCAACGATTGTCTATACACATTTAGAAAGTAGCAAAGAGCTGCAGAAAGAGAAAAGTAATTCATACTCTCTTTGCTTAAAACACAAATACTCGTACATACACATGTACATATGTACATACTTACGTATGTGTTAAGTATATGCCGAGTACGAAAAGTCTAACTTGTTTGATGCATACACATAAATATATGCACACCGCCTTCAACTTTTGAGTTTAGAAATACACCAAACCTTGGGTAAATGACGTTTTACCACGATTGAACGAAACAAAGGTTGCGCCCATCGCTATACCGCTACTCCTCTCTTCGTGATTTTGACAGAATCAGCTGTTTTTGCTGCGTCACACTGAAGGCGAACAAGGTGGTGTTAAGGAGCCAGCTGGTTTTTTTGCTTTGCTGGACTGAATGTCAAAGTGCTTCGTTCTGATTGGCTGACGATATAAGTCACCTACAGAAATTTGACATTCAGTCTAGCAAAGCAAAAACATACGTACTTACATACATATATACGCTTAACACCACCTTGATAAAATCGCCTTGGTCACACTGGTAAAACTGTTTTTTTATAGGGTAAACGCACCCATTTCTAAACACTCAACATTTTCTTTACTTTGACGCTATTTTTCCTGCTATTAACCAAACCGTGAATAATCCTTTTGTTTGTATGAGTATAAATATTTATTATATATTATATCCCGAAAAAAGCACAGATGTCCGAATTCGAATGTTTTTTTGTTTTGTTATCTCTCTCTCCCTGCTTAACCAGTGTGACGTCACGCAAAGGCAAATCCTCTCTGAGGGGCGCAATCTTGTTATCCATCATTCTTGATGTTTTACTACACTAAAAGCAATACATTTATTTTGTATTTAATAAGAGTTGAAAATAAACATTCATACAAATATGTTTGTCCATATATATTACCTTTTTTTTTGTATAAAAATTATAAAAAGGCAATGGATCAGGCATTTTTCTTTGGTCCTAAACAGCCTTTATAGTCATCTATCCAATGCAATAACAATATTTTCCATGAATTGTTCAAGTTGCTGTTCGAATACTTATTCCTTAAACATAGCTCGTATTCGAGGTAACTGAAGATTTGCCTCGAATTCAGCAAATTGGTTTATGCTACAAAAAAAAAAGTTATCCTGCTAGCAATGTTTATTGTTGTTTATTATCGAATTGAAATTCCTCTGACGTTCCGATATTTTCATATAATGTTTCCTCTTTTTATTTTGTTTTATTGCAAATGAACAATTTAATGCAGAGGAATTTGCAATAATGGAAAGGGCGTATCTCATATTTGTAAGAGATTTGATTTTTTGCATTTTCTGGTTGGCTTGGTTTGCATTTTAGAATAGCCCTAACTCATAACAAACATTAATTGAAGGAAAAGGCTCTCACTTATGGTACTTACTAAAGGTCGTTTCTTTGTATCTCCTGTGTACAGTGTAACTAAAGTAGCATGTGGTTTTTTGTTGCTAGTGTTACAATACAACTAAACTATTGAATGATAATGGGAACTCCCCGCATACATTTTTGTTTTGCACTGCGGGATAGAGAAACGGCCTTCCACTAATTTGCTTTGCTTCAATTTATCTCCGATGAAATGTTCGTCCATAAGAATTCCCAGAAAAGAAGCGGAAATATTGGTCAACTAAAATTTGCTTGCGAAACAAGTAAAACCAAGGGAGAATGGAATCGAAATGAATCTACGAGATCTGCGGAAGTCGTAAAAAATTTTCAATCAGTTACAAATCAAAATTGCGTGAAATCCCGGGATCCCGGGATCAACAAAATGCCAAAAATTGACATCCCTGGTACATACATCCATACATATGTACATATACTACGCATGCGGTGGGTGATTTTATCGCTTATACATACATATTTCGATTTTAATGTCTTTTATGGTAAATGCGTATAATCCTTTAGAAGTATAAGCATCTTAACATTTCACAGAATCCTTAATAAGCATTTCGTATAAAAAACTTACTACCTGCTACTGTCTTTAACGAATTTGTTGACCAAAACCGAGACCAACTTAAGGCTATTCGCAAACAATTTTCAATGAACACAATGGCAAGAAAGTAATAACAATAAGCGTCTTATACTAATATTTCTATATAACGCCCACTAACAATCATCATTTTATTTAAAGAATATTGATGAAAAACACACAACAACAAATCTCCATTACCTTTTACTTACCCGAAATCTCCACAGAAAATAGCTGATGTCCTAAAATAGATGTCAGCAAATATATTGTCAATGGAGACCGCTTATTTCTTCATGTCAGGCATTTATGTCAGCGTTTATGTCTTGGCATCTATTGTATGAAATAAGCTGTCACTTTGTTACTTTGACAGCTAATTTTTCATTTGGCTGTAAATTTAGTGGGGTCAACATCGAAGATATTTTCATTCAGAAGCAAAAATTTAGTTGTTTTCTATTGCATTTATTAATGTTTACGTATTTGGGAGGAAATAAAACATATTTCTTGTATTATTTTCAGCATATTTGCGCTTTATTAAACGAACTTACTTGTTTGACGCCATCTTACAAATGTTTATGTCAAGACATACATAACTGCCCACACATAAAAACTGACAAAATATTTTTAATTTTTTCCTGCCAAAATGATAGATGTTAAAACATCAGCTATTTTCTGTGGAGATGTCGGGTTATACTAGGTACAAAGAAGTAGTTGCCACAACATTACATACAAGTGTGCAATATATGAGAGGAAAACTGTTGATGATTTTTAATAAAACCCTACCATAATTACTTAATTTTCAAGCTCTTTACACTTTTTTATAATTTTTGTCGTTTGTTGAATGGTAGTTTCAATAAATGAATTAAAAACTTACTTCTTTAATGATTTTAAATAAATTTAAGGCAAATTTAAATATATTTCCTTATCATATCAACTGCCTACGGAATGAATGCATTGTCTTGCGTGTTTATCCCTTCTTATTATAGTGTAGAGAGCGACATTCTCTCTTTTGTTTCCATACTGTTCTGTTCAAACACTGCGTTAGTGTTGTGTTGATCATGTCGCTGAGTTTCAACGGTGTGGTTTGAAACGCAATATTTATGATTCGTTGCAGGAGTCTAGTACATACATACATACATACATAAGTATGTACATATGTATAAAGTAATAATACTCCTTGATTCTTTACCTTGAAGGCTCAGCTAGTCAAGACTTAACTTAACTTAATTGAAGATTTGGCCAACCTGTTTTATGGAAAGCCGTGCAGGCGATTAATCATTTATGGTTCAGTTAAGCATAGAAATGTCACATAACGATTCTATTTAATGAACATTGCGTATAAAAGATTGCCAACATGTAATCCAACATAACTTTACATGGAAGTCTGTTGAATCTTGATTTTATATGTAAAATCCAAGTGACATTAAATATTTGTGATGCCACTTGTGTTTGTTTACTTGATTTTGACAATTCTCTTCACACACTTGACAAGTATTGGGATGAGGACCCTTGGCGCTATTTTCGATTTCGCAAAAAGTAAGTAATTTTATTAAATAAATGTAAATTTTTTGTTTGTTTTAGTTATATTTTTGTTAAAAAACCGTACAAATAACTATGTATACCCAAGAACGATAGAATACAAGATTGCGCCTTCCCGACGAAAAATGATGTGAAGCAAAATGCGTGCAACGTCACCAACACGGTTTTTCTGAGAATCGAAAGAAATTGTAAACAAAAATGTGAGGTTAGGTTCTGCTAGGATTTCTAAATTTTAAAGTTTTTACCAATTTCGGCACTTTATGCAACATATTTATATTCAAATAACTTCATTTATGCACTGTGCTTGATTGGATGCTTTGAAAAAAACTGCATTGCAGCATTAGGAGACACAAGAAGCTTCACTTGCTACCAGTGCGCACAGCTACACTTTCACATCACTTTTGGCGAGTTTTATAGCCCCGTATCATTGATAGACTCTGTGATTTAACACTTAACACTGCGCACTTCATGTTTAATAACTTTATTTTAAATAAAATTGCTTTTAAGCATTGAATTTAAGTACAAACAATTGTATGCTTACATACATACAAACAAAACTAACCGGGTTCGTGACGTAGCATACACAGCTGATTCTGTCAAATTTGCTGAGAGCGAATAGCGGTTTGCGGAAGGCGCAACCTCTGTATTTTCTAGATCGTGATGTATACCGTACTTATAAAGAAACTCAAACAAAAGCAGAAGAATAAAATGACAACTCAAGGACAGCAGATGAAGATGCCAGATGGTATGCGCTATGTGGAGTATAATCAGCTCTGTGTTGGCCGTATGTTGTAAGTTTAAGTATAAGTAATACAAAGTATGCATAAGTGAACCAGAAGAATCTGTTGATTTTAGATTCTCAAGTTTCGGCCTTAAGTAAATTGAGAGCGGAGAGAGCTATAAGAGAATCGGACTTATCAGATCTTGATTTTTACGATTCTTAAAAGTAAATTTATGCAAAAATTGCATTTAAAACGAGTTTATTTGATGTGGTAATATAGGCGGCGAGCCGTAAAATAGCTGAAAATGAAATTATAAACAAGAAGAAAATTTAAACATAATAATGAATGAGTAGAAGAGTAATCGTATGCCACAATAAAGAACTGTACGATAAATTCTGCCCTGAATGTAAGTTGGCACAACAAAAAGTCTCTATTAATTGGGTGGATTTGTCACCATCTTTTCCTCTGACCAAGTGACTGCTTCTTGTATAATTTGTACATTTGTGCTAAACTTAAAAACATTCTAAACAATTTAATTTTTTTTGATATTTTTACAAGCAATATGCGATTCAAAAATAATCACGCAACTGCTTTATTTTCTACTTTGTGTCAACGAAGATATTCAAAGAACAATATGCAACAGAAATTAAGTTAAGTTTTGACTAACTGTACCTTGAGGTCTTGCGATCGCCCATGAATAGTATTTTTCTATTAACGGTTTTATTAGTTTCATGCATCGGCCATTTGAGCCCTGAAGACCGTCGCATCCCTCTTTTTCCGCCGCAGGAATGAACTCGCCAACAATGTGCCACCCTAATGGGAAAAGCAGTGATCGATTGGATGTGCAAAGCCTTGGCAACGTATTTACACTTGTATGCGTGAAAAACAAAAGAGGATTGTTGTTTTTGTACTTACCCCATAAAATCGTTTACTGGCAAACATCACGTACATATGTATGTATGTATTTATGTATTTATGTACATGTGTATGTGCAAGCGAGTAGGGCGAGTGCTCCCATTTGTACCACCACAACTGCACTTCCATACATAACTCACACTCGTACCCCTGCAAAAAATGCGCTTAGTCTAGGATGAGTCCGGGAATAGTCGCAAGGGAACATGCGACTAATACAACTTCTGATCTCTTTATATGGAATGAACTGTTCCCTTTCGCTTTGACAGTTTTTGCGCTAGTTGTTTGTTTTGAATTGCGATTTGTGTTTATTCCGAGTATTTTATTTAGTAAGAAAATAAGAAATGAGCTTTACTGATATAATTAAGGAAGTAGTAGTTATGCTACTAAAGTTTGAAATTCGCGCGTGTAATAAACTTTATTAAGACCGCGATGTTAAAGGTCTTCTTGCAGCATCTTTCGAAAAAATAAATAAATAACGGTCCAGGGAAGTTTAAGAAAACGGTGAGAGTGGTTAACAAAGGTGTGTTTCATTTGTTATTTTGACATGTTTAGGAAGGAAAGACAAAAAGTAGATATTGCAATAACAATTTTAAATTTATATATAATGCTTTTAACAGCAGATGTGAGCGCTTGATTGTTTTTTAAAAGTAAATATACTCGCAAAAATTATGAAATACTAGTGAATTTTCCGAATCGTGTGCATATGAGCGCAGGAATAAAATGAAAATGTAAACAGATGTACAAAAGTTAACAGGCCTATCATGAATTTCGTCGGAGCTCTTGACGTGACAACGTCGGAAAAATGCTGCCATCAATTCCGACGTGAGCACGAAATTCTTACGAAATTTCGAAATTCGGGAGATTGCCATCACGGATTCCGAGTGAAACGTAGTTTTGACATTTATTCGTGAGAATAATCTACGAACGCTTTTTCTTATCGGGCGAAGTGAAAATAGTAATTAAAATGAACATAAAAATACAAGTGAACTAGAAACTAAGTGGATATTTTGAACATAAAAGCTATGTTCAACTATGAACCCAGAGCAAGGAGAAAAGAAAGCGACCACATACACACATTCAATAATTTAGAGGAAACGATAAAAAGGATTTGCGGGTTGGAAACGTCTATTTCGGGCTTCGCGCTTGCACTTTTAATAAAAACAGCTTCCACCATGGAACTCATTCAATTTTTTTTTTATTTAAATAACTATTGTAAACTTTGCTGTGAAAATATATGAATTCTCTTTCAACTGCTGTCAAAAAAGTAAACAAAAAAGAGCTGAATTTCGTGTAAAGAGTTGGTAACAGTCATTTGATCTTAGCGTAAAAGGTTGGCAACGCAAACTACGAAAACGTCGGCATTGCTGATAGCATTTTTCCCGAATTCGTGACGGGAGATTTTGTCACGACGGGAGTTCATTCGGAATCAGTGATTGGACTGTAAGACTTCGCTCGGTTTTGCTTTGTTTTGCTTTGCTTTACTTTTCTCGCCTTGTATTTATCAGAACTCATATAACATCTGTACTTTAACTTATCTGTCAAAGCGAAACTCTGAAGCAAAGCTAAGCGAACGGCTTAAAACAAAAATAAAAATCATTGCTTCGAGTTAGAATCGAACCGGCTACTCAAGGATTGCTAAGCGAACGCTCTCCTTACGCGACATCTCCACAGAAAATAGCTGATGTTCTAACATCTGTCATTTTGGCAGGAAAAAATTTAAAATGTTTTGTAATTTTTTATGTTTTTTTGTAAGATGGCGTCAAACAAGTAAGTTCGTTTAATAAAGCGCAAATATGCTGAAAATAATACAAGAAATATGTTTTATTTCCTCCCAAATACGTAAACATTAATAAATGCAATAGAAAACAACTAAATTGTTGCTTCTGAATGAAAATATCTTCGATGTTGACCCCACTAAATTTACAGCCAAATGAAAAATTAGCTGTCAAAGAAACAAAGTGACATGAAGAAATAAGCGGTCTCCATTGACAATATATTTGCTGACATCTATTTTAGGACATCAGCTATTTTCTGTGGAGATGTCGGGTTACGTGCCAACGACGCGCATAAAATTTCATCGTTTATTGTACCCGAAAAAGGTGAATATAGGACTAATCTACATTTATACCCGTTTGAGATTTGTTTGTGACTAATTAATTCCCAATTGTACCCGATAGGAACTAATCCCGGAAATACTCTCTTTAGAGATTAGTCGCTCAATTTTTTGCAGGTAAATGACAGCTTTGCAAACGTGTAAGTGCACCTTAGCGCACGTTCCATTCAACATAGCAAACACACAGACATACATACATACATACGAGTATGTGTGTGTGTAGTTAACCGTTGTCTTACGAGCACATACATACATAGTCGCTTACTATGCGCTCTGTCGTATTAAAACGCGGTTTTAATGGGTTTCTGTGCTTGCATTTCAGGTGGTTGCACTGATCGTCTCAGTGCTGCATAAGTTCTTGCGATAAAGAGCAACGATTTTGTGTGTGTGTGTGTGTGTGTGCGTGAGTGTGTATGTGTGTGTGTGTGTGGCGAGCTATTGTTTCTAGCAAGCGAGCGGTAACTCGTTCAGTAGACGAGCTATTATTTAGTGGCGGAGCCGTTGTCTTTTCCAGTCTTCGAGTGGCTCTTAATAAGAGTGGTGTTCTAGTGCGGAAAAATTAAAATATTTTAAGCAAAGCAACCGGAAAATATACCTGAAAGTTGAAAAAGCGAAAGAAAACTGCTAAAGATAAAGAAAAAAATATCCGTGAATATTTTCGAGTGCCACTTAATGTATGTAAATACATAAAATAATTAGAAAAAAAAAAATTACTAAGAAACGCAGATATTTTGAACATTTGAATAAATTTATATTCATATGTAACTATATGTATGTATGCATGTACGTACATACGTACGGAAATCGGTGTGTAAGGTATGCAAATGTTTATGAGAACGAACTGCTATGTAATTCTTTAGTTTCATTTAGAAACTGATCTTTGATGACAATCTACTATATGAAATCAATTTAGGTAAATGTACATACATACATACATACAAATGTATATACATACGAACATATGTAAGTAAGTAAATGTTTAAATACAAACGCGCGAGTATTATGTGTTGTTTTTGTAATTTTGTTGTCACGTTTTACGATCGCACGTAAATGATTTTATCGTATCTCTCCCTTTAATGCAAGTCTCTCTGTGTGTGTGTGTGTGTGTGTTTATATCCTGGCTGGCATCCGCTTCGGTGACGTCATATTTACAAGGGGATGTTCACAAATACACGCGTACATTTTTAAATGTAATCATACGAAAGTGCGTGTGTGCGTGTGTGAGTTTAAGTGTGAGGTTTTTTTTGAATTCGGTTCTTAAAAAACGAATATCGTTGTGCTAAAATGTTTGATGAGAACGTTCCAAAGCGATATTGAAATTCTTCTTTACTTTTAGCAAGCAAAAAGCAAAGACATGAAAAGACTTGCAGTTGATTAGTGAATATCATTGAGAAATATTTGTACAAACTAACATGCATATACTCAATACATAAGTAGTTATGTATGTATGTATGTATGTATGTGATTGTGTGTATTTGTTTGTAAACAAAGTTGTATATATTTTTGAATTGTTTGCGCTGTATTTTTTGCACTTAAAATATTTTGGAATATGCGCACGTTTTTTAAATAAATATGAAATGTTCGCATGCTTCTGAGGCTGAAGTATGCACATACATACATACCAACATACATACATAAATTCAAGCAAACACAAGAACGTGGGAATATCGTACATACATAGGTACATATGTATGTAGGTACATACATACATTATTTTATGTGATTTATGTATTAACAAATAAACATTCCTGTGTGCACAAAAGTAAAAATGTTAAAAAATTGTTCAATGGCTACATAGTTTTCGCTTTGCTGGAACATTGTCTAGAAACTAACGCTTTGTTATACATATTTATAAAGTTGACTATTTTTACTTAACTCATTCATATATGTATGTATATGTGTGTACATATGTACATGCACATCTACATACAAATGCATTTCGATGCATTCACGTGTTAGCCACTGATAAAAGCGCCCTGCTGCTCAACTCTCTCCTCTGTCATCTTGTAATTTTGCGGTGATCGCGAAAAAAAAGTTATATTTGTTTTTTACTCTACTACTTATAAAAAACCATAAATACCTGCATACACACACACATATGTATATGCATGTACACTTGTATGCATTCATGTGCCTTTCGCTCCATAAAAATTAGTAAGGTTTTTCAATATTTGTATTTTTTTAAGATTGCCAGCAAAAGTTGGATTGTACGATAGCTGGAAAGTGCATCTGAAATCCCAGAAATAACTAAACGGGATAGAGATATAGAAATTTTATATATATGTATGTATGTCTCAAAGTTTGATAAAATAACGAGTGCAATTTTGTAAAGATCCAATTAACTCAGCCATGTTTCCATCGAGATTAAGTCTAAAAGAGTTTTTTTTTCTTTTTGACTATGCATATTTATTATTTGGAAGATTAACCGCTTCAATGTCAGAAGATTTCCCCAAAAAATTACATCTCAGTTTTTGTTTGAAAATTATTACTTTTTTGTATTGCTAAAGTCTTAGCATAGAACACCTTATATTTTATAACATAGAGAAAAAAAAATCGGTTAATGAGTTTTTAAATTTTGCACAAAAAATTCATAAAAAAATGTCTACTTCGAACAAGTCAAAATGATGAAAAATTCACCTTCATACTCAAATTATTTAAGATTACTAAGTGAACAAATATAAATAGTACGACACTGCCAACTTTAAATAGCAGCCGATCGACTGCTCTTGATCGGAGTTGGTTGAAAAGGGAAGATGAAAAATGTCAACAATCAGCCGGGTGGCCTTAATGCGGTCCTCTGTTTAAGAAGAAAAAACGGTGGAAAGAAGTCTGATGAGTAGATGTGGTGACCTCCGAAATCTCTGTTATGTACAACTTCTACCGCAAACTTTTTTTGCTTTACAAATAAAACCTTCCTTTGATTAGAAAAAAAGATTACTTCCATTCCATTGTTTTCCAAATTTAACTATAAATTTATTAATATTTTCAACACTGCCCAGCTCATGATTAATCCAATTGATGTTTATGGATATTTTGGTAATATTTAAATTTCCTTGAATTTACATCGGAGATTTAATTTTTTTTTTTTTTACATTTTTTGACTGATTTTTGTAACTTAATTTTGATCCAAAACTTTATAATTTTTTCGCGTCATTACAATTATTCATTTTACATTCATATTGCATTTGCGAGTAGGATTCGCAGTCCTTATCAATTTGATTTTTTAGAACAACGATATTCAAGGTTCTGTTTGATCGAATGAAGTTCCATCCGGTAGACGCTCCCGATAATAAGGTAGAAAAAGATACGGCAATTCGACTGAGCACCTTAAATAAGTGACCAAACACAATGAGAGGACTCACTAAGTGTTCAAGCGAAGAGTAGAAAATGGACGCAATAAGAAAGGGCGAGAGAGCTTCCAAGTTTAAACAGATCGCTATATTTTGAACATTTAAAGATATTATTTAGCTTTAGCCCTCCACACCACTGTATCGTCTTTTAGACTGAGTTGATGGCAATTGACAATGGCACTGGTAAACTGGTAAAGGGTGATACAATAACCGAAGTTTCAATTTTTCTCACTCACTCCGGAGGATTCTTAGCCTTTTTTTTACTGGATTATTAGCTTTAGTCCGAGAAGTGCGGGAACATACTTACTTTGTGGTCAAAAACATTGATTGCGGTAAGTTGTGATGGGGAAAATAAGGAAAAACAACACAGCGCGTTTAGCAGACGGCTTAAGTGTTACGTTTAATGATGAGAAAATGTGGTGATCTCCGAAATTGTAATTTACATAACTTCTATCGCTTTGAGTATTGTTATTTTTTTTCCTTATAATTTTTCCCAAAACCTAATCGGCCTTGAAGCTCATAAATAATGAAAATTTGAAAACATTATAGTAGTGTACTTGCTAGTTTGACGCAGACAAAAACAATTATATTCCAGTGTACTGTCCGACTAGTTGAAATAAAATATAAACTTAAAATTGTGGCCTTTTGACAGAAAACTAATTTGTCTTTACCAAGTTTAACATTCCACAAATTTTGATCTTTTATAAAGATAGATATATTTAATTGATTATGTGATTTCTGTGAAGAACTATTTAATGAAAAACTTTTTAGAAAAAAAGTACAAAGTCCAGATTGGTTGTTTTGTCCAGATACGCTATTTTCTGCAGAGGATCTGATTTCCTACAAAAATATTTGTAGATACATATGAAAATGAAAAATCTCGGAAAACTGCAAAAATTTTTGTTTTAAATATTTAATGCTAAAATTTGTAATATTTCGTAATTTAGTATTTGCTTTTGAAGCAACAAACAAACATACTACACATTTATAAAAGAACACATAAAGTTTTTATTTTATTTGTTAGAGAGCCTACAACAGTTGCGCTATTAGCGTTTTAAAGGAATTATTAATGGCCATTAATATATGTAAGTATGTACATAGATACCTACTGTGCAATAAATGCACTTTTTATATTTTCTAATCTTGCTCATGCCTTTTTTCCTAAAAAATATAATAATAAACATTCAACAATGAATCAGCCAGTTTTCCAGTAGTTAATGCAGCTCGCATCTATTTTCGTGACTATGACATATGTACACACATATTTACATGCATACGTACATATGTATGTACATATGAATATATACTCGTGTAGCTGAAGTTCCGTATTGGTTCTGCTTGATATGGAGTGAGTACTTTAAGGGATTGTTGTTTAATCGTAAGACAGTATTTGTATGTACGAGTATGTAAGTATTTAAATACATATTGAAAAAAACGCAAACACCTGAGTCTCGCATATCTACATACATACACATATGTATGTATGTACATGCGTACATTCCATGTGCGTTCGTAGGGTCATGGTTCAACAGTCGAACAGTCGAATTGGGCCGCCTGCAAGATCATAATCGACCATTTATTTTGCTAATGAATAATAGTTATAGATCAAACACAGCTAAGCAACTCTGAAAGATGCTGGTCCAATATTTGTTAACGTCACTCAATACCTGTACTTTACGTATGTATGTATGATTGCATGGAAATTACATAAGTACATACATACATACATACATATGTAAATCATCAATAACTGAGATGATCACAATCCATTCGAAATCGGAAAGGATAATCAACCATGCAATTGCTTTGCTGCATATTTATAGATGAACATACATACATTCATATGTATGTATTTATGTACATATACCAAGTAAATAGTATGCACGGTAGTGGTAATATCATTTAGACGCTTATATAAAACTGTCTGATATCAGCGACTTCAACTAGCCTAACACTTTTCCAAATGCTAAGCATAAAAAAAATGTAACTATTAATAATTGTCAATTTTACAGAGCTTGAGGTCTGTTTATGAAAGGTTTTTATTTGAAAAAGCAACAGTTTTAGTGGAAGAAATTGTAGTCGGAGATTTCCACTTCTCCTCGTTAGATTTCTTTTTAATTTATTTTTATTCATTCTTCATCACCGCTTCCCAGTATTGAACAAAAAATTCAAAATTTTATTAATATTTACAGCAAGTTTTTAATTAATAAGCAGTTTTTTAACATAATTTTTAATTTAATATTTTTCAAAAATTTATGTAACTAACTAAATTTTCAAAATATCTAAATAGCGACCGGCAGGGAACGCCAAGTTTTGAACTTTCTTGCGGTTACCAAAAATATGCTCTCATAACTGATTAGTATTAACGCAAAACTACTGGGTATTAGCTAGTTTAAATAGGTGAAATAATCCGAAAATAAAAATAAAAATTTAATAAAATGAAAAATTAAAAAAAAAAAAAACAGGACGGAACTCATCCATAAACTGGCAAACGTGAAAATTTCACAGCAAAGCAGGCTAGTATCATTTGATATTAAGGACTTGTACCCATCGATTCCACAAACAGAAACAATAGATATGGTCCGGAAAACACTACTCGAAAAAACGAAGGACCATATAAAAACAACCCAAATCACAAACACATTACGAACTACACTGCGACAAAATTATTTTAAGTTTAATAATAAAATATACCGACAAACAAACGGACTGGGAATGGGAAATCCAACCTCGGCCATCCTCATGGAGGTATTTATGCAAGAACTGGAGGGACAGTATATGGAAGAACTGAAAGCCGAGTTAGGCGTAGTATTCTATGCAAGGTACGTGGATGACATTATTTGCGTGATCACCAAGGACAATGAAAAGCAGATACTGGATTACCTGAACAAACAACATGGATGTATTATGTTTACGATGGAAATGGAAAAGAAGGGAACAATAAATTACCTGGATCTGACGATTAACATAGACAAAATTGCCAAAAAACTTGTCTACGAAATTTACAGAAAACCGACAGCTACAGACATCATAATACATAACACATCAAATCATCCTCAAGAACACAAATACGCCGCTATAAGACAACTAATAAACAGACTTGAACGAATACCTCTATCGCCAGAGGCATACGGAAAGGAACTAAACACAATATACAACATAGCAACAAACAACGGATATAAAAAGGAGCTCGTGGATAAATTCAGAAAAATGTATGCAGTTCAAAAAACAAGCGACAGAGAGCTAGACGAAAAAACTTGGACAGTAATGACTTATACAGGAAAAATGACATACAAACTTGCAAATTTTTTCAGAAAGTATAATATCCACACGGCGTTCAAAACTGGAAACAACTTGGGAAGGATACTTAAAAGCAGCACGAATGAAGAAGACCCATTGAACAAACAAGGCGTGTATAAACTGACCTGTGAGTGTCAATATAGCTATATAGGACAAACAGGACGCAAAGTAAGAACAAGATTCCGTGAACACATAAGGGACTACAACAAAAGGATACAAAAACCCACGGCAATACCTGAATCTAATTTTGCAAACCATTTGGTAAACGCAAAATGTTCACCCGCAAACATAAAGAAAACCGTGAAGGTACTGCACGTACAACAAAAAGGACGGCGCCTAAATGCTCTTGAAAACATGGAAATATATAAACAAAAAACATTTGATGGGAGGATAATAAACGAACAAATAAACAGCAACTCTGATGCGATATTTGCACCATTAAGGCTTGTTTATAAAAAACAAAACAAAGACGTAGGTAAAATGACAGATACCAACATACAAAACAAACCTGCAATACCTAAACGGACTAAAATTACTGACTATATACCTGCTCTTACCGCAAAGACAGATTCGTGATAAAATATACATTTTTGGACTCTAACCGCGCGAGACTTTAGGTACCTATATTCAGGACACTTAACATTTGCTAACATTTACGATTATGCACTAATACCTGATTGATCAAATAAATGAAATAAATACGGAACAACAGACATAAACTGTACAGAACGAAATTTGACACTGAAGATGGCACAACGCCGAAACCGGTTTGTCTCCAAACCAAACTTGACAAGGGATGACGGAAAATCGTTCCAACAAATATCAACAATTCACCCTGTCGGACAAGAAAAAGAAGAAAACAATAAAATGAAAATACATTATTCTTGTACATCACTACCTGTGATGTGATAGCCATTACGAGCTTAAGCCAGATCGATAGCTCAATCTATCGGGTAAACTTTTTGTAAAGGTATTTCAGTTGATCGTTTCCCTACATATCATCACTGCCGCAGATCGTATCGTTTATGCATATATGTATGTATATACATACATACATATATATCGACTACAGCACTCGGTTATTCGAAAACTTATTTTTCATCCTGCACAATTGCTCATTAAGCCTAGAATACAGTTCTCAAGAAAAATCACAAGAAAATTTTTTATTTATTCAGTTGTTTGAAAAAGTACTTTGTAAATTTCTTTGAAGAAATAAATAAACGAGCATTTGTTTCTTAAGAACTTCAGACTGACTTAAGAAATTTGTATAGAAGAAAATTTCTTTTTCATTTTTTGAGTTTCATTTTATATGAATTTCTCGATTTTCTTGAGAGCAGTATACAAAGTTTAACAAAAAAAAATTATTTATGTTCCTGCGTTATATATGGAAACAAAGTATTTTAATTGAAAATTCTTAAAAATAAATATTTATAAGAGGAAAATGATATTATTTTGAATTCAGCTGCATTACATTTAATATGACCACCAGTGTATGTTTGTATGCACAAGTGCAAATATTTAGTCGGAACTCAAAAAGTAAATGCGCCCACGCATATACAAAAGTAACTATTTAAGCTCGACAGCACGAGCGCAGCCACCAAGTCTCCAAGTCAACAGGCCGCCAAACTTAAAATAAACCTCGCTCTTCGCTTAATTCTTCGCTGTGCTCAAACGAGGTGCAAAATGATAATTTACAGGCACTTGAATGAACCTACTTATGCATACAAATGTACATACAAACATACAAACATATGTACATAAACACATGCATATTTGCATATACTCGTAGACAAATTGGTGTGGACTCTTCCTGTCGCACATATGTACATACATACATACATACATAAATATATAGGGTACATATGTACATAAATACGTTTAAGTATTCACACTCATCTACGTACTACGATTTCATTTATCTTAAAGTACCAGTGAATCTGAACACGCTCCCATAAATACACATGTACATACATACATCCATACATATGTTTGTAGTCCATACCAGATTTGGTCAAAAATCGTGATTTTCTGCGTGACATCACATGCTACGACTTTTCACGCGTGAATGTGAGTGAATTTTTGGAAAGAAAACCCACTTTCCTTTCGCGATCGCGCGTGAACGATAGTTTTCGTATATCTTCTTGCCGTCGATTGTACCTACTGTTTTCACGTCCCTTTTGATCTCCACGATTTAAGAATAAATCTAAGCACTTTCTGGTGGTGGCTTTCATGGGCGTTGGCGGAAGCATTGTAACTCGTTGCGGCCCGAAGAATGTCTAGACTGAGCCACTTTTAACCAAACAGTCAGATGTATCATTAACAGTTACATACTCCACAGTAATCTGGCAGTCTGTGGAAAACATTTGTGTTATGTTTACCAACACTATTTAGTCGAGACTTGTAATGCTGAACTAGTTACGAAGTACCATAGTTCGAGCACTGGCCGAGCACTCCACCTTCTTTCTCACCACGCAGCCTATGGCTTTGAGAATTGCAAATGCATACCTCAGTCTGGAAGACTGCACAATATTTCCCAAGAGAAGAGTAAAGCCTTTCCCCATTATCTTTAAGTGCATGGAAAAGATTTAAAGGTTCAAGTGTTTCACCAACATCCGTTTCTTTTAAGTTTGCAGATTGTCTTTAAGGCGAGGCCCACGAATGAAGTCGTAAGTGCAGGACACATTGATAGATATATAGATATACGATATCTATATTTGTGTATATATTTGTAGATTCATAAGTATATTTAATTCATTTCCCAAGGGCAAACATACATATCTTTTCTTCTGATTTCGAATCAAACGTAATCCAGAACTCCTCATCAAGCATTTGTGCCTATTCAGATTTTAGCGTTATTCAGCTTAAAATGGCGGTGGTACCTTTTGTCAAACTAACGCTAGAAAAATTCGAAGCTATAGTTACTTGAGGCATCTTCGGGTTCAATGTCACTGCCATCATAGATAAGTAAGGTTTTGAAATATCGGAATTCATATACATAATTTTAGAGGAAATAATTTAATTAACAAGAAATAATTAAACCAGCACATCAAACAATCACAAAAAATTATTTTGATTTGGATTTTAATAGAAATAACTAATCGACCAACACACTAAATAAACGCAAATATTTTTTTTTGATTTGCCTTTGCCGAGTAAGTAGTTTGCGGTGCGTCGATTTGAAAGGGCGTTGTTTGTAGCTATGTATGTTTGTACACCTAGGCATACAAAAACATGATTATATTTACATTTGGTACTTCCATTAAAAGCTATACAATGCTGCATACATACATACACAGAAATCGCTACCTTTGTAATACCGTATTTTTTAATTATGCCTTATCTGAGAAATATTTATCAGCAAGTTTTTGAATATCATCGAAGTTTCGAAAGAAGTAGCGCACTTAATTTCATACATAATTATCACATACATACATACATACATACATACATACATACATACAAGTAAGCTTACTCATTGATTTAATTTTTTAATTTATTTTTTTCTCGGTACACATAATACCCAATAAACGATTTCTTAAATTAGCCTCATGGATTTTTTATAGTCGCACATACTCATAAACAAACATATTCGTACATACATACATACATAGATTAGTTCAGGCTTGTAACGAGCGTAAATGAATTGCGTAGAATTTTTATTTGATTAGTTTGCATAGAGGAAGTAAAAAGCCATACGAAACTCTCGTGTAGAAATTAATTAAAACTACATAATTCATAGCTTTATGCTGATCTTAGATTCCACCAAACCACAATTTAAACACTTGTTTTCAAACTCTTTGGTCGCGTCAAGTTTGAAAATTACATTTTGTTTGATTTTAGTTTTTGTTTGCTTAAATGATGTAAATTCCATTGGTGTGGTGGTTAGACAAGTGTACCTGGGTTTTTGTCCGCACCGTTTTTGTCCAAGGCGTGCAATTTCCCTCTGGGACTAGTTTTGAAGTAGTTAAATTGGAGCCCAGATCGGCGTGCGTACCAAACAATTGTCGCAAGTATTTAAGATAGGAAAACTTGCCAAAAATCAAAGAGGTATGTATGTACGTACGTATGTATGTATGTATGTAGTATATGGGTCATTCCAATCAAATACTCTAATAAAGTCCGACACTTTATTACAAAAAAAAAAAAATTAAATACATTTAAATGGGATTATTTAGATTTGTACTTTCAGTTAAAAGTTTAAAATTCCTTGCACTCGAAAAAAAAGTAAGTCCTTGGATAATGATGTTTTGATTTGTATCACATTCTAATTTGTTTCTTGTGCTTATAGTCCGGTCAATTTTTACAATTGAAATAACAAAAATTCCGACAGTGCTAAATTTTGGTACAGAGCTTGGGTTTACCATTACAAATAAAGTGTCAAAAATCCCCATCAATCCCATGTGTGCTAAAAAACTTATTACCAAGGTCTCTACCAAAATTTAGCTCTTTCGGCATTTTTGTTATTTGATCACTATTTTCATGTCTAAATTGACCGGACTATTAACAAAAAGGTCATTGAAATTGAAACATTAGCAAACAACAGTCAGGCGCTTGGAGTTGTAAGTTTGAGTTTGCGCTATATAAATTTGATAAATTTAGTGAAACCAATGCGGCCTGCATAAGCTTTGTATTCATGTTGGTTGGTTGGTGGAAGCGTTGACTAGCCAAAGAGTTGCTAGGACCCAATTAGCTTCGTTACGCTTTTTTCGTGGAACCTCTGGTATGTCTTGCGACCTTTAATTTTCGAACCACTTTGATTTGAGGATGAAATGCTTAAGCAGTTTATATTGCACCTAAAGAGCTCCTTTAACTCTTTTGGAAGAAACCCTAGTGTTTGTTGTCTAAGGCGTGCCAGAGCTGGGCACTTAAAGAGATAGTGAAGAATGGTTTCTCTGCTGTCTTCGTGCTAGCAACTCCTACAGTGATTATTACCTAGGAGATTAATGTTAAGTTTTAATATTGAGTATTTTGTGTTCATGTCCTAGGTGTTGTGTCCAGTGAGGGTGACGTCATACCGCCACATTTCTTTGAAAAAGGACAAACTGTCACCAAAGAAGTTTATCTGAACGATTTAAAGAATGTTGTGTTACAGTGGAAGGTAACTGTGGCCGCGGGGAGGGAATAAGTATTTCAACAGGACGGTGAACCGGCTCACACAAGCCATTAAGTCCAGAGCTGGCTATCAGACAATGCGGACATGTTGTGGTCCGAAGAGTTTTGGCCACCGAATAGCCCGAATTTGAACCCCCTTGACAACTATTTATCTTTGTAGCGTTGTTGAAAGGGTTACCAACAAGTCGCGGCACCCTAAAGTAATATTGAGTGATTATACTCCTGACAAGTTACAAGAATATTGACAAGTTACAAGAATATTGACTAAAAATATTTTCTTTTACATTTGTACTTTGTGTCAATAAATTTTATTTTAAAACAAAGTGTAATTTGTCCGGATTATACTGCAGTTGTAGTTGCAAGTGAATGATTTCTGCACTGAGTGTATCGACGCGATGGATGTCATTCTGCACCGGCAGCCATTCATATGTACGAGTGAGTATTCGACGATTAATCAAAGATTACATTTGAAATAGGTTAATGCTGTCACTTTGGTCACTATGCGGCTAGAAGCTTAAACTGGTAGACGCATGATTGGTTTGATGAATTATGACGAATGTTTGAAAACTTGAATATTGGCATAGTCCGCGTGACATTAAATTTCTGCAAGCGATCGGGTGACCTTCTCCTATGTATGTATGTATGTATGTACGAGTATGTCTCATACATATCAGCGTGTGCTATTTTATGTGAAGGGGTTTCAAGTTCACATTATTCATACTTACATTCATACATACATACATACATACATACGTATATACACTTACGAGTAAATAAATGCATAGCAACAGGTAGTTGAGGTAGAGATTTCGATAAGCTATTTTTGAAATGCACTACTCTTGCGGTCTATGTGTTTTCAAGAATACGCCACAGAGAAGATTACGTAGAAATCCCTTACATGCTTCTGGGCTCCGTAATGTACCCGTCTCCATCAAATTATACACCGTAATTTAGCTTTAAACACGTTTTCCCAAAAGTAGTATTTTTTTAGCGGCCGAGTAAGACTTTTCATACAAGTATTGGTCCGATTCCAAAAAAAAAATTATTGAATTATTCAGTAAACAAACCGCTATATTTTCCCGAGTACGATTTGCAAACTTTTATTTTGTTCTATTTTTAGAGTCTGTAATATGTCAAAAAATGACGTGAAAATTAATTATTTTCACAAATCCTTGCATAAATTTACAATTACAATAAAAAAAATCTGTCCCGGTAAAACATAGTCAACATAACTGTAATTACAAATATTTAATTTCTGATTACAGACAGCCCAACTGGCCAGAATTTTACTTAAGCGGGACCCATGCAGTTTCAACATCAATTTAGTCAATGACGTTTCAAGGTCGACAATGTTTTTGGCGTAGAATACGTCTTACCTTACGGTATGGGCACCCATGTCAGGTTTTTATTGTTGTAATCTATATTTCTTTAATTATAAGGAAACGGCTCGGTAACTTTTTTAAAATTTTTTTTGTAGTCAAATGAAGATGTTAGCTTTCGTTTGACATACATTTCATGTTGGTTGATATCCTCCTAATATTTAAATTTCTCAAATGAAAATTGTATAAACACATGCACACAAATATGTGTGTGGTGTTTGGTTGAGTGTTTGCTGTTGGGCGATTTAAATGTACTCGTGCAGCTCTTTCTTTGTATTGCATAATTTTAGGCGGGCAAGTTAAAGTAGAGTAAAGGCAGAGAAAGCGCTGCCAACTACTGCTTATTGGTGGTGATTTTAACACAGAAATCACTTCAAATACTAGATTGGCGAAATTTATGAGCGATACGTTTAATTTGGATTATATTCGAAATGATGCTGCCACAACTATTGATAACACAACCATTGACTTAGGTTATGCTAGGTTAATGCAATCCAATCCAGTTTTAATCAAGGTATCTATGTATTTGCACAAAACACAATTTACCTAGTTGAACAAAATCAGAGCGAAGAAGAAAGGGAACCTGGAGAAGTTTTTTGGACTCGGCCCAAATCGAAATACGGTTGTAGTGCCATATGGAATAAAATTACCTGGATCTTCTAATAATTGAGGATTAATTAATGTTAATAATAGTAATTGTAATGTAATTGTTCTAATTAATGTAAGTGCAAAAAAATTGCTTGTTGTTTGTTATTATTGTAGTTTGTTAATGTTTATTATATTTGTAATAAATATACTCCCTGAGGAAGATGCGAATATGCGTCGAAACGCGTAGGAGAAAAAGTTAAACGTTTGTTTAATTTAAAATAACCGGCCGTAAAGCTCCATTTAAGCATTGATTTAAACTTAAAACTTGGCCCATGAAAATATTATTAGTAAACATTTAATTATAATAATAAATCCAATAATATTCTTAAATGAAAAATACGGATGGAAAGGAATTTTATCAATATTAGACGAGAAGGAAATTAGAAATAAGGTAGAATAACAGAATACAACCCAATAAACATTTAGGCTTGAGCTCTACTTGAGGTTAAGTTGAGAACTAAGGTACTTCTCAAACCTCCAACGTTGTTTCTCAAGTGCATCTCAAGTTGAGAATCATAGCGTTCTCAACAAAAAGGGCATTTTTTTTGTATGGCAATAATAATGATTCTCAAGTTGAGAAAAAGTTAGTTCTCAACTTAATCTCAAATGTGATTCTCCAATTGGTCTCAAACGTTAAGTAGCAGTATTGAAATAAAAATCGAAAATATATTTTCTTCCTTTTGAATTTAAAACACCGTGAATAAATGTACATATGTAAATTCATTATACTCGTACTTTATTGCTTTTGATAGTCATATGAAAATACCAAAAAAATGAGAAGAGTTGGAGAAATACGTTGGATATCAACATGAGAACTATGAATTTCTCCAAGGTTTGAGAAATTTCGAGAAATACGTTGGATATCAACTTGAGAACTATGAATTTCTCCAAGGTTTGAGAAATATTTTTTTGATGTTTGCTGGGAATAGATTGCGCACATTCTTTTCCATTAGCAAATGATAACGTCTGTAGCCTAATTATTGCGATATTATTTAGTTTCCGAGTCATGACGCACAAAAAGTGCACATAACATAAAGAACTAGCCTATAACCTAAAAAATCAATTGTTTCTGGTTTTAAAATAAGCTTAAAGAAAATTAATAAATAACTATATATTAACATATCTACATACATATGTGTTGTTAAATTATATTTTTACCACTATTGAAAACTTGCCACAGAAAAGTTTAATGCACTTCAATGAGCGAACTAATGAACTAGTTCAATTAAAAGTACTACATACATACATTCATACATATTATGTTTGTGGCGTTCTTGTCTGGTTGGTAAATATTAATGCCAATATTTGTTATTTTGTTGAAGTTAAGTACACACTCGTGTAATTCTTCAATGAAAACAATGATGTGAGTGAAGTTGTACATACATAAATGCATATATACATTTACCTAATGTATATCTCTAAAATATGCCTCCACATTTCAAACCAAGAGTGCAGCGATAAAGGAATTAGTGCCTGGAAAAATCATTTCATAAATTTATGTTATGTTCTGAGTTGGCATAGTTTTGGGTCGTCCCATTTATGATACAATACATTTTCATAAGATTTTGTTGAATTTTGTGCACTTTTAAACAAAGTGTAAAAGTCGGCTTTAAAATGAACTTTATTTCAATTGAAAATTTGTCAATATGTGTTTGTGCAATAGTTAGTTCAATGGGCGTAAACGTATTCATTAAAGAAAAAATATGTAGTTATCTTTTCTTAAAAAAAAATGCAATATTGTATGCCACAATTTACTTCACTTACTTACACACTCCGTCCACAAATTATAGCACAAACAAATATTGACACATTTGAACAATTCATTTATCCTCCAATTATTTAAAATTATTTTTCAATTAAAACATCGTTAATTCACTAACAAACACAATTAAAAACATCTTTTTAATTTTATCAAAAATGTAGAAAGCATTTATCAAAATTTCGAAATTTAAAAAAAAAATTTTAATTTTTTGGGGTATGATAGATAGTAGATTGATCATTCGATTGTAGTACAACAAAGCAGAGGTCTTTAGTGGCTACAAATAACCATTTTGTACTGACGCTTTTTAGCAATTCCTTTCATATAAAAAAATGGCGTTTTTGGGTTGCATGGAGGAAACTGCCAATAAAAAAAATTGTCAAAAATCGTTTAAACATTTTTATGAAATTTTGTTAAATCATTGTACATTTTGTAAATAGTTTAAAGAAAGGGAGATGGTTGTGCTATTATTTGTAAACAGAGTATTTAGCAACTTTATTAACAAAAAACATGCGAGTTTTAAATTCTTGAAATGTCCACATTCGCTGGCGTCTAATATCCCTACCATGTAAGGCCGCTAGGCATCTACGAGTATATGGTATACCAAAATTTGTATTGCGGCATGACGATGGAAAATTCTTAACATTTATTTGTTGTTGAAGCTTATTACGTGACAACGTTTCAAAATACTAAAAAATTATAAATAACCACGATGCCACACTTAATTACATTCGAGTTTTTTACCTACAAACTCGTACAAATGTACGTCGAAGTACATATTTCTATACATACAATGCACAAAAATGCATTAACACAAACTAAGGCCTTAAATGGTAATTTAATTTTACTCAGGTGAAGCCAAAACTCTCGGCAATAACTGTATACAATTTTCTGCTATATTTTGGATATATATTTCTCACTTCTGGATAATGACTTTATGTTAATCTGTTTTGATTTTTAGTGTTTGCGCAAATTGAAAGTCTTTTTCGGTTTTTGCTTACAGATATTTAATCGCTTTTTAAACGACAACATAACAACGTCAAAGAGCAAAACCTTGTCTTTAAGAATAAAATGTCTGATCCCTCGGCCTTCGAAATGAGTTCAGTCGATCGTCCAGGAAATCGCTTTCAAGTGAACCCTGTCAACCATAAAACGAATGAGTCGATGCAGCTTAATGTGCCACAAGAGGTCTATCGTCGTCTCGTTAACAGCGACGGGGAGACATTGGAGGACGACACTTTCAACGAGGACGCTACAGAAATCTTAAACAAACAAAATCTACAGCGATCGCAGAGGTAATAATTTATTTCGAATTACTAATTTCAGTTATGATCACAGTATAGGCTTACATTTATGAAAACGTTTGTAACTGCCAAAAAAAAGTCAATGGGAATGGGAAATAAAGTGACAAATAAACGGAAAATCAGAAAAAGAAAGTAAGAGACCCGAGAAATAGGTGATCTCAGCTGTGATTAAACGTTACAACACAGCTGATCCTTTTCATATGTACGTGTTAAAATTTTATAACTTAGAAGCTCTCAAAGTTTTTTTAGTAAACTTTTGCATTCCTGCTACGCAACTATACCACAACTATGCTAAGTAAACAATTTGTGTTTAATTTTTGAGGGAAATTTCGTTCAGGTGCCATAGATTTCGATAGAATGATACGAAACACTACTAGATTATGAACATACTTTTTGGGCTGGCAATAAATCCGAACCTTTAAATATTCAGAAAAAGCTTCCATGACCACCAAAAAGTTGGCGGAAAAATTCATAGCCATTTTTTCAGCCAACAGAAATTTAGAGAAAGTCAAACCTTTCCCCACGGTAACCGAATGACAATGTCGCCCGAAATTTTCTTAACGCATCTTGTCGTTCAATGTTACTACAACTTTTGGAAGTACGCTGTTTACTTTAAACTAAAAATAAACAATTCTAAAATACATACATACATACATAGATGCCTGTTTTCCATATTTCCATATTTCTTGTTTTGGTTGTCTTTTAACGATTTTTAAAGCCTTTTCCGCTCTTTAATATAATATAGCATTTCCTTAAAGACTTTTAGGTCCCAAAATTGCATTCTTTGTGGGCTTTACAAATTGTTTTCTCCAAAACTGGTAAATTACAATCTTTTAAAATAACTATTTATATATGAAGAAGAGGCGGAAACCCAAAGTTTGGCAGCTAATAATGAAGTTAAAATTTACAAAATGATTTAGTTTCCAAATAAGTATTTTAAAAATATTTGCCTATTACGGATAAGCAGCTGGTTATAAATATTTTCACAAAAGTAAGTAATATTTGTGTTGCTCTCCTAATAGGCAATCTATAAAAAGCAGCTTTCGTGATAAAGACAAACCTTCGAGGTTCAAAGATTCCCAATCGCAAACAACACGATTTCAAGTAGCTCCTCCTAACGAGGACGATTCGGATGACTCCAGTGGCACCAAGGAAGATTGTGAACTATTGGATAATGAGTACGACACAAAATATGGAAAGAGTTTTCGGTAAACATATTAGCATAGTTTATGCACATTCATATACATATTAATGTATGTACATATGTAAATGTGAAACATTTCAGACATTTCACCCGCGAAGCTTTGCCAAGATTGGACAACTATCGGAACATTATGTCCATACAAGCCGCCTATCGTCCCACTCTGGATGAGTTACACAACGCAACCTTGACCGGAAAGGTAATTCGAACTAAATGCTTGTATGTCATCGTAATTGAATTCTAAAATAGCTGTGCACATCTTTTTAACTGGCGATTGTCTACATAGCATCTTAATGCTTAGTTTTTTTTTTTTTAAAATTTTTTTTTTACAAATTGCTCTTGGTTTAAAATACTACATTTCTCGCTGCCACCCTTGTAATTCAATTACACAGAATACACAATCGCCCATACATCATACACTTACATACATACATACATTCCGATTCCGTGGCATCGAGCATGAACTGGGGCAATTACTCCCGACACAAAAGCCACTCATAATTTAATTAAGACCAATTTTTAATTGATGCGTCATTTAGTAAATTCAATGCGCCATTTACCATAGATCTTTGGGAGACCGCATCTAAACAATAATCATATTTCTGCATGTCCATAATATTCAAATATACAAATATACAAATGTACATACGTACATACATACATGTTTAGTTATAAAAATACTTTGTAAATAGATAATATGAATTTTTTGTTTTTAAATTTATAATTTTGTTCAAATTTTCACCCTTCACCGTTTCCCTCAATCAGAGCATGAGTTTAAACCGCAATCAGGATCCCGAAGCGGGCAACTTAAATGGAGCTTTTAAATTTGGCTGGATCAAGGGAGTCCTCATCCGCTGTTTGCTCAACATCTGGGGTGTAATGTTGTTTTTACGTCTCAGCTGGGTAGTGGGACAAGCAGGAATCATAGAAGGCTTCATTTTGATTTTATTAACGACCGTCGTTACGTGTGTCACTTCGTTGTCAATGTCAGCGATTAGTACAAATGGTGTCATTAAAGGGGGTGAGTGCAAGGCCAGCTGTATAATAAATTTTTTGCAAATCTTTAATTTTTGGATTAATTAAGTCAAAGTTTAATATCGGTTTGCATTGTGAGAAAATATATCAAATTGAGATGTACATATTTTTTTTTCTAACTCCATTGCCTCTCAAGGTGGGACATACTACATGATATCCCGCTCACTTGGTCCCGAGTTTGGTGGATCCATTGGTCTTATATTTTCGTTGGCAAACGCCGTCGCCTGTGCTATGTACGTTGTGGGCTTTTGCGAGTCCATGTTGGATCTTTTGAAAAGTTTTGATGTCGCAATTATTGATGGTGGAATTCAAGATGTGCGATTAATTGGCTGTGTTACAATTACGATATTACTTGTTATTGTTGTTGTTGGTATGGAATGGGAGGCGAAGGTAAGGCGCTCGCACGTGTATGTGTGTTTTTTTATGAATAACATTTCTTTCTCTTACAAAATTTCAGGCACAAATTGGTTTACTTATTATTTTATTGCTAGCTATTGCCGATTTTCTAATCGGCTCATTAATTGGTCCTAAGAGCGAGCAGGAGAAAGCTGAGGGTTTTATCGGCTACAACTGTAAGTGCAATTGAAACTATTTTAATTTGTTAATAGTTCACAGCTTATTTTTCACATTTGTGTTCTCTGTCAAATGCAGTAACGATTTTTAAGGAAAATCTATTTTCCGACTACCGCAAGGAAAATGGAGTGCGACACGACTTTTTCTCGGTCATTGCGATATTCTTCCCAGCAGCCACCGGCATTTTGGCAGGCGCAAATATTTCTGGTGATTTAAAGGTTTGTTTGTTTGTATGTATATGTACAATTATGTTTTGGCGTACCCACACATCCGACCATGGAGTGTGCGAAAAAGTTATCAGATGGATATGGAGCTCGCAATAGTTTGCATCTCAAATCAGTGGCGGATACAGGGGGGAGCGACCGCTTCCTCGCCCCTCCCCAGAACTGTAAAATTTTTTTTTACGATTTTTTGCGTCATTATCGACTCTACTCTATCCCAGGAAGCATATTTGAAATTTTTCGTAAACAAAAGAATTCAAATGATTTATACATTATGAATAATGCCTTCTTTTGTTCCTCCCGAAGCATAAATAGTTCATTATTGAACGAATTCTTCACAGGTTTTGAGCCAAATGCGTGTTCGCAGGACAAGGCAAATCCGAGACCTGCAATCGCACGAGGCTTAAGAACATGTGAAGGAATTGTTTATTAATGTCCTTCATTTAATATGGCCGTTAAAGGGAGTTCAAAGTCGCCAAACTGGATAATGTAACATAAGACGTCTCCCACATTTCACAGAACTTGTAGGACCTTTTCACTTTCATGTTTTGTCCTTTGTTACGCAAGTAAAACATTCTCTCAGTGCGCTTATCCTCGATTTCAAAGTCCAAGCAGCTGCAAGGAAAAGCTGTATCAGTTATCAAATATACATAAATTTTTATAGATATACCGCACACCCAAATCAATTACAGTTGAATGAGATTTAAAAAATAAGAACATTTTCATATGATTATAAGCTATAGGTAACCGCCATAACAAACTTAATTTGTCTCACGAAAAGCGTCTATAGAAATTTTCATTCGCCGCCCCTCTAAAAGCGTTCTGGATCCGCCCCAGTCTCAAATCATTTTCTACGTTTTTTTCTTGTTAATCGCTTGTAACAATTTTATTAACCATTATATGAAATACTCTTAGGATCCACAAAAATCGATACCCAAGGGCACTCTGGTGGCTATTTTAATCACCACTTCAACCTATCTGCTGATGGTTTTAATTTGTGCTGCCACAGTGGCTCGCGACGCCACTGGCAATGTGGAAGATCTAATAAATGGCTCGTACGCTTTCTTGAATTGCACAGGTGAGTTCGAAGGGTAATTCGTAAAGTATCAGCACCAATTAAATATTAAACTTTTATGTGGCAAAAAAAAAAGATTCAGATAAATGCTATGGACTGCAAAACTCATTTCAAGTCATTGAACTCGTTTCTGGCTTCGGACCCTTGATATATGCTGGCTGTTTTGCGGCAACTATTTCTTCGGCGTTGGCCAGTTTGGTTTCAGCGCCGAAAGTGTTTCAGGTAATCATGAAAAATGCACTTCGTAAACTTTGTCATATAATGCCTTTTAAATTCTAATATCATGCAGGCTCTATGTAAGGATGAACTCTACCCGAAAATCGTATGGTTTGCCAAAGGTTACGGCAAAAACAATGAGCCAGTCCGAGGTTATGTGCTAACATTTATCATAGCTGTTGCGTAAGTACCCTCAATTACATGCGTTCATACAGTGCAAGATGGTGATGTCTGATAATGTACAAAGTAATCAAGAATAAACCTTACGAATTTATTATGTCGCATGTAATATCACCCATAAAATCATCGATATTAGTGATATCGATACTACTTAAACGAAAAAAAAACATCGGCATAGCCATGTATGTAGTTAGGGACCTCTTCTGATAACAAAACATTAATTAACGCCAGAAATTATTTACAATGATATTTTGTTCTTAAAACGCCAATAATATTTTTTTGTATTTTTACATTCGAAGAGTCAAAGCCCAATAATTTTGAAAATTTACAGAAACTATTATAGAAGCTTCTCAATCGTTTTAAATTTTTTAACTTAAATCGCACTCTGCTGCATCGTTTAAGAACTAAATATATATTTTAACTCATACTTTAATTTAAACCAAAAATTATTTTTATGCTTCAAACTATCAATTATGCGCTACCCTTTAAATACTTAGCATACAATAAAATTAAATTAATTAAAATATTTGTTCTTAGATAAAAAAATTGCATTACTCATTTTCATTGGGCTGCAAATATTATTTGAGCTATGAACATATTGACAATAAAATCGTATCACTTTCGTATTTCAGTTTCATTTTAATTGGTCAACTCAATCTGATCGCTCCGCTTATTTCGAACTTTTTCCTCGCCGCTTATATGCTAATTAACTTCAGTACATTCCATGCGAGCTTAGCGAAACCGGTGGGTTGGCGACCAACCTTTAAGGTATGTGCACATAACCTCATTTTATCATATGTATGCAATTGTTTTGATATTTTTATTTTTCTCAGTATTACAACATGTGGCTTAGTTTGGTGGGATCGGTGCTATGCGTTGCCGTTATGTTCCTGATTTCATGGGTGACGGCACTCATCACCTTCGCAGCTGTGCTGGCTCTCTACTTAATTGTGGCCTATCGCAAGCCCGATGTCAACTGGGGCTCGACAACGCAAGCGCAAACTTACAAGAACGCTTTGATATCCGTGCAGCAGCTGAATAATGTGGAAGACCACGTTAAGAACTACAGACCACAGGTAAAATATTAGGTGATAAAAAAAAACCCCAAATAGACAAACCTAAATATATTTGCTGCAATTCATCCATTATAAAAGATACTGGTTATATCGGGACTGCCAAATACACGTCCAGTTCTGGTTGACTTTGCCTATATGTTGACAAAGAACCTTTCACTACTCGTCTGTGGTCACGTATTGCGGGGCACCAGTTCTCAGCGCTATAGAAATTACTTGCAAGAGCGTGCCACAAATTGGTTCCGCAAACATCACGTCAAGGGCTTCTACTCCCTCGTTGATGGAGAGGACTTTGAGTCAGGTATAAGGGCCTTAATGCAGGTGAGTGCTATTCTGGTTATTTTCAGGATACTGGCTAACCAGAAATTCTCGAAATCTTTGTAGGCTTCTGGTATTGGTAAGCTGAAGCCAAACATTTTGCTAATCGGCTATAAAAGTGACTGGCAAACTTGTGAAAAGAAGGACTTAGATCAATACTTCAACGTAATGCATAAGGTGAGAACAGAAATCGATACCTCGGGCTTATGAGAGTCTTATTTGTAATAAACAAACAATTTGGTCGGCAGGCATTGGATATGTATTTATCTGTAGCTATTTTACGTTTGCCGAATGGGCTCGACTGCTCACAGATTTTGGGCGATGAAAGTAGCGCTGCCAAAAATATATTTGACATTCCACGCACTCTCCAGCCGAATGAGAGTTCCGCCGATTTGATGTCCGCGGATAGAAGTGTACAAAACGGTCTAAGCGGAAGCATGGACTCACTCAGTCGCAATGTTTCACAAGGTAAGCTGGGACTACGTTCCGAATTGCTAGCATGCAATTAAAACTATTACAAATTATATATCTATACATTTGTACGTTTGTAAATAAATTGTATGCATGTGTGCATATACTACGAGTACATATCAAACATTATTGACGAACGTGTTTGAAATAAGCCGCGCATTGAATTGATTACATCCCTGCAAAAATTCGATTAATCACTGGTCTTTAAATATTAATTTGGCAACACTATCTAAAATAAAAAAGGGCATACGAGGTGGATTCAAAAAGTTAGGTGACTTAATATTTTTATAAAAAAATATTTTTTATGCAGACTCACAGTACGCCACTGTCAACATTTCAAGTGTTTTACATAGAGCACTTAATTCAATTTTTCACAAAAAATTTTATGCAAATTCTTTGATCCATTTTTATAATAATAGAAAACCGTCGAGAACAACAAAACACGTCCAACCTTTTTTATCTATCAAAAACAAGCGAATGCCCGAATTCACTAACTTGGTATAATCTCAAGTCTCAAAATGAGCTAGAGATTATTATTTTTCAGCGCTTTCACGTTTTTTTCTCTTGTTGTTGTCACAATCTAGAGACTTTATTTTGAGACTATAGGCCATATTTTTAAACTTATGAATGCCAACTAGTCGAAAATTGTGACTTTTGTCTCTATTAGAGACAGAGACTGCTTACTGAATTCGGGTATTAGTATGCTATGTTCTTGAGACTGCGACCATATGTTCGGGACATATGTATGTACCAACACAAAAACAACAAAAAATGTGTAATCGAATGAACATCGTCTGCGAAATTTGAAGAGTCACCTTACTTTTTGAACACACCTCGTATACTCGCACTACGTACTTCCAAAAATATGGTGTAGTATGTTAGAACGATTTTCCGTCATCCCTTGTCAAATTTGGATTTGTGACATACCGGTTACGGCGTTGTGTCATCTTCAGTGTCGTTTTCGTTTGAAAAATCAGAAGAAAATCAAAATCCAAAAATATGTTTTATAAAGATATGTACCCGCGAGATATTAATTGCACAGGACTTGTGCTAGAAGAGTGTTTTACATATGAAATTTTTTTTAAATAAAATTATTCACTTATTTTTATTTATTTATTTATTACTATTTTCTTTTGCATGCGATTGCCTTTGAACCTTAACCTTAATCACATTGTTGTATAAACATACATACATACATACATATGTACGTATGCAATCCGTTATCACCTGATGCACTGTACTCATATAAATACTACTTCCAAATGCACTTAATTGCGCGGTTCAATATTAGTTACCGGCGACTTGTCTGGCACAGAGAATGGCGGGCAGCAATTGAAATGTAAGTGGAATGATCAAATTACGCACTTTAGATATATACTATATATATGTATATATACTTTTGTACATACATACATACATATGTACATATTTTTGCACATTTATACAATTTTTAAAATCGTAAAAAATAAACTTTTGTACTGAGTAGAAAAAAAAATCAAAATTTTGGAAAAGCATCTCATGTACGTACATACATATATAAAAATCAGTAATTTTGAAAAAGAATGCATGATTTTAGTACAAATAGTACTACTCCATTTTTTATTAATTTGGAGAGTGTCAAGATGGACTTTTGAAATAAGTATCTTTATTTAATTTCGCACCAGTTTTTGAAACTAGTTAAGCAAATTGCGAAAATATTTATTAAAAACTAACGATTTTGAAGACTTTTACTATATGGTCTCATTTCAATTTCAAAACGTAAAATTCCTACAACACCCTGAGTCAATATGGCTTAGTGGATTTATCTGAAACTGATAAAAATTAAAATAATTTATTTTGGCCAATACAAATACCTTTGAAATTATCGACCCATACGCATGTACATATGTACATACATACACACGTAGTCCATACAAGCACAATTAAAATAATAGAAACAATAACCTATTATAGGAGGTCATGAAAGCCAGAATTTACAAAAGCGTCAATTTGAGTTATACGAAAAAAGAAACCTATCAAAATTGAAGAGGGTCCACTTCGCGGAAATCTATTGAAGTTATGTCTTTCATTCTATGTTTTATCCCATGAGATAACTAAAACGTTGTCACTTTGAAAATTTCCACCAACAACATTTTAGGTAACGGATCTTACTACATTAATAAAATATTTATTTGAAAAATATGTTCCCATTCGCGGTGTTAAAGCAATTAACTATACTAAACCTTGGTTCACTAAGGCTATTTTAGCCCTTATTAAAAATCGATGCAGGGCTTATCGATATTGGAAGCGTAGTCCCACCATTGAACGTTGGAATACATATAAAACGTTGAGAAATAAAGTAACTACTGAGTTGCGAAATAGTAAAAGAGCCTACCTTAGTGCAAAATTTAATAATGAATTGCCTAACAGAGTGTTGTGGACGAACTTAAAATCACTGGGTGTTTGTGCCAAAAATGTAAAAACTTGTGAGATTGATGCTAATGTAATGAATTCCTACTTCATTGGACAGAATTCTCATGCACCTGCTTTTCCATTTAACATCAACGAAAGCTTGGGAAGTGATCCCACCCATGAATTCTCATTTGGTTCAGCCACTGAAGAAGATATTATAAAGTGCATATTTGCTATAAAATCGAATGCAATTGGTGTAGATGGGCTGAGCTTGCGGTTTTTAAAACTAATATTGCCTTTTGTGCTTCCTACCCTTACTCACATCTTTAATTTTGTCATAACCTCCTCTACCTTCCCAAATCAATGGAAAATTGGCAACGTGATTCCGGTCGCTAAAGGCAGCTCCTGTGTCTCTCCTAAAGACTTTAGGCCCATCAGCATATTGCCAACTTTGGCCAAAATTTTTGAAAAATTTATTTCCACTCAAATACAGACGCACCTGGCTCTTCATAATCTGCTGAGTGAGTTCCAGTCTGGTTTCAGATCGAACCACAGTTGTTCCACAGCCGTGTTAAAAATTATGGATGACATCCGCCCAGCTTTTGATAAAAAATTACTTACCATCTTAGTACTTTTAGATTTCTCTAAAGCCTTTGACAGCGTAAATCATGATATCCTTCTTTCAAAATTAAAGCATTATTTTGGCTTCAATACAACAGCAATTAAGCTAATGCGAAGCTACCTATCAAACAGATACCAACAAGTCCAGTGTGGAGATATATTTTCATATCGCGGAGAAATTACCTCTGGAGTACCCCAAGGCTCCATTTTGGGCCCTATACTTTTCAGTATATTTATTAATGACGTTGTTCACTGCTGTCAAAATGCCTCAATTCACCTATATGCGGATGACACCCAGATATACCTCTCACGTCCCATTGGCCTTGGTGAGGACTTGGTAGCTAGATTAAATGAGGACCTAGTAAGAATTGAAGAATGGGCCCACGTGAATGGTCTCTGCTTAAATGCTTTTAAAACACAGGTGCTTCCAATTATGAGTGATTCTTTTGATCTCAGTAGTTTATCACCAGTTGTTCTAAATGGAACGGAACTGAAATTTCAAAACGTTGTGTATAATCTTGGTTTTAAAATGAACTCTCGCTTAACATGCGAAGACCATATACGTCACTGCATAACAAAAATTTACTTCACATTAAGAAATCTATGGCATACATGTTATTGTCTACCGATAAGCACAAAACTCAAATTGGTTAAGTCCCTTATAGTGCCTCAAATTTCCTATTTTGAACTCGTATATGGTACCCTAAGCTACGATTCTAAAAACAAGTTAAATCTAGCTCTTAATAACGCAGCTAGGTTCATCTACTGTAAAAGGAAATTTGACCACATTTCCTTATATACCAAAAATATCCTTGGGTCCACCCTTGAAAATTATCTCAAGGCCCGCAATATGGTATACCTATTTAAAATTATTAGAAACCGTCAACCAGGTTATCTTTTCCGAAAATTAAAATTTGTGCAATCAAACCGTACGCACAATATTGTTGTCCCAAAATACAAAACTCTGACCTAGAGGCCGTCATTGTTTTTTGTTAGTGCTGTCAGAACTTGGAACTCACTACCAATTTCAATCAAATGTGTAACATCGATTGGATGCTTCAAAACGGCAGTTACAAATCTATTCATGTAATATCCTACCCCTTTCCCCTAATATATATACACCCTCCTTTAAAATCTTTTAATATTTCATTGTATTATAATTATCAATCTTAGTACTTTGTACTTTTTATATTTATTGTACTTACGATATTTCCTTAGGATTAAGTTCAATGTCATGTAAAAATAATCTATGTAATATGCGTACAACGAAAAGACCTGGTGTCTTACTGTGCCTATAATATTTTATAAATAAATAAATAAATAAATAAATAATCTTTTTTTTTTAGTTTTATTCAGGCTATTCTTGCTCTCATGACCCACTATCAAGGAATAATTTAAATAATATATGAACATACATAAACTCACATTAGTATGCAAATATAAATACTTATGTATGTAAATCTTTTATAAATCAGCGTCCAGCACCAGCGATTTATCATTCATGGCAGGAACGCAAGTTAAGGAAGTGTCTGGCTTGCCCGATCCAATTGATCCGAAATCACCCCAACTGTTGGTATGTACATACTACATATATTTGGAAAGCGAATTTAGGAATTTGTAAATTTTTCGGGATTTAAATTTTCAGACTAATTCTTTACGCAAATCGAAGCAGAAGCATAATGATCCGGCTACCTTGTATAAGGGCCCCGGAGGCGCTGAACTACCAAAAGAAATATTGATGGAACTGACGCAGTTCACCCGAAAGCGTAGTCATGCCGTCATTGATGTTTGGTGGCTGTACGATGATGGCGGTCTAACCTTGCTGCTGCCTTATATAATCAGCACCCGGCGGACCTGGCAATCATGCAAATTGAGGTAACACGACATATGTACATGCATACAAACATTGCTAAGTACAAATGATTTAATTTTGGTTGTCGAGAATTTGAGGATAATGAATTGACAAAGAAAGCAGTCTGTCGTCTGTACCCAATAAATTAGCCTCAAAGCAAGTTGGGAGTTATGTTTGTTTAAAAAATGTACATACATACATACATACATACATACTCTTCTCTATATATGTATACATATACTACATACATAAGTATCAATATAACTTTAATAGATATACGAATATTTTGTAGAGTATACGCTCTGGCGAACAAGAAGGCGGAATTGGAGTTCGAGCAACGTTCAATGGCTAGTTTATTATCGAAGTTTCGTATCGATTATTCAGATTTGACGCTGATTCCCGATATAACGAAAAAGCCTCAAGAAACGACAACAGCTTTCTTTAATGAACTTATCAAGGAATTTGTAAATAGCGATAAAGACAATGGACCGACAAATGCAACGCTCGAAGATGAAGGTACTTTAAGTAGAAATTTATTACTTTAAATCATTAACGAATCACAATTTTTTGCAAAAGAACTTATGTAAGTACTCGTTTCATTCATATTAATAATTTCCTTCGAAATCAATTTATAGCCGTCATAAGCGAAGATGATTTGATGGCGGTACAAGACAAAACCAACCGTTATTTGCGCCTACGCGAATATTTACATGAGCAGTCAATGAAATCCGATCTAGTCGTAATGACTCTACCGATGCCCCGCAAGAACATTGTTTCGGCTCCATTATATATGGCTTGGCTGGAAAGTTTGAGCCGAGACATGCCACCATTCCTGTTTGTGCGCGGCAACCAAACCAGTGTTTTGACATTTTACTCTTAGAGAACTGCACCTCATTTTAAAAATATCTTATCTATTTAAATGTACATATGTATGTATGTACATATGTATGTATGTACATATGTATGCGTTAGGAAAATAATTGTAAATTTTTTGTTTTGTTTAGTTCTGTATTTATTTTATGTTAGTGAATTAAAGAATTAAAAAACTTTTTAATTTTTTTATTTCATATTAAATATCACGAGGTAGTTAAGAGCGAAAATTATGTTAGGGGTGCCGGAACCGGGAGTCAGAGGGGCAGCTGCAAAGATGGAGATGGCAAAGCAAAACCACACTGTTCAACAATGTTTCATTCGAGATTGCTCCCCCATAGAAAATTTCGCTTCGGCGCCTCTACTTAAATAAAATATACATATGTATGTATGTATGTATACATATACATATATATGTACATATGTATGTACACATATCCAGCAAACGCTTTCCATTCGTAAAAAGAAACGTATGTATGTAAGTATGTAAAGTGATCAGGCCTTTGAAATACTAAACGGCTTAATATACTGCAATGTTGTCCTGATCAATGGCCAAATACATAAACTAAGTGGAAAAAACAAAGTAGGTGTCCTACTGACTTTTAGCAAACTGAGTTTACAATTTATTTAAAAAAATATAAAAATAAATGTATAAACTTTATCAATCAATGCATTAAATTGCACAAATAAAAGCGTGAGAGTTTGTTGGTAATAAATTTTTAAGATATGAAAAAAAAAACAATTAGTATTACGGAGACTAAGGGCCAGTTTTTCAGTGCAAGTTGAACTCTGTTTGTCGTTTAAACTAAGTTTAAACTCAGTATGCAGTTTTTCAGTCACCTTTAAACGGAGTTTAAACTGAGTTTAAACGGCCGATTGCGCACAGTTAAACTTAGTTTAACTTATCAGCTGCGAGCTGACTATTTCGTTTTGGTTGCAACAAATTTAATTGAGCGCAAGAAAACTAAGTTTAAATTTAAACTGAGTTTAACTAAACTTAGTTTAAACTGAGTTTAAACCAGCACTGAAAAACTGGCCCTTAGACTTGTCGATTAGTGCTCTGATCGAGTTTTTTTACTTATTTTGGGTATGGCCCACAAAATTTGGTTATTACCAGAAAACTACCTGTTTTTTGAAAATTTAATGATACATTTATTTACGTAACGCTTAAAATTACCAATGTATACATATATTCTCCCAAGTTATACTGATAACATTACTCTATAGAGATGTCAGAAACTGGACACCCTGTATAGTCTAAAGCCAAGTTTCAATGTAAGTAATGACTCAGCAAGAGCACGAACCACAGCCTTATTGCAATATAAAAAAAAATATACTGTCTTCTAACTCACGCCCGTAAACATTTGCATTCCACTGATATTAGTCATCTCATTCGTACATTCACTCGTTTTGGTATAACTTTCACAACATCCAGTGTTGCATTACGTAGCTTGCTTTCCTGCTTTGAACACTCATAGTGCAAACAGTCACCGACGTAGCCGTACGTAACGTGTCAGCTAACACGATCAAATTTATAGTGCAAACACTCACCGACGCGTACGTTTGCCGTTTCGGTGAGATATACAAAATTCAGCAAAACTTGTGCCCGTATATATAGGTTTGCTTGCATCAACACAATGTTGCCATTCATTTGTTTGCATGCAAACTTTTACAAATATCCGCTTTATCAATTAGAATTTTTTTTCATCGAAAAATAAATCTAAGCTAAAAATCAACAAATCCAACCAGTCAACTTATCTATAATTAACATTATTAATCATCGCATTTGCGTTATTTTAATAAAAAATTAAATTTTTTTAGTTTCTTTTGTGAATGATTTTAAAATGCGCTGTGGGTAACGCTGTGTGGTGAGAGAACACGGCTTCACGGCAAAAATTTTAGAGTACACACGTACAAGTCGCGCGGAGCCGCCACACGTACACGTTGGTGAGTTTTCATTTAGACGACGAGAAGAGAGCTCCTTAAATATTTTGAAGACGTCAGGGAGATATCCAACAACTCAATTGTTTTGCCACATTAAAATATTTCACTACTATAAAATTAAAATATTTTGTTCAAAGTGAACTTTTTGTGCAAAACACAAGTAAATAGGTCAATTTATTTGTTTAAAATTATCAATTATTTTTACATATGAAATATCAGAGCTATTTATTTATACATTTGTTGGTGACATAACGTAAGACTTGTAAAAGCCTTGAACAATTTTACATTTCACATATTAATGGCAGAACTATGTACATCTGCTCATTAATTTGGCGACAACGACAATTGCAAGCCTGCTGCCGTGAAAATCGTGCTGTTGTCCAAATAACTGCCCATAAGAACGCGTGTATTTTAATATTTGACTGATGCTCCTTGTCGCTTGCTGTCTTCAAAGCATCATTTTCACAATTTGGACTCAGCAAACAGGTCTGTTAAGTATGGCGAATATTTGAAGTATTTTAAGATAAATGTAGAAAATAACCTTCAAGTATTTAACGCAAAGTAGGTACTTTGCATTATTATAATGAAAGATAAAGAAGTTTAGTGTTAACATATGTAATAATAAAAAAGAAAGCCCGGCAACTCTGTTTAGAAAATGTCTCCCTGTAGTGTGCGGAATTGTGGCAAAATCATAAACTCTGCAATTTTAGTAAATATAATCCGGTTCGTGTGTTAACTTCAATTTATTTAGCAATGCGCTTGTGGTTGCGCTAAAATAATTGTGAAAAAGTTACTTAAATGTCCGCAAATCGAATTTGTGGAAAAATAATTTATATTTGATGCTCTTGGGTCACATTAAATACGAAATAAAGATTGCTAAGCTAATTTGCATGCAGAGAAGCAGACTCGGTTATCATGTTCTGAAGTACCACATGCAGAAAGTAAATACTACCTGTAACAACGTTTTGGTGATCCGTCCAGTTTCAAGTGGGAGGCACATGTGCGTTGTGAATGCAGAAAAATCGTCTTAGTTCCTTATTTCAACATTTTCAAATTTCGCAAAAGGCAGTATTAATGCGAATACAATACCCCAATTGTCGGCGTCGAAGGTAATTCTTTATCCCTTACCAAAATAATTTTGCTCTTTTAATAGCAAAATATGAGTCTCCATACGCCGCCAAGTTGCTTATGGTCCACAAGTCCACATAGGCTACGTTCCACATACATATATCATTAAAATAGTGTGCCGGTTTCAGACATTGATTTCAGGTGAAGTGGGAAGTTAATTTGAACCAAAATTAAAAAAAAATAAATGTTAGAAAACGTGGTCCAAATTTAGCTAAACATCACATTACGTTTCTTCAATATTATGGAAAAATCATAATCCTTTTCTAATGATATAAACATTGAGAAGGTTCAAAAGGTAAACAAAGCCTTAAGTGCCATGAACAAATTAAAAAAAAAATACATGTTTAATTTATATGTATATATAGGCAATATGTGTGTGATAAGGTATTTTGCGGTTCTACTGCATTTCAAAAATAGTTAAGCATATTGAAATGTAAATATTGGCAATAAATGTGTTCTAATATGTATTAAATTTAGGATTTGTTACACTTTGTAGCTGTTTTTATTATATTAAAACCATGTGGAAAATTGAATTGTACTATTTTTAAACATTAATTGGAAGATATGCGGAGAGAACGGTCCGCGGCATGCCGACGTGAATGTTTCATAAAGCTATAAATAAATATATATTGTATTTGGAGGACAGATATTACGCATGCATCAGGAATAAACATGTCTACATAAATATAAGTATGTACATATATGCATGTACATACCCTTGTGGCCAGCAACTTAAGTCACCTAGAATATTAATATTGCTGTGTCCACACAGGTATCGGTAATTGTATTGTTGTATGTCGTAAACTTTAAGCAGCTAAAAATATACTTAGAATGTTTACAAGACACCATACAAAGTATACTATAAATTTTTACATAGGCAAAAATTATAAATACCTTTAATAAAACTTTAGTTTATTCTATAAACAAAAGCATTCAAAAACATTTTTTGAATTTAAAAAATCACCATTAAACTGTTAAACTTTTTAAACATAGTTTTTAAAAAATTCTTTTAGCCTATTCACTTTTAATATAATGGTTTGTATGTTTCAAGTAGCTTAAAAGTATCGTTGATATTTGAGAATTTAGTTCGTTTCTGGCAAAAAAAAAACTCAAAAATAAACGGTAGTTTTGAACCACTTGAAACTTGCTCATTGTTATACTAAAATTGAATAGGTTACAAAACTAAATGACGAAAAGTTTTAAAAAGTCTATTCCAGAGGGTTTTTAAAGTTACGACATACATATGTATAAACATGAAAGTACATACTAGTATGTACATACATACATACATGTGTTTTTTTAATGTGCAGTCAACTTAGATCTAATTCAAATGTTTTACTTTGTAATTCTTTGTAGCTAGATTCACTACTTAAGAATTATATTTCATACTATGTTAATTCCAAACGAGTTATTTGTTTAATTAAATATTATATACAACCATTTGTATGGCTGTTATCAGTAGTGATAAGGAGATTTAAAGCATTAATTTATTCATCACAGTATGACTTAACTACATACTATATGTATGTCGTACATATTTTTAATCGAAAAATACTTCGATTACAAAGAAATTATTAACTGCTTATGATATACATGCATACGTATGTAGATCTGTTTAAAAAACAAAAATTATTTTAATAAATCCATAGTAGATTCATAAACTGGCCTTGAGCTCAAGAAAATTTTCAACTAGTAGATTCTTTAAGTAAACCCATAAAAATTAAAGTTTCAAGCTTCTATATAGTATGTAACATCACAGTAATGCGATTTAACGGTATTTGACTGCTTTTTTCAATAAAAATGTATATTATTTCTACAATACTTGCATTTAATGTAGCATATAATATTTTTTAGTTTAATAACTTTATCATAAGATTATATCTTCCTCAAATTTGTAGGCTGCTATAATTAATGCGAAAAACAGGCAATGGGCGTTATCTTATATTCATAAGCTTAACATAATTTTGACTTATAAAGACCGAGTTATCAGTCATTCCTTTCTTAGCAATTCCTCAAAGTCTATAAGTATTTTTATAGCGAGAGGTTGCCTAATGATATTTAACTATGTTACACACATACATATGACATATGTATGTATGCTTTTGAAATGAATACAGATATTTTGAATGGAATTTCATTTGCTAAAACGGAATACTAAGTACAAACATTTTTTTGCTGGTAAAAGTTGGAAATTATATATGGTATTTGCCTGTTAAAGCATTTCACCAAATTTTCTTAAAATATGTTATTTTCTAATAAAAAGCCCAACTTTAGGATAACCGTCAGATCCCTCATGATCCCATATGAGACCACTATTAAGGTTCCACTATTTGATAACCGTTTCGCGAATCCAAAGTTTTGAAGAAACATATAAAAAAAAATACTCAGACGAATAGATAACTTTCAGCTTTTTAAGTCGGTTAAAAATATGCGACATTCTCATTGCACTCCGGAGAATACTTCTAGTCAAGAAATGATTTCAATAGCTTGGATTCTAAATTTTGCGGTTCAATTTTACAGTTTTGCAAAATTGCAGCTATTTTTTATGTAGTTGTGTATGTCTTTCTGATATAAATTTAACTGGCATTTATTTGTTACAATAACTTCATTAAATGCATAAAATTTGTTTAACGATTGCATATTAAACTTCTTTGCCTTGCAAAACAAATGTGACTGCCTATTTTATAATGAAAGTTTTATGGCGCGAAGTTTTCAATACCTGAAAATTTATTTGCCGAAATATTTAAAGCCATATGTGTACATACATACATACAGTGTTGTTCATATCAAAAGCAACATCATTTAAAATGACATAGCTTGCCACGTACATATATTTATTTATTTTTAAGAATTTTCAATTTACACTCAGTCCATTCTCTCAATTTAAATTCAGTCCATCAATGTTTTAAACTTTGTAGAATTTCAACTTTTTTCTCAGAAGTGTTTAAACTTTATAGTTTTATAGCTCATTACATTTTAGGCAAAGAACAGTGTGAAAGTTTCCAGTGACTAGGAACTATCGTTAATTTATTATAATTTTTTTTGTGAAGGGTGTTGCGACTTTCTTCCATATAAAAGAAATGTTGCACAACACTGTACATATGCACATATGTATGTTCACATCGTCAGCTTAGATAGGGAAAATTGGAAACTGTATGTTTTTATTAGAAACACCTTTTAAGTTTTTGGTAAAGGGGTATTTAAATATATTGTTTTCTTCTTTCTTTAAATATGTATATCGTGCGTTGCAAAAGAAAATTATGAAAACATCAAAAACTTTAGATGTATAAAATTCATTGGTTTTGGTACTAAAACTTTCCCATTTTTAGTGGAGTTGTATTTCCATCCTACCCAAATCTGTGAGAAACGCAGTTTCAAAAAAATTGTTTATTGGGGCCTTTGTAAATATGTAAGCAAATTTGGCATTGCTGAAAACCATTCATTTAATAGTCATTTGCATTTATTATAATTTTTTATAACAAATACCTTTATTTTCAAGGGTAAAACAAAGCATTATTTCTAACACAGGTTACACTTAACTCGTTTGCCTATTTCATAAAACAGCTAAAGTTGCTCGCAACATGAACTTATTCAAATGTGGCATCGCTAGAGGAAAAAAAAAGGAAGAAATCAATCTACATTGGGTAATAACTTTTGTAACTAACTCGTTGCAAGGCTCAAGGAACAGACGACAATTCTGTCAGATTTTACTGCCATTAGAAATGAGCAGAATAATATCCTCCTTGATATAGAAAATGAGCCTTAGAATGAAAACTATGCTAAGAACAGAAACGACGAGGTGGTTGAGATACAAAGTTAAATTGCATAAAGTTTTTTCGAGTAGCTCGCAAGTGTCCAATTATTGGAAGGCATACAATTTATGAGATTTTATTAAAGAAATTGATATTTATTGGAATGGGGGCGATGCAGGATATTACCCGCATTTAACTTTTTGTCGACAATCCAACAAACAAGTGTTGAGGCCCAGCGGTGCTTCTCCACTATAACAAATTTAGGTCCAGGTTGGAGAATAACACACTTAAAGCTTTAAGTTTTTTTAGATCGCATTTTGATAAAAAGAAGAATAAACCTGACTTGCTCAAAATGGAATGGGTGATGTATTACATTTTTACTTTATGTATTGCTCTTTTTTTTTACACAATATACTTTAGCATATAATATTTAATATTGATCTCAAGCAGTGATTAAAAACAATTTTGCTGAATATACAAATATACATACATATGTACATATATGGTACAGCAAAAATTTGTATATTTGTACTTGAACTATAAGTAATTACATTTTTTTTTGTTAATAGAAAACACCAATAAATACATACATACATGAATTAAAGCAAATTGTGCATTTTGTTATATTAATTTTATTTAGAATACTATGTACTATAATATAACGATTAAAGCGTGTTACATTTAAAAAAGAAAATTTATATTTATCAATATTTCCAATCATTTTAAAAATCGAAAACAATAAATTTCAAATCACCCTTTCTACGAGAAGTAGGAAAGAATGCAACATAGTATATCACTGTTTCAAGCTTTTCCGACAGGGTGGAATGTTAATGTTTGGTCTTCAAACCAAACTTGACAAGGGATGACTGAATATCGTTCCAATATATGTAGTTACGAGAGAAATGTTTTTAATTTCTTAAATAATCCTCCCTCATTTTCCTATAGGTATGTTCGAATGGATTATTACATATATATTTTACATATACATATTATAGAAATATATTTAAAAATACCTGATTAATGTAAGTATGTACAAACATACTTACATTTGTATGTACGAGTATGCACGCTTGAGCGATCACATGAACGAAATTTGCTTCAGCAAGTACCTACGAATCATTTAAATGCGATATTGTAATCAATTTAAACCATTCAAATCGAAACGATGTATGCACATACATACATACATACATATGGTATGGTTTTTACGCCGTTTAGTTGCTATAGATGGGTAGTACGATACCCCTTAGCAACTATACCCCTATAAGCGGAAATGTGAAACCGATTATACATAGACTTTTATACTTGGCCGTTCCCTATTTGTTTAAATTTTGTGCTGACTCAAATTATACAAATACATAAATATTGCTTACCGCATGGCTAATGCTGCGAACATAAACACACACTAAGCAAAATTACAAAGCCACAAAAAAAGACAAAGAAACGTTGTTGGCAACATACAAGGCGATTGGCCGGCCGGTTCTAAATTATGCCGCGCCAATCTGGTCGCCTGGAACTAGCAGGACTCAGTGGTCAAGACTGGAGACCTGTCAGAACGCCGCACTCAGGACAGTGACGGGATGTCTCCTGATGACGCCTGTGGATCACCTCTACCATGAGGCTAACGTGCTCCCAGTGCAGGAGCACAACATTATGCTCACAAAGCAGTTTCTACTGGGATGCCACCGTCCGGGGCACCCCAATAGAGACCTGCTCGCGCTGGAGCCGGCACCCAGGCACATCAGGGGACATCTCTCACAACTGACGGACGAGGTCCAGACACACGTACACCGACCGCTGGACCCAAGGACGTACCGACAGGCTCTGGACAGCATCCACAGGGAGTCGGTGGCCAAACACATCGACAGCCGCCCTGTGAGTGCAGTCCTGGGAGTCCAACCACCACCCATTGCAGCTGAGGAGCTCCAGCTGCCTCGTGAGACCCGCGTAACTCTGGCCCAGCTCAGATCTGGATATTGTAGCAGGTTAAACTCCTACTTCTCCAGGATCAACCCCGACACCCCCAACACGTGCCCGGCATGTGAAGAGTCTCCGCACGACACCAATCACCTATTCACATGCCCGGCCAAACCTACTCAACTAACACCCCTCTCCCTATGGTCCGACCCTGTTGAAACAGCTCGTTTCCTGGACCTTTCGTTAGTTGAGCTTGACGATAACGATTGAGGGAGTCCGCCAACCCAGTGGGGTGTAGCTAGCCGCTACAACAACAACAACAACAAAGCCACAAAAAAGCATAGCCGCAATCTCGAAAGCCGAGGCAGAGCCTTAATATGAAGCCGTTTCAAATGCCAGCAAGAGTTTCAGATCTTCTTAATAACATGTGTACATACATATGTACATATGTATATATACATGAATATGTATGTATGTATGTATGTACATAAGTAAAATTATGCTTGTCCATGGGCCAATATCATATTCGGGCGAATTTAGTAGCAAGGAGCTGATATAAAATTACTTAGCTTAGATAAACTGAATTCAATGGAATGCGATAGCCTTAATTACAGTAACGTGTAATTTGTACAAACACACATACATAGATACATAGTGTATGCATAAAATTGCATGTATCTGATATTACAAAGCCGAGTTAAGTTTGAAATGTGGTTTATTTTATGTATGTATGTACTTGGAGGTGCTGAGTGATCAGTTTTCAATAATATACCGGGTGTATACAAGCATACATTTGTACATGTACATATGTATGTATGTATGTACGTATGCATTTTGCATTTTAAATTTGTCGCTGAAATGATACTCGTATTTTATTTTAATTTCAATTTCATTCAATCATGTGAATTGAATTTTAAATGAATTTGATTACATCAAAAGGGACAGACAATTGCACTTGACCAACTAAGCGATGGAGAAATTCGCTTGTATCGACTGACTGATTGATAACCCGTTCTTTTTTGAATCTTTTTTTTTTTTTTTTATTGAATAAACACTCAGTTCGAAATGTTATTTCTCGTATCAGCAGCGCTTCCTCCATCTAGAGTAGCTAGCATATATTTATTATGTACATATGTATTAGGGATGTCAATTTTGGACATTTTATTGATCCCGGGATTTTCGAGATTTGAAAACAAAATCCCGGGATCCCGAGTTTCACGAAGTTTTGATTCGAAATTTTTAATTTGTCAAAAAATGTAAATTTATGTATATAATAATTGATATTTTCAAGAACAAAAATGAAATAGACGTAAAATATGACACACAACAATAAAATAATTTATACTTCAAGAACAAATATGCATACATACATATTTGGTACAGAAGCAAATGCACCTACATAAAGTAAAATTGTTTTTAATAACTGTTTGAGACCATTATTATATATTAATATACTACCATTCAGTAAAAAAAGAAATACATCAAGTAAAAACTTAATACATAGGTAACCCATTCCATTTTGAGCGTGGCAAAATTATTCATTATTTTGATCCAAAAACAATCTTAAAAAATAAAAGCCTTAAGTGTGTTATGCTCCAACCTGGACTTACATTTGCGCCTCAACACTTGTTGGTTGGATTGGCGACAAAAAGTTGAATCGTCTCTGTAGGACATTTCCTTTCTCGTCTCATTACAAAAACTATCAATTTATTTTACTAAGCCTTCCGATAAATTTTATGCTTTTCGATTAATGGACAATTGCGAACTGCTCGTTAAAACTTGCTGCAATTTATCTTTGAGACTTTCTGTCTTATCCACTTCAGGAAACTCTTTGTTATTGCATTAACATCGCTCTCATAATGAGGCTCATTTTCTACTCGAATGGGATATTATCTAGCTCATTTAAAACGGCAAGGGCAAAACAAAGCTTTTATGGTGTTAACAAGCCGTGTTATTTGTCGTATTGTGTAATCGTAATACAACAGTTGTAAACTTGTTTTTGTTTCACATGCTAAATTTTCTCAATTCAATGCCACTCTGAAAGATATATTTAGTGTGTTATTTGTGTGTTTCATTCTGCTTTAAATCATTTGAATTTTATTTTTGTTTGAAAAGTTGTAAATTAAAATTAAATGGAAATGTTCGTATACATACTACATATGTATGAATGTACATATTTTTAAGAAACCGACCTCTCATTTTTATTATAAGCGGTTTATTGTTGATTAATTGCCTGAATACCAATATTTTTTAAATACGACAAATAACACGGATTTTGAACTTTCTAAAGGCTTTGTTTTGACAAGGCTATTAAATTCGCTGTTTTCTGCAATTCCGGCATTTGAATAGACTGATCCCGGGATATTCGGGAGTTAAAAAAAGGCCCGGATCCCGGGATTGACATGCCTAGTATGTATGTATGTACATATTTTATTGGTAATTTCGACATTCTTTAATCAATTCGTCTTAATTGTTGCCACAGACTGCTGAATATTTGCTTTCCGTTATCGTTTGGCCGTTAATTTATTTTTTGTGCGGCGAATTGGTTCGATTAAGCGATTTTAGGTACCAAATACATGTGTACATACATATGTACATACATAGTAACGCGAATTTTGATGTAACGAAAATTTCAAATTTTGCATACCCATTTACCTAGTGTGAATGTACTAGGTACGTACATATGTGTGTGTGTGTGTATGTACATACAAACTTTTCCTTGTACTCAGTTGGGTTTCCGATTGGACCATGACCTTGCCTCTTGCGGGTGAAGCGACCTTGAACAGTTTTGAAGTTCATGATGTACATACATACACATATGTATGTATGTGTATAGGTAGCTGCACGTACTATTATTCTTCTTCTTCTTTGCTACAACTGCATTGGAACGGGACAAATTGTTCAACTTAACAAGGTGTGTGTAGTGCGGTAGTTCTCGTTTGTTATGTCAATAATGTCTAACGAAATTTTTCAGACTTAGCTTACTTGTCTGAGCAACACGCATTGGTGTAACAGCACCAAAGGCGAGTTGGTGTTTATGAAGGCCAAAATCCTTAATGTTTATTTCCGCGCAAGTTCCTTTGCTGCATCAACATACAAACAAATGTTTGCGCGCGTGTGTGCGTGTGTGCGTGTGTGACTTCACCAAAATAACGCATTTATCCACGCACATCACCCGCACACTATTTTCCAAATTGGAATAATTTGGAGTTTTTGCAAATGCTTGCAAGTTTTATCAATACATTAGGGTAGTTCACGGTTACGTCTGAATGGCATAACATCGTTGCATATACAAATCAGTTTGGCAACGCAACAACAATGCAAGACCATTTGCATCGCATTGTAATTAAATAGGTTTTTTCTTTTTGTTTCTTAACTCTTTAAATACTCGTAGTAAGCGTCTGTAAAAATGATCAAGATCTGACTTTATTTTGCAATAATTTAAAATTCAAAGTTTTTTGGCAATACTTCGTTGGCTGATTATCATTTTCTTTTCCCTCGTGAAAGGTGGCTGGTGAATGCACTATACCGATTATAATTATAATTATAACCTGACAAGTCTCGGGAATTCGCTAGTTACATATTTAGCGCCTCTTTATAAAGGGTAATTTTGATGTGGGTTAAATAAAGTGCTTTTGGTTTTCAATACATTTTTATAGCTGCCGGACTTCTAAATTTTGTAATACCAAACAGTCGATGGAAATATTTATGCAGCTTTTTAAGACGGATTTACAATTTTTCAAGATGTTTTTTGTATAAGCTGTTTTAAAATACAAATACGCCTTTCCACATACTTATGCACATGGAATTGCAAAAGAAAAATATGGCGGCTCAAATTTTATTGGCAGCCACTGTACACATCGAAAGATGAACGTCGGCGGCTTGAGGGGAATCTAAAACAAAAGAACGCGATTTCGACTAAATATGTGTATAAGATATAAAATGTAATTCTATTGAAATTTGAAAAATAATGTAAAAACTGTAATGTTTTGAAGTGTTAGGCAATCTATGTATGTACGTAGGTCTATAAGACAGTAATAAATAAATAATAATAATAATATGCGCACACATGCAGCTGTGTACACAATAATAGCAGCAAATTTCAAATTGTTATTTCTTGAAACTTATACATACATATTTATTTATTTTTTGAAAATTTTCATTTAAAATTTAGTAGGATCTAAAACCGAAGCCATATTAATAAAAACCTCAAAGCTTAAACGAAAAACAAATTTATCAAAACTGTCATTAAAATATCAAACTTTTAATTCAGAAATTTTAGAAAAATTCCTTAATTAATTTCAGTTTAAAAAAGTGCAAGTTGCACTTGGCTAAAACGTAGATGCCGTTGATTTATTAGAATTATTGTCAAGGGTGCTAAAAATAATCCAAAAAATAAATCATTTTGAAATGTAATGTATGTACATACATATGTATAAACGTATAATAACATACATACAGTGGTGGGAGCAAGCTATGCTTGAGCTATGAAACCAAAATTATGCGATAAAAGGCTCCCCTTTTTTTGCTCAGAGGGACAGCGTGAGTTTCTTTAAAACATCGAATCGAAGTCGTTTTGGAAATAGTGCAGTTACTGCATCGTTTCTGAAAATATATGGTAGTTCAAACACAAAATTTTCCAACAGTACCGAGAACATGAGAAAACTCAGCAAAAGAGCAAACTCTCTTCAACGGATGCTACGAATGAGTCTTTTAAACCGCTTAGAAGACGCCTTACAGAGACATCAAATACCAAGGGAATACGATTAATCACTAAAAACATTTTACCATTTTGGTGAATTTTTGCCATGGTATGATTCTAGGTACAAGTTCAACCTAACGAAGAAATTTTATTTTTAAGTAGCAATCACAACATCGGATCTGCCTCTAACTAAAAATATTTGCCGTAATTTTGTGTAAATTTTTGCATCAGTAAAGCACAGTTATTTGTTCACAATTCAAGAAAACAATTATTTAGCAAATCATAACATTTGTTACTAAGTAATTTAGAGCTTTTACATATTTTAGGCAACTCATTATTTTTCTTTTTTTCCTCCATATTACTTTCTATATTCACTTACACAAATACATACATACATACATTCAGTTAAGACTAGTATTATTTGCATATAAATGAATATTGAAAGGCAGAGAGACTTTACTAATTTCCGTTTGCGTGAGTCGTAAGAAGATTGGTGAAAAGTCATTAAGAAATAAGAAAAAACTTAGAAAATGTTTGCCATGACATGGAGTGCCACAATTCCTGACCACCACTGTATGTAACTGCGCTATACGATAACGCAGTACTCAAGCAGTTATTGCAAAAAGTACACGCATATACAATACATACATACATACATAGCGTACATATCGTACATATCAAGCTGAGTAGCTGGCCGTAGATGCTACATAAATAAAAATGTTGGCCAAATCAGCTTTTTGGCTCGATTTATTTGAACGTGGACGTCGTATTCCAGTTGTGCTGCGTTCGGTGACCCGCAAATAGGTGTACGCACGTCTCAAGCGAGTGTCTGTCTAATTCGGTTAATTAGGATTTCGGTTGCTATGATACTTTTGATGGAAATTAAGTTTTGCCAAAATAAAAATTGAAGATATTATCAACTAAGTATTTCCCCACTGCGACGTGAAATATGTATATATGTACATATGTATGTACCTCTGTTTGTAGGCACATGAGTATGTATGTATGTATGTGTGTATAAATGCTAATTCGTATTAAATATTGTTCGTAGCGTTTATTTCTGGTACTTTTATAATTGAAAATCATTTTATGTTCCATGTTTTGGCGAAAACGATTTTCTTATTTTCATTTCATGTAATTACTATTGCTTGCCCGACAGATTAAATTAATTAATTCAATTAATTCAGCGTTGTATGACGTTAGTGAAACCACAATTTACAATCTTTATGTTGATTATTAGAGCGGATTGCCAATAAAATATTACTTCCGCACAACAATTGGTATTAAACTGGTTCAATGCGCCAAGAGCTTAACTTTTATTTGAGCGTTTACCCTTTTTCAGTTTTCAAGATAGAAAATATCGATAGAATTAAATTTCATCGGACCACTGAAAATTAAGCTTTTCAAGGCGAATAACTAAAAAAAAAACTAGTTTCTGTTGGTAAAATTAACTTGAGACTTTGAAATGTCATCGTTAAAAGAAGGCTTTCCTTGTTTAAAGCTTTCTATTCTATGTAGTATTCTGCTGGTCTTAAACAAGTTGGCATAGTATCGGAAGTAGACAGATAAGCCACAGATGAGTTTGAACATTAGAAACTTATTTGATGAAAATTGCAGATAGAATAAAAGTTTTCGTACAAAGAATTTCAAAAGCGTATAAATGCCTATAAATTTATAACTTAAAACATTTATTTTCTCTTTACTGTGAAATTTTTCTGAAGGGAGTTATCTGCGGTGGCAAGTTATGTAAGTCCCACAATAGTCGGAATAGCGTTATAGCGACGTAATTGATGTATATTTAGCCAGGATTGTCGCTTTCGTTTGCGATTTCAAGAAACATTTATATAGTTCGAGTTTAAAAGACATAATAATTAATTCTTATTGCTGGTATTTCTTTAACTTTTTCAATTTCCCAGCAAGGCTATTCAAGAGGACAATTTGCTATTACTAATTTACTGGAGTTTACAGCTCATGTTTCGCATAGTTTTAGAGGAAACGCTCACACTGATGTTATTTACACCGGATTTTGGTAAAGCTTTCCTCAAAGTATGTCACCCATTAAAAATAATAATTTGGCGCTTACACTATGTACATATATATGTACATAGCTCAGTGTTTGGCCAAACTTCTGCCACCATTTTTTCTTTACCATATATTCTACCACAAATGGAGGGACCTTCAGTTTTGTGCCGACTCCGAACGTCAGATGTATTTTATGAGAAGCTTTTTTATGGCAGAAATACCCTCGGAGGTTTGCCATTGCCTGCCACTTAGATGTTACCAATTACTTAACCGTAAACTTGAATTTCTTCGTTTTCAGCATAAACTTTTTCGCTGAATACCTTTGTACCTCGGCGATAGATCGCAAAGAGTTATTTTTAAGGATATTTATTTCGACCTTATAAGTGTATCGTCAGAAGTTCTTCAACGAAGTAACAAAGTGTTCGAAATAATTATTGTATGCGCACAACTTAAATCTCTTCAATTCATATTAATTTTTTAGAAGAAATGACCTTTTTGCAAAGCAAACTTAAGTGGCATAGTCAGTTGGAGCAATACAAATTACAGGTCATCAAGTCTTAAAATTCGCAAGATTATGTGCTTCTCTCGAAAGATATCACAATGTTTCAGTAAATAAAGACAAGGGTGTACATATTTGTTTTCATAGCGCGGGGGTGTAAGGAGTTTAACCACCCATTTATTAACAAAGCACTCTTCACAACTTCAGTCAGACCAATACTGGAATATGGGTCCATTATTTCGAGCTCACGCTATATCTAGTTGCATCAGTCAAGTTAGTGTCTATTCAAAAACAATCGACAGTATCGAAATTGAGGCAATTAGTTAATTGTCCTGGTGTATTTTGAGTGGACAAAATTTATTAATTGACTCCATCAAGCGCTGTCTGAACGCCTTAGGGGGATTTATTTGGGACTCGCAATATTATACTATCCTCTTTGAATAATTGATCGAAGATATTATTACATTAAATAATATTAAAATTTCGGGTTTTCAGGCTCGGCATTTGAAAAAAAAATCCGCACATGATGCGGATGCGCCCTTTGCGTTGGTTCGGCGGGTATGGATGGTAGTTACCATTTCGGATTTATATTAAAATAAAAAAAAATATTAATATTAATATTACGTAGAAAGGGCAATAGCAGTCATCACTCTATGAATTTAGTTTGAACATCGATCCCAATACCAATAAATCTTGCAATCGAAGTTCAGCTGTTCGTTAACAACTGAAATTGAATTAATTTTATCTTAAATGCTTATTGAAAAATCTGTTTAAGGCAATCGGCACACAAATGTTCTGAAGTAGGTATGCGTGCATGTATGTATGTAAAAGTGTAAGTGTACCAGCTATCGCTGGGCTGTGTAGGTTTCGTATTAATTGCTTTAAATAAGGAAATCAGTGCGGAGTGAGTGGCCAAAGTTGTCGGTTCATTTATGGTCGCTGAAAACTTTGCCAAGTGGGATGTGATTATTCGCCCCATTCACTTAATTCACTACTTAAGTATTAAAAAAAAATATGCTGACACGCAGCGTTTACCTAAAAACCTAAAAACACTTAAATAGTATTTGAGTCCTTTTTTTGGACATTCAAGTTTTATTAATTTGACTTTTATTCACTGATTGCAGATAAGAAGTGGGCATGCGTGGCGGGAGGCAACACAATCGGATTTGAATTTAAGCTTAACAAAATAATACGCACCAAAATATAAAAAACGGGTTATTGGCAACAATACAAAAAGCGGAGTCAAATCAGTGTTGTTTGGGCACAGGCGCGTTTATTATTTATCCGATTGGAAAGTAGTTTAAAATTGTGCAACATATTTACATCGGTCGTAAGTGGAGCGAAGCGCGGTGATGGCTCGCCACATAATGGCAGTGTGTGTAGTGTGTCTGCTGTGTGCCGACCGGATTCCTTGTCAGGAGCACGTGGTAATTGAGTCTGCGGCAGATGAGGCAAACAGTCCGCAAGCGCGTTTAAAATACCAGCAGCTGAACGCCCGAGTCTACGAACGCCGTGATATGTTGCATTATGCAACTAAGTCCAACAATGGCATCGGTTATCCAGGGGATGCAATTGATCTTGCAACGAAACGAAAGTCCTCCGCGAATAATGATCACAATAAACCACATCGGCGAAAACGGCATGCGAGCCATTCGGGGGAGCATGGGGAAGAGACCATTGCGCTAGTGCCGGAAATTACGGCGGAATTCCTGCAGCTTATATTTGATAAGTATGGTCGGGAAGCTGACGGAACTTTGACGGTCGACGAGTTTCAGCAAATTCTCAAAACGCTAGGTCTGAATCAGCTAATTGAACGGAGGGGAGCTCCCAGGCAACCACTACCACCTACACACCAACATCAGCACATAACGGGAAGCAAGAACGAAGTGGCTCAGAATGAAACTGTAAGTAAATTGTTTAAAAAGTATTAAACCGTTTTGCTAAGTTGTGTGTGTTTTACTTAACTTTACATTGTTACTGCAATTTGCGTATGACAGTGTGTAAACGACGCTGCACTGGTTCGTCATGTGCGGCCCCACAATCGGTTGGATCATGCAGACGCGCTAGTGAAGTGCAGTGGGAACAGCAGCAGCGATTCCAAAGCCATTGATTGTACGCATGCGCATGAGCAGCGACAACAGTCAGAGAACAATGCAACTCACCAGCCTGACACCAATTACACGATTGGCAAGGAGGAGTTGTTGCATCTGTGTCCAGTGCTGCTATACCAATTGGCGTCACCGCTTGTGGCCGAGCGTGCCGGTTGCATAGACCCTACGCTGTTGGCCCACATTGATGGTGTGGAAGAGAGGCTAATCGATGGAAAACACAAGGATATCATGTACGGTAAGTGCGAGACTTTCCATATCGGAACATTTGCCCTCTCTCTCTCTCTCTCTCTCTGCATTTGGCTTATTGAACTGATTTCGTATGTGCGATTCCTTACAGTTTGGATCTATGCATTTATTTCGGTTTTCGCCTGTGGCATTTTGGGTCTGGTTGGCGTGGCGATCATACCCTTTATGGATACGCGATATTATAAGTATATTATTCAATATTTGGTAGCCCTGGCTGTTGGCACCATGACCGGCGATGCGTTATTGCATTTGCTGCCGCATGTAAGTAAAATATTTGAAATTTCGGAAATTGGAATTTCTGATTAAAATTTCGTTGTTACAGTCTTTGGCTGGCCAGAGTGATCAAAATATGATACTCAAGGGGCTCGCCTGCATGAGCGGCATCGTTTTATTCTATATCACTGAGCACGGCCTTACGATGATTTCGGAATGGCGCAAACGCATAGCTAAGAACGATACGAAAAAACAGTCGCGCGCAAAAGTTGTACGCGATCCCGATTCTTCGGTTAATAACTCGGTGGCTGGCGATAAAGTTTGCAAATCAAAGTACAGTTCTTATCCTTACTGCTATGATGAAATTGCAATGGACACAAAGAACGACATGCACTTGCCCGGCTCCAAGTTGAACAACATTTCTGATTTGTCTAGTGATTTGATGGGCGTTAGCAAAAACGTGGAGCACAAACGCAGCGGCAAAGGCGACGCAGACACCAACGAAGCGGTTTCACAGTCGCTTATACCTGTGTGGCACCACAATCATCAGGATCACAGTCAGCAGCAGCAGCAGCAACAGCAGCAGCATCATATTCACCTGCCTGACAGCAACACAATATCTACAGATTTGGATGGCCATTCGCTGGGCGCAGGCGATGGGCATAGTCACTCTCTAGCCTACAATCCCACGGCGGCGACCAATGGCAATGCCAAAGAACGTTCTTTGGTCAGTGATTCAGTGCCGACTGTCATATTGCGTGAGCATGAATCATCGCATCATGGACACAGCCATAAACACGGGCATGTGCATTCGCCTCCTGAATCGCTGAGCGCTGTGGTATGGATGATAATCATGGGGGATGGCTTGCACAACTTCACAGACGGCATGGCAATAGGTATTGATTCTGTTTATTTCTTTAGAAATTAAAAAAAAAAAACACACCCTATTTCGACTGAGTACTTTTTTCCTATCAATGGATCTTATACAATTTTCAAAATTACTCATTTGTCTACAAAAGATCAAAATTAATGGGTTCAAAGTAAAATCTGCGAATGTCATCTGAATTCTTTTGTCTGTTTATACTAAAATTATTTGCGAGGGCTTAGTCCCTTTTATAAATATATCGAGCCATAACCGCCAAAATGACGTAGCCGACAAATGGAAAATTTTAGAGAAGAATGCTGATTCTCTTACATTTCTCGGCAGAAGCTAAGCTCATTTTAGTAAATATAGTAGCATTTTAAAGAAGAAAAAAACGTAAATCTTGTATACAAAGCTGCATTCAAATGTGAAGCTTAACTGCGGAGAAAATTAGCTAAAAAAGTTTATTTGTTGGTTACGTCTTTTTGGCGGTTATGGCTCGATATCTTCTTCACTGCAAACTTATATTCAAAATAACAAATGCACAAATAGGAAGTTCGAAATCTGCTTGGTGTTTGTTAAATTAATCGCAACCATCTCTTTGTCGTATGGTTTAATTTTAGGAGCTGCATTTGCAGAGAACATTGCCGGTGGCTTCTCTACATCGCTGGCGGTGTTTTGTCATGAAATGCCACACGAACTAGGTGACTTCGCGATTCTCATAAAAGCGGGCATGTCTATCAAATCGGCGGTATATTACAATTTGTTGACTAGTGTACTTAGCTTCGTTGGCATGATATTCGGAATCGTCTTCGGCCAATCGCCAAACGTTGCCCAATGGATGTTTGCCGTTGCCTCTGGCCTTTTTATATATATTGCGCTGGTGGACATGGTGAGTAAACGGACTAAGCAGCGTGTATATGTATATGTTTGTACATACATGTGTGTATATATATTTTTTTTTTTTTCTTAATTTTCACAGATGCCTGAATTGTCTGCGGCTCACAAAACACTGGAACAATTTGTGTTACAAATTTTCGGCATGTGCACTGGTGTTTGTATAATGCTATTGATTGCATTATATGAAGGCGATCTAATGAGCGTGTTTGCATCAACGACCACTGCCGGCCAACACAAGCATTAGAAGTGCACAAATGGTTATAAAATGCAAATGAAAGTAGGTATACCAACAACTCACAAGTCAAACACATTTGCGCACATTGAATAGGACAAGTTCACAACTTCGATCATTAACTCGTTTCTGCCTAAACGACTCGCACGCAAATACTTTGCAATGTATAATATATGTATGTATGTATATTTATATTTACATTCAAACATATGATCAAACTGTGGCAAGGCCGAGGTGGCGAAATGACGATAAGATGTAATTGAATGTTTCTCACGTCAAGGTCATATTTTTTTTTCAACTTTGCGTGTTAAGAAACCCATTTGTATTAATATTTTATAACGATAATATCATAAATGCAAGTGGATAATTTTAGTATTAAGCTAATGAGAAAGTAATTGATTGAAATCAATTGAAATGTAAACAGTGGAATTCGATATTTTTCTGCACTATAGTTAAGATGTAAAAAAGTGGTGCTGCATTCCTTACACATGCGTATCTATGTCTATGTACGTACGAGCATAGGTGCACAATTACAAATACAAGTATGTATATATGTACAATTATTGTACATTTGCATGTATGTATGTACTTTTTGCCGAATATAATTCAAATCTCTGAATATTGTAGTCAAGCAATTAAAACAAAGTTGTTTCACTCAGTTAAGTTGCGGAATAAAATTCACTATTGATTACATTTTTTTATAATTTCCCTTTAAACACACCCAATAGTACTTATAACGATGCAGCACTAAATTAAATAATGTAAAATGTTGCCGTTTCAAAAAGTGTTAATTAAAGCACTTACCCATATATTTTGAGCGATTTGTTACTTATAAGTTTAAAAAAAAAAAAAAAATGTACTAGGTAGGATAGAACAACGCCGTTATAACAATCATGTCATGTTACATAAAACTCAATTATATATTATTGTAGACTGCCTAAATTTAATTCGGATAGTATTAATATAGTGTTGAGAGTAAACCTTTGAATAAAAAAAATAATAGTTATTGAAAATTGCTTTTTATCGATGTTGGATCAAATGTAGTGTCAATTAAATTTGAACCAAATTTACATTACTTTAATCAAGCTAACAAAGTTTACTACAAAAACAAAAAATTTTTTAAATTACTCGTTTTTGATAAATATGGCTGCATTCCTTTCAAAACTTCATTCACTCGACACCGCTCACAGCTCATTTTTTAAAAAGTAGTATATTTTTTTTAAACATAATTTTGTACTTAACTCGATTTCCAATTTATGCTGATTAAGTATTCTTATTAGTTGTGTTTAAGCTGGATTTGTAATGAATAATTAGAATATCTAAACACAAATTTAATTGTATTTCAGTTCACAAAAACTAGCAGCTCACTTAAGCGTAAAACATAAAATAAATTAAATTCCTAATTAACGATATTATATTACATTATATTTGTTTGATGTGCTTAATGTGGCTACTGACTGCCATCTATTTAGTTAGCTACATAACTCCTTCTAAAATCTTTTTGGTAAACTCATCTTTTTTTTTTGTTCTGGCAAACTGGCGAAACTTGAAAACGACATGCAAATGATTTCCTAATAGTAACTGTGAAATTCAAAGAATGAAAAATAACGAATAAAAATTGTGATGTTTACCTATAAATTCATATGTTTATAACAAAAGCAAATATAACTTAACAAATAATATGGCATTAAATAACTCTTTAACTAAATAAGTATATAAATTCTGGTATTAAAGAATCCAGGCACTATAAATGTTTTCTACAACACTTGCAAATCTTAGACTTCTAAACTAAGCTTATAAATTGGTATACATAAACAAAATACTTACATACATACATACATACATACACGAATGCACGTTGATTTGTAAACTGTAATAAATGGAAAAATAAATGCAATTTTCTCGGAGCATTGAATATTTCAAAATAAATGTGTACAATGAATTTCTAACTGCGCCAAGGTTTTGCGCCGCTTTTCAAACGTTTATGAAATAAATTACATGTTTTTGTTCAGTATTTGTATTGTCCGCTACAACCCATGACTTGAGTCGTTTCAGACCTTTGGCTTTAATTAAAACCAAATATGTATAACAACTTGTTTCGTTCTTCGTAAACTGGGCAAGGTTGCTTAATCGCACCAAAACATTTGTATCGAGTTCAGTTTTAATATATGTATGTACATACATATGTATATGTAGGCTCTTGTGGGATAAGGTTACTTATCTGGACTTTGCCCATATGAATATATGTATGTTAAAAGAGTCCAAATGACAGAACCACCTACTTTTACATAAATCCAAAAACAGCCCATTATTCTTGAAATGTAGCAAAATTTGTAAACAATAGTGTTTATGTTTACTTGTCGGGTCTTACTTACTTCCCACTTACGTTTGACTACAAAATACATCATAAAAAACTGTTCGCTTATAGTTTTTTGAATAGTCAGCGGTCAAAGTTATCAAAAATCAGAAAAGAATTGTGATGTCTTCGCCTGTGCAAATACTCATTTTGTGAAGAAAAAAATTTTTAAAACCGTAATCCTGATATTTTATGTTTAATTTCAATAATTTTCCAATTAAAGTAGCGTACAATTACAATTTAACATTTTTTTTTTAAAACAGCCTTTTATGAGAAGTTTTAAAAAATTATCGAGTATGCAGTTTTATAACTTATTAAATTGTAGTTTAATAAAGTGCAAGTTGAATTGAGAAATGCAACACTCTCGGCGAAAAAAATTATATATTAAAAAATAATAATTTCAATAAACCTTTAACAAAATCAAAACCCAAATTTTTCGTTGCCGTGAAATATTGTAAAAAAACGGGGTTTATAGGATTTTACAGCAAAACTTGATAACTTTTTGTTATTGAGAAGTGTAGTTCTACTTCAATTGTAAAGGGTGTTTTTTTCAGACGTGTGGTTTTCAATGAGGCAATACTTTTTTCGGAGTTGGTCTTTTTGACAGATGTTACTGGATGGTTTGCCATTTCAAGACGCCTTGAAAGAGAATATTCGTCGCGTTATTGCTGACATACGGCTCCAATTGTTGAAAAAAGTGGTCGAAAATTGGGCCGCTCGGATGGAATTTATTCGAGTCAGCCCCGGCGGTCACTGGTCCGAAATTATTTTTAAAACAAAATGGCAAACCCTTATCATTATAATAAAGCTAAATTCTGGCCATAGCATTAAATTATATGCGTTTTATTTCTTCTTAGAAGCAACATGTCTTTAAAAACACCCTTTATATGATTATTGGAAGAAAAAACGTGTACCTGAAAAATTCTTGCATTTGAGTGAACGTCAGTACAGTACGAATAAATTTTCCATGTTATTCGTTTTTATTACGTCATCAAAAAAACTTGCGCTACACAACACTCTCGAATATTCGCTGGCTTGGATCCTCAACCAACTTCAAGTGAAACAAAAAGAAAATAGTGTATGTGTCAAATAAAAATGTCAGGTCTAGGACTGATGCGCTCCTACAGATTTAACCAAATTGTGGTGATTTTACTAGTCCTAGTGTATCATCACAACGTCCAGGCAAATGTGGACAACCATCTTGCCGGCGTGCATCGTCGTTTTGAATACAAATATTCCTTTAAGCCGCCTTATTTGGCTCAGAAGGATGGCACAGTGCCGTTTTGGGAGTACGGAGGCAGTAAGTACACTAACAAAAATTGACAGCTTCAACGGCAACGACTGCTGGCAGAACGGCGAATGCGTTTGCAAACTAGGCGACACGTCAGCTGTGTTGCCAATGGATCGCACAAGTGCGAATGTGATGGAGCATTATTCTTGAATGATTGCCTCTTGAATTTATGAGATGGACTCATTTTAGTTGGAGACACTTCGACATTTAGAAACGAAACCCTTGTAAACCCAACTCAATGTCGAAGTGCTTTGATTTTCTCCTTTTTTGTTTCAAAATTTATTCATGAATGTATTTAATTTGCAGATGCGATTGCCAGTGCGGAGAGTGTTCGTGTAGCTCCGTCTTTGCGTTCACAAAAAGGTGCCATCTGGACGAAGTCACCGACAAACTTCGACTGGTGGGAACTGGAGATTGTCTTTCGAGTGTCTGGTCGTGGCCGTATTGGCGCTGATGGCTTGGCTTTTTGGTATACCACTCAAAAGGGAGATTATAATGGTGCTGTATTTGGATCCTCAGACCGCTGGAATGGTCTAGGCATCTTTTTTGACTCCTTTGACAACGACAATAAACACAATAATCCATATATTATGGCTGTGGTGAACGATGGAACTAGGCAATTCGATCACCAAAACGATGGCACCACACAACTCTTGTCTGGATGTTTGCGAGACTTCCGTAACAAGCCTTTTCCGACCCGTGCTCGCATAGAATATTATAACAACGTTTTAACTGTGATGTTCCACAACGGCATGACAAATAATAACGAGGATTATGAAATGTGTCTTCGAGCGGATGGTGTCCAGTTACCCAAATATGGTTACTTTGGGCTTTCTGCTGCGACTGGGGGCTTGGCTGACGATCATGACGTGTTCCACTTTTTGACTTCATCCCTTCATCCCCCTGGTCAAGTACCATCAGACTCGGGGAAAGTTCCAGAGAACTCGGAAAAGTTGACAAAGGAATACAAAGAATACCAAGATAAGTTGGAGAAACAAAAACAGGAGTATAAGAAAGAGCATCCAGATGAGGTAGAGTGATTTGATATAGTCGCTGTGATAATTTTTTAGTTCGATTTTACATCTGTTATAACATAATAATTTAAAAAAATAGTGTAAATGAAATTGTTTTTCAAATATTTTAAGGTTAAAGACGAAGAGGAGTGGGAAGAATTCTTTGAGTCAGAAAATCAACGTGAATTACGTCAAATATGGCAAGGACAAAGTCAAATATTTGATCAATTGCGAGATCTCTCTCGCAAGGTCGACGAAGTTATTGGTCGCCAAGAGAACACTTTGTCGTTAGTATCAAGAAATGCTGGTGCGGTTGTTCAACAGCAAGGAGCAGCTGGAGGTGCCGGTGTGCCACCTGTTAACATGGGTACGATAAGTGGAACCATTACAAGACCTGAAGTCGATCTCGTTGTGGCCAATCAAAACTCATTGCTGGCGACAGCGCGCGAATTACGCAATTTGATAAGTGAAATTCAAACGCGCACTGACACAATCATTAAAAACCAACAACGTGCGCCAACAGCTCAAGTACAAGCGGCCGGTTATGATATTCAGTCAGTTATCGCTGAAATGCGAGACGGTATGAATCAGGTGAAACAGGGAATGGCCCATGTTGGACAAAAGTGAGTACAACTAGCAGTATTTGTATATTTTGGATATGCATGGCTATGTGACGTACTCCTTTCGAGGGTACACTCATTATTTCTGGTTCATTGTACATCGTACTTTGTAATGCAATCAATTGAAATTTTTTTTTTGTATGGTACCACTTTTAAATTCATTTTTTTTAAGTATTCGTAATGTCCAACCCATAAAATTTGGCTAAAATTCCATATGTTAATATATGTATGTACGTACTATGTATATATTTATATACATACACATTAGCTGTGTTTATCGATATTCTCATTTTCTGAGTTGTGACGTTACACTCGTACAATTTTTAGTACTTATTCACAATTTTTCAGTTGCAGTGCTATCATTTAATTAGTGTTTATGTATTTTCAATGAAGTTTTGGTTTTCTATTAAACGTTTGTTTTAGGCTTGGGTCCCCACAGGCTGGTGCACAAACAGCTTGTCCTACTGGAAATTGCGTTGGAGTAACTTTGTTCCTAAGTGTGACTGTTGTGCAGCTTTTGCTGCTGTTTTTGTACAACATCTTCAAGTGAGTAATATTTATAAAGTAAAATGCGAACGTACGCAACTAACAACGGTCAATAATTTCAGGAGTCGCAGTGAAGCTCAAGCGAAAAAGTTCTATTAAGCCAAATTCAACAGCAATAGGAAATTATATGGAATGATGATTTTGAATTTTTTTACATGTAAATTGTTTATATCTAAGCCCGTTTTGATTCGAATTAATTTATATGAAATGTTCCATACACTTTGCGAAATTCAGCGCATTAATAGGAACAATGTATACAAATTGCGAACAAAAGAAAAAGAGAACTTAAAATACATAAAAAGTGGAGTAGTTAAAAATGCAACATGAATGCGTAGTAAAAGAATTTTGGAAATTTTGCATTGACTGTGAAAATTTTCCAAAGGAAGTGAGATTTTATAAACTTGTTTGCGCTTGGCAGATATTTAAAGTCATACCTGTCCTCTTGTCGGATGTTTGCTCATTCCAGATTGTTGTTATATGAGTCCGTCTTTATTAATAACGACTTGATTGCTTTTAAGAGAGTGCTGCAGGTGAGGGAGTTTAGTTAAGATTAGATTATCGTGATTTCTCTGTTTCTATGTTTTAATTTTCTTCTACTATCCTCTTTTAACTTTTGTCAAATCATCAGATATTAGAAAGCGCTACGCTTTGCTGAATATGTGCCGAAACTTACTTAATAGTTTTCTACTTGATAAATGTCAAACAACTAAAAAAAATCATTCCAAATCTGATAGCCAATCAGATACAAATTAATTAAATTTTAGCATTGATTTATGAATAAGTTGATTTTTAATTTGAATAGCGTTTTTTCAATAAAATTTTATAAAAAAAAAAAATTTGAAAAAATATTAAATTGTTTTACAGGAATTATTTCAGCATTAAATTTATATTTGTATTTATTATATATGTATGTAAGTACTTTTGTGCTCATGTATTTATGTATGTATGTAGGTAAGGTGTTGTCATTTAAGGCAATGGAGGCGTTATGTTCTCAGCTCTCGCTGGCGTGCTTCGCCCCTGATGGCTTCCACAAAGTGGGAAACTTTTAGTAGAGATATAGTATATATGTACATATGTATGTATGTATACCTTGTATGTATGTACCTTGCTGACCTGGAGCGCCTCAATTCTGGATTATCACATCCAGAGGAGCACTCTGCAGTGGATTACGGATGGTTTAAGGAATCCGGAGGGTATTGGAGCAGACGGCCATGGTCGAAGTTCAAATGTCTCGGTTCCACTTGGGGCCTTCCCAAGCACTTTCCAAGCTGAGGTCTATGCCATCAGTATGTGTGCGAAGACAAACCTGAGCAGGAGCTATAGCAGCGAGATAATTCTTATATCGAGTGACGAGGCGGCGCTCAGAGCTCTTCCCTCCTACGAAGTAAAATATTCGATAGTTGTTGAGTGCATAGAAAGAATGAACGCACTAGCTAAGAGGAACCGTATCCTACTTCTTTGGGTACCAGGGCATATTGGACCCGAGCCGATTTTTGCGATGGGACCTGTGAGAGAGAAGTTCAGGAATGAGGCAAAAAAAAACTGAGAAACTTATGTACATTGGTATTATGTCGCTAGCCTTAGACAGTCCCAATGTCTCCTTGGGGGGGATACTATCTGAAAAGATACTGGCTTCTAATGGATCTGCCCACGGAGAGACTGAGGATTAATGCAGGTTTTCTGACGCGTTACTGCAGGCTGAAAGGTCACTTGCACAGGCTGCGGATCTGGTCGGGCGATCACTGTCGCTTCTGTGACTCGGCCAGGGAGACTCCGTACGGGGGATGACCCTGGGACGACCTCGGCTGGAAGAGCAACACATACACGCCCTATAACCCGGCGACCATTCTCGGCTTTCTGGAAGTCCTGGGCCAAGCTGAAGTGTTGTGACGAGCTTCGAGGCAACAACAGACCCATTGGTCGTAGGGCATATTGTCTCATCGAAATCAAGACATAATCTTTTGCATAGCCAGATGTGATCATTTTTTTGATGAAATAGGGAACAAGTGATATTACATCAAACCAGTATGGGGTATGATGAGCGCAATCAAATATTCACTTTACTGTTCGGCACGACCCTACTAAGCATACTCTTCATTGCTTCGGATCCTAAGGTACATATGTGTAGCTGATTTTAGATACCACGCCACGTCGGCCAGTCGAAACATTGGACTCCCGAAATCCTGCCTATTTACTTATTGGGTGAGCAGGTATATTTGTAAATTTCAACGCGATTTGACCGATATGAGAGGTGCTCGGTGTCATAGTTCAAACAATGTGTTAGTAACGTAACTAACGAAAATTTTATATGTCATGGAACGTATGGTTCCTATGTTAATACATATTCGTATATTGTTAATTCCCCATATTTCCCTAGAATACCAAAAAAGTAGAACGCATTCATTAAAAATAAAAATTTAAACAAATTCAACGAAAAAAAATTCTACAAAAAAAAAATTTAATTATGAAAATTATTCTTTTCTCTTTTGTACAAAGTTTAAAATTATACAAAAGTTGAGGCTAAACAAAAGTGTGTAAAAGTGGAAAAGGGTGTGAATAACTAGGTTTCATTATGTAAGTGTCGCGTACGATAATGTACTTTATTTAAACTCCATACGATCTTCAGGAGACATTTTTGCACCTAACTTTTCCACTGTAAACTTTAAGCAGAAAGCCAGAATTCCATTACAACGCGTTTGCGGATTTTAAGGTGATAAGAGCTAATTCAGCTTGTCAGGCTTGAGTTCGCAAAGATAAAAGGAGCGGCTGTGGTCGAGTGGGTATAGGTGCGTGCTGTAACTCGATATGCCGCTGAGTTCGAAGTTCGAATCTCACCCAAGGCAAGTAAAACTTTAATCATAGAAAAAGTTTTGTTTTTATATTTGGGGGGATACCCTTGGCTAGCAATGGCAAACCTCTGAGAGCATGTCTGGCATGAAAAAGCTTCTCATGAAATACTTACATACATCTGCCATTCGGAGTCGGCATTAGACTGTAGGTGCCTCTATTTGTGGTACAACACCACGTACACCACAAATGGTAGGAGAAGCTCGGAAAAACACTGAGCTACATACATATATACATACTCGTGGTATAGTGTGAGCGCCAAATTATTAATAATAAACATTTTATTTTATATAAGTATGTATATACTAAGTACATATTAGTTATTTATGTTTAAGAAATGTGAATGCTTGTTTAATAATAAGCTTTACTTTTCTCCTGGGAAATAGTTAATAATCTTTCAGCCTAAAGTATTTGCATTCCTCAAGGCCGCTATGTACTGCGGGGTCGGAAAGAACTTGCTTAACTCCGGGTGTAAATGGCGCAACTGGTCCTGGTCCGCAACCAGTTGTAGCACTTCAATCTCGGCCATCGAAGCCACCATACCATATTAGAATTATTACATACATATTAGAATTATTATTATTATTATTAGAAGACAGAATTAGATGGACTCACTTTGCCTTCAACCTCAGTAGGACTACATACTTACATAATTGCTCCCAATGATCTGACAGCCCTGCAGGCAACTTGTTAGACTGTTGCCTAGTGACATAAACATCTGAATGCAACTGTTGTATCTACGTAGCAATTTCATTATAATAGGATAAGACGGCGGAACACTTCCAAGAACTAAATACATACATATGTGTGGAGAGACGAGCACCTGACCACTGTTGCACCCTATAATCTGCTAAGATTTATTTTAAACAATTAAAGTTCTGACGACTTAATTATTTATTTATTATATTTCTACAGCATAAACTTAAAAAATGACACTAGTTACAAGACTTTCAGACATCCTTTTGATACGAAGTTATGTTGCATATGGAACAAAAGAAGAACTTTGATATTTTTACTATGGTACTACACTAAATTAGGTTAGGGACATTGTTATCTTTAAGGTAATTGTAAATGGACACAATTTTTGCCGTGGAAAGGTGTCAATAGTGCCTCCATTGGGGAATTGTTGTCAGAGCTTCAGTCTGACTAGTGTCCGAACAAAAAGAAATCAGGTGTTTAACTGTGTGTGTATGTACGGCTTCAGGATGTTGTTTGCTAGATTTGTGGGATATGTTGGAGTCATTATTCTTGAGTTAATTCCAATATAATGATGGTTTTGCGTTATCCAGTCTGTCAGTTCCATATTGTTTAATTTTATTTGGAACCGCGATGAAGGAGTTCTGTTGCCAAAGTGGCCCATTTGCCCAAAATGTTACCTGCACGCTTACTCTTAGTAAATGCAAAGTTAATTAAGACTTTTAGATTTTGTCGCTAACACCCTTTTGTCGGTTAGGGCTTGATAAACTCGTAGAGATATCGTAATAGAAACTTACATATTTAAAATTTGATACAATTTCGTGTCGATTGGAGCTAACGTCAAAAAAGTTTTACGTTATCCGTAACCTATCAGCCGAAGAAATCTTTAATGAAGTGAGAAGGGACTTTGGTTCGAAAGGAATGATGACTACAATTTAAAAACGTTTCACCCAAGAAGAATTAAATGTTTTGAAAAGATCTGAAATTACCAAAAGAATCTGCAGAAGTATTGGGCTATAGTTTTACAAAGAAAAAAAAAAAAACAGATACAAAAGCAACGCTATATTGTCGAAGGTAGCAAAGGCCTGCTATAATTTTTACATTCAGAAAATTATATTGCTTTTCGTTTGGTTGTGCTAGCCCTTGTTCTGGAAATTTTTTTTTTAAAATCAGCCAGATGAATCGCATGTTCTTTCACATTGGCAGTTCTAAACGAAACTTTAATTGTGTCATTTTACGTTCCCATACCTCGCACATAAAGATTAACCTTACTTAAGTGGGTAATGCTTTTCTTATATAAGTATGTATGTAAATATATATGTACATATGTACATATGTATGTAATGACATAGTTTCTTGATCATTGGTCCACAAATAAAAAACATTAATAAAATATGAGTATTTTTTAAATACGATTTGGAATGTCCTGCGCGAACTTTCCCAGAGAATCTTGGAATGCAGGGCGAAGAACAAGGATATCATTTTCACCAGAACCATACAACTAAGCAAGACAGATGATGCAACGTAGAGTTGTTATTCTACACGGAATTTGCGAAAATCGCTAAAAAGAAAGTTTAAATGTGCACAAGAACGTAATAAATGCAGTTTATAATAATTAGTATTTTTGCTCTCATAAGAATAAATTTCAGATTTGGTTGTAGACTTTTTTCGGTATGTATCTTTTATTTTTCCTAAATACATATTTTAGTTTTAAGATATGGGTATAAACAAATTTTCGAAAGTCAGCTTTTTATAATAAATTAAATTTTAACAATATTATTAAAAAATAAACAAACTCAAGCAATTTTCATTGACTGTGAATAATAAAAGAAAGATAAAAGATATAATTAGCATTCAGCATTCTACATACATATATAGAAATTTGAATTTCATATGATTTTCTTTTTTTTATTAAAAACTTATATGGCAATAACTCGAAAAAAAGAATTTTGATTCCCAGAAAGAACACTTTCGGTTAAATCACGTTTAATATGCATGGAAGCTATATCACTGATTTCGGGTAATGCATCTATGAGTTTTCTTAAGGCCGAGTTGACAATTATACCCGGAACTCTTACATTCCATTTATTTCTAGCTGATGCAATTTAGTATGTATGCAAAATATATACATACAAATGTACGGATATATGTATGTAGATCCCGCTTACTCATTGCAGTACTAACAACAGTTATATCACGGTTTAAATACCTGAAACAACTGCGGAAATCGCAATTTCGGTTAGTCGTGTATTGTAGGGTTATCACAAACCACTAACGACATCTCGGCACCCAAAACTTCTTCTAATCGAAGCAAATCGATGTATTCCGAACACCACTACTCGTCGCTATTCATTATGTACGAGCAAAAATAATAATAATAATAAAAATAAAAATTAGGCGCTAACATTATTAAGCTCACATTTTAGCCGAACTCCTTCTACAATTGGAAAATCGCGTGCGTCTTTTTTTGTTGCACCACAAATGGAGTAACCTACAGTTATATGCCGACTTCGAACGCCAGATGCTTTAATAAAAAAACCTTTTAATGGCTGAAATATGTACATACTTACACTCGGAAGTTGCCATTACTGCCGAGGAGCGACTTTTCTATGATTTTAGATTTTAAATATTGATTTTAAATCCACTTTAAAATAGAAAAATCAATTTGATTTGTGATTTGATACGTTGACTTGACGTCTGGAGTTTTCATTGATGACTGGAAATTTACTTCCATTAGCCCTATTCACAAAAGTGGTAGCAAGAATAACGTTTGTAATTATAGGCCCATATCAAAGTTATCAACTGTTTCAAAACTTGCTTTAAAGTCACGTATGCGAAAGCTCATAACATCTTCCCGACGTCTTATATGATTTCTCATTCTTTTTTACAAAGTTTGGTCGAAATTAAAGATCTTGGCGTAATTTTTTCGAGTAACTTTTCTTTTAGTAGGCATATTTGTCATATTATTTCGAAAGCTTACTCGATTTTAGGGTTTGTTAGGCGAAATAGTTCCAAATTTTCTGACCCGTATACTCTGAAGTTATTATATACGACTTTTGTTCGTTCCAACTTGGAATATGCTACCTTCATCTGGAGGCCTAGTCAAAAAAGTTACATAACTAGGATTGAACGGGTCCAAAAAGTTTTTCTTAAATATGCCTTACGTCCATTGTGTTTTGATGAGCCAATTCCCTCTTATAAATCTCGTTTGCTTTTGATTGACCTTATATCTTTGGAATTAAGAAGGTCGGTACTCTCACTTTCTTTTGTTCGTAATATCATCAATGGTTAATTTGACTGCTCCTTTCTTTTGGAAAGAATTAATTTCAACATCCCTCAACGTAATCTTCGTATTTCTTTACCTTTCTATGGTGTTCAATTTAAAACAGAATATTCGCGAAATGCTCCCCTTGTTCGAGCGCTAATTGAACTTAATTCACTCTCGAGTTCCATCCAACTTGATTTTTCAATTCCAAAAAATGTATTTTCTCATATTCTAAATTTAGCTATCTAGGTTTTTAAATCTTAATTTTTAATTACTTTTTAAATATTCTGTATAAAACTTTCTGTTCATAGACTAAATAAATATATAAATAAATAAAATATAGGCGCGTCGTTATGGTCAAGCCAAACTTGACTCTTAAGTTAAAAGCAGCTTTTTTCACACAGGTCCCTTAGAAAACCGTAGATCGGACATTATCTTCACAACTACTATAGCGCATAGCATTTTTTGCAATATGGTTCGATAACTAAATAAAAAATAAATTTTGTTTGAAGGTGATGGTATATAAACGAATAAGGGCCGCTTTCTTAAATACCGGTTAAGCGCTTATCGGACTATAACAGCCCGTTATGGCCACAAGTTAATGATGTAAGTCTTTAAGAAACCGGCCCCTTATCAAATATGATGACACGGTCGGAACATTTTACATAAATATGTATGTACATTTGTAATTTTAATTACTGTCCCCCGGAGGTGCGTGGATATCTTCGTTGACTAATTATAGACTAATTTAGAAATTACTGGGGATGTTTAGAATATTTTCAAAGTATATACATGTATGTATATAGATGTCTAGGTGAGCGATTGTGGTGATTTTATTTTAGGCAAATGATTTGAGTTTTTATTACTCAGGAACGAACCCACAAACTTTTATATCTTTTTTAATAAATACTACTTTTTATTGTATGAGGTATGAGCGTGGAAAACTATACTCTAGCTAAGTGGTTAGTCGCGAGTGATGGCCCATATATGTACATATGTATGTATGTATGTATGCACAAGCTTGAATATGTGTACTTGTATGGACCCCCGCTCTATTGTTGCGTAAGAATTATGCTGACATTGCTCCTATCAAATAATAAAAGTTTCCCCACAAAAGAAATCAGCAATGCGGCAAAAATGGCGCCGACTTGTCGGAAAAGTTTCACAATAAAAAGTACAACGAGCAGAGTTGCCAGAATTTATGATGGGGCAATTTGGACCCCGAAAAAGCTACTGTTACTAAGTATGTAAATACAAAAAATGGTTTGCGGGTGTTTGTACTCAACGAGTTATATATACGTATGTATGTATGTATGTATATGTACATACATACACAAATACATACATATAAACTGGTAGATACATAAGTAAGTACATAGTAAAAATGCAAATGTGTGTGTGTGTGTTATATATTCATTGTGCACATAAATTTTAATATTTGTATTCACTGCTAGATATAAATATGTGCTTATGTATGTATGTTCAAATGTATGTATATACAAACATTCAAAAGTTGAGCATCTGAAAATATGTACATATCTACTATGCACATACATATCTACCTACAAATGTATGTATGTATGTAAGTGTGTATTTGTACATAACTGAACGTATGACCAATCCGAGGAGTTCTTGGATTTGGCGCAAGGCAAATAGCTCAATTTTAACATTAACGTCTTTTTGTATGCGCGTATGTACGCATGCTTGTAAATGCACTTGCACATACATATGTACATATCTATGTATATATGCATGTATGTATGTATGTGGTTGGCCGTACTGCGGCACTTTGATTGGGGAAACAACCGATGTCAGCCAATCAGGTGAGCTTTAGCCTCACTGAGAACAAAATGGCCAAAACTTTGGGGTGATTTTTGTTTTCTTTTAATTTACGAATAAAATCTTCGATGCGGCATCTAGATTTTGTCGGTTATTATTGCAAACAATTTTTTGCAATAAAAATGCATGTTAAACTTATTATTTTTTGTAAATTTGTAGAGGTTTCTTACTATTTTGTAAGATATAAAATTATGAAAATGGTATACAATCTTAGATACATTAATATATAGTTTAAAACTTAGTACACAGCTCTGAAGAAAATCATATAAAATGACTAAGAAATGAAAAAGAAATTTTCTCCTATTAAAATTTAAAGCTTTCAAGAAAAAAATGCTCGTATATTTTGTTCTTCAAGAAAATGTTTATCAACGGCAAATTACTTTTTCAAGCATCTTAAATATTGGAAATTATTTCTTGTGATTTTTCTTGAGAGCTGTATACAACCACTTGATATGGAATTATGAAGAAAAAACAAAAACTCTAAGAAACTACGAAAACGACCCAAACAAAAGTTAAGACTAATTTTTTTCATCAATACGGTAGACTTTTATTTATAACATAGAAGAGGAGTTGCCGGTGATTCCTGTATTCTTATTTAAAATTAAAGGTTTTTTTTATATACTCACTCATTGATCAAACTCTTTTTTGGTAATATTCCTCTTCGTCGCCAAACCCGACTTGAAAAGCGTACAAACTTCTGCTTCTACTAACATAAAAACCGTCGGCAGATTATTCTTATTATTATTCAAATGCCATCTGTTCCTTCAATCAAATTTTCTTCTTTGCGATCGTACAGCAAGTTGAAAAATTTTACCTGGAGGGTAGAAACTTGAACAACAGTGAGAAAAGTGGGTGCCGTTCCTCCTCTTTACTCACTCTTGTTCAAGTTTCTACCCTTCTGGTATAATTTGTCAACTTGCCGCAGACTTGATTGGCGTCGGAATCCGCGCTATATCCCAGAAAACGATGACTTAGTTTGCCGCCATTACTGCACTTTCTCACACTTTCAATTTTTGTTTTTAACCTGATGCTGAAGAAGATAATTCGAGCCCCAGAATTAAATCGATCAGGCACCATATTTTATTAGAGAAAGCAATTGCTAGCGTACGCCGACGACATTGACATTATCGGCCTTATAAAACGCCCAGTTTGTTCTGCTTTCTCCAAACTGGATAGAGAAGCGAAGTAGGCCATTGAGAAGCAAAGTTCTCTCTTGACGAACAAAAACCATGCTCTATAATTGTCTCATTATGCCACTCCTATTGTATGCCTTTGCAATGGCGAATACCGCAGAAGATTAACCGATGAGCTGTACGAGCTTTATAACCACATAGATATAGTACAGCGAATTAAGATCCAGGAGCTTTGCGGGCTAGGTCATATCGTCCGAATAGATAAAAGCGCTCCAGTCCTGCAAAAATTCGACGTGGTCCTCGCCGGTGGAAAGACCAAACGGTAAAGGACTTGGGTACACTTGGTATTTCCAACTGGCGCCAGTTAGCGAAACCTAGAAATACCTGGTATGCTATGCTAAGCTTCGCCAAAATCGCAAAAGTCATCGAACGAATTAAATAATATAATTTTGATCTAAACAGCTACGGAATAACATTCCAATGAAATAAATCGTAGGCTATTGAGATCTCAAATTAATTATTTGTACAAAATAGTTTGGGTTTACAATCCAATTCATATTCACAGCGTTTTGATTTGCTGTAATTTGATGGTTCTTTATTTTCGGAAATTTTCTTAAAAATTTAATAATTATTGTGTGGTGGACGTTAAGTTTGTTCTAGAAAAATATTGGAAATTGACCTCTGATTTTGAAACACATAACACATTCATAAAATTTACATGGCGCTACATTGCAATGAGCGCTCGCTTGAAGCCATAGAAATCGGAAGAGTTGCTCAATTTTGTAAGCCCAACTTATTGTTGGGTACAAATCCTGGTCACAATAGTTTAGAGAATCAATAAATGATTTGACTAGTTTTTCTTCGGATTTTGTAGTGCTGTCATTAAGCTCTGCAAGTCCTTATAAAGGACAGAATAAATCTTACACTTAAAATAGGCACGCAATTTAACTTTATTTAAATATATCCATACCTTGAAAGCATTAGGGTAACAGAGAAGCAATTTATTCCTAAGTCTAATTTTTGTTCAATAAGATTAACTCAGTTTTTTTTTAATTAGAGATTTAAATGTATAAATTTCAACAATATCTGTTATTTCTGGAGTATTAAATTTAAACAAAAATCGAAAGTGATTGCTATATTTAAAAATTTTTAGAAATCGAAAGAAATATGTGGTATCATGTATGTATAAAAATTATTGTTTTATTTTTTACATTATCACGTTATATTAATTTTTTTAGATTTATTAAAAAAATATATTTTTCGATTAATTAATAAATTATTCCTTTTACGATGTAGTTTCTTAGTAATTCAGCTTCGATTTTTTATATTTCCAAACTTTTTGAATTTCTTTAAATCCTTAAAACTGTTACCACAGAAGTATATTAGAATGCATTATTCGGTTAAAACACATTTCCTTCATAGCTATTTCTTAATACAAGTTTTCAACAATAGCTATTATGAATCTATGCCGAGGAAAGCATGAAATTTTATCCTTTTTTAAAAACAGCCTTTCTTCTCGTTTCTCTAAAGCTGTGAAAAACCATCTTGGAGCCAAAGCTACACAAAATCGAGCTGACACAAAATACAAAACTTTTTAAAATCAACTTATTTACTGTTTGATAATCACACATCAATAAACACTTTGCGATTTGAAAAGAATGTATAGAATACGAGAATTTCGGTTTGGATTTCAAATGTTGTTTTTGAAACAAAACGGTGCTCTAAAACTTTCATAATTTGTTTGGCATTTTCAAGGCCAAATGTATGTAGTCGCGTATGGCAACTTAAAATAGTAAAAAGCTTCGAATTATTGCAACCTAATTTCATTTGTGTGGCCGCTGTGGTCGAGTTAGTAGCGGTGCGTGCTATAACTTGATATGCCGGTGAGTTCGAGGTTCGAATTTTAGTCAGGGCAAGCAAAATGTTAATCATAGAAAAAGTTTTTTCTAATAGCGGTCACCCCTCGGCAGGCAATGGCAAACCTCCGTGGGTATTTCTGCCATGAAAAAGCTTCTCATTAAATACATCGGCCGTTCGGAGTCGGCACAAAACTGTAGGTCCCTCCATTTGTGGTATAATATAAAGACGCACACTACAAATGGTAGGAGAAGCTCGGCCAAGCACTGAGCTATAAAGTGTACGCGCCAAAATTATATTATTTATAATTTCATTTGTTACTTGTAATTTTGTTCTGAGTGAGGAAAAGCCTACAAACATATGTACATATGTACATATATAAGATTTTCTTTTAAATTCTTAAATTTGCAACATGTGGGTTATAAGATGGTAAAGCGGTTATTTTTATTTTTGATTTTGTTATAACTTCAAAAATACTCCAATAAACCTTCAAACAAATTGTTCGGATTTTGAGATTTTCTAAATAGTTTTTAGACTCCTTTCAACGTAGCTGCGTAGAACAAAAAGTCGCTCATTAAAGCTCCAAAAAGGACAAAGCATAGAAGTGCGAATAAAATTACAATTATAAAATATTCAATGCTTTGCTTTATCGTACTCTTTGTCCAAATAATTAATACCAGTGCACAACATTTAAAGACAGGTTTGGAATTTCCAAGAGTGGGGGGCTTGTAACATTGGGCTATGAGCTCCAACCCAACAATATTATTGGTGTTGATGTTGATTCCTAAATAAAAGGAGTCCTTAAAGTTATAACTGTCACTGCTCAGGCATGAATGAACTGAAGAAAATACACGACTAACCGAAACTGCAACTCCCGCAGTTGTGTCAGGTATTTAAACCGTGATAAGTGTTAATACTACAGTAAGCGGGATTTGCATATATGTAAAGGGGTTGGAAACCCAATAAGAGTGATATGATTTCTTTTCAAGGAACTTCAAATGTTTTTTATTTTTTGTGAAGCACAATCGACACAATTAAGTTCTGAATATAACACCATTCAAATGGCCTCCACGACTTGTTTTGCAGGAACGAATTCGATGAACCAAATCTTCGAGTATTTTTTCCACTAAATCAAGTCGTATGTCATGAATCGCACATTTAATATTGACTTCTAAAGCTTGAAGAGAGTCTGGTTTATTGCTAAAGACCAATGACTTCAAATAACCATACAAGCAGTAGTCTAATAGTGTTAAATCACAACTTCTTGGAAGCCATTCAATTTCTTGAAATAATCGCAATAATTCGGTTATTGCACATGCTGTGTGGCACGTAGCCACGTCTTGTTGGAACCAGAAGTTGCCAAACTCAACTTCTTTCAATTGCGGCCATAAAAAGTTGGTTATAATCGATCTATACCGCTCTCCATTGACAGTAACGCTGTCACCAGACCAAAAACTACACCAAACTGTCAATTTAGGTGAATGTAGTGGTTGTTTATGAATAATTTGTGGATTTTCTTCGACAGTTTTGTTTATTTACCGCACCACTCAGATGAAAGTGAGTCTCATCGGAGTAAAAAAAAGTTGGAATTGGAGAACGATTATTTTGATAATAAAATTGAACAATTTGTAAAAGTTGTTCTTGTGTATATCTTTCCATGATGAAATTGTAAACATTACTGAATACAATGAAAAAAAAATCACATTAGAAATCATATCATCCCTATTGAAAAACCCTATATATATTTTGCATGAGATAGAAAGAGATGGAATGTATGAGTTTCGGGTATAATTGTCAACTCGGCCTTAAGAATCTCATAGAAATAAAATCTCTGGTACAACATATTATACGTTAATTAACAAAGAGTACCTATTCGGTTCACTGCTATTCCCAGTTTCGAAAAAAGCAGAACTAACTGCAAAGTTACGATCGTTGAGATCGATATCATCTTTGGACGCTCTTATGTATGTGTAAAATGTGGTTTTTTAGCTTAAATTATATTCTTCAACCTAAGAAATTGCTGCACAACTACGAGTATATTTTACTTAGACGTGTGGTTAAGCAATTCAGACATAGCGGCATGAAAGTAACTCCTTCATGTGCTGTCGAAGTGCTCTTAAATCAATCGTGTATATTGTTCTTATTTGGGTCTTGGTCAAGATCTGGAGTATTGTAAAAATTCTCTGTATTTTAAGTTATGCATCGCTTTACCTTTTCGATTGTCGCAATCGACGAGGCGACATTAGTCATTTATGATTTTACCTATCCCTTATCACCATGATTCAATTATAAAAGGTTGGATACTTGTTGACGTTTAAGTTTTCCGACTGCTTTGTAAGGTTGCATTTAGGAAGGTCTGATAAAGGGGAAAATATTGTATTCCTTTTCGCGCAAAGGTAGTAGAAAAGTATGTAACTAGTAGCGAAATGCGGGTTGTACATAGAATTATACATATTTGCATAAATTTGATATTTCAATTTAATATAATATAACCGAATATTCAACCACACATGTACATATGTATATTCATACATACATATGTACATAACACCTTAATACAAAAAAATATTTAAACAAAAAACGCAAGTGTGATTTAGAAGCACATATTTTTTACATACAATTTTGTTAACAACAACAATGTGATTTCAAACTTTTTTAAGTTTTTACATGCAGAAAATAGAACTATCACATTTGGAAAAATTTTGGTAATAAACTTTTTTAAAAATATAATTACCATTTTTGTAGATCATAAAATTGTAAGATCACTAAAACTGTAACATTAGTTGTTCGAACAATTTTTTTTATATTGAAAACACCACACAATACCTTTGTCAAAAAATTAACGGAATTTTTATTGATATACATACATATGTACATCTGTTAGAAATCAAGTAAAGACGTTAGTCAAAACTGGTCAAAATACTAATAAATGTTCTTCTATTCGATATTTTCACTGTATAATTTTATGGTTGTTAATATTTATATAAATTATTATTTTTTTAATTTTATGTTATTTTATAAAAAATATAAAAAATTTAAAAACATAAATTGCTTTCTTTGGAAAAAAATATCAAAGAGAATGATCTGACCTGACCGGGAATCGAATCAATGACCAATTAATTTCTTACATGCAAAGAAAAAAATTCAATTCCTGTTCGCTGCTAGATAAGCAAGGCTACTGGAAAGAATACGAGAATGCTGTCAATTCGCTTATTCAATGTAGGGCATGCAGAAATAATTTAAAAACTACAAAAAGGCAACTGTGTTGCCTGCCAGGCCATTTTACAAGAAAAGTACTAATTTCCACGTGTTTGATAACATTTTTTTTTTTTAATTGAAAGAGAGCAACACAGGCTACCTTAAGGCAGCATGCAAGAGTGAGACAACTGCCTAGTTATCCAAAATTGTATAATTGAATCATATGTACACTGTCACCGACAACTTGTCGACACTTTGTTTTTTCTTATATGATTTTTAGGATTTAAATGTGACGCGCTTAGAGCAAATACGACGTTTGCGTTTATATTGTATGTCCATATGTATGAATATGAATAAGAATCGTGTGTGCCAAAGTTTGAATCATTTTCAAATGTATCAAAAATGGTCTATGCTCATGAAGGATGCTTCATAGCTTCATCCATTAACAAAATTAAAATAATAAATCCGCTTGCATAGCTGAGATTTGCTAAAATAGCAACAGAAGGTCGAATTGCTTGACGGGGTGCACTGTTGTACGTCACTGCGACTGGCGAGTATACATATGTATGTACATTTGGCTAAGTGAATTACAAAGACTGCAAAGAGTTTGCATGGAAGCCGCAATGAATCAAGCCAAATATGACAGTTGAAGCATTATTATTAGCTGCAGAATACTACCGCGGTGGAAATAAGTCAGAATTTTTTTTTTTGTTGCTTAGCTTGTATGTATGTATGTATATTGATATCGTTTGTCTACTTTAGCTAATACTCTCAGCCATTAACGCAAAGTAACTGTCCGCATTAGTCTCGAACCCGTCGATAGTCGTATAGTTCCGCTTTGGTTCGCCGCTTTGCCAGTCGAAACCAGAACTAAAATCGATGCACAAGCAGTTTCTGGATTGTCTCACTAGCATGACGAATCCAAGTGCATACAATGCTAGGCACTGAAAGCATTCGATGTCAATCGACAGCATCCTGCACCCTCAATTTGGATAGTATCCCAAAAGATAAGCTGATGCATACACTCGTACATACATACTATGGTATGTATAGACATACAAATCTTTCTGCTAAATGTGAGTTGTTGCTGTCTGTGCGATGTTGTTATTGTCATCGCATCCGCTAAGTGCGCAATCAAGCGTGTAGCGATTCAATAAGTGAACTTTATTTATCAACACCCATGTCGAGCATTAGTTGTGTTTACAAACTTTGCGACACGACCGCCAAGGGACGATCACAGCAAGTATTATGCAGGCAAATTGTCACTGTTGCCGGCGGACGGGGTGGTGCGGCCGTGCGTCCGTGCGACACACCCTCTGCATGGCGGCTTGCGGTGGTAGCTTTTTTGGCGCAGCAAAAGCAAAAACGCAGCGACGCTAAAAGGCGCATCACAAATAAATATTAAATCGAATCGCATTGCTTCGAAATGGGAAAGCGGCGCGTATCGATACAAATTTTCATTTTTATTTATGAGCGTTTAGTTAAAGCATTTTCACATGGCCAACCCATGTCAGTCGCCCGCAAAGTACGAATGTTTCGTCGTAAATCTTGCATATGCAATTGTGGCGGCAGCAGACTCTTGCAAAAAAGGGGATGCCCACACGAACAAGTGTACGCTACGCGGTCAATTTAATTGCTCGATCTTGTTGAAGCATTGCCATCGTCGCACGTACATCCATACACAAATTAATGCGCACAAAAGTCAAGCAGGATGTTTCAAAAGGATGACTATTTAGATTAAAGCGTTTGATAATGGTGACATCAATTTGAAACTCAATTGAGCTATGCATGTATGTTTATACACACACACACAGACACACACACACACACACATACACACTCTTGCATGTCGGTGCGCTGACAAATGTCACTATCAGGAAAGCGCCATCACGACCGCAGGGTTGGAGAAAGCAACGCACACATTTATACACAAACAGACATATGTACATACATACAGCCATACGTATGTATGTGTGTATGTATGTATGTACGCACATAAATTACTTGTGTCGTGTCGAGCTAAAGCCACGTTAAGGCGTCACAAGTGTTTACAACAAGTTAAATACTACACAGAACATTTTCATTATCTTCTTGCTGTACAAAATCAACCGGAATTGAAGAGTAAAGTACTGCAGAAATTGGATGTTCGGAAGCATTTAGGCATTCAAAGTTATGAATATTAATTTCGGTATAATGTGAGAGTGCGTATTAATCGCAGTTAAAATCTTTTTTTCGAAAATTGTTATCGATTTGAAGATCGTACAAATTTCTATAAAAGTTAGCGAGAGTTTGATTATCTTTGCAGCCAGGTCTTCTTTCTTTTGCAGCGTAGTTGCTTTCGTCAAATGAGAAAGGGTTACTCTTTGATTATTTACATATACAGTGCAAGTTATTATCAGAACTAAAGGGACTTGTTAACTATAATCTGTGGATGTAGGATACCATTTTTAATAACTCGCAGTTAAAAAATGCACAAAATGCCAAGATGTTAACATTTATGTTTGCCGAAATTCAGTAAGCAGTTTCTTGTCCGTAATAGAGAGAAAATTGTGTCTGAAAATAACGTCTTGAAACTGTCATCAGGTTATTCATATTTAAAATAATTTTGCCATTATATATGTGCATATGTAGTGCAATGTTTGGCCGAACTTCTTCTACAATTTGTGGTAAACGAGATTTATTTTATGAGAAGCTTTGGCATGGCAGAAAAAAACTTGGCCGCCCGAGGGACGGACGCTATTAGGCAGGCATCCGGTGAATAGCAGGTCACACAATAAAAAAAACAAAATAAGGTTTCTTTTTAAAATGAAATCGGATGCCGGTAGTTTTCATTACACTGACATAAATTGCCATATTAATAAGTAGATGTGAGATTTTCGAAGTGGTGTAAGGCATTTTAAAAGCGAAAAAGTAGTAGGCAGCTTACAAATTGAGGAATCTAATTTGTTTATGCTATTTTTTGTTCTGGAACCCCGGAATTTTAGTAATCTGCGAAATAAAATTTATTTAATAATTCCATTTTTGTGGGCAATTTACAGTTGTCCCAGTCAATTTACAGCTTCCGAAGTACAATTCACATATTCCGATGTACTTTTCACAGTTTCGGAAATGTCATTGACAGCTACTGAAATACATTTTACCGTTTTCGCAATAATAATTTACAGTTAATGACATACATTTTACGTTTACTGAAGTACAATTAAAAATTTTGAAGTTCATTTTACATTTTCCGAAGTACAATTGCCTGTTCTGAAGTTCATTTTAAGTTTTCTGAAGTACAATTGACTATTCTGAAATAAATTTTTCGGATTCCGAAATACAATTCCGTAAAACATTTTACGGACTCTGATGTAAAAACATTTAGCTCTTTCTGTCGTACTCTTGGAAAAGACTTACCGAGGTTACCTCTACATAATTCGAAACATGGCAACATAAGAGGTCTGCTATCTATTAAGAAACTCTGGCCTTCTAATTGAATATTTAAAAATTTAAATGAAAAACTTAACAACTTATTAGCTTTTAATACATACATACATACATATGTATATGTAGTTCAGAACATAAAAATCCAAATACACGTATAACAAATTTATTAAGCAAAGGAAGTTATCACCTATATGCCTGATACATATTTACACACATACATAGTACTTACATACATACATTCACATACATAAATATATATAAATTATTTACTATTTCTTCTTTGTGAATGTTATGCACTTTTAATAAATAAAGAATTAAAATCCAAATAAATATTTACGAGTTATTGCAAGCAATATAAATTGAAAGAAAAACACATTAACCCAAACTAAATGACGAGTTGAATAAATAAATAGATTTCTCATGCTTTTAAAATATCTAAAGCAAGTAAAAAGTCACGGAATATTTTATTTATTATATACATATATATGTACTTATGTATGTATGTATGAGTAATAGAAGCAAAGTCAGTTTTTGAGCAGCGAAAGGGACGCGTTTCAAAATTGTGTATCTTCTCAAGCGGAAAAGCGTAACAAGGGTTGTCGCTAAGGTCGGAACGACAATGACAGCCCAATAAAGCCACAAATTATTTTTATAGCTGCCTATTTCCTACATCCTTTGGCAAGTGTTTGGATTGGAATGTGTAACTTCGTTCTTAGCGCGCGTGAGGATGTGCTTTGTTCTATTGTGGTGCCTTTTTTATTGCCAAACTAGTTGAAGGAATGCTGAAAATTGTCATAACTAAATTTGATGACTTAATGCTTGAAAGCAGTATTCAAAGAAATGCATAACCAAAATTATATGCACTTTTTACAACCCTCTCAGAACGCTGAGAATCAAAAAAAAAAGGAAATAAGTCTGAAGTTGTAGCGACAAAAGCAATAAACATAACATTATGCCTTGTCACTGGCGAAAGCCGGTCATTAAGAACTTCTGGATGGAAGGATGCACAATAATGCACTGTGAAAAGGAACGTTAACAATTTAAAATGGCTTTAAATTTAAATGCTAGCCATATATGAAGATTTGCCTTCATGGTACGAAATGAAAGTGATTTTGTTTGTGGAATACAAACAACTGCGCAATGTCACACAGCACTTGCCTCGTTGGAGTAAGAGCCCCTGTGTTCTTTTGGGGTTTACAAATTTTTTGACATTTCGGTCACTGTCAAAACAATCTCGCACTAATGCCGGTGAATAAAAAGGCTTAAAGCAAAACCGCGGCTTAAGAAGTCAAACATTTCAGCGATTTACGATGTGTAATGATTTAGTTCGAATGGCAAAAAGAAGTTGCGTTCGCTCATTAACACCTTGAAAACTTGGATGGTGTTGTTCGAGATGCTAAAAATTTTACTATTTTTGATGTTTTGAATAACAGTTATCGATAAAAAATATCACATAACTGGCGATCGGCACAAATATTTGAAAAATCGGTTAGGTTTAAATAATAATAATAATTTGTCGCTTACACTAAATAGCTCAGAGTTTGGACGAGCTTCTTCACCATTTGTGGTGTGCGTCTTTACCATACATTCTACCACAAATGGAGGGACCTACAGGTCTATGCCGACTTCGAACGGAAGATGTATTTTATGAGAAGGCAGAAATACCCTCGGAGGTTTGCCATTGCCTGTCGAGGGGTGACCGCTATTAGAAAAAGCTTTTTTATGATTTCGATTTTACTTTACCTGGCTGAGATTCGAACCTCGAACACAGCGACATATCGAGTAATACCGCGCACCGCTACCCACTCGACCACAGCGGCCAAGAATTTTAGAGAACAAGATTGCGCCCTCCCATTTAAGGTTAAAAACAATCAAGATGGCGAAGCGAAGAAGAGAGAATGGCGCAACAGTGAACTTAGGCCCCTTCACATTGCTTCAAGTTTCTTTGATTGCTTTGATATTTCCTCTATTTTTCTCATATTTGTCGGGAACGGATTTTACCAGGATATTTCGACCACACTAAAAAAAACTTTACTCAAGAACCTTTACGCTTATGTCACGAATTTTCACATCTTGAAATGGCGTTTAAAATTATTGAAGGTATTTTTTCTTTATTTTATTTATGTTCAATAGTTTCATTAAACTTGAAACTTACTTAGTCAATCGGATAGCATGACTTTGATGAAATATCATAATTTTATTAACAGGCAGATGATTGAACAACGAATGTCATTAAAAGAAACTACCCAAGGCACATCAAATAGGTAGGCGCAGCAAACTTTTTTTTTTAGCTTTTTTCTTTTTTTATTTTAATTTGAATTGCCAAAATTTTTATGTCGTTGTTTAAAATATTTTTGAAAATTTAGCTTTTAAAAGCAAAAACAGAATACACAGAGCTGAAATGTTGAAAAAAAAAATTTTTTTTTCTGGCCCTTCCTATTGAATATGGCTTGGAACTACCTCTTTTTAAATCATGAGTTTTAGAAAATGTTTGGCACTGGAAAATTATATTGTAATTGTGTACTAATTTTTTACAGTGCTGCATCAGTTTGCGTCGAAAGATGCCCATCTCGGACACATTATCACATATTTTGGTAACATCCCCACGGAGCTTTTAAAATTTTAATTAATGACAAATTCATTAAGAGTTCAGCCCTGCCCTTGCTGTTGGATGAAGTCCAAAACGCAACTCCCCTTGAGGGTTTGAAAAATTGTTGTGCAGCAGAAGAAATGTAAAATCAGTTTGGTGCAGTGGTTATTATCAAGTCACGTCTTTTGTTGTTGTTGTTTTTTTTTGTATTTTTTTGTATTTTTGGTGGAGACTTATTGTAAATTTTCGTATTTATGTATGTCCGTGAAGGATAAAACAACTTAATCGCTCAGGCGGACAGATGTGCGAATGCGTTTCGTTTAACTTTTCAAATTGTACAATTCACTTTTGGACTTTCTCGCAATGAGTGAATTGCGGAAATTTATGGCTGCGCAAATTGTTTAATGACTTTGTTTAGCATTTACAAATTCTTATTTCGTGCGGGCATTAGAGGGTGAAGTTGTTTGGTTAATTCACAGGCGGCAAGTGCAACAAACAACATTAATTTTTAACGGCTCGTTGACTCGTAACTGTGAAAAAACCTGCACGCACAGTATGTACTACATACATACATACATATGTACATATATGTTAGATACGGTACAGTATGAGTATGTATTACATTTAAAGGGACAACTAAGTAAATAAAATAGAATAGAGGTTTCTGTACCAGCACTCCCACTCCCACTAACAAGGTTTCACAAGATTGGAGACAAGCCTATTTTGTAGATTTTGGTTAGTAAATTCAGAGTCTGGTATAATTTTTGCACGAGTAGATTAAAAACAATTAATTTATCTATGTTTATTCATAATCTGGCCTATTTAGGCTCGTTCAAATCTAGATTAAAATTAATAATTAATTAATAATAATAATTTTGTAGAGTATTTTGTTATTATTTTTAATTGTGAGTTTAATGCTGTAAACATATAGGACGCGAATGGACACGAGATGCGATTAACGTGCCCATTCCTGATACATAAGTAGCTATTAACAATTATCAAAATAACAATGATTTTGGCAAAAAATATTATCTCTATTACCAAACACCATGACATCTAAGGAAATTAAAGACATTTTTGGGCATGATTTATCTTACAAATTGATAAAAATTAGCAAAGATATACAAAAAAATAAAACAAAGTTTTCGGACGTCAAACGCTTTAGCATGGACAGACGTAGTTTACCTGAACAAACTTTAAACACAGTAAAATTGTTTTATGAAGATGATGAAATCAGCCGAATCATGCCTGGGTCACAGGACTCAATTGTAGTAAGACAAGGAAACATACGCGAGAAACTTCAAAAAAGACTAATGCTAATAATATAACACCTCCATGGAAGTTGCTTACGCAGACGCTGATGAATACAACAAAACAAAAGAAGAGCTACTTTCAAGCTATAAAAATGCCAAAACTATTACAGGAACTCAAAGCTTCCATTCTTTTGTACCTTTAGATGAAACATCACTAAAAGTAAGCAAATATTCCGAAAGTCAGCAGTATGAGCTGCGCAAAGTTGTATACTAAATCTAAATAAATAAAAATAAAAAATTAACTTTATCAAGTGTACGTCAATTTATTGTGCGGGTCTGAAAAATTTGATAATACGATTATTGTTCGAATCTATTAGAATACTTAGTCATAGTATCTGTATCTGTATAAAAAAAGAAAAAACACCCCATTTTAGTTTTCAGATATGTTATATATATTAAATAGACCTTTCTAAAATAAAATTTTATTTTTCAAAATCGCTTGATCTTTGAAGTGTTTTTTCAGTTTAAAATTTTATTTTGGAAAAAAGCTTATTTCAATACCTTTCTAATGGTATGAAGATCTTTGAAATCGGTAAAGCCATTCCGTAGTAATCACACTTTAAAAGTACCTATTATCGTAATTTTTCGAATATTTCGATACCTTGCCACGCCCACAATTTTTCGAAAATCCATTTTCTAAAAATAAGGTTGTGTTTGGGTAGGTAAGATGTACCTATATGCAAAATTTCATCAAATTCTGAGGGGGTCGGGTTCAAAATGTACGTTTTTTTCAGCCTTTGAAATGAAATTCATCATAAGTTTAATGAAAAGTCATGTTTGCTCGATTTAAAATTTATTTAAAAGTATATGTGACAGACCGAACTCGTACATATATCAACGAATAAACTGACCAATTTTCAAATGGCCTAAGATATTATTTTTTCATGAAGCACTGTCTGATAAATTCAAGTGTTTCACTGAGCACATGCTTGTATTAAGCAAGCCACTACTAATTACTTCTTACAACTTGAGGCTAGATTTTCTTATGAGGTTTTCTACAACATGCTTATGAAAAACGAAAAAACTCGATTTTTCATTGAAATAGCATGGAATGCCTCATAATTAACTGAAATCAAAGCTGATTGTTTCGTGAAACTTGAGAAATATTGGGGGATGACGACCGAAAGCCTTACCCCAATCGGGTGTGTCAGTGTAACCCTAACTCTAACTAAACCTCATCCGTACCATTCCCTCAAGTATTTCGTTAGGAGGCGGTTTGAGCACTAAGCACTAGGTTCGTTACACTCTTAATATAGCCGATAGAAGTAGTATCAACTTGGAAGACTAAATAAACTAGGCTTGATTTCGAGAAGCCACCCAATCGACTATATCGTATGGTGTTCAGGCGATCTTTGCGAAAGGAATGGATTACCGCAGCTTATATTCTCATGTGGATGCTGCAGACTAAGTTCTGTTTTGTAAAACGCTACATTTTATGAGGCTATCGAACGTGATTCTGAGCAACCCCTCAGCTGTATATTCTGCAGGCGTTCTGAACGGAAAAATTTAGTTTTGATGGTTATTCGCTTTGCTAGAGAATCTTGACGCAGTTTCTATGGCCCTATCGCGTACCATAATTGTCGGTGCATTTCTGCAGTTGCACGACAGATTACTTCCCATCACGATTGGAGCTAAGCATTTACGCCGATAATTAGTATTCTCTGAATTTGATGCGGTGTTACATCCGAGAATCGAGGTCAATAAAATAAAAGTGGCCCGCAGATTTCTCCACATTGAATGATGGATAGAGAGCAACTTGTCTTGCACGAGGTTTAGGTGTTTTCTGTAGCAACCAGGGCATTGGAATAAGAGTGTACACTTTTGCTATTTGCCCGGAATGTCGCCTTTTCTTGGACGCTGATTTGCTATTTTAAAGCCAATAGTTCTGTCGATGGGATGCATTAGCCATTGCCGTGTCAGCCAAGAAACTTAGAGCTTTGCATCTAAGAATATCTTTGAGTTTGTATCGAAGCAAAAATAGTTTCTTCACTGGTCCCACAACTAAACTTCAAGTGCTCCCGACAGGCTTGGTCATATGGAAATTTTTTCTTTTAACCACTTTTTCTGTTTGTTTATCCACACTCTTGGGCTATAAATCTTTTCGACCGCTCAGCGGTTAGCTGGACAGTAATTCGAGGGTTCGCTGAAATAAAGCGTGGACACCAGCATACGAGTACTTCTGCGTTAAACTGAATTGGGTGGACACCGCTTGTATGAGCGTGATTCCATTTCTAGTATCTGTTTTCACATCCGCCAGAGCCACCCATTAGAGTTAATCTAAAACAAATGCATGCGCCAAGGAGATTTATGGCCGAAGGGTTCAATTGCAAAGTGTGTAAGATGAGTCAAAATATTCACAGAGTGTTGGTGTATGTATGTATGTGTTACATGCATGCATGACACAACATGGAAAATAAGACGAATCATCTTTCCGATGGGATCAAAAGGCAGCTTCGAAAGCTGGACACTTGGATTTACACACGTACATAAGAGAATGTAGTGTGTTGATAGTTGGACATTCAAGCCGACGAAAAGTCACTGAATTATCTTGGTTTTCACCCTCCCCCTCCCCACTTAACCGGATGCTGGACGCTTCCGTCGAACGGCGTTGCAGACAACTTGCAAAATTTTTCAACGCTTTCCAGTCGATTGGCGGAAGTGAACGACAGGCGTCCGATTGAGATTAATTCAATTTCACTCCATGCATATCCTTCGACCTCGCCTCCTCATATTTTCACAACATTGAATAAATGCAAACACACACATACATGCATGCATGCATATGTAGATATGTATGTATGTATGTATGAAGCTTGAAATCTTAACTTTTAGAAGAAATGTTCCTTGCGTTGAATCGTTGTCCGCGCTTCCTGCTTTTGCAGAGACATCGTAAATTATGATGTGTGTACAATTTTGCGGATGTGAATGAGCGATATTTCCCGCATATCATATATGCGCACACTTACTTACATGTGTACATATGTATGTAAGTATGTGCGTTTGTTTCCAGAATAGCAAAAATAAAAATGCTGAACGGGAACATTTAATTTTTTTTTTATTTCCTCCCAACCCATTCGTAAGTTTGTATGAGTACATTTAACTTGGAATTATTCATCAGCATTGTAGTGAGATGCGGGATACGAAGCACCCACACGCGCCATCAAAACGCCAGTGAATGAATTGTTTGGAAGCCATGAATTTTATTTTTATTGCCTTTTTGTTTTTCATCCCAATCGCAATTTTTCTAGCTAGCTTTCACATTTCGTTAGATGATTGCTTTCGCAGCGATGTGTGTGTGTGAGGATACAACAAATTTGTGAATACAAATGGTAAGTGCAAAAGGAAAGTTTTCGCTGCAGCAAGAAGCGAAGGCGAATGAAAAACATCAAACGGAAATGACGATCGTTTGCGAAAATTTCCAAGGAAGTAGGGAAAATTTGTCGAATTGTGCACTGCCAGCATTATAATTTATCATGGATTATGGAGGCAAAAATGTAAGTAAATTGGCGAAAAAAACATTCCTCTTATAAATCGAAGCATTTGTGTTCATTCATACAAACATATTCGGCTACTCGACAAATGCTAGTGAGACATTTTTTTTTAAAAGCCTGCTGATAACTATTGTGACTGCAATTTAAAAAATTTTAAGAAAATACTTACGAAATTTTATAATTTTAAAATGTGTATACATATGTGTACGTATGTACATATGTATGTAACAAGTGATTCCTGTACATCTTTTGCTCGGCACACGAATCGGGTTTAAAATGGTTCATCACGTCAGGATTTTGAACAATATTAGGTAATTTTTGTGAAATTTGTTGCGAGACCAACATTTTGTACTTTACTTTTTAAACGAATATTGCATAGAACGAAGGCATTTTTTTTTTAAATTTTAATTTCGAATTTTGAATAAGTTATGAATATTTTAATTTACGACATTATGACAATTTTTAACCATATAAGCTTAGTACACAGCCTTCAAGAAAATCGAAAAATTCATATAAAATGACAATCAAGAAATGAAAAAGAAATTTTCTTTCATACAAATTTCTTAAAACAGACTAAAGCCATCAAGTAAAAATACTCGTAACATATACATACATACATACATATTTATTTCTTCAAGTACTTTTTAAGCAACAGAAATAATGAAAAATATTTCTTGATTTTTTTTTGAGAGCTGTATTCAAGCATATAATATTTCGGTATTTAAAAATTTGTTGTTTTTTTATATTGCACAGAAAGAAAAGGCTAAATTAGCATAAAAGTCAGCTGAGTTAGAAAAATTGAAAACAAATTCAAGTTTACGTTTGTTTAAAACGGGAAATCTTCAAACGCTGATGGCGAGTACTTTTTATTAATATTTAGGTCTCACATTTCCAGGGAATTTATTTTTGGAGTATTTCGAAGAAAATTTCTAGGTGAGAGTGAAAAAAATAGTCACAAAATTGCGCTAATGTACATACATACCCTGTCAGAAATATATTACTTTCTTCGTTATTTAAGAAAGTATTTCATTTTAGAAAAGTTATTATATAAAAAAGCCAATAAAGAAACAATTCTCAGCAAAACAAAATTTGTTGTTGTATTTAAAGTGAAAAATGCAACAGAAGAAACTAAAATTAAAATTAGACAATAATATTTTTTCAAAAATTAAAAAAATTAGAATTGATAAAAATTTTACTTCTTATTCAGGAGGAAATTTTACGAGTATATGGGAAATAATGGTAAATTTAGGCAGATTTCAGTTATTGTAATTTAGTTCTATGTCCTTTTTTTAAAATTTTTCGAAATTTTAAATACAAAAAATTGATTGCCTATATTCGAAAAAGCTCAGTAATAAATAATGTAATAATACTAACCCCACTTGGTACCATATTCAATATATGCCTCTAAAATAGTGTTGGAAAAACTCTAAAGCCATTTTTTTTAGCCTACGAAAGTTTCGAGAGCATTTGATACATAAAAGGCCACGCTACTAGGCACTACTTCCAGCTCACTTCGAACGCATTTTTTTGGTATATTTTAGGACTTTTTTCACGAAGCCGAATACTCGAAATTTTATTACTTATGCATCTTGTGGTTTAATGTTTGTTTGGGTGTTTTCAGTTTTAAACTGGACTCAAAGTAAATCCATAATTTGTAGGTACTGAAACTATGTAATTTAAAACTTTTTTGTTTTACTGTACAAGTCTAATATAATATTAGCGTTGAATTATTATTCTTATTTCATTGAATTAAACAAATTACCGTTAGCTGCATTCATTTTTATTTAGATAAGTTACATTTAAAAACTTAACAACTCAATTTATTTTCTGAGAACATTTGATCCCTTTACAACTCCACGTTATTTTTATACACCATTTCATGGTTTCCATATTTTGCAATTATTTAAAATTCAAAGCTTAAAAGATATTTATAACACACATAATTTTGTATCGGGCATAAAAAAAATATGTAAAATTGAATATTTGCAAAATCGCATTGAAATATTTTTGAAATAACTTCTAAACAATCAATAAAATGTCGCAGTACTTTATAATAAATTTAAATTATTATTTTGTAAATATATCGTAATCATTTGTAACAGCATTTCGTTCGAAAAGCGCAAGTAGTTTTGTAGTTCTCTGACTGAAAGGACAGATGGCGCTGTTTATTCTCTTCGTATCGACCGATACGGTAAGGCCAACTGCTGTCAATTTGACAGCAGCGCAATCGCTGTAAATGGGCGTATGTGTGTTTTTTCCATTCTCCAGCGATGAAGTGAATCCTGTAAAGGTTTATATTTTAAGATATTTAAGTGATTTTAGAAGTGTCGTATTTCAAAATACATGTAAGTTTTATAAAGTTATCTCATTGTGTTTTGAACAAAGTGTAAATGCAAGAAAAGTGACTAATTTTGGCAATGAAAATTAAATCATAGCGTTCATCTGTTTGCCTACGCCATTGTTCTTTGTGTGACCTTATTATGCGAATTGTGCCTGGAGATGTTGCTGTCATTTCAAAGCTATGCCATTGTTGGTATAAGTGATAGCCTCATCGTTTTAAATGATTTCCAAGGGTTGGTTGGACGAGGAAATCTAATAAAGTGGTGTAACAAAAACTGCTTAATCGCGTAGTATGAATTCAAACACATTCGCATGTATTAATATTGCTTAGAGCTCAACACTTCTGAACATATTTCCTTTTGAGAAGTGTATTAAAATTAAAAGAAATATATAGATTTCGAATATTCTTGTCACCAACACGTAGAATTTTGTAACTTGGTTTGTTGGAAGTGGATAAGAAGAAGAAGTGGACTTGACAGCTTCCTTCCTCTAAAGCTTCTAATGAGATCATTTTAAATAAAGAAGGGTAGACCTTTTTTCCGATACCAACATCTAAACAATTTGTTTCACGGCTATTTTGAGAAGAACACCTTTAATTATTTAACATAGCTTATCTCATTGATTGTGCTTGTCCTAATAATTTAGAACGAATGGATGAACTAAGTGGTTTACCTCAAGATTTGTAACAGCCTAAAGATGAGCGACTGCTCTTAAGCTAAACTTTATTTTACTTGGTGCATCAAAACTTATTTATACCAGGTCCTTCTTCATACAATAGATCGTTTGCAATTTCAATTTTAGTATGATAAAATTGTTACACTTTTGATAAATAAGATCAGAATTCATGAAATTTAAAAATGTTGGCCTCTTCCACCTTTTGTGACTGTGTTCTTAGGAAATGTATGAGTAATACAAACTACACACATACCCTTAGATGGCAGTACTTCCTTCCGTTACACCAAAATTCTACTGTACAATATTATGAATCTTCCCCCTTTTAGCTTTTAGTTAAAGTTAGTCATTCGCGCTCGCGCAGCAAAGTGTTTTCACCTCATATATGTATGTACATACATTTGTATGCCAATATGTGTGTAATACTATGTGAATATGCACATACATACATATATCACCAGCCGCCAGCTTTTGCCGGTGTGATCGTCATCAATTAAATGTTTGTTTGTGTTTGAGGTTCTACTTGTGATATTCTTTAGTGAGTATCGGCGAGCGCTTTGAGTGAGTGACTCCAACAAGCTGTCCGCATACATGGTGGCAGCCAAACTATTTATAATTATTTAATGCTTGCGGTTGGTTCTCTCTGGCTAGGAGCTAGCGCTCGATTCGCCTTCATTGTGCCAGTGGCAGGTTTTGATTCAATGCTTGTTGAACTCAGTTCAGTAGAAGAATCGGTGTGAGCTGCAACAATTAGTTAACGGTGCGCGGAAATACGAGTATAAATCAAATTGATCAAAATAAGAATTTATTATAATTTATCATTTATTAACTAATAAGATCAGTTGTGAGCGAAAGGTACACAGAATAGAACTTTTATTGCAAAGTGTTTGTATGTTATTGAGTTTGCGCGCTGTTAAGTGGTTTGTGAAATAAAAATATGGTGGTTTAGAAAAATTCTGTGGATGTTTCATAATATTTCCAATGTACATACATATGTATCAAAAGTTATCAAAATAAAAAAGCAAACAAGTTGTTGCAAATATTTCATGAAAATAGTGTATATATGTACATATATATGTATGTATATAGTATATATGAAGTAGATATGTACATACATAAAAATATTCATATGCACATGCATACATACATGTATGCATATATCATAATAAGTACACATTCCGTAAAACAAAGTTTTGTATTAAATTGAAGTAAAAATTGTCGAAAATTCATTTGCTAGCTACTTCCAACGCCTCTTATTGGATAAAAATCAGCGTATTACCTCATCGCTACAGCGTCTCAATTGACTTGGCTACCTCGAATTCTACCGCCCACCCGTTTCGTCTAACCCACTTCGCCTTGCCAGCTGGCCGTTTGTTTATTTAATGGTTGTTGGGATTGGAACATATCAGAGAACAGTGTTCACCGTTTATTTTGTATCTCGCTATGTTTCGACTTTACATTGTATGCATTTGCAACATAAATGTATGGGTATTTAATTCCTTAAAACAAATATTCTCGTTCTTGTTTGAAAAGCAATTCTACATACTAATGTACATATGTATTTAAATACCTACATATGTATAACAAATATGTACACATTCATATACATATGTGTGCACACTTGTCTACAAAATATTGGAGGTGTTGTATTCAGATACATTTTGATAAGTTGTTTTTCTTTTATGTTATTTCCATTTATTTTTTGACAGATTATTCTCTAACGGAATCCTTATAAATAAACCTGTGTTTCAAACTTTATAAAAGTTACATTTAATTTTGTAGCCCATTCAAATTAAATATAGTAAAAGCAAAACTTCTGAGAGAAAAGTTTGATAATTGGAAGAAAATTTGTAAAAATGTTGTTAAGTTTTCTACAAAGCGAGATACCTATGTAAATGGCCTTGGTTAGAGAATAAACTGAATTGAAAAGTTAAAAAAAAAATATAAAAAAGTACAATATTATTGCTTATTTGGTTTCAATTATTTAGAGTTAATGAGGGTCATAATGGTAAGCTTAGAGCATTCTTCAGAAGCAAAGATGCAAAAATAACTGTCATATATGTATGTATGTTATGTATGTATGTATGTACATACCAGTGCAGCACTGAGTGGATCTTAAATAAAAAACAGAAAAATATAACTTGAATTTCATAAATTTTTGAAAGCAAAAATACTGATACAATAAGTAATATACATACATATGTATGTATGTATATGTACGCATGCACATGCTGAAATCGGTTATAATATTAATAAAAATTTTACCTGCCATTTTTCAATTGATTAAATTAACAAAGGGCATAAATACTTCGCTTCCGCGAGTATGTAGAGTACGTTTGCGAAATCCATGTTTCATACTAATTACTAATATGTACATATGTATGTTTATGCATACATACATATGTATATGCACGATTTTTTGTTTATGAAAGACTTTATTTGTAGTTGCCTTTTGTTTAAAGAAGATGGAAAAAACACAACCGTCCACTCGCCAAGCGTAGCACAGCATGTTCCTTGGTTCGAACCTGGAAAGCGGTGATGAAAAATAAATAAAATTAAAAAAAATATATCTGATGAGGAGATTTAGTGATATCTGAAAGAGCGGCTATAAGTTCTACCACTAAAAATGTTGTTGTTTTTTCCAAATAAAATCTTTCAATCAAAAACCTAACAAAATTACTACTTAAACATAAATTCATTTTCTTATGGCTTGTTGTTGTTATGCTAGTATCAGTGATGAAAACTTATCTTCAAAAATGAGAAATGCCCAAAGCTGATGGAAAGTCGAATTTAATTGTTGACCAATTTTTAATTGAAATACGATAAGAGAACGAAAAAAATTTTGAACTTTTGAGAATGTCTTATTTGCGCCAAACTTTTGTTTTTGTAGAAAAGGAAAAGAATTCATCCAAACTAGTTTTGAAAAATTGTGGTGCATTAAATTTTTAGATGTATAAAATCACCGCGGCGATATTTTTGTGACTCGTCGGGGTTTGTACATACATACATACATACATATACATACGTACATACATATGTATGTAGCTAAGAAGAAAATGTGAAAGATAATTATAAAAACTGTATATAACATAATACATAATAATTGATCGCCATAAACATTTTTCTAGTTGCTCAACATTTTTGTGGTCTTAAATCAAACATAACAATATATTTTATGAATACGTTCTTTATTTATTTTTGATAGAGTGTAAACTAAACCAAACGAGTTAACTTATTCACATACATACTTACATAAGAGCGCATACAATTCTCCTTTTTTTTTTTTTTGCAAACGAGACTTGAAAACCTTTCGGGCACGTACACTGTGCATCATGAACTAGTTTTTGGCTATGCTAATTACAATTTCAGTGTGCGTGCGGGCGTAAAAATTCGTCATCATCGTCGCAAAATCGTTGTGACATTAAAAAAAATGTATTTTTGTTTACATTTCATATCCTTTGAGTGCTCTTCTTTACCGTGAAACAACTCGCCAACATTGAAGCCAATTCGCAGCCCCTTGACGTCGTATCTGGCGTCGATTAGTCATCATTGTCCGCATTGTTTTGGTTTTGCGCATTCTCTTTTTCATTATCAAATAGCGCTGTATGAATAAATATTTTCATTTGTGTTTGTGTGTATATGTATGTATGTATGTATGCATGCTTTAGTGTTGGCGTGTTTAAATATGTATTGATGTGTACCTTTATAAACTTATGAAAACATTATGTCGCCTTACTTGTTTCTTATAAACTGATACATACTCGTATGTAACAAGGTGTCCCAAAACTTACCTTTGATTTGAATTTGCTGACATTTGTGTGTTGACAACGAAAAGAAGCAGTTTTACAGCAACATTTTCATGGCAGATTCAACCTGTTCAATGAAGCTGATTTCCACCTAGATACATGCTTACTCGTACATACATACAAACATAGATGGCTTCATTGGCCCTACAGTGGACCCAGATGCGATTGTCGGAAAATAATTATCAATTCTTAGTGTTACTCTCTAACATAATTTTGGAGCACTCCTTATACTACTATCTTTGTGTATTCGTTGATGAAGGTATTATCCATATTTGCAAGACGTCGCTCTTCCCTTTACTTTCCCAGCTGATAACAAATAAGCGAATGATAAAAAACAATAAACGCCCATTAAGCTAAATATAGTTAGCAGCACTGTGCATAGCTGTGGCGGGAGCATATTGTCGAGCTCCGCCAACGAGAATAATATTCGTCATGACAATTCACCGTCAACTAATCGGTAGTGTCAGTCGTTTACGAGAATGGCGAAGCCTCATCATAATACATATACATATGTTTAAATATGTACATATGTTTGTGTATATGTATATTATTAAGGGTCGCTCCCCATCGAAAAAAAATACAAAATAATAATAAAAAACCGACACCGTATTTAGAAACTGATTTGAAGAGTATCTTGTAAAAAAAATCGATTCATATGTATTTATTAACCACCCTAAAGTACACGCTGTAATCTATTTCCTTGTGATAATTTTGAATTTTCTACCTCGAATAATGTAAACGGAATATAATAATAATAATAATAATTTATTAATGTTATGAGGGCTTTAATCGTTTAAAGAAAGATTTGGGTAGGGAAGATATGCCATAAACTCTTGTCGACGGAATCGTCTAACGGCAAGACCAGCAACTTTGCTCCTTCGATAGTATGCAGGGTAGCTGGGGCACTTCTCCTACGTCAGGTAATAAATAAATTCCCACAAAAATGGTTGAGAAAGGTTGTGAAATTGATAAAGGGGTATCTGCGAATATTGTTCAAAGCCCGTCGGTACATTGCCAAATCAATGATTGTTTGTATTAAGAGTGTCCAGAAAACTTACAAGGAAGGGATAATTTAGAGAGCAAAATTACATTTAATTTTGAGGGGAAGTTGCAATTCTTGCTGAATAAATTTTACCAGCACACATTTGCAAGAAGAAAACAGCTGATCAAAAGCAGCTGATTGCAATTTGGATGAAGAGTTTTAAAGGTTAAAATTATAAAATATGGGTGTTAAACAAGCAAGATGCAGGTAAAAGTTCTTTTGGTTAAATTTCGTTAGTGGAATGTTTCAGGAAAACACTAATGCAACGTTTTTCATTTTGCATTTTTGGATGCGGACAAAAGCTCAATCAGCTGTTCGTTAAACTTGCAAGTTTCTACAAATTTTGCGTTCGCATAAAAATTAGCAAGCAGCTCTCTTAGAGAGAAAATACTCCAAAATTCTCAGAAATTTCGTTGCTGGATAATTCTTGCTGGACTTTTAGATAAATTGACATATTTCTCCAGCAGAAACTAGCAACTTCCCCTTCAAGTCAACTCTCAAATTGCGCTTTCCATTTCCCCTAATATACTTAATTTTTTCATATTCGAACGCCAAAAGCTTATAATACGAGTATGTGATAATTATCAGCTCTCGAACAAACTCAGTGATGATTACTATACTAGGTACCTACTTTCTGGTATATACCAATTTGGTTCAAAGCTTGGGCTTTTCGAGTTCACAAGAAATAATAATTTTAGGTCCGTTCTATGTATACAGATCAAACTAATAGAAGTTTTTCGAAATTTCACACTAGCTGAAAAATCAAAAAAACACTAAAGACGTTGGCTCTAAAAACGAAATAACACAAACGGCAACATTTGTTAATTGCTCCCATTTGTATACTAAATTATTGGCAATTTGTTGTTGTGGTAATATATTGATAAAATTTTAGAATATATAAAGCGATAAGAAAACGACCAACCAGTTGAGTCGCGAACGTTTTAGAGCGACAGATAATACAAATTATGACGGCGATCTTACCGACGATAAATGCTGACGAGGCGACTAGTTTCCTTATTGCCGACAACAAATATTTTTTGGTGGGTTTAAACACCTACATAAGTATATATGTATGTATGAATATATGTTTATATAAGTACCCAATAAGAACCTGAAATGTTAGCTAATGCGTTATATCTGTGGTCACAAGCGATAACCGCCTAAGTCCTATGCTTTAACACACGACTTAGGCGATTATCGCTTGTGACCACAGATATAGGCTTAGTACTACTTATAGTTTCTGTGAGAAATGTCAAAACTTCTGCCATCATTTTGTATACGGCTTCGGGACAAATCTAACGCTTTCTTGCTATACAAGCGACCAGCTTTCTCTTTTTTTTTACACGAAATTCGCAATTATGTTATTGTACATGTACAAAGTTGTCTCTTGCCAATCAAATATTATTATGCGATAAATAACTTGTTATATAACGCAAAGAATGCCATATGATTATTGTTAATATGCAAATGTGTTGAGTGTTTTTTTTTTTTGTAAGCGCATTGGAGAATGCATTAGGTCGGTCTTGCTGGGTATGCACATACATACGTACAAATGCATTTGACTGTCCGCACATCCAGTCACGCTTGCTCCGTCGGCGCTAATCGATTCGAAATAGTAGGCAATCGTGATCGGAATCACTAAATGAACACCACTTTAAAGTGGCTCCACCAAATAAATACTCGGCGCACTTGTTTATGCCCACGTCCACATACTGTAAATGCTTATGAGGAGCTCCTCAAAAGGCTGTGGCTAACTTTTCTTTCACCAACCAATTTAAGGTGTAAAAGGCATAAAACCTCAGTTCAAAAAAGTGACAACTAAGTGGCTACATGCTTAGAAAAAATAATAATTTTTTAAATGAAATTTACTCGAGTTGATGTCAATGGTAGCTGATTTTAATTGAAACCGCCTTGAAATCTCTTTCGAGTAAATATCTACATAAGTATTAAATATGCATTTAAGTAAAAAACTCAAACATAAACTGATTGTTTCACTGTTCCAATAAACAGGAATAGTATGGATTATATTTAGTTATATTTAGAACTCCTACATTTGTGGCCGTGGGTGGTGCATTAGTGAAGGCGGGAAAACTTTCAAGTGTCTTGCACGACCACAATAGTATACCCTTGTATGTATGTATGTACATATGTATGTATGAGCATATGTAAATACAATGAATGTATGCACATACTCGTAAATTTTGCATTAACACACTCGTGTAAAATGTTTGAGTTCCTTCTGCAATTTATTGTAGTTCCGCCAGAGGTAGCCGTGCGATTGCACACGACCTGCTGCAGTTCTCATCCATTTCATTCAGCCTTTATGGACTTGGCAGCTAACTTCTCTACACAATTGATGTTGGTGTTATTGTTGGCGATGAAAATGCCACGTTTTATAGTTGTTTCCGTAGCAACGGCGCCCGACTGACTGGAGCCTAGGAATTTTATACATCACATTCGCACATTCCCATCGAGCTGACATGGCAATACCAGCGTTTCGGGCACTTGCCGACATATTAGATAGCCACAAAGACGTAAAGCAGACGAAGTACAAATTGTAGTACCAGCGATGTTCACTCGATTTAGAGTATACATTTTTGATAAGAATTTAAAAAAAAAAATTGTATTTTGAACGGAACTGTTGGGAGATGTACATAGATGAAGACGTTGCAACGTTAAATCAATAAACTATTTATGCCACACAAAGAACTTTTCGCAAAATGATACAGCTATTCACTTTATTTCAATATTTACTTGTGGCTCGATAGAGTAAATAGAAAAAATGCAGAGAAGCAATTTGAGCTGGGGCATTTTTGTAAACACCTTCCTTCATGATTAGCCCGCACCGCGTTCTGCTTTGTTTGAATAAAATGAACAAATGTTTGCGCAAAGCGTAATGGGATAGGAAAGCTCGAGAGCAATAGACATTGTTCAGTTCCCTTGCCGTATCCCTGCAACAGCATAATGTGGCCAAGAAGGCGAATTCAAGTGAGTGTTATAGTATGAAATACGAGAAAATAAAAGCGAAATGCATTGTTGAAGACTAACTGAATGCAAGTGTGTCTGTATTATTTATGTGTACTATTTGTAGAATATGAGTGTCCCCATCACAAAGACACAAATCAATCAAAGGACTTAGCTTTGAAAGCCATACCCTCCCTATTTCACTTCCCAGGCGGGCTTAAAAAATATGCGCTAATAGCAAAGGCGGCACTGTGTGTGTGTGTGTGTGTGTGTGTAAATACCCAACAGTAAATTGAAGTGTCACGGCGCGAAGACAGGACGATGATGGCTCTCTGTAGCTTCTTGCTGCTACCATTCTAGCTTTACTTTCTTAATAATATAAATTTTGATTCTACTTGCGTTTTGGACTAGTTCGTAGATGGTGGGGAATCGGTTAGTGCTGAGCTACTACACACTTTTGGTTTGGTTAAGCACAAAACGCACACAAATATACAAACATTCATGCATACATACATATATTTTCGTATGTACTACGCCTGTATGTGCGTTTGTTTGGCTTTGAGTTCCAGATGAAAGGGGTTAAATTAGCGGTATTATTTTGTCAACACTGCTTGCCGATGGTTATCTCCTCGGCGTAATTTGCCACATTATGAGTAGGTAGATTATTTGGCCAATTTCACTTGCAGACACGCATTGCTATGGAGTGGATGTCAATGAAAACAATAAGATTAATTTCGATTTGTTGTCACTTCTGCGGAGCACGTGTGCTGATAGCTAAAAAAAAAAAAAAATGTGTGTACATAAGTGAATATTTACGAGATCAATCGGTTAATGATTCAGGAGGTGAAACGAGGCTTGCGCATAGTAGTTTTCAGCCATTCAACAAGGGTTGTCTATCAAAAACAACCCAAACTTTGAAGACAAGTGGCGTTAATGCTATCGGGAAAATTTATCAATTAAGAAGCATACTTTGAAAAAGAAAGTCATGAGGGGTGTTCCTTCTGATTCAGATTTAGAAGGTTCTCCGGAGGCTTATGGTTTTTAAGAAATTAATTTGTTAAATTTACAAAAAATGTCAAATTTAACCTCACTTCCACCTTTGAAATAAGTTGAAGAGAAGTTTCAGTAGGTAAATGTTTGTAAATAGCATGAATATCTATGTATTTATGTATACAAATTAAACGTACTTTCAGAAAATCCAAAAAAAAATATGTGGCCAGTTTTTAATCAAATTTTAAGAAAACATTTTATGCCAGAAATTAAGTTTATGCGAAATTATTTGTATTAAAAATAGTATTTTCGCGCAGGACTCATTCAACTTACAAACAAATTTAACAAAAATATATTTTTCCCCTTGCGAACTTCAATGAATAATTCCACATACTTTGGCTGGAACAGGCTATGATTCCTTATTAGAACTATGACCGAAGCTATCACCTGTCAAACAATAAACAAAAAATAAAAATTGTACTCGTAAAGTTTTCTATGCTATTCACACTTTCTCCTATTTGTAGTCCACAACATTTTTGGCATTAATGGGATCAATTGCAGCCGTAAGGTGCAAAGACGTGAGCCTGTTCGACTGGCGTGGACAGAATTTTTTTTGCGCGAGGCCTCAAAAGATAAATGTACCAGTACATACATACATATCTACTATGTAATGGGTGATTCATTCAGATCCCCTCCCATCATCGTACATATATCCCGCCGTGACAACGAACATTTGGTTCCAAACAATTATTCTTGATTTCTTTCGGTTATGTATTCATGTTCATATGTACAATACAATAAATTTACGACTATGTATGGATGTATGTATGTATGCAAATACATAGTTATGTAAACGGTTAATCACATTGATATCAAGAAATTTTTATAAGTAAGAACTTTGATTTGTTTGGTTTTTTGAGGAATGTACTTAGCTTTTTTAAATAAATAAATTTAAAAATTTCGCAAGCATTGCAAAATAAAATTACCACTTTCATTTTATATTCGTAATCATTTCAATTTGATTTTATGTTTTTTTGGCGAAGAATGACTAAATTTTTTGTAAACTCGAGTTTTTACACACAAAGTTTAAGAGGAAATCCATATCTTAAAATGGGTACTTCTGGAAAACTTTGTTTTACTTTGTGATGTCATTGCCAGTTCTTTTGTGAAAGTAAAGTTCTATTCGAACGGGGCCTTTCTGCATCGCACAAAATTTTTTTTTTACTGAGAATTGTTCATATTTTTAGGGGAACATTAAATAAATAATTTTTCTGTATCTGCAAATCCAAATATACTCGTATGTACATATGTATAGTATGTATGTATGTATGCACATTGGTACAGTCAGAGTAATTATTACCAATTAAATAATACCACGGAGCGATTACATAAAGAGAATCGTAAACTATTTAAGTGAAAAATTAAAATAGGGGAAATGAATGTCAAGCCAAAGGCTTGAAATTATTAAAAAAAAAAACCTTGAGACTTGGGACTTTCCAATGCTTTATCGAGATTTCGTGATCTGCAACTTTAAAAAAATCGCCATGGCAAGTTTTAAACGTCCAGGCTAATTCTGGTTCCGAACCAATTAGTAGCATTGACTTTCTCTTAGAAATAGTTTAAGAGAACCTGGGCGGCCACAAAAGACACGCGAACAATGATTGTCTTAAGACAGTATAGATTCGTGTTGTGGTCAATGATTTCTATGAATGAGGTGAGTGTGGCTATTAATGAATGGCCAGTCCGACTTGTTTAGAATACATATAGAGTATGTATATTAATAAATGTATAAAAAATATTAGCCCAGAGACATTCATAATTTTTAATATAATAAAATGTGTGTTACAGTATTTATGTTTTTACTAAGTACGAGTATAAGTGTTGAAGAGATACTTGTAGAAATTTAAAAACGAAATTTTCATATCTAATGTATGTATGTAAATACATACATACATACATATCGTATGCACTCATTCATTATAAAAATAAGAAACCAATAGAAATAATTTACATGACAATAAAGTTCAAAAATTCACGATTACTCTGCTACTTTCCTAACGATTGAAATAATGTTTATATTCCCGAAAAGGCTATTTTATTTGCTATTGCGAAATAAATGTATATTTGGTTTACTAAAATATAATCTACATATATAAAAGCTACAGTGCCCGCAATTTTAAAAATTTTCCGAAAACAGTTCCACTTTTTTTTATACATATTTGGATTTTAAGGAAATTTTACCGGTGATTAATTTATCATGGCTTTGACATTAGTAGTGTTCTCGAAATCAATAGTTTGTTAGAATTGTTAGTAGAGGAAATCGAGAGATCGAAATGAGATTTCATTTTGAGGGGAAGTTGAAAATTTTTACTGGACAAATTTTTGCCAGTAAAAACAAAAGCAGCTTTGGATAAATACGAAATTTTTGTTTAAGAGTTTTAAAGGCGAAAATTATAAAATGTGGGTATCAAACATGCAAAAAGCAAGTACAAGTTACTTTGGTTAAGCTTCATTAGTGGAATGTTTCAGGAAAACACTAATGCAACTATTTTCATTTTGTATATTTGGATGCGGACAAAAATTCAATTAGCTGTTAGTCAAACTTGCAAGTTTTTACTTGTTTTTTCGTTCTTGTACTTTTAGGTATATTTTTCGCTCTGACAGCGAATGTTGTCAAATTCTAAGAAATGTCATTACTGGAGAAGTACGAGTACAGACCTATTCTTTGAGTAGTTATGTATGTATGTGAGAAAAGACATAATAAAAATAATAATGTGTACTTATGCTGCTCTTCTTTTTAGCCTCCAAGTTTTATTTTGTAAAAAAAAACTGCCAAGGTAAACAAAATATAATTGCGCTCAGTTCCACTTATTAATTGAAAGTTGTATTCTATAAGCAAGTAAGTACGTATGTAGGTAGATATGTATGTGTGTACATACATACATATGGTTACATGAATATAAATGCATATGTATGCCTTTATTAGGGTTTCGATTATTCGATTTTTTGTAAAATCGGTTTTGGAATTATTCGAAAAATGGACTTTTAAAAAAACCCAGTTCGTAGTTTTTAAACTAAGAAAAAACCGGGTAAACCGGTTCTTGTTTCAAGTAAGAAAAAAACTACATCAACATGTGTGTAACTAAAGGCAATTATTTATATGAAAGAAATCTTTAGTTAAATGTCCGAATTCAGTAAGCAGTATCAGTCGCTAACAGAAAAGATGCCGCAATTTTACACCAATTGGCATTAATTGGTCTCAAGTCCTCTACTCGCAAAACAAAGTCTCACAATTGTGATCGGTTGATAAGCAGGTCACAAAAATTAAAATAAACACAAAAAATAAAAACGTAAAAGCGAGGAAAGGTGACAATCTTCAACTCATACATAGTCTGAAATTTTTGGATTTTCTGCAAATTATATGGATTTCGAATATATATTTATAATGATCTTGTCTAATTGGTAAGCACTTTGTGATCAGTCGTGCTGTGCTGTCGTACAAAATCAGTTTTGTGGATTAAAAAAACCGATTTATTCGATATTCGAAAAATCAAGATTTCCAAAAAACCGTACAATAATTTATGAAAATACCGAAGAAAACCGGTTTGAAAAAAACCGAATCAATCACCCTAGTATTTATGCAAATGTGAGCTATGCTTTTGGTTAAATGAATTTCCAAACAAATATGTATATACATACATATATGCACGTAGAATACATATTTATTTATGTTTGTATGTACATATGTATGTATGTATGTATGTCAATGTGTAGCTTTTGGATTGATCAGCAAAAAAAAAATATTAAAAGTAGCAGTTAGCTTTTAGCTTACACATTACGTATTATTATGAACAAATATCTTCGTTGGTTGACTTGGATGGCGTATTTCTTTTTGTGATTTTTGGCTATCATTCAATTGGCATCTATTGATGCACATACATACATACATACAAACATACATACATACATATGTATGTGTCGAAGGGGTTTGCCATGTTTCTCTCTCTCGCAGTGATGAATCACTATTCAATTTTTAGAAAATGTATTTATTTTTCACAGAAGTATAAGGCTGTCATAGTTTGATACACACACACATATGTACACATGTTTGTATGTACGAATATATTATGTTAATTTTCAAAAGAGTGTCTTACTAGTTGCAGATAAAATCCGTAAAATTCATCAATAAATAAAAAAATAAAATGTTAACGAAAAAAGTATTCAAATTTTTTTCTAAACAAAATCAAAATAATATAATTAAAAACATTATTTTGCAATTTGCAGTAAAGACAAATGGGCAATTGACTCAGCGGGCTTCATTTGCAACTTAAGCGCATATGTACAAACATACATACATACATACATACATACATATGTATGTACATATTAATTTAAAATTTGCCAAATCTTATTTGCAAAATAATAAAATCATAAATTTATTCGCCTTTGTAATTATTCATTCGTTTGGCATTTTTATTAAAGGAAAGATATTTAATCTTGTGCTGGTCCCAGAAGTCATACTTTAAATTTGTATTAATTTTTAATTACACATACATACATACATTCATATGTACATACATATGTGAATATGTACAGTTATCCACAAAATTATTCGTACAAAACAATTTATTACGTAAGAATTTATTTGAGAAAATAATTGAACAAAAATTTTAATCAATTAAGGTAAAGGAACTTAAGCAATTTCGATATATCGTTTAGGCTGACGGCAATGCAACCACCCGTGATCATTCTCTTCTTAAAAACTCTTCAGAATTGAATTTTGAGTTAATTTCGTATGTGCTAATTTTCACTAAAACGCGATTAGGGCCTGGTCTATCACCTACATTCAAACATTATGTCTACTTTTTTATGTGTGTATAAGTTATGTTCAAGTGTGTGCGTGTGTGTACATTTTGCTCATAACAAATACTCGTACGTAAAGATTAATATTATCGACATTTAAATTTAAAAAAAAAAAAATTTGTTTGATTCATTTTCAAATTATTTTATGATGGCTATATTTTACTTTTCTTGGAAGTTTGTGTGTTTCGATCAAATTAGTCTGTATGTTTGCATGTATGTACATAATCATGTGCATACATAACTATGAATCCTTGTGTTCGAAATCACAAAAACACTGCTATAATTTCATCAAGCTACATACATTGTTGTGGCGTGAATCGCTTTAAATGCATTTTTTTATATGAATTTCAAATTCTTTTTGCAGCAAATTACTGATAATAGAAGGGGACTGCCCTGAGATGCTTGAAATACCAGAGCTGGTAAATTAAAATACCAGTACTTGGTGTTTGCTATAAGTTCATTTTTTTTTCCAACTCTACTGCAAATACTTCCAATTTTTTTTTTCAATATACATATTTCATTTCCTTTGTTAATGACACCTTATCCCCACAAAAATTAAAAACCACAACGCGGAAAAATCGGGGCTTTCTTTTAACTTTATTACTAAGGACCGTTTAAACTATCTCTGGTTAAAAATACCGGCTTTTAGCTACAATTTAGCGATAACTTATCTGACGGATGGTCTTAACCGTTGCATTTAGTTCCGATTAAGCGCTTAACCGGAGACATGGCGCACACGTCCCAAAAACTCTAATGATTGCGGATCACTAAGTAAATGATAATAATTTGAAGTAATTGAAATAATAATTTGCAAGACATTAAAAAGAGGGTATTCTAAGTATTAGTAAAAAGTAATTGTACTTGATACTTACATTTTTTAATTACCGAGTTTTTTTTTTTTAGAATTTTCCGTACTTAAATTGAAAAATAAAAATCTATTGTCAAAATATGCCAATATGTGCGTGTCTTTGGCGTTGTCTGTACAAATGCCTCCAACGTTTGTAATTAGAATCTTAAATCGATAAATAATTTCAAAACAATACGCATTTTTTCGTATAACTAAAGGCAGTTTTTCTGAAAAAAGTCGCTTTTATATGTATATACATACATATGTACCTACGTATGAATATTTTAATGTGAAAATGTTAAAGACGTAACGTTAAATATTTGAAAATATATATATTTATTTAATTTACTGGAAATCGCCGAGTTTCGCACTTTGGTTTAATATAGACAATGGGTCGCTAATAAACGAAAAACATACGAATGCGAAGAAAACGCATCGCTTTGATCAAAATAATAAAACAACATTTTAAACACAAAATCGTGTTTCTGAAAATTCTATATTTGAATTTATTTTTAAAACAAGTTCAATTCAAAGAGAAGTCTTTGAAGTATTTAAAAGTAAACACTACTCACAGCTAAGTGAATAAAAAATGAATAATAAAAAATATTTTATGTTTGGTTCATACGAACGAACTAGCAACAAAAACTATGTCAAAGCTTTTTTCTGCTCGAAAGAGTTCACAAAAAATAATCAGCTTTTTTGACATTTCTGATCATTGAGGACCAGAGTGGAGTGCCCAAACAGTTTTCATTTCAAGTTCTGTGATAACATGTCGGTCTAGTCAAATATGTATGTAGCTGTTCATACAAATGTACGTAGATTGAGAAAATAAAAGTTCGTACTTTGTTTCACATAAGATTCTGCCACAATTAAACGATGGAGGAAATGCATAAAAATAGTGAAATATTGCGAGAATTTTAAATTATTTGCTTGACGAAGGCATCTTCAAAACAAAATTCACTTTCATGTTTCATGCTGCCTACGTCACAGCGTTCAAGTCATGTAATTTTGAGAAGCAGTGCTTGTGTTCAACTTGAGAGCAAGTAGTTGATCGTTTAACTGCAGCCTTTCGGTTATTTCATGGCATATGGCATAGTGGCTTTTCAATGCCTGTTACTTATGAATCAATTTATTTTATATTTTTGTATTTTTCTTTAAAGTTTTTTTTTTGTATAATCTTAAGGAGTTTTAAGTGTACTCAGTAAATTATTAGCGTTCAGAAAGTGAGCGTCTCTCTTGAGTTTCATATTTTTATATAAAAGATCACTTCATATATTTGTAAGTTTCATTGCAAAAATTAGGTTATTTGATAACTTTGTTTAAACAAAATATTTTGGCGATATTTCTGAAAACTATTTTAAAAATAAATAAAAATGTCTCCTAAAATTCAAATTTGTGTTTTATTTTTTTTTGCTTTTTAAAGCATCCTATGCCATATGGCATGATGTCCAAAAACTACTTTTGTAAAAGAAATAAACACATTTTTTTTTGATTTTTCATTACATAGACCTAAATGGTAATATGTAAAATAATTGTTTTTAATGTAAAAAATTTGAAATAATTTCCGAAAGGGTTACAAATCAGTACACACTCTGGGCATTTCGTTCAATTGCAATCGAATCGACGATAAACTGTTTTAATATTTTATTATTATTTTTTTTTTTTTTAATTTTATCGTCGATAATGTGCCATCACGGCACTGCATTGCTATGATTTTAAACGCAATTGTAAGTGCATGATGCCTTTACATTTTTATTCATACCACGGCGGAATGGAAGTGCTAATAATGTGTTAACTTTGACGCGCCGTAAACACGCCAAAGTTCAATTTCACTTTCATGCGTCGTATGCAACTCTTTCATCAACATAGCATTTTGAAGCATGCATCACAATGAGCCACCAAAGCTGTCCGCCTACACGCCGCACTTACCGAACAACAAACGTGACATTGTTTACATCCGCCAGATACACAGACAGACTGCCGAATCGATGGACGGACATTCGATTACGTCCCACACAACAGCTACGCGCCACTTGCTACAAATATGTATTCTTATAGATTAATCAAATATATATGTTTGTATGTTTGTATGTGTATTTAGACTGCCACTGTGGTGCTACTGCATTTAAGCTGAGTGATTCCGATGTGGCCGTGGCAGACCGTGAGCCAAGCGAACAGTGTGCCGAACACGGCAGCATCATGCCGCAGGCGGGCAATCGGCAGATGTAGCAAAGGTATGCGCGTTGCTGATGACCCTAAATGGGCCAAAAGTATCTGCACCTACACCGTTGCTCCATCCGCTGCTGCGCGCTTGGCAGTGTTTTATTTTTGGGGGCTATTGCCTATACATACTCGTATCTTGAGCCACATATTTGTCTGTTAACAGACAAGCACTAATACACACACACACACACACACACACACACACACAAATACATATAATTAGTGTGCACTGTCGTGCTTTCGGCACGTGGCCCAAGTTGTTTGGACTGGTTTGTGCTCGCACCCAGTTCCAGGCTGCATTCTGCTTCAACGTCATGCTTTTCCTCGTCTAGTTTTGGTGTCTAACGCACACAAGATTACTACATAGACACGTAAGCATGTGTTTGTGTGTGTGTGTGTGTGTGAACAGTGCGTGGTCATTTGTACGCGAATGGGCGAATGGTTCGATCCGATCTCTATTTGTGCCATCACAGTCAGTGGAGTACAAGTGTGCAGCATCGGTTGTCTGGTCGTATTCTAGTGCCTTGACTTCTTTCTCATTCGACGGCGGACAAGCCAAGGCGATACTCTGCCGGATTGGTGTTAACGCCAAAGGTGGTCGCCACCGTTTTTTCTAATTAAGGCCCTGGGTAGCATTCCTGCACCCGAGAGGTTGAGGTAGACCACTTTGACGTGGTTACCTAAAAATGGCAATGTTGTTGTGGGACATCTAGCAAGCAAAGTATGTACGAGTATTTGTGTATTTGGAGAAAATGAAATAAAATTGAAAAAATCGTGCACAGCAAGAAATGCGAAATAGAAGAATTTTGGGAAAAAGTTTTTTCAACGCAAGTCATTTTGCACTGATCATAGAAAACCTTTGGCTTCACCCACTCACACTTACATACATACATACATATGTGCGAGAGTTGGGCGCAGCTTAACTGTTTATGCACTTTGGAAAATATTTATTTCGCTTTTGTTCGCCGTGTAGACAACAGTCTACCTTTAGTTCAGGTGTTGATTGATTTCTAACAAAAAGACACAATGGCGAAACTCGAAGCCATCGATTCGACAGTAGAAATGTGGTAGCGCAGAAAGCTGCAGCAGAAGACAGACCATGCCAAGAGGCAACTCGCGACTTTTAGTTGCATTCGATTCGCAGCATTGAATGACAACTTGCGGTGGCATAGACCACATGTCCATCCTTGAGTGGCATTGTTGGCCCGCTTTTTGTTGGGTTAATGTTTTCTCTCTTGTTGGTGTGAATATTGGTTGATGAGATTATATTACGAACTAAATGGAAATGTTTAAGCTAAGGGAAATTAATATGGAAAACGCATTTCTTTCACAATTGTTTTTTTCTTTTTTATATTCGTATTCACAATTTGTGTTCACATTAACCATTTGAATGGATGGGAAGTTTCTCGCCGAATCTTTGGAGTTGCTAATTAATTTGCCTTTCATTTTTTATTTTCTTAGATTCCTCACATCGACAGCTAACAAAGATAATCTCAACGAACGACCTCAACATTGCAATTTATTTACAACTATCGAAATATATATTTTCCCGCTTCAAAGAGGTGAGTAATAGCGCACTGTTTAACATACATACTTGGATTATTATTCATATTAAATAATTGTTTAGTAAAATGAAGGATTTTTACTCAATACAGCAATTGTTCACGATCGAGACAATGCCATCCTTCCACTCCCAAAAGCGACGCTCAGACAGAGCCTTATTTGAGGCCATTAGAAAATTGCCTCAGTGTATTATGAATAGAGATAACTTTAAATTAACTCAATTCAGCATTAACTGAACGGGCGCTGAGTTTCTCGTTAAATAACTCAACAGTTTATACTGTCTTCATTATATCGTTGTGTATTAAGGAATTAATTTCACATATGTATATATTTTTTTTTAACTCGATTGTCTTTACTACAATATCTTTGCATGGTATATGCCAGTCATATCGATATGACCATCATCGCATCATAAAAACTGTCGCCCTTACCTTCTTGGCTGACACTTCCAAAAGCTTGTCCCAAATCCAGAATAGTCCAGCCAAAAAAAGTCGAAAGTAACGAAGATTAAAAGCGGTTTTTATGATTTGAATGACGCAAACGAAAATAAATATAATTTTTTCCTTTGAGTGCAGTGACCTAGGAACGTTGCCGCGGCACGTTTTCGGCGTATCTAGATATACAAATTTCGATAGTAATTTTTAATTGGTATAAGAATATTAAAAATATTTCTAAGTTAAACTTTTCAATAATTTCAAAACATGCGCAATGGCAACTTCCTTATGGTGAGAGCAATCAATTGATACGTTTCTGCAGAAAAACTCTGCGATGGCGTTTTCATAAGAATGATCGCGTGAGCCAAGGCGAATTCATGTGAGGTGGTAGCGATTCTACAAATGCAGCGCTTTGGTAGGCAATTGTCAAACATTATCTTCTTTGTATTTAACTGGCGCAGAATAATTTTTATGCTATAAAAATCACCGTAAAAAGTTTATTTTATTATAGTTGAATGGTAGAATTATTTGTTTCTTACCACCAAACATCTGATTAATCATCATTATCTCATTTGAATTCGTTTTTCACTTTTTCGTCATAAGGAATTTTTTGTAAGAGCGCAATTGGAAGGCGAGATTATTTGAATTTAAAAAGCATATCGCTCTTTGGCATGAATAACCTATCAATCCATATTTATAAAAAATGCATTTAAGTATGCAGAAATTTTCGTAACCTCACTTTATACGAGTTTGTTGTACCTAACTACACCATTTGCAATGGTTGCTTTGAGTAACTTCTTAATGACAGCACAGCGGTTTTTTTATACGAGAAAAATTATCTATTCGATTTTCAATGCGCTGGAATTTTACTGCAGTTAGGGCCGGTTTTACATGCCAATCTTAAGTCGAACTTAAGTTCTAGTTAAGACAAATCTTAGCTAAGACCAGTTTAAGAATGGAGACTTAAGTATTGAAAATATTTAATTCAGAAATATGGTAGCACCTCAAGAATTTGCTAAAATTTGCCTTGGTTTTCCATATTTTGAAATTTGTTCAAATAGAAAATAACTCATATAAATAGATATGTGTGTGGTTATAAAAACAAGTATTTTCAAGTTCAAATATTACAGAAATATATTTATTTAGTTTAAACAAAATTGAAAATACAAAGAGAAGAAGTATTTTAGCTCCGAATAAGATTGACTTGGGGGGTAATCTAGGGGGCAAACTAAATTTTGACACTTTGTTTTTTTTTTGGCCTTTGTCGAATTTTTATAAATTTTCTCTCAACAATGCTATAGGGTGTGACGTAAACTCGTATCTTATGGCTCGTTATACAGCAGCTTTGTCGAAATGTTAATAAAAACATACTCTCCAGACACAAAGCATGGTTCCTGAGACAAATTAAAGTAGTTTATGTTTCTTTGGAAATAATAAAGGATACACATACCTGATAGTCTTATGCTTTAATTCGACATTATCAATGTAATGACACGCCAAGCGTTATTGAAATAAAATCAGTCGAAAAAATCTTCCTCGTCGTACAATTGAAATTACTTTAGTTTTCTTAGGGCCAGTTTTTCAGTGCAACTTGAACCCAGTTTGTCATTTAAACTAAGTTTAAACTCAGTATGCAGTTTTACAGTCAACTTTAAACGGAGTTTAAACGGCCGATTGTGCTCGGTTAAACTAATTTTAATTTATGAGTTGTTTGCTGACTACTTCGTTTTGTTTGCAACAAATTTAATTGATCGCAAGGAAACTAGTTTAAATTTAATCTGAGTTTAACTAAACTGAGTTTAAACCAGCACTGAAAAACTGGACCTTAATACAATAAAATGTATTACTTCCACGTACTCGTAAGTCACTGTCTTCATCACTACTCCAATCAAATTCCATATTCCGAAAATTCTTTAGATTTTTTCAATTAATTGTATTTAGGTCGTTACAATTTTATTTGACAAGCAATAATCAGCTGTTCGCAGAGATAAGATCAGTTTAAGACAAGAAATTCGGCGACTTAAGTTCAACTTAAGTTGGGCTTAAGATTTCGTCGGTGAAACGCAAAATCTTAAACTAGACTTAAGTTCGACTTAGAAATGCATTGTAATACCGGCCCTTACTTTCTCAAGTGTTCAGAATATTTTGTATCTTTTTAAATTACAGATACATATATTTATACGTTTAAGACCCCAACACGTGAACCAAATTTGGCATTGTTCTTATTAAAAGTTTTAAGTTAAGTACATTTGCAGAAATCAGCTTTATATATATGACGGTGGGCGTGGTTTAAGTAAAATGTTAATTATTTTCAAGACAATTCTTAGTTAGACCATAATCAATTTTCGTGGCGAGTTTGGTAAAGCAGGGTGAGATACAGCATTTCACGATAGGTGGATCCGCCAAGTCCATTATTCCAATTAATATCAAGTTATTATGGAAATATCGAAGTTTTTGCATTTTCCGAAAGTACCGTTATGTAAAAGATGGGCGTGATTGTTGTGTAGTTTCAAAGTTTTCAACACTTTATTTTGCTGATTCCAAGGATAATAGGTTTCAAATAGAGCCATTCGCTTACAGCTGATGCCATGCGTTTTAGCTGTAAAGTAAACTCAGCAATTGAATTACAAATCTAATAGAAAAAAAATTACATTCACAGATTTTTAATGCGTTTTTTTATTTACGAATGTTCCCAAATCAAAATATTAATGTGGATATACCCAGTAGGTATTTTCAATTATAAACGACTCGATAGCAAGTGTTTTTGGCGAGCGACTAATCTCGTAAGATTGAATATTGCGAGTCGTATGCGATACAACTGGGACTCTGCGGCGAGCGCATGTTTACGAACCTCAAGCGGATCGCAGCAATGATCCGGAAATGACTCACACATTGTATGCACATACATATATTTGTATTTAGTATGTAAAATACAAGGAGTTTGTTCCTATAAAATCCGATAATCGCTTGCTGGAGTCATAGAAGATAGTTTTTTTTTTGCACCGCGAGCAAGAATTATTGCCAAGTTTTCTTCAACGCGACTCGCAAGCGACTTGAGTAGTTATGTATTTTAAAAAACAAATCACCAAACAATTTTGCAAACTGCTGGCTGGGTATGCCCATACGTACATACTTACATACATACATATGTTACATACATACTTACGTAGTAAAGTCAATTCCATACAAACAAACAAAGAAACATACACACATAAACACATCCATAGCGATGCGATGAAAAGAATTGTAGACTAGGCAACAAAATCGCACAAAGGCTCCACGCTGTCGCTGCTTCGTGACATTTTGTCCTTTCAACATTGAGCAAACAACATGAAAACGCTCGTTCAGTGGCATCCATTGCATAATGGCGGAGCTTGTATTTGCGCGTTACAGACAAAATGGTCGTTAGGCGCCACAATGTCGCGTCAGTTGAGATTTCGTGGCGGCTGCTGTTGTGTGCCAACTATCCCACTTGTACATTTGCACAAGTGTATGGGTGTGTGGGTGTGTGGGTGCATGGGTGTATGGGTGTATGGATGTGTGGGTGCGTGTGCGTGGGCGCTGCTGTCCTCCCTTCCTGTGGCACTGGTGATAGATTTTGTAATCTCTTGAAGGAATATGACTACTTTACGAGCGGTGCGAATGTAAAATTTTTATATTATCGACTGTGGAAATGCACGCGGACAATTAAGCAATCGAAGTAAAAACTGTCAATTGAGAGAAAACCACTTCACGATGCATACATACATACGTACATATGTACGTACAAACATGTCCATACAGTAAACATTCGCATCGTCAAAGTATTGTCGAAGTGCTTAGCTGGGTTCCAATTAACCATCAGCGCCAACGAATTTTCTTCCCGTTCATCTCAAACTACAACTATGGCATTAATCAATCCTTCTTTAAGATATGTCGTCGGTGAGCTACAAAAAAAAAAAAAATTGTTGTAGCGGCTGCGAGGTAGACGAAAGAGGTTTTCCATGTTTTAGCTTGGAAGTATGCCGTGCATATTGACTTTAATTAGTTGTCCGCACTGCACGACTGCTGCCACGGGAATTGCTTGCAATAGTGGCGTCCTGGCGGGTCTGCTCTATGTTGAAAGCATGAATTGGCTGTTTTGCATGATTTTCAGATGGGCTTACAATTTTCGCTCGCTTAACTCGATGTGTTTTAAATGCATAAAAAATAACAGAAATCAGCTCGTTATCCTGTTGACTGGATTAGTGACTTGAGGACATCCTTTCGCTGTGGGTGGCGCGATTTGCTGAGTTGTTATTGAGTTGGCTGATTGAAGAAGTCAAGACAAGAAGTAGCATTCGAACTCGCACTTACATATCGCGCTGCTGCTCAGTGTTGTAGTTGTTGTTATTTACAAAGTACGCAAATTAGCTTAATCGCTGAAATCAGTTTGTTAGCATTAATTGTATTCTTCGAAGATAGTTTGTTGTCTCTGCCAGCAGCGCCGCAGCGTCAAAATCCAATCCATCCAGAGGCGCATCATTTGCAGTGGTGTTGCTAATTGAAAAACCGCAGCCTATGTACATACGAGGATATATATGTATGTATGTATGTATGTACATATGGATGTATGTGAGGTACATAAGTCCATATATTTATTTACTCGTACATATGTAAATATGTGCATACATTTATATAAGCGTGTGTGTGTGTTCGTACATACATACATACATACATATGTACATATGTAAGTGGTTGTTCATCTACCCTCGTCGTCCTGCGAACGTATATTCGTACTACTGCCGTCCTCCTCGAAACTGTTCGGCCAGCGTGAGGTTTTCGGAGTGGTTGTGGCTCGTCGCGCGTTTCTAAAATCCAACCCCATGTGGTGTGATTTCAGCGCTTTATGCGTATACTCGTAGTAAGATGCCGCAGTATTTGTGTGTGTGTGTGTGTGTGTGTGTGTGTGTGTGTGTGTGTGTGTGTATTTAGTTGTTGACTTTTTATACACCCACCAACTCGATCCACCACAAGCCTAACGCCGGCTATGGCTTGGCACTTTGTAGCTGCTTTCCGTTGACGCAACACCAATACTTTTCACTCCTCTGCGTTCTCGCCGGTCTCTTGTCGCCCCACTGACGTCGTTTCGCATGCTTTTTGTTGCTTTGAAAGCATGTCGTTGCGCAGCTTCCGAAGGCGCATGCGCGCTGTTGCGTACGCGGTGATGTGCCGTCATCGTCGCCGACGCAAGTGCCATCATCTCCACCACCGGACGTACGCTGAGAGCTGGCGTCTTGTGGAATGGCTGAGTTTTGCGGCAGTGGTTCACGATGTGTCGCAGACGGAGCACATCATTCTAGGCCTAACCACAGATCGGAAAGGACATCAGCAGCGTGAAACAGCAGCAGCCGCGGCCGTGATACCAGCAGCTCAGCTGTGAAAAAGTGCTGGCCGTCTAAACCAGCCAGTTGTGCTTGCGTCCTGCGACGACACACTTGTGCAAAATGTTAAAACCAGAACATTTATACATTTCTTCGAAAAAAAAGCAAACAAAAAAATATATTTTAACTAAAATACTCAAACGGTTGTGTTCATCGAATAACACTCGAGTGAGGATGATGATTTTATTAGAACTCCTACGAGTACAGCTGACGGTTTTTCGCTTTTAAAGATTTTAACAACTCAAACTAAAAACCAAGTGCCTTTCGTGTTGCTAAACATTGTATACATTGAGATGGAGCCAGGAAACACCAACAGCCTTAAGAAACATACATTTGAGTGCCTTAAAAACATTTTTCTTTGAAAACATACATTTTTTTATATTGAACGTTAAATTATAAAGTCTATTTAATTTCGTGTGCCTTAATCGCCGTACAGCCTTAAAGCGATCGTCGTCGTCTACAGTTTGCCGTTAATAAAAGTGTTTCGTTGTTTTTATTCAGCCGTTGTTCATCGTCGCGTTTTTATCCTCGCCTCATCGCTTATTGTTAAATTATCCTTTTACATTTGTACGTTTTTAATGATATTGCTATTGCTATTGCTGTTGTTATTGTAAGCGTAATTGTTAAGCTTCGGTTGTTGTCGCTATATTTTTGAAAAAAAAAAAACAAAAAAAAACATTTGTTATACGAAAAATCAACGTTACGACGTCCGTTCTGTGCGACGTAGCGTTGTTGGTGTCACATCACAACGTGCCTCATCAGTTGTCGGCGATTCGGAAGCGTTGAGCGGCCTATACGGTTTTACGTTCGCCACGAATCGCTCGATCGAGCTGCAGTAACGATTTAAAAAATCTTCACACAATTGCCTTGCGTTTTGCCCGATGTGCCTTCACTTTTTTAAAATAAAAATCGAAAACTCCGAAATGAGTTTGAATTTTCCAAAAAGTAAGTAAAACTACTCATTAACATATATGTATAAATGTTTGTATGTTTGCAATTAAATGCGTGTATGAATACAACTAGAATGTAAAAGAAATCTCGTCCTGTTAGAACGGTCTATCGTGTTCTTGGCGATATTTGAAAATCTTCAGTTGACTCTCAATTGCATTGAAACTTATGCGGATTTCAAAAAAATACAAGAAATCTAAAGTCTTTTTCACAATAATATAATACTCGTAATAATTTCATTTTGAATCCAGATTTTTGCAAACTCTATCAGCTCACAATTTACATATTTAATAGAAATTGAAAGCTACAACGGTCGAACTTTCCTTTTGCTTATGGATGAGCTAAATTTTTGAGAAAATTGCAATTAAATTTTTTTTTTAATTATTAAGAAATGGACAACATTAAAAATTAAAAGCCAGAAAAAACCGTAGTATCAATGCGAAGTAATGAAAAATATAAATTTGGTATTTTGTTTTTGCTTTCAAAGCGTGAATTGTAAAAATTTCAATCTTTTCGCCCTTGTGGGAGTTCTCAGTCAGAAAAAAAGAGAGAGAAAATATATTAATTCAATAATTATTTGAAAAATTTAATTGTTGTTAATTTTTTTTTTAACATATGTATTTAAAGCTAATATTTCAAGAAATTTGAATATGACCATCTTATTAAAATAAATTTTTTGACCGAACCCTGATGAGGGTGTCGATTTTCGAGTTTGAACCAAAAATAATTTTAGTGTCTTATAAAATATGTTAAACGAATGTTCTCTTAAATCCCTACTGTTTATAAAAGAACGACTCATAGTAAATAAATTAAATGCGCATTTATTAAAGACATTTTCATTATCTAAATACTTACAAAAAGTAAGAGCCGCTAGCAATCGTTTCAACTCAGTTTCCATATTTTCTAATCTTATAAGTTATAATATACCGGCGGCCGATGAACGAATTTCTTCTAAGTATATTGACTAGATTACAATTGCTACAGAAATGAAATGCATATCAAATGAAGATGGTATTCGTGTGTAGATTTGCACAAAATTATCAAATCAAAAATCAGTTTGTTAGTTTCTGAGATATTTGCGTGGAAAGATATACAAATATTCATATTGTTTTTTATATTTTAAAAGAAGCATTATAATTGTTCTTAAGAAAAACGTAAAATCGTTGAGTCCAGCTCATCCGATTATCGCGGGTTACAAACTAGTACCTCAAAAAAAAAATTGTAATAATATTAATTTCGTGCTAACACTATATACATACATACATAAGTAGCTAAGTTTTTGGACGAGCTTTTTCTACCATTTGTGGTGTGCGTCTTTATATTATACCACAAATGAAGGGACCTACACTTTTGTGCCGACTCCGAAGCTTTTTTTCATGGCAGAAATATCTTCGGAAATTTGCCATTGCCTCCTTTCTAATTCTGCAATTAAGATTTTACTTGCCCTGCTAGAGATTTGAACCTCGAACTCAGCGGCATATCGAGTTATAGCACGTACAAATAAAGTAACAATAAATTCGGCCTAGAAAAAACAGTAGATTACGAACAAGCCTGTTTTGTCGAAAATTTTAAAAGTTCATTCTAGACTGAATATCGAAAAATTTTGAATTTATGTCAGGCATTCGGTTTTTCAATTGTGATTCGATCCGTCCACAGTGAAGTATTGAGTATATTTTTTTTACGTAAAAAAGTGACTCTGAAATATCAAAAGAACCGTGGCTCGTTTAATTCAAAAATTACTTTAACATGGCAATGTCTTGAAACTCGGGAGGGAACGTTTTATTTTATTTCGCCAAGAAGAGATGGGCTAGAAATCAAGCCTGTTAGTAACTTGACCAAAAATACTACGCCTAGCATTTAGCTGCGACTAGCAAGTGTATGAAGATTAATGAAAGCTAAAAGCAGAAATTATTTTTTGAATTGACTCTATCCCGTCGAAATGAACTTGATAGCGCGGGTTCCAGACAACAGATCCATATTCAAGTATTGTATTTATGTAATATTCACAAAATTTTTACGATTCAATAGAGAAATATTATTTGTATTTCAAAGTTGACTTTTCAAAATACTGGAAATTTGACACTATTTCTTATTGCTTAGTATAAAATGGTCAAGATCAAATCTATATTTGTGAAAACCAGCGGTAGTGGGGTTTATCTCAGCTCTTGCAGATGTGGAAGATATTTTTATCTTATGTGATTTGAGTACAGGAATGGAGTTATTTGTGATTAAAATAAACGCGATAGCAAATTTGTAAACTCTTCAGCAAATAGAAAATGCTGCTTCATTTATTTCCTGAAAAAAAAAAAACGAATTCATTTAAATAAACGAATATTTACACATATCTTAGGTACATGTTTAATTAATAATTTTTAATAGTTTATAATTTTGAATACAATTTAAACCTTTGTCTTAATAACTCCCAGCTGTTTGTGATTAGATGTCTTCTTTCTGTACGAACTTGCTACTTTTTCTCAATATCAAAAGTCCAATTGCATTTCCCCCCCTGAAATTGGATGCGATATACCCAAATTTCGTGATAACTTGTACATAAAAGTATACGGTAGATAGTATTGTATGCATGGGACCGCTTTTATTTTATACAAATGTATTAACTCAATTAATCAACGAAAAACTGTTGTGGAGTTATAAAATAATTTTGTTGAGCTAATGATATTTGCACTTGTTGGCTATCCATTACAGTCGCTGTGAGTTTCTTTGATGACTTCCTCGTAGAACAGAATGAAGCGCTTTTGGTAAGAGTATTTCACGAGTTTACACGTGTTTACATTGTTTTGTTATACTGCTTATATATGTACATACATACATACAAACGTATGTAAATGTTAGAAAGCTTGCTGTGCTCTTGATGGACGCACACCTGCTGAGCGAATTACGAGCATGCGGAGGCGATAGAATTCCATTCCGCAGTTGGGCCAAGATAATTATTTGCCACAATTTGCTACCCCAACTCGAGGAAGTGTCGCCCAGCTGAGCGCGTTTGTGTGTGCGGGTGTGGCTTAAGTAGTGGGATTTTGCGCTGCTACGTGTGTACAAATGTACTCATATCCGAAAAATGGACGCTGATTTCCGACTACACTTGGCAGTTAAATTCCCTACACTGGTTGTTTGCCTACTAATCGAGGCGTACTTCCGTGCAAACAAATCGTCGATATATTTATTTGAAATTTGATCCAATCTATAAGATTTAACTATGTTGCAATTGCCATTTCATTTTGAATGGAAGTTGCTAGTTTCTGTTGGCATTTGCCAGCAAGAAAACTGCCAATTAAAAGAATCTGGTTGAAATTTTCGCAAATCGCAAAATTGAATTTAATGTTTTAAAAGCTAAAAATGATAGAAATAAGCTAATTAAACTTGTAAGAATGAAGGTTACGTCTCGAATAAGCTACTTTTTTTATTTGCGAGTATAGAAAAAAAAATGAAAATAAATCTAAGTTTGACGGTGATATATCATACGTAATTTAACCGAGAGTGTTCTAGCTGGGTTCAGCCCGATTCTTATAGACAGTTACGTAAACAAAAAGCGTTTACAGAAGTGGGTCCTCTTAATGGGTTTAGGGTTATTGGGATAAAAGCATCTAACCGATTTATAATCGCAATCTGATATACACAGTAATTGTTTTTTAAGTTACAATATGCAACACTTGCAGCCATACATTCAAACTATGTATGTACATAACTCTGCACATGCGCTATTTTCTAAGTTTATAGCACGACGCACATTCTCGTAAGTCAATCAAACACAAACCACTGCTGTGGTCTTAAGTTGTTCTACATACATGTATCGATACTCGTACATACAGAGTAGCAAAGCCAGCGACAATTGTAGGTATATTCCAGTTCCTCCGTTTGCTGTTAAATCTCTACAATCTCTACAGGGGTAGTTTCACTGCTAAGCATTTCGTTTCCGTAATGTCGCATGCGCTTTTCCAAAATTGTATGGCATTGCCAAGCGAAAACGCGCATAAAAAGTATGAAGGCTCGTTCATTGCCTTTATATGTACTACGTGTGGAGGAAGTTGCCACCCTCCTGCCATGTGCCGGTGACTGTTCCAGTTCGCACAGCATCCATCCCCCAAAGAAGTGTTGTGGACCGGATAGAATTGAATCAAGTTGCGTAGTTGTGCTTACCTACTTATGTACATACATACATACATACATACATGCATACATATGTACTTAAGAGAGCTGACGTGTGAGTATCTGCAAGTGAGACGCTCCTGAAGATGCAGAAGGAGCACATGATACTGCTCTGTGCGTGATTTTCAGTTGTCGGGTAGATTCGGTGACAAAAGGTCGTCTCGTTGGCATAAACTAAAAGCGAAACATAAAAAAAAAAAACTTTTTTTTAAATTCAAAAGTGATAAATCTGATTTCTGCATGGAGTGCTGCATGCTTGGAGGCAGAATGTGGGAGTGGTCGTACTCCTTCTGGTACCATAAAATAACACGCATACAATTACTACAAACTCACCTAAAAACGGCATGGAAAAATCGAAAATGTAATAAAAAAAAATTTTAAAAAAAAATCGATTTTAGTCAATTTAAATCATTTGCAGGCATTTTTGTGATTTGAAAGAAAAAAAAAGTGTAAAGAAAAAAGGCGTTAAGTGCTTGCAGGCGAAAAATATATTTTTATATTTGCAAAACTTTTATATTTTTTTCTAAACCATGCAAACGCAAATAATTAGTCTTCCCCCAACCCTTTTCATTTCAAGTGGCCAAGGAATATCGATTTTGCTTTATATTTTCTGTTCTTTCAATCTTTTGTGTAATTTGTTCTATGTACATGTTTTTTCTCGGCTTGCTTGCAGCGCTGTGGGCTTGGCCAAATGTCTGTCTCACCAGCCATGATGGCAGACATGGGCATTGCTGACATAGTTATCGTAATATATGTATGTAAATATATTTTCTATGCTGGCTTTTGAACAGATTTTCAACATGTACACACACATTCTTTTAATGGAACGGTTACCACTAAGCCATTTTAATTACAAATATACATACATACATACATATGTATGCACTTAACTAATGACAATTATTATTTTCTCCATCGATTTAGAATAAAATTAAAAGAAAATTCTATATTTTATACGTCTAAGAGGGGTTATAAGGGTTCAGTTATGGCGTTTGGCCAAGAGCAAAGGCGAAAAGAGAGGGCGCATTGCGGTAAAATGTTCAAGTCAAAAAATGGAAAGGGACTAGAGAGGGGTTGCTGGCGCTTTGCCAGCATTTGTTAGTACAAAAGTGCTTCGGAGAAAATTTCAAAAAAATAATTGCAGGTTAAATTAACAACTTGCGAAACATTAGTTAGTGTATTGATAGCCACATTGTTTTCAGTCGGCTCAGAATCAGAAATCAATATATCTATGTATGTAACACGATTTTGTGGCTATCCAAACATTTTCAATCTTTAATCTTCCGTACCATTTTAATGTACGAGTATGAACATCGGGGTGTTTGAAAAGTTAAAAACTTTGTGTACGTAAGCATGTACATACATACATATGTATGTATGTATGTATGTATGTATGTACACACTAAATAACGTTTATAGTGGCCGCAAAGGGATGGTTTTCCTTCCACAAACATGAATCCTTATCTTATTTCGTCTACCGCCTCTCTTGAGCATAAAAAAAAATTTTGGGGTGGATTCTGTGTCGTGAATTTACTGCGACTTGAAATGGCGAAATGGGGGCACCAAGCGTCCCAAAACTCAAAACAAATCCTTAAGTGTATTTACACTCTTATACAGTCACTACGTACATACAAAAAAATTAAATTTAGAAAATTAAATACTTATTTACTATGTACATACACATACAATGTGCGATTGGGAAGGGGTGGCATACATATTTACATAAAATAAAAAAAAATTTAATTAATTGTATAACTAAATAACAACTTAACAAGTCATATATATATTTTTTTTTATTCTACTACGTTAACAAAAGTAAATTGAATATGCTTTCTCCGAACTTATTAGTTATTTAAAATTGAGATTTTTCAGCGTAAATTAAATTTAATCTTGTCTATTGACATTAATCAATTATTTCCTTCTTTATTTTTCTCTTTCGTCGCAGTGCCTTTTATAACTAAGTATTTAATTTTATTATCGAGAAACGCGAAAATCAACAACATTTACACCAACAGCATCGTTAAGAGATTCATTCACATTCACAATACGCACAGAAGAAAAGCCGACGACAGCGATAAGTGCAAAAATGTCAACACTTTCGTTGCGTATCCAGCTAGAGGGTGGCCGCGTCACAAAGACAATACAATTCCATCCGAATACGACAGTATTTGACGCCTGCAAAATTATCCGGGATAAGTTCGCCGAAGCTGTTCAGGGACAACGTAAGTAATTCATGTGCATACAAACATACATACATACATACGTACGTACATACATACATACGTACGTACATATGAACAGTAGCGCTAAAAAAAGGCTAACGTTTTACCACAATTCACATGCATTTAGAGTTTAAATTAAACGATTATTCGTTAAAGATGTTGAATTTTTTTTATCTACTCAGCTACCGATATCGGTAGCGCCGATATCATTGTATATGAAACGCTTTTTTGATTGAGAGTATCCCTTCACATTTTGACAGATACTCTCACATAGCAAGCAGCCGCGATTACATTGATATTTTTAATGTCTAAGATTAGCAAATTGTGTAAAAGCTTGTCAATGCATCACGCAAGCTAACGAGTAAATCTGCAACGTCTCGAAAAAGTCGTTGAAATATTTTAAAAATAATAGCTGCATTTTTATATCTCGCTACTGTATATACAATATGCTTTATAACTATGTACATACATATGTATATATATATATATCCAATATTACTGCCACCCACGTACTCATTTCACATTTGAACATTTTGCTTTTGCTTTTACTTTTCCACAGCCAGCGAATATGGTCTATTTATATCGGATGAGCAGCACCAACAGGGCGTTTGGCTGGAAGCCGGCCGCACGCTCGGCTACTACATACTCCATAATCAGGACACCCTCGAGTATCGGCGCAAATTACGCACATTGCGCGTTCGTATGCTGGACGGTGCCGTGAAGACGATACTGGTCGATGACTCGCAGCCGGTGTCGCAGCTCATGGTGGTCATTTGCACTAAGATCGGCATTACCAATCATGAGGAGTATGGTTTGGTGCGCGAGGACACCGAAGCGCAGAATGAAAATCTGCCCGATAATAAGTTTGGCACCCTAACATTGCGCCGGAAATTCACTGAGAAGGACCGCGATGCCAAAATGGAAAGCTTACGTAGGAAGCTGAAGACCGACGATGAAAGTGAGTATCAATAAATGTAAATTAATTAATTGAACATTGTATGTATGTACATATGTATGTGTGTACCTAACTATTTAGTCAATTGGGTGGACGTCGGGAAAACTCTGCGCGAACAAGGCATCGATGAATCGGAGACAGTGTTGTTGCGTCGTCGCTTCTTCTTCTCGGATCAAAATATTGACTCACGTGACCCAGTACAATTAAATCTATTGTACGTGCAGGCACGTGACGCCATTTTAGATGGCACACATCCCGTAACACAAGAAAAAGGTACGTGCATGATGTTTGTATATTTTATATCGCCTTTTGACTGTAAAGCGTTTTTTTTTAAATTTCATTATTGCGTTTGTTTGTTTGTGTACTTGACTTTTTCACTAAAGCATGCGAATTCGCTGGCATACAAGTGCACATACAATTCGGGCCTCACAACGAAGCGAAACACAAGCCCGGATTTCTAGAGTAAGTTTGTTTGCTTGCTTTGCTTTGTTTGTGGAAATATCTATTGGAATTTTTTCACGCCTTCACAGTTTAAAGGATTTCTTGCCACAGTCATATGTGCGTGTGAAGAACATTGAAAAGAAAATATTTGCTGAGCACAAGAAACACGTTGCACTTACGGAAATCGACGCCAAGGTGCTGTACACGAAAACGGCACGTGAGTTGCCTACCTATGGCGTGACTTTCTTCTTGGTAAAGGAGAAAATGAACGGTCGCAATAAGTTGGTGCCACGTCTGCTGGGTGTAACGAAGGATTCGGTTTTGCGTTTGGATGAGCGTACCAAGGAGATTTTGGTTTCGTGGCCGTTGACAACGGTGCGCCGTTGGGGGGCCTCGCCGAACACCTTCACTTTGGATTTCGGTGATTATGCTAACCAGTACTACTCGGTGCAGACGACGGAAGCCGAGCAGATTGTACAATTAATCGCTGGTTATATAGATATTATTTTGAAAAAGAAGCAGACCAAAGACCATTTCGGTATCGAGGGTGACGAGGGTTCTACCATGGTAGAAGAGTCCGTGGCACCATCAAAGTAAGTATGCAACCCGTAGAAAACTCGATAAAAGTTCATCAAAAAATATCCATTTATAGGGCGACATTTTTGCAACATGAAACGAATAAAATTGGAAAAATTAACACTGAATCATTGGCACACCCGGAAATTCTACGTGCGTCAGATGGTGAGTTGTTGTACACAATTGTTGTTGTGCTTAACGCTTTTTTATATAATTTATGCATTTAAATGCAATTGCTTTCAATTTTGTAAATCTGTTGTATTGGCATTTATTTTCTCGCACAAAATTTCTAATCGATGCACAAATAAATGATAAAGGCGAAAGAAAATACACCCAAGGCGAAGTGCAAACAGTTCAGTATGGAGCCTTCGTTGGTCAAGTGAACCACGCCCATCAACCGCCAACGGTGAGTACACACCACTTTGTCTACAAAGAGTATTTTTGTTTAGTTGCTACTTTTGTCTAGTTTGCCATAACATATCTATATACGAATATAGTCACTACATATAAAAATCGAACGACTTTTAAGCAAAATTCATACAAAACTAATAAATGTTCATTTTTTCATTCAATTCATGCTGGACTCGAAAGGTCAAACGAAATTGTATAAAGTAGGTCGCAATGCAAAAAACCTATTTATAGTTATAAGCGATTTCGTTTTGATATAAATTTGCTAATTACTAACCTATTTTAGACGAAGGAGGTACGCATAAGTACTGTAAATCTGACAGAACCCCAGCGTGCATTGCTTGGCTATATCTCGGCCGGCCAAGACGTTTTGATGCGTGCTGATGAAGAGCTTAGAACAAAAGTGAGTACGAACGACCAGTACACCCTTTCTCATGACAAATAAATTACTATTTTGCTTTTCAGGCGCCAATACAGGAGTTGGGCACTGACCTGAGATCAATCGAGTGGCGTGAGAATACTTTGGATACTTCCAAACAGGCTGTAACTAGTCACGTTGCCACAATGAACGCGGCCACTGCACAAATTATAACCGCTTCTCATTTGGATGAGGTGGATACGGAGGCAATTTCCGCTTCGGTCTCACAGATAACACAAACAATTCCAGAAGTAACTAAAGAGGTGCGTCTGATCGCTGCGCTGATGGAGGATAGCGGCAATGGTGACCGATTGCTTGATGCGGCTCGCAATTTGTGCAATGCTTTCAGCGATTTACTTAAAGCCGCCGAGCCGGAGAGCAAAGAACCTTCGCAGAGTCTTATTAACGCCGCCAGTCGCGTCGGCGAAGCAACAACGCATGTGCTCAGCACAATTGCTGAAGAGGAAGTTCCCGAGAATCGTGATTTGCATGATATGCTTCTGGCCCTGGCAAAGGCTGTAGCCAATACAACCGCCGCTTTGATGCTGCGCGCCAAATCTATTGCTGCCAGTTGCGAGGACGAGGAGTCACGCAATCGCGTTATTGGTGCTGCCAGTCAATGTGCATTGGCCACCAGCCAATTGGTCGCATGCGCAAAAGTTGTCGCTCCAACTCTACACAATGCGGCCTGCCGTGAACAGCTGGAAGCTGCAGCCCGCAATGTGGCGCGTGCTGTTAATAACCTGTGCGAGGTATGCAACGATGCAACTACCGACCCGAAACTGAAGAACGACCTGCTTGCTGCAGCGCGGGATGTGTCGAAGAGTTTAAGCGACATGTTGGAACATGTAAAGTTGAGCTCTCGTGAATATGCCACACGCACCAGTCAGGAGATGAGCCCAGTGGAGAATGTGATTATTGGCACCGACATATTGGTTGCATCCAATGATCCGCAGGAAATGGTACGTCATGCCAAAACATTAGGCCAGGCCACGGCCCAATTGATAAAAAGCATTCAGGGAGAAGCAGACCAGCAGAAGGATGAGGATATGCAGCGTCGCTTACTTTCGGCTGCCAAGCAACTAGCCGATGCTACGGCAAAGCTTGTGGCAGCCGCCCGCCTCTGTTCGGGCAATCCTCAAAATACCGATAATCAGAACGCATTGCGTCGCGCTGCTGAAGAGCTACGTGAAATTACCACCACAACAGCAAATACTCCTGCTATAAAGAGAAATCTTATACACCGTCTAGAGTTCTGCTCGAAGCAAGCTGCTTCAGCTGCTACTCAGTGCATTTCCGCGGCCCAGAATGCGGTGCAGCATAGCGACGACCACCAAACTAAGGAGCAACTATTGCAAGACTGTAAACGCGCCGCAGACACAATTCCACGACTCGTAACCTCAGTGAAGACAACGCGCTCCAATCCTGACGATCCAAATGCGCAATTGAATTTGATAGAAGCTGCAGAGCAATTTATTGAGCCAGCCATACAAGTATCGCGTTCTGCGCGTGCCCTCCAACCCACCGTTACTGACATCCCGTCGGCCACGCAACTCTCAAAGAGCGCATTATACCTGGGCCAAACCGTGTCGGAGTTGAACTCGGCAGCACAGCGTACACGAGAAGCCTGTGGAGGACAAGAGTTGGAATCTGCTTTGGAGGCGGTTCGTAATTTGCACAATGTGTTGGATGACACGCGTGGGGCCGCGCTGTCGGGCAATATTCGTCCACTACCTGGCGAGACCGTAGAAAATACTGCGCAGCAGTTGCGCGTTTCTGCCAAAAATGTAGGCATTGCACTGAGGCAGCTGTTGTCGTCGGTTATACAGGAGCAACGCAGATACGCGGGTGTGGCTGGGCGCGACACTGCCTTGGCACTCGGTGATTTCACGAAGAGTGTTCATGGCGTAGCAGCGACCACGAAAAATCCTGCTGTAATCGACTGCGCCGACGAAGTGGTGCTCCACTCGGCTCGGCTGATCGAAGAAGCACAGCGCACGTTGCAAAATGTCGGCAACACTGATGCATTGACTCAAGCTGGACGGGATGTTACAGTGGCTATTTCCAAAACAGTTGACTGCATACCGGGTCAACGTGAGGTGGATAATGCTCTGCGTAATGTAAGCGAATTGAGCGAGATACTCTCAATGAGTGAATTCCCTCCGTCGGAACGTAACTACAATACGTTGCAATCGGAGCTGAAGCAAGTAGCGGAGAGCCTCAGTGTGGCTGGTGGTCAAATTGTGCAGGCATACGACAGTCCCGCACAGTTGGCGGAAACTAGTCAAAACTTTGCTACCAACTATCGAGATCTACTAGCAGTGTCGATGGAGATGGCCGGCCAGACACAAGATGAAGTCGTACGCTCTGAAATGATCGATCGCTTGCGTAATGTGTCCACGCAATCCTGTTCCTTGTTGTCTACTGCCAAGTCTATTGCGGCCGACCCGGGGCAACCGAATGCCAAGAATCTATTGCATGCAGCAGCTCGAAGTGTCACGGAAAGCATAAATAAACTTGTCGACGCCAGCATCCAGTCGACACCTGGGCAAAAAGAATGTGACAATGCGATGCGCAACATTGAGGCACTGCGAGTGGTGCTCGACTATCCGCATGAACCAGTCAACGAACAAGGCTACTTCGAATGCGTAGAAAACGCGACGAATAAGTCCCGCAATCTGGGTTATGCCATTTCGGAAATGATCAACAATGCCAAACAATCGAATCATGTGGGCTTCGGTCAATCGGTTAACACCGTCGCCGAATCGATTCACGGTCTGATTGAGTCATCGGCTCAGGCCGCGTACTTGATCGGTGTGTCGCACCCAAGCAGTGTGGCTGGGCGGCCGGGCATCATTGACCAAGCGCAACTCACCTGGGCGTATCAAGGTATCCGTCAGCACTGCGACATTGTTAGCAGTGTCAAGTCCACGAAGCAACAAAAGATTTCGGCATTAACGGTAATCGCGAAGCATACCAGTTATTTGTGTTCTATCTGCCGTCAAGCCAGCATGAATACCAACAATCCAGTGGCAAAGAATGAATTTATCGTGTTAGCCAAACAGGTTGCCACAGCTACTTCGAACTTGGTGCAGGAAATAAAAAGTATTGAGGATGAATCTTCAGTGCCAACGCGCGCTCGTCTCGTGGAGCCATTGTTAGAATCAGTGAAAGCAGTACGCCAATATGCTTCTAGTCCGGAATTCATTTCGGTGCCTGCAAAAATTTCTGCAGAGGGACGTAAAGCTCAAGAGCCCGTAATTAACGCAGGGCGCGGTGTCATCGATGGTGTTGTCGAAATGGTAAAGGCTGCGAAATCATTAGCGCTCTCACCCGACGATCCCCCAGTGTGGCAGCAGCTTTCAAATGCCTCAGCTCCCGTTTCGGAGTCCGTTAAACGTCTGGTGGACAACATACGCGAAAAGGCACCCGGCCAAGCGCAGTGCGAGCAAGTTTTGCACACATTGAACACGTGCACTCGCGAATTGGACAGCTGTGCCATGGCGGTGAGCGCCCAAGGCCTTAGTCAACGCCGCGATAATAACCTTCAGGGATTCAGTGGGCAGACATTGAATTCCGCAGCCGAGTTAATTGATAAGCTTGAACCCATTCGTATGGCTGGCAAAAACAATGCCGAACAACTGGGTCATGCTGTGGGCGAGATATCACGCTACATTGTGCCAATGGTGAATGGAGCGATCGGCGCGTGTACGCACATCGTACACACCAATCAGCAGATGAGTCTCATCAACCAAACAAAGTCAGTGGTGGAGAGCGCCGGCACGCTTGTACAAGCAGCCAAGGACTCAGCCGGCAATCCACGATCAACACACGCACACGCCCATTTGGATGAATCCATCGATTATACGCGTCAAGCTATACAGGAGCTCACTGAAACAGTCGAAAAGATTAATACCGACATGGGCGTCGTAACGGGACTGATGGAGCAAGTGAACCGTGCCATTACGCGTTTGACCGACAAACGTCAATCGCTGCTTAATGCCTCCTACTCGGACTCCTTCGTTGACTACCAAACACGCATGGTGCAGTCGGCTAAGGAAATTGCCCGTCTGGCGAATGAGATGAACGCCAAGGCTTCTATCGAGCCGCAACTATTACCGCAACTGGCTTTGGAAATGACACAGCATTATGCACAACTAACACAGGATTCGGTAGGTGCATCCACTACAACGTCCACACCGGATGTGGCTATGCGTATACGCTCGACTGTCGTTGATTTGGGTCGCTCAATAAGCTCAATGATACAGTCGGGTGCGGCCGGAGCCCGTCCCAACGATACATCAATCCAGAATGAAATCACAAGAAACGCACGCGATGTGTCCGAGAAGGTAGCGCAAGTGCTGGCAGCGCTACAGGCCGGTTCACGGGGAACCCAAGCGTGCATCAATGCCGCGCATACAGTGTCGGGCGTTATTGGAGACCTAGATACGACTATAATGTTTGCCACGGCTGGCACTCTGCATTCGGACGGCGAGGGCACATTCGCCGATCATCGCGAACACATTTTGCAGACTGCTAAAGCTCTTGTCGAAGACACAAAAGTGCTCGTCACCGGCGCTGCTGGCACACAGGACGAGTTGGCGAACGCCGCACAAAACGCCGTCTCAACCATACGTGAGTTCACTCACCTAACAATTTTGACAATGCAATGACCTTTTTGATTTTTCCCCAGTTCAACTTGCTGAAGCCGTTAAGCGGGGTGCTTGTAGTCTCGGCTCCACACAACCTGATTCGCAAGTTATGGTCATAAATGCCGTAAAAGATGTAGCCTCTGCATTAGGCGACCTAATTAACGCCACTAAATTGGCATCTGGCAAGCCCATACATGATCCATCGATGCAAGATTTGAAGGAGAGTGCCAGGGTAAGTAGAGTTTCAACTCACCACACTTAAGTGCTTTTTAAGAACTTTTTCACATTTTTAAAATTTGAACACTGATATTGAGATTTCGATTCCAAATAATTCGTCAGGCTAATCTCTAAAGCTTTCGTTGTTGTGGTGCTTTTAATTTTTATATTTCCCTCATTAATTTTTTGTCGTAATGTTATTGTTGTGTAAACTCAGATCTTTCGATATTCTGAGAACTCGCGATTAACTTTCACCGAAGAAGTTGTGCATCTTCCATGTTTCCTAACATAATAATTCACAAGTATTTATTGTGTTTTGGTACTTTGGACTGTTTCACTTTTAGTGCATGTCATTAAAATTTCACTTTTCGGTTCCAAATCAGAGAATGAGGGGCGAAAAAGCAATTAAAATTATAAGTAAACTTCGTTCATATAACGATTGTATGCAACAGTTTAACAGACAGATGTATATACAAACATATAAGCATATATTAGTACATACATACATAAATATGTAGTCGAAAATGTTCTGAATAGTGATATAAATAGTTGGGATTTAGCGACGCCCGTCTGTCTTATGTACGCGAGAGTTTAAGTATTCCTTTAAAAACCTTCCAAGTAACGATAGATGCAATAATTAAAAAAATATTTCAAATTGGAATCGTCGCATATTCGTTCATCAGAGAAAACTACGCTTCAGCATCGAAAGCAAAATTCTGTTCGACAGAAAACTAGATACTCAATGAGAATTTTGACAGGATTGCGCCATTCGCAATATGAATTCGCTCGGATATTGAAAATCGAATGCAACTCGTTACAGGAATCTTTATTTTTTCCAGTTACCAGAAAAGTTCTTGGTGGCTGCAGTTAGTCCCTCTAGCCGTAAACCATTTATGTACATATTAAGTATATTTTTGAAAATCAAAGTGTGCACATGCATAGGTTGCATAGGCTAGTGGGTAAAATATTTATTTAATATATTATTAATATTGAACTTCATTCAGAAAAATTGAACTTGATTTCAACTCTGATACAATTTAGTATAGGTCCAAACATCAGATTGACTAATATTCACACACTTTCGAGCAGCAAACATTTGTAAATGTTTATACTTTTATGTATTTTATACACTTAAATGCACGAAACACTGCAAAATCATTTATTTTTCATTATAATCGGCATTTTACTGTCATTGTGTAAACTACAGTGAAGAAAAAATGGCTTTGGCACTTCATTTAATCCTAAAAATATTGAATTTAATATATTTGTATATATGTATGGGCTGAGATTTATAATTATCATGTATGTATATCAACAATAAAAAAAAATAATTTGTCTGTTCTCTTCACAAACAAAAATCTGTACAGCTCCTTAAAGCATTTATTTTTTATACATAATATATATGTATGTATATATTATATTATATACATGCGAATTCATGCATGTATGTACATATGTACATATGTATGTCTCTACAGTGGCGACTATATGATTTGCTGCCAAATTAAAAATAATATTGTGTGCTACGTATGTTAATACATATATGTATTTATTTTTAAGAATTTCCAATTAAAATACAATTTCTTCTCTTTCGAAAATCATGTAAACAGGAATTTCAAATCAAAAACTGTTTTTGAACTCTAGAACAGTTTTTGTTAATGTCAGATTTTAGTTTAAACATGAAAAACATTAGCGTAATGGTAGAAGTCATATAATACAAATAAACAAATACAGCTATGTATGTATGTCGCAGATATCTATCTACATCTCCTAAACAGACTTTTTTGTTGCCATTCAAGGTTTTTTTTTCACTTGAAACTTGCACGTCTCAGAAAAAAATGTTCAAATTTGTATACAATTTTTTTGATTTTTTTTAGTTTACTACAAAATTCTAAAACTGGCTTTAAATGATTATTGTTAAGGAATGTACTGCATTTTAATTAAAATGTATGAAAAATTAATAAACGAACATAGTAAGCGCAACAAACAATATCAATTTAAATTTGGTGCATAATTATGTATGTATATGGCCATCACCGACTGAAACCGCCTTTAATTATTTCTATTGCACAGAAGCTTACTGTTTTTGTAGCTAACTTTTATAGTATTTACCTGATGGTGTCGTCTGTGTCCTGTTTGCTGATTTGTATCCAAGGTAAATATCGTATATTCTCATGTTCCTGGTAATTAGTTACTGCAAGGGTAGCACAGACCGCAAACGCTTTCAGCTATTTGCGTACATAAATAAATATGCGAAGCTAGGCGACACAAATGCCACAATTATAATTATACACTGTAGAATAACAAAAAAAAAAAAAAAAAAACACCTGCCTGTATTGCTGCAGACCGCTGGTAAAATATGGTTCTAACAAATTCGCATATATTTATGTTCTTATGTACATATGTATGTAGCTCGCAACAGCCCAGACATAACAAGTCAAACGTGCACATCCAGCATTCGCTTATTTGCACGCTCTTCTGCTATCCGCCTCTACATCTATGTATTCTATGTATTCTAATCTCTTCTCTTGGTGCAACTGAATTGAACATAAGCTGTGGTGCCTAACTGCTTACGCACAAAACACTTCAAACCATTTGTATAACGCTGTAAGCTAAAGCAAAACGCAATTGATTATATAAAAAATAAAAAATAAATTAACATACATACATACATACAAAGTGTTATCCGCATACTGTCATTGTCTTCTCTCTTTTCTTTTCCATTACATTGTACTTGTCACTTGTTCGTGTGCCCATTTGCCCTGTTAAAAAATAAATAAAATAAAATAAATTGTTATACAAAATCATAATAAATAAATGCCCCGGGGGGTATCACAGACGCTTAAAGAAATGTGCACCTCTGCTGCCGCAGCTGCTGGTACTAACATGAATGGCCAGCGCCATCTACATCGCCAGTCACACATAAGTTATGGAATTCTTAGCGCTTAGACCATCACAGCAAACCAAGCCACAAGCAAGCAACATCCGCGACAATTTCATCTCTCCACCAGCTGCAGCACCATGCGTCAATGAATAAGAGAATCAAATCAAACGGCAGCCGCACGTGCCTGCTCTCATGTTGATATTTTGGAAAATAAAGCACCGCAAAAATCTAATTTACTGCTTAACAAGAAGCAAACGAAGATACTAAAACATTAGGCATAATACCTAAAATATACTAATAATGATTTTCATGGCATCATCATTTCTTATTTCGGCTTTGTACGAATTTGCGGATGCTGTAGCACTCGACTTGCCTTACCTTCAGATAACATTTAATGTTAATGTTATTCGGAGTCCTCCTCAGCTTTTTTTGCACATCAAAGTAAAATTAGTCGACACAGTAACTTTGACTTTTGAGTATGTAGAATTACATGTAAATACATTAATGTATGTATATTCATATTTTAGAAATTACTGCTGAAAACAGCATTTTTTGGTGAGTGTTATAAAGTCAACCTAGTTAAAAGATCTATGGAAATACAATGAAGTAGCACTTTTAAAAAAATCATTAACTTGGATGACCACGCCAGTAGCGCTTAAGCAGCATAAACACAGCCAAACGCAAAAAATGTATCTCTTTGTAATTCTCAACCTGGAATGTCGAAAGAGCCGGCGATATGATTTGGAACCAACTGTTGTCATACATATTTATTTATTTTTAAGAATTTTCAATTAAAATACAGTTCGTTGTATAAAAATATACATAAAAAACTCGCATCCTACAAATCGCTACGTCGGTATGAGTTTCGGGATCTAATCTCAGTCAGGATAAAATCTAAATCGAAGAAAATGTTTTTTTTCTTGAAAGCCGTCGCGCCTTGGCGCGCAATGTTAAAACTCCAGTGTATTTGTGCAATGGAACCTTTCACTAAGGTGGGATAAGGTTGGATTTACTCTGAGCTTTATTGTTAGTGCCAATTTCAATAAAGTTCAAGGTTCAAGCGGCTAAAAATTCTCGTTGACTTTGAGAATTTGTTTGCCGTATATCGAGATCACAGGTCGAGAAGGGCGGATATATATATTAGCCAGAAAAATCAATTTTGCGGTTAGGACTAAGGCTATTATCTGACAGCGTATTCAAAATTAAGACATTAAAATATCGCAGATCCACACTTTGTGTGATGCTTTGCAACATTTATTTTTCGCCATTTTTTTTTTAAATATGTGCATAAACGATTATTCGATGCAATGCTTGTAATCAATCAAAAAATGAATTTAACATTTTTTGTTTGTGATGTAATTACGCACACATACATACATATGTACATACTTAAAAACTGAGACATTTTGACAAGACAATTTAAAAGACGTTAGTATTTTGTGCCATCTAAAGTACTTATGTAGCTTCTAAAACTACAGATTTGAGTAACTAAGAATCAAAACTATATAATATTAAGCTTCTCAGGAAAAATATGCTAGGTCCATTTACATAAGTTGTTTTGTCAAAACTCTACAGTTTTTTCTTAGAGCCCAAAAACACGAAAATGATGTAAATGACCGTTTACTTTATATAGAAAGGCTCCAACTACTAAGTTTCGTTTCGAATCCAGTTTTTTACAAAATCCATCAAAAAGTAAACAATACAAATATTCTTTAGAAATTAAAAAAAAATATCTACATACAATAGCATTCGATAAAATATGTATTATATTTAATTAAAAAAAAAAATAGCTCTGCGACAAAAATTGCATCTGTAGAAATTTTTAAACTACGTTTGAAAGAACGAAAAGATAGAATAGTGGCTTTCTATATAAAATAGCGAAAAGTGAATGAATTGAGTTATTAGGTTTACAATTAGTATTTAATTTAATAATCAGAACGTTAACATTTAAAACATTTTACCTAAATAGTATTTGCAAATATTTTTGAGAATAATTCAAGTAAATTATTTTAAATTTTAACATTCTTATTTAGTATTCAGAATGCTTATTCTTTCAGAGTAGCATAAATAATGTGACAATGAAGTGTATTTTTTTCAAAAGGTGAATTTTGCTTCGATTTAAGTGCGCGAGTTTTACAATTGCAAATAAAACGACATTAAATTTTTTTTATATCTTATTTAAATTATTTATGCAAACTCAAGAATATTCTCTTACCTACCTACATATGTATTTATTGTAAGCATCGAATGATTTGTATACATACACACATACATATGTATGTACATATATGTATGTTACGTGCTAAATAATCCTTTTTCTACAAAACGTTTAAATCGCGTACTGCAGCATCTGCAATTTCAGAGTCATATTGTATTGTGTAATTCACATACAGTTACTATCTACATACATGCACTAATCTTACAATATTTAGACAAAAAAATAAAGTTCAATAAATCAGCTAATAATTATAATCTAATGAAACTAATAAATAAATATATCTCTTGATGCAACCAAATTGCTGAGTGCTCTACACTCGTTAAATTTTATTTAGAACTGAGTTTTATTTAGGATGACACATTAAAAGAAAAGAAGTGCCATAGCCTTAAAGAAAAATCAAAAAACCAAAATAAAATGGGAGGACATTCAACTTATTTATATAGATATGCATATGTTTGTATATGTAACTTGGTTTTTGGTTCTCACAGCTGTATCATTTTGTTTTTCGGCCTTCTCTAGGTAATGGTGCTAAATGTGTCCTCCTTGCTGAAGACCGTAAAGGCCGTAGAAGACGAACACACGCGTGGTACACGCGCCATGGAATCCACCGTCGAAGCCATTTCGCAGGAGATACGCGTAAGCTTCACAAACAATTTATGTACTTATACTCTCGATTCTTAATTGGTAATTTTTTTTAACCTTGCAGGCAATTCACTCACCACCTCCACCCGGTAGCCCATATTGCGGCGCTGAAGACTTGATACGCGTCACGAAGAATGTGACTTTGTCAACTGCCAAGGCAGTGGCCGCTGGAGTATCCAATCTACAAACGGACATTGTGGCCGCTGCCAATCTAGGCAGACGCGCTATATCGGAAATGTTGCTAATTTGTCGCTCGGTCGCATGGAATTGCGCCGAGACTGAAGAGTTGCGTCAGCGTACATTGGAAGCAGGTGCCGCCGTTGGCGAATCGTATCGTGAGCTTCTGAATGGCATTCTTCATAACTGTTCAGCTGACGAACGTATGCATTTGTCTCGACGGGTTGCCAAAAGTGTCACTGACCTAGTGGCCATGGCACGTCTATTGAAGGGCTCCGACTGGATTGATCCCGAAGATCCGACAGTAATTGCTGAAAATGAATTATTGGGAGCTGCAGCGTCCATAGACGCGGCTGCGAAGAAATTGGCATCACTGCGACCGCGCCGTCAACCGGATGTGAAGGTAAGCAATGAAATCTGTGTTTTAAATAAAGAAATGGGTAATAATTTTAATCATAACCATGGTGATGGATTTTCGTGACTAACTGTGTTTTAAATTCAATGTGAATATTACTTAAATATTGAATGCATTGCAATACCTGTGCTTTGTGATGGTTCCCTAAAACAAAATGTATAATTGATAAACGAAATTTAACCCTTTCGCTTATGTGTCGCTGATAAAAAATGGTGGTCTTGTGAATCAGTACTATGTGCCTCTACTAAACGCTAATAGTTCCAGTCAGATATGTTTGATATTCTTGGTTGTTGCATTAAAAGGTTCACCCAGGAATCAAACATATTATTACTGCGATTATTTACACTCTACTAAACCAAACTATTTAATGCAAACGATTTTAACGAACTCACCAGCTACCCTAAAACCTAAGCTTCATTGTATAACTCCAATTAATGTATACTAAAGCCGTTTAGTAGAACACATGAAAAGAATAATTTTTCTATTTCCAGATTGAGCTGGATGAGAATATGAAGTTCGATGAAATGATTCTTGAGGCGGCAAAGGGCATAATGGCGGCGTCGTCGGCATTGGTGCGCGCTGCCAATGCCGCCCAACGTGAATTAATTGACCAAGGCAAAGTGGCGCGGCGCCCACTCACTTCCTCAGACGATGGGCAATGGTCTGAAGGTCTAATATCAGCTGCGCGTCTTGTGGCAGCGGCTACTCATAGCCTTGTCGAGGCTGCACAGAATTTGGTGCGCGGTGTAGGCACTGAAGAAATGTTGATTGCGACGGCCAAGCAAGTGGCTGCATCGACTGCTCAATTGCTGATCGCGTGCAAAGTAAAATCGAACCCGAATTCGGAAGCAGGGCGTCGTCTTCAAAATGCCGGCAATCAGGTCATAAAGTCCACTGAAAATTTAGTGCGCGCAGCACAACAAGGTCTGGCGGATGAGGAGGAGAAAACGCTCAAAATCAATACTTCGATGGTTGACGGCATGGCACAGGAAATCAATGCACGATCCGAAGTGCTTCGCATGGAGAAAGAGTTGGAAGAGGCGAAAAGGAAATTTTTTACCATTAGGCATGCACGTGCGCTCCAGAAAAAAACGCAAGGCTTCGGCACAGACGAAAGCGATACGGAATATGCACACTCGACTTACGGCACACTGCAAAAAAGCCAAAATAATGTATGAAATTTTATTTCAATTACAATCTTTTTATATATTTTTTATATAGTGCAATGTTTTGATTCATGTAGCATTCTTTTGAAGAAGAGAAGTCTAATGAGAGAGGGGTCAACACACTGCCGCAAAATTAAGAATGCAAAATATTGTTTTCAATGAAATCCGAAATACAATAAACAAAATTGGTGAAATTTGATATTGATCGAAGTGTGTTGCTCACCGTACTTAATATTAATTTTGAATAATACCAGGCTACAAAATTCATTAACACTAAAAGTATTTTATTATTTTATTATAATAAAATTATACAGTAGACTAATCTTCGTTCTGACTAATTAAAAATCATTTTAACTCCGCCATCTAACCTATAGACACTAAACCTTTCGGGCTATCCTTCGGATGTTCCCACCTCACCGAGTTTTTACAATCAGCAGCAGCAGGCGAAGCATCATTATAACTACGCGACACATCCACAACACTTTCACCACCCAGCTGCTGTGTCGCCACCACCCATGAGCCAGCAATATTCAAGTGGCGCTGAAGTTAACGGTGGCATCGAGTTGCCTCCACCACCACCACCACTTTCGACCACCCTATACAACATGCAAGCAGCAACGGCATCGGGCGGTGTCAGCACCTTTAGACCTAACCCCAAACTAACAGCTAACGCGGTGCCTCGCCCCTACCCAGGTAGCCCGAAAGCAGGTGGCCCCGCCAGAAGTTTGCTAGGTACTAACGGTGGTGGTAGCGCTAAACTCATTCAATCACCCAGTTCAATCACCCCAGCCAATGTTAGTAATTATCAGCAACAATGTTTCGATAATACAACAACGTCGGCGGCCAATCCACATCAATCGGCGCTGTCCACCACACAGTCAACAACTCAGAAATCGACGTCGGTTAATCGCAAACTAGAAGCTTGTGTACAGGATTTGCACGACAAAACATTTGGCCAAGGCGGTGTAGTAGAGATTACAGGCGGCGGACCTTATCCTGGTCAAAACTATGAAGGCTACACTTCCAGGTAGGTTAAATTTAATATATTGAGAAATAAGCAACATTCGCCGATAAATAAAACGAGATTCATTACTGACTACAATCAAGGCCGCTGTGGTCGAGTGTTGAGCAAATATCAATTCATTCGACAATTCAATTCAATTAAAAAATCATAGAGAAAGTCGCACGTCTGCGTTGAAAAGCCATTTCATAAAATCCTTCTGCTTTTCGTTGTCTGTATAAAACTTGAGAACCCCCGATTTGCCGCACAAAAGACGCGCCTCACAAATGATAGCAGAAGCTCGATATAATGACGAGCTTGCAAATTAAGCATTTTCTTTGTGTCACTCTAGTTAGATATTAGATTAAAGCGCAATTTATTCTCTTGTCAATGAGGTTACATTCTCGATATGCCTTTTCAGCAAACCTTTTACAAATAATTGTCAATTAACCATAATTTTCGATTTTCAGATATGAAACGCGCAATTTCGAGAAGAGCAATGAATCAGGCGATAAACCCTTGGACTCGCAATTCTCACAAATTACGCTTAGCACCGATGGCGGTAAAGTCAGCATAATTGATCAGGGCTCCGATAGGTTGACGTCAATGACGCAGCGGGTAATGGAACGCCAAACGTTCAGCTCCACCACTGAGACGCGCTCGGAGAAGAAAACCGAGTCACACAGTTTTCGCATGGAGTAGTTCTACATAGATGAGGATTCGGAAGCAGAAAACAACAAATATATATACATACATATGTACAATATTTACATACATACATACATATGTATGCATGCTTGTATGTATGTCAATACCTATAACCAAAATGGCAAGCATGTTGGTGCTATCCTCTACGGCGACAGCTGCCTATCCGTTTGCCTCGAAATTTGCTTGCGAAAATGCCACTTCGCCAAAAATGGCGCTTGAAAATTGCCAAAAGTGCTTTTAACTAAACTAATTAATAATAATCTAAAATAATGCAATGATGTTTAGGTATTAGTGCATAATAATAGTTTTGATATGTTTATCGTTTTAACTATTGCAGCCAAATGCTTACACACAAAACAAACAAGAAATTAGCAAATACTCCGATTTGGTATTTTTGCTGAACTACAGATTACAAATATTGTGTAGGTTGATTAGTTGCAGTCGCATTGTGCCGTTATGATAAGTGTCTGTATTTTTGTAACTTCGATCTATATTTTATTAAATGTCAATGTTGTATGTACTATATATGCATTTTATTAAATATCGAAAGTGCACAACAATGCAACTGAAAAGAAAAAAAAAAATGTTTGCCAACATGTTGCCTGTAATTGCGTAACAACCATTAATTAACACTGTTACTGTATTAACTATTTAGAAATCATTAACAGCTAAAATTTACTTTGTACGAAGAAAATCAACTTAACCAAAAACAACACTTATGTATTCGTATATACATATGTACATATATGTAATTGCAATGTGTCCATTTAAAATTATTTATTGACCATAAAGGTCTAGATCAACTAAATTAATTATGTATGTAACAAAGCTTTGTGCCCATTTTAGTCGTGATTGATGTTTTAAAATCTGTACGCAATTTTTATTTCTGAACTCTTTATGTTCTACTCTTCAAATAATAGGCCAGATCAAAAAAATATGTATGTATCTGATTTTATTGTATTTTTCTAAACGAAATATGTATTCGCCTTATTTGTACATACAAATGTAAAATTTTGATTAAAACTATTTACGTATTTTTTTTGTTTTTTTTTTTTTTTGTATTTTTATGTAAAACGAAATAAAATAAAATTAAGTATTAATGTAAAAGTTCTTTGGAAGTGTCGTTTTTTACATTCTGAGAAATGTGTATTCATTCGTTAAAGTGTATGTATGTATGTATGTATATTCCATGTGTATCAGAAAACTATAATAAGACATTGCAATGCGAATCTCTTTAATTTGCATCATTTAGGGGGCTCTCCAGAAAAGGTAAAATCACTCAATTGCTCATCAATTTGCAGTTAGAATTAAAAGTGCTCACTTGGAAATCAAATGAAGTTCTGTTTTCCAAAACGTCTGCTGGTTTGTATCGGAACAATGTTTAAAAACTCAGTCACATCCATTGACTAACAGTTTCTAACTGCAGTCAATGAGTCACATATGTGCATACGTACATGATTGAAGACTACAAAACTGAAGATATTCATCTTTTCTGTAATTCATAAATAATTTGTCAATTTGCAATCTTTGCGTGCAATACTTTATAAATTTAGAATAAAATCAGGAATTGATTTTATCGTTTAACTCTGCCTTGTTCCAATTTGAACTCTATATATTATATATGTAAATATGCAGTAGCTGCCCAACGAATTACGGCCGAAGGCAAAATATAAAAATTACATCTAATAAATCGAGCAAGTTTGAACACTTGTGTTAATTTTCATTAAAAATATATCCCTTACGCTAACCGGTTTCAAACCCTGTACAATGCTTAGAAAAATTCGGCATTTTCATTAATTTCTTACATAAATTAAAAATTATACGAAATTATTCAACTAACTGGCCCCAATAGCAATATTGGAGTAACCAACAAAATTCTCGATTTTAGTTTTTTAACGGCGATCGATAATTTTTCATCATTTAAACCATCGCACGAAATGACACATCTAAAATAAGCACCGTTACGAAAGTAACAGTTCAAAAAAAAACCTTATCCTGTAAAAGTTTCTCTCTGTTAGTTGCACTAAAATTGCGGTTAGTTGACACAAGTTTTTTTAAGGTTCATTTCGTATTCTGAGTTGCGATTGAATCGAAAGGAGACATTTGCAAAATACAAAAAGGTATCTACGAACGCAATGTGTAATTCATAAAATGGTTAACTTAGAAGATTGGTGGAAACAGAATATCAAAAATGCCAAACTGAGAGAATTTTGATTCGACTTGAAATATAGAATAGGGCTGAGTATGGACAACTTTACCAATAGATAATTGAGAAAGTAATATTTGGCGATAATTTTTCGGACCCTCATGAACAAAAGGTTTTGCATAGTGTCAATGAGTTTCAAACAATAAAAAATACTATAACTTAAACCTTGTTTTGCAATAGCAAGCCACCTCTTCCCATTGTCGTTTATTGAAAAAATTTTAAATGTACGTTCCATATATACATATGTATATAAGTTTGTGTATATAAAAATAAATGCATACAAGTCTATTCGTATTAATGTAGATTGTTTCCTAAAATTCATAAATCACAGCCAATATTCCAACACGTTGCCTATTTATATTCCTGATTCAACTGACGTCCGATCAACCAACGACGTATTTCTGAGGTACCCGCACCAATTTCATACAACTTGGCATCACGCAAAAGGCGTCCAGTCGGATAATCGTTGATGTACCCATTACCACCAAGTATTTGTATGGCATCCAGTGCTACCTGAGTTGCTTTCTCTGCACAATATAAAATAACACCGGCACAATCTTTTGAGCTGCGCGCGCCAGTGTCCGCGGCACGCGCAACAGTATACAAATAAGATCGGCAGGCACCCAAAGTGGTATACATGTCAGCCATTTTCCCCTGCATTAGCTGAAACTCGCCAATAAGTTGGCCCTTTTGTTTGCGTTGATGGGCATAATCGAAGGATACATCAACAGCAGCTTGCATCAGTCCGACTGGGCCAGCAGCCAACACGAGGCGCTCGTAATCCAAACCTGACATTAGCACGTACACGCCTTTGTTTTCCTTTCCTAAAATATTTTTTGCTGGTACCTTGAGATCTTGGAACACCAATTCACAAGTACTACTTCCTCGCATACCCAGCTTATCTAGTTTCTGAGCCACGCTAAACCCTTCACATGCTGTTTCAATAATGAACGCCGTTATGGCATGCTTATCGGCGACACCACTGTCCGTCTTGGCGTACACTATTAGAGTGTCCGCGTCTGAACCGTTCGTGATCCAAAACTTACTACCATTGAGTATATAGTAGTCACCCTTTTTTTCCGCACGTAACTTCATAGATACAACGTCGGAACCCGAGCCAGGCTCAGACATGGCCAGTCCACCGATATGCTCTCCACTGCATAGCTTAGGAAGATACTTTTCTTTTTGTTCATTTGTGCCATTCTTAGTGAGTTGATTTACGCAAAGGTTCGAGTGGGCCCCATAGGATAAAGCCACACCGCCTGCAGCTCTATAATAAAAGTGTATACATATAAATACATACTTACTACATACATATGTAAATAAAAAGATAATTTTTCTTTTACCGAGATATTTCTTCCATAACAATGCAATGATCCAGGTAAGTGCCGCCGGTACCTCCGAAATCCGGTTCAGCTGTAATGCCTAAAAAGCCCAGATTTCCCATCTTTTTCCAAAACGCCCGTAGATCTCTATTCATAGCAGCATTAGTAGCATTTAGTGTATATTTTACTTTATTTCAAAAACATACTTGAAATTGTCATTTTTATCGATTTCCATCGCATATGGAGCCAGTTCCTTTTGAAAGAACCCAAATGCTATCTCCCGCAGCTTCTGCTGCTCTTCATTTAGACCATAGAACTTTTCGTCAACTGGGTAGTATGCTTTTGCTCTTGCTTGCTGAGGCGCGCCAACACCGACACAACGAGGCAATAAGTTAGGCAGAGACTTTGCGATGAAACGTGAACTTACAAACATATTAATTAAACAATAAACAGGCACTTTATAATAAAATAGAATAAGTTTAATAGCAAAATAAGCAATTCACTCTCAACGCGCAAATAAATTGCACAGCTGTTGATTATCTAATATCAGTTTAGTTATCAGCATTTCTTTGATGATTTAAAATCGATCAAATAGAAGATCGATAAATCAGTCGCAGTCGGATTTTTAAATTTTCAGTTCATTTAAATAAAAAAAAAACACATATGCACATTTGCGTAGATCCGAAGTAAATAATACATAACAGAATGGCGAACATGAAATTGACAGGAACTTTTGATCACTTAAAAAGTCAACCGTGTGTTTGTAGTCACATTTAAAATAAAGGTTGTGCTTTTCATTTCATTTTCCTTTACTATTTAATAAAGGTTGTCTATTAAATTTGGTAATAAAAAAACTTCTTCGAAGCAATATTTGTTGACTTATTTCATGTTTTATTAACCGTTATTCGACTTTTAAATTATCGAAACACAATTTTCAAATTGATTTCATGAATAGAACGGATAGTTAAATAATAATCATAATCATCATATTCAAGCTTAACAATTGATCTGTATTTGAAAAACGAGAGTACCCATACCCACATCACAGTAATCACTCTATCTAGTAATACGATTTACCCCCAAATTCATTAAGCAGTCTCATACCCGTTCCAATTCCGTATTAAAAAAAAGCCTCTATTTCTTGGCATTAAGAAAACCAAAGATCTTAGAAAACAAATTTGTTTTCTTAAAAAGCACAACAAAATACAAATCAGACCAAACTACGGCAACCAGATTTCCCTGCAGGACTGTATTACATTGCTCAGGGTTAGGCTGGGAACAACACTTTTCTCGACTAAACACCTATACAAAAATAGCCAACCACTGTCCTGTTCATTCTGCTCCAGAACGTAGACTATGGAACATACATATATTATTACAATGTCCCTATTCAAAGACTGTGCAGCAATTTCACAAGCTAATGGATTGCGCAAAAAAAGACAACATTTTTGAAATAAAAAAAATCCTATCCATCCACAATCTAACACAAGATACTTAACCGCAATCAACTTATACTGGTGGACAATGGCCTCGTCGCCCGGCACCAAATTAATTTGTTAAATACGGATTAATAATAATAATAATAATAAATTTTAATATGTGCAAAGCTGCATTTATAAGAGGCGATTCCAAAATCGCTTGCCTCAAAGTACATTAATATCGTCGCCTATATAAAGGGTGTTTTTTTTTAGACATGTGGTTTTCAATGAGGCAATACTTTTTTCGGAATTAGTTACTTGATTTATACTAAGTTTGGTTTGCCATTTCAAGACACAATTGCTGTAAAAAGTGGTCGAAAATTGGGCCCCTCGAATAAATTCCAGCCAGTCGCGGCGGTCACTTGCCCGAAATAATTGTTTAAACATAATGGCAAATCATTATCTTTATAATAAAGCTAAATTCTTGGCAATAGCAATAAATTATATGCGTTTTATTTCTTGTTAAAAACCACATGTCTAAAAAAAAAGCACCCCTTATAAATGTCGTATGTGAAAATTGGGCCAAATGGAGTTAATAATGCAGTTTTACTAAACTAATTAAGATCTTTTAAATGGCGTTATCCGTTTTTGGATCTCTCTTTTAGTTTCCGAAATTTTGTGGTATGTTGCAAAGATTTTTAAATACGACAAGTTTTAATATATGTACATTCTTTTTTTTGATATCTTATTTAGTTTTTGATATATTGAGTATATTTTTGTTACACATTTAGTCATTGTCATACACATTCCTGCAAAACTGTTGCCTAATGTAAGATAATACAAATTTTTACTGAAGGAAATCTTTCATACATTCAAAAGTAATTAAGAAAAAACAATAAAAATAAAATAATTTCAGATTTTCGCGAACTAGTAATATTCTCCGAGACTTTTGAAAAAATCTATCGTCGCCTTTTTGTAGAAGTTGAATTCCAAACTTCAATTGTGATTTCCCAAAAGTCTTCATTCGGGTGACTGCAAATCAACTTTGCCAGGCAATTATCGTCTGTCAAAAGATATCCTCTTTTAAATGCAGCTTTAAAAAATTAAAAGTGAAACTACCCAAGTCGTATTTAGTAAGGTGGCCTTAGTAAGCAGCTGATTGATTTGTTTTTTATATCGCCGTGGTTTAGAAAATGTCAAAATTGATTGTTTATTGGTTGGTTTTGACATTCGCTGTACCGAAAGCAACAACAAAATACATGTACTTTTTTTTAAATATTTTTGAGCTTTAAGGCCGATTGGTTAATTGGAAAATTATTAGGAAAAAACAACAATACTCAAAGCGGTAGAAGTTATAGTACTATTTCGGAAATCACCACATTTCCTCATCAGACTTCTTGCTTCTTGGCTTCTGCGGGAGTCGAACCCGCAACAACATGCGCAATACTTAAGCCGGCAGCTAAACGCATTCAGCTAAGCTTACGCTGTGTGAGCTGTTGTTATTTTTCCTGCTTTCCCTTCACAACTTACCTCAATCAAGTGCGGCTGTACTGCCGCAATTTCTTCTTGACTGAGTAGTTGTTGTTTGTACAATTTCTATTTTGTTAGAATTTGTTTGTATAAGGCTGGCTCTTACTTTTATACATTTTTATTTGTTATTGTTGGGCCATATAACTATCTATTTTAAATATACATGTACTTTTTTTTTTAAGCATATGCTGCCACCTTTATAAATTCGCCTTGAAACTACCTCTAAAATATTTGTATCATGATCAAAGATCACCCAGCTCGCCAAGCGGGTATTTGTAATTGAATTTGAAAAAAGTAGGTGACGTCATTTTGTAATCGGTTATTTTTCAATTATTCGTTCGTAGATTTTTGAAGTGGCATTTAAATTTTGAAGTGGATTTGATTTTTTTTAATTTTTTCAATATTTTTTTAAATTTATTTTAGTGGAAATATGTACATATGTTATGTTTATTTCAATATGCAAAACACACTTAGGCAGATGCTTTGTAAGAATCGCTTCCAAACAATTTTTTTATTAACATATTGCTGCTTTTTTATATTGTAATTTTTGTTTACTTTGTTTTTGTTTTGGGTTTTACTCCATATGCCAGCTGAATCATGGCTGTGGAAAATTATTTTTTTCTTGCTTTCCGTCCTGCGTGATCTTTATTACTTCATAGTATATTAATCAACATCTAATTTTGTATTTACCATAAATCAATTGCATCGTTTCCTTTGATTAGGTTATTGCAATAAACTGCTTTGACACCCGACAGTAGCTCTGCTTTGCACAGCTCTTTTAAAGTACAACTATTTCAAACTCTGACTCTTACATACATAGATACTCACTTATCGACTTACTAAAACATTACAAAATTTTAAACTTTACTTCCCAGACTACCAAAATTCCCAGACTATTAAAATTCGACACAAGTTAACATCCTCAATATTGTCTTTTTTCGTGTACATACATATATAAGTTTACACTGTGTAACATTATTGTTCAAGTTGTCACTTCATACATACATACATATGTACATACTTGTGTAAGAGTAAATTTGTCTGCGACTGCGGATCACTTCGCAACATTTATTCACAATGAAAGCGGACGTGTAATGGAAGTAATTTTGAAGAACAGTTACACTCAGTTTGCAATGCTCAACATCGTTGCTTAACAACAAACAACAACACAACAACAACAACAAGGTACGAGTATATACAACAAAAATATATGATTACTCTCTACAGTAGACCTGCTTTGATTTCCATGGAACACATTTAAACACTGATTAGTACTCGACTAATGCCTTGCGGTTACAATTGAAGATTGACTAGCACTCGACCAATATTTTGTAGTTAATTTCAACAACCAATTCTTACTTGTTTGTGAAGCGTGCATATGTATGTATGTATGTATGTATGCAGGTTTCCTCTCACAGGAATATGTAAATCATTTCAAGAAAGTGGTATCAGCTCCATGTGCCTTTGCGACTAATCCCTGACTCACCTCAGACTAATGGCATTTTATGTTGGATACTTAAAAAAATAAGAAATACAAATGTGTGTATGTAGTACCTCGGGACATGTTTACAAAAAATCAAACCTTAGTAAAATCTATTTTTAGCTTTTAACTATAGTATTTGCTATAGTGGTGCGTGGTATGCGCCACCAGAAATGTGGGCGGCAAAAGGTGACGACCGTGATTGCTCCGTTATTCGTTTTCCTCGAATTTATGAACACAAACTCTGTCGAACAGCAACAAAGTCTGAGAGCACTCAAAATGCGCATGTCTGTACAATGCGAAGCACCACAACGTTTATATGAACATCAAATGCCAAGAAATGCCGACACGTTACAGCAACAATGCGCCAATAACAATAACAATCAAGTGGCAAATAAACACAAAAAAATTAATGGATAAAGCTGCACATGCTGATGAACAAATCAAAGGCAACAACAATGAATGTTGCGACGACGAGACGAGCTGAGCTATGAGGGTGCAGCAGTTCCGTAAGGTGGCAAGGCGACAAGGCGACAAGGACGCCACAGCTTCGGCGGCTAAGGACTAGCGAACGCAGTACGGACTGTTAAAAAGCAAATTTGAAAACATATTTTAGTTGGACTCGCGTCATGCAATTCGTCTGCGTAATCGACGCATCGCTGCACTGGGAATTCGATATACAAACATATTTACATTGGTAGTTGCATAAAGCTAATCAAGAGAATACATATAAGCTCGGCAATTCTTGGCCATTTTAGTGCTGTGAAATTGTTATTCATGCTCAAGGATAACTCCTGAATTGACATTGAACAACGCATTGCAGATAGTGGGATAGTGAAAAATCTAAAGCTTTGGACGATGTGTACGGTTAAGCAGATAAATTAGCACGAAAATACGCTTACACACACACACACACACGTGCGTCTATTGAATTTCTAGGCAAGTGCACAAACTCTGCAAAAAGTAAGTGAATTTGATGACAACATAAACATACGAAAGTAATGTTCGATGCATGCAGGACAGCTATTTTAAAGACTCCAATACAAATCGGCAAAAATAAACTTTAATGCGTTGCAAAACTCAAATCGCCATTCGTTGACGATGCGCTGATGAAAAGCGAGGCGGTGGAAAATTAAAGTATGTAAATAAAAGTGTTTTGGAAATCCGTATTTCAGGCACAATACGCAAAGTTTGCATGCAAGCGTGTAAGTGCGTTCTCTAGCCGCCTGAATACTAAGTGGCGTGTGACGGTGTTTGTATGTATTTACAGCACAACGATTTCCCGCTTTGTGCTTCTAAATGTTTATTGGCTGCTTACTCTTCTATTCACTTTGGTGTTCTACATAAATATGCTTTATGTGTTGTGTTTTGCCTTAAATGTTTTATACATTCAAGTATTATTATTTTTGTCAAGAGTGAATGTATGACAACTAAATACAATCATCAATCCAGGATCAACTCTACGTATACGTAACATTAAAGTGTCTACGGTAGTATGTAGTATGTATGTATGTGTATGTGTGTGTGCACTTAAATTTAATTAACTGAGCTCATAAGTTTACTTATGCGTTTGCAATTGCGATTGAGTAAGGAATTCGAATTACAACAAAGAAAATCAATAATTTATAAATATCAAACAAATGTCGCCGTTACTTACATACATATATACATACATACATACATACATATGTACATATGTACATGTGTTTTTATATACAAATCAAACGAAGCTCGCGCTCGCCACACAATTCGGTATTCAGGAATAGGAAACAAATATCGAAATGAGACCATGTTGGTGAGAAAATATTCATAGCTCAAGGCAGGGGCGGATAGAGAAAATAATTTTTGGGGGTTCCAAAAAAAAAATTTTTGTAGACAAATCACGATTGTTTTATTCATACAATTCTTAAAAAAATTCCTGCATTTAAGGTTCTGTTATTTTGGAGGGGGGTCCGGACCCCCAAAACCTCCCCCCCTGTATCCGCGCCTGGCTCAGGGATATAAACATACATACATATGTACATACATTTGTACATACAAACAAAATAAAAATTAAAGCCTCCAGACATTGTACACCCGCATGTAGAAATGTGTGCACTAGTATGCAGTTAAACATATGTACACACATATGTATGTACTAGGGTGATTGACTCGCTTTTTTTGATAAATTTTTGTACTTTTTTTTGTAAAATCTTGATTTTTCGAATGTCGAAAGAATTTTTTTTTTTACCCCAAAAACCGGTTTTTTACCTAGTTGTTAAGTTAAAGCTTTTGTTAAATATTAGAAATACGGGAGCATATCGTCTATATTTTTATTGAAACGGAAACCATAAAATGCTTATCAATTAGATAAGAGCTTATAACATTTTCTATTCGAAATCCAAATAATTGGCAGAAAAAACACAGCAAATGTATTTTTGAAGATTTTATAGATTTAGACAAATGTCATAAGAGGACGGCAAAACCTTGAAAACTGACAGTAAGTCCTGCTAGCTCGCTCAATGTGCTCAATGTGGAATTCAGTAATTTGGTATAATCTCAAGATTTAAAATTTGAGACTATGTATGTGTGAGTTGAAGATTTTTGCCTTTCCTCGTTTTTACGTATTTATTTTTATTTGTGTTAATTTTTGTCTTAATTTGTGTGCCCTACTTTTCACCTGAACACAATTAAGAGCCTTTGTCTTGAGAGAAGAGGACTTGATACCAATTAATGCCAACTGGTCTAAAATTGTGACTTTTGTCTTAATGCCAACTGGTCGAAAATTGTGACTTTTGTCTTTTAGGCCCGCATTCAGTAACTTGGTATAATCTGAAGTCTTAAAATAAGCTAGAAATTATTGCTTTTCCTCGCTTTCACTAGGTCACAATTTAGAAATTTTATTTTGAAACTAATGAATGCCAACAGATCTAAAATTGTGACTTTTGTCTTTATTAGAGACTGAGACATATTTTGTCGTTAATAGTTGAATTTTTCGTTTGTTTTCCTCGAAACAACTCAAACACTTAACTCCAAAATATTGCATGCACACATACATATGTACAGAGAAAACATTTTGCAACTACACTCATCTGAAGCAAAAAATGCGAGCATATTAAAATATCAAGTGCTTGGCCAAATTAATCCTTAAGAATCACGCAGTGAAACAAAATAGTAAAACACAATTACACACATACAAAAATGTTAATATTTCTTCTGTAAGAAGACAGAGTAGTGATTGGGAAGAAGGGCGAAATATATTCGTAACTTCTTTTTGCATCTCATTAAAAATTCAAGTTGTAAACTTCATAAGACATGTGGAACTAAATAGGGCTGCACTTTACAATGGAACTTTAAAACTTTCCGCCAACTTGAGCTGCCATTTACGTACATACAATATGAACCACATTGGCAAGACAAAAAAAACTAAGTATCCAGGATGTGTACCTTTTTATTACGAGGAGGCAGAGAATTGGAATGCCTAGAAGATGGTAACGTGGCAAATAAATCATCACACCCAAGTATATTAAAACGAACCACCAAAAATTATTTTAATATTTAAATGTTTAGATATCGATACCAACGATGATAACTGTAATAAAAAAGGGTAAAGAAATCGATAGGACTACGACTAATATGCCGATAATGTTAATGATACCAATAAGCATAAGAAAATAACAACTTTAACGAAAATTTCAGTGGAGTAAATACAAAAAGGAGATTTCTCCTATAGATTTTGAAAATGTCCGTTAAAAAATATTTGTAAAAAACTTTAAAAAATTCCATATGCATAATTTAATATATGTAAGTCAATGCATTCTCGTTTTATACACAGTTTGGTATCTGTTTTATCAATCAAATCTTAAACTATGTTTACGTTGCGGCATAAACTCGAGTGAAAGGTTTTTAGTTTTTGAACAACTTTCAAGCGTTCACATTGAGGTGTTTAACAAAAAGACAGCACAAATTTGCCAGCAAGAAAACAGCTGAGCAAAAACAATTGATTGCAATTTGGACAAATACGAAATTTTTGTTTAAGAATTTTTAAGGTGAAATTAAAAAAAAAAAAATAATGTACAACATGTAAGATGCAAGTAATTGTTCGTTTGGTTAAGTTTCCTAAGTAGAAATGTTCAGAAATTTCGTTGCTGCTTAAATCTTGCCGAACTTTTAAACGAACGGAGAAAAAGTCGGTATTTAGTTTGACAATTGTTTGTTCGCTTACTCTTTTTTGTTAACTGACATAACACTAAGCAATGCGGTCAGGTTTTTTAGCAAATTTATTCCCCAAACAGGGTTGCATGTCCATAAACACTTAAATGTTAAAAATGGTAAACTCCAAGTTTATGATTGCTGTTTAAAGTTAAACACCAAAACGGTCAATTGACGTGAATATCTGCATACATACATACATACATACTCGTACATATATGCCGCAATGTGAACATGGTATAAAGAGTAGCATAGCTTTAGCTAACCAATTTCCTAATGGGTTGTATCGTCTCAGTTCTTTTCCTCTAACTTAGTGTGGCCGGACGCGCACATACATACATACATATATTTTTAAGTGTATGTATGTATGTGATATGCAGTTATTTGCGTGCAGTCTATTTGTGACATTACATACATTGTATGTATGTATGTATGTATGTATGTATGTAGATATGTCTATAAGACCGCAGTTAGTATGAGCGTAGAGATTTTCATAATCTTTTACTTTACTCTTTCTCCTGTTCAGCAGTATTTGTTTATATGTATGTATGTATATATACGTAATATATTTTTTTTTTACTTGCAATTTGGCAACAGTTTGTCCACGATAAGCAACAACAAGTAAGAAGAGACAGTCAACAATTTTAGATATTCATCTGTTGCTGTTCTTCGATATTGCAGCTACTTATTCCCCGCTACTTCGCTGCACAGTATAAATAACTGATAAGCGTGCGTTTCGGCGTGTCGGCGTGCATTGTGCCGCCATTTAGTTTGTGAACTCTTGCGAATGCAGTGAGGTGTGTTGCGGTCACCGCTCTGACGAGGACCGATTGCATTTAAATTTCCTTTGAAATAACTATAAATAAAACGCAAATGGCATCAATCGCAAACTGCCAATGATCGGGTTCATTTGGTTGTCATTGTTGGTTGTCACTGATCCCCATTGCATTTGCAATTGTTGCATCATTTCGCATACGTTCCCGGCAAGTACTGGTTGGCACTTTATTGAAGTGCATCTAATGACAGTACGAGGGCAGTGATCATCGTAATTAACTGTGCAGAAGGAGACGAAGCAGGCCGCAGCGGGTCCCTGACACACGCTGGTGCAACACGGCAGCTCGATTTTTTTTCCAACGGAAATATTTAAAATATCAGAGCCCAGTAGACTCTGCCGCCTATATATATATATATATATATATATATATATATGTGTGTGTGTGTGTTCGAAGGTACATTTAATAATAACGTGCCATGACTGTGGTGACTGGCCGCTGCTGCGATGGCCACGAATAGCCACGAGCAACAAAATATAGCAGTGCGTTAACCAACACATAAACCAACTCACATACGCGACATTCGGTCCAAAATCGTTGAGTGCTTTCGGTGTAGAGGAAATGGAAATGGAAATGTGGAAAAGCGCATAGATCCAATAATCATCGCCTGCGACGTTCGGTGACAACCATAGCGACAGCGGCGATCGCAAGCAGCGGCCGCCAGTCTGACAACGATCAGATTTATAATACAACGAACGACGAACGGACGCACGTTGGAATGAACGCTTCGCTCCGTTTAGTAATACAAAAAAAAAAAAATTTCGAATTTATTCGCAGTGACTGTCCGCATAAAAATTTAACGCATAACAATCGTACAAATTGAGTCTCGCAGCGCGAATTGCAAGCTGAAGTGGAGTGTAGTGACTTTCGTCTAGAACGGCTTTGCCAAATCGAACAAAAGCCCGAATTTGATTAGAGAGCCGCTGTGCAGAAACTTCAAAGAGCGCTGGACTGACGACAGCAACGTAATCAACGACGTAGGGCGATGCGATAGCGGCTGCAGTAGCAGCAGCAGCAGCAGCAACAGTAACTGAGACGGCGAGCGAGCTAGCTGTTTGGCTCCAGTTAATGCGATTGCTGGCGTGAGCTGACAACTTTGTACGACCGCATACGCCCAGCAGTCGATTAGTCGGCGTTTAGACGTCAAGTGTGAACTGAACAAGCTTCGAGCGTGTGTGAATCTTGATTTGTTTAAAAGGCCAAAAAGGAAAGCTTTAGTTTAACACTAGTCTTAGGATTCGTTAATGAGTCCATTGTTTTTTTTTTACAAAATCTAAATACATATTCAACGCTAGAGCTAGAGCAGTGAAGCGCTGTGCCAAATGAAAAACCAACGAAATGATTTTTTAAGTCATCAAATTAAAAATAACTCAAGAAATAGAAATATAAATATCGTGCTACGAGTTAAACAACAACAAAAAGGCCAGCGATTAAAAAGTAAAACAAAAATACTGTCGCAGAAAGTGTGTGATCGCGGCATATACATATGTATGTATGTATGTATGTAGCAGCATATTCCAAATGTTTGTTTGTATGTAAAGTTATTTGAAATTTGACAAAAATAACGCGATTTCTGCGGTGACGGCAAAACAGTGAAAAGCGCAGCCGAAAGCTCCCCATTGGAGAATTGCTAGCGGGCGGGGGCGCCAGTGAATGGAAAATTAGAATCATCCGCAAAATGAAAAACGAGTAGCAATAAATTTATGTGAGACTCACGAAGAAACGTCGCACTTGCATAAATACATAATCAACTTACATACATACATACATACTCGTACTGTGTGTGTGTGTGTGTGTGTGTGTTGCAGAAAATACTAATCGAGTGAAATCCGAAAATAATTGTGTGAAAAAATATAATTTGTGTATCTACATATGTATGTTTGGCTGTGTGACGTCTAACTGTACTGCAATTACAACACTGCAAGCGACCCGCGAGTGACCTCAAAGTGCACCAGAATCGAATTGCCAACTTTACAGCTCAAATTATGGAGGAGAAAAAGGAGGAGAAGAAACAGCGAAAGCGCAACGGCAAGTCTCGTCGTGCCAACCACCATCCCTGGGACGAAGGTACATACGAAAGCCACCGATGGCGTATACTTTCTGACTTTGGCCACTTTGATTGCGCATACGCAACGTTGTTCATGCAGCGTTGCCATTTGTGCATCGAATGGTATTCATATTGATATCATTTTACACTCGGAAACATTTTAGATGCTGCAAGTCTCGTGAAACAGGGTTATAAATAGAAAAGCGATCGAGATAACTTTAGTTTCATTACATTTATGGAATATGAAAACCTCGAAACAACCAAAATGATTTTTTTTTTTTTTATTATTATCTTCAGTTCAAGCCATAAATGTTGTCGCCATCGCGGGTTGCTTTTAACTTGCTCAGTTTAACGAAGTTTTGCTGCACTAAAACAATATTTTCTTTCATCGCCATGTAGAAATGTTTTCCCCCTTTCCTCTAGTATTAAAATATTTTTGAAAACCGAAAAGTGAAGTTAGCAGTTTTTACAACGTCGACGTCATTTTGAAGATTTTTCTATTTGTGTATAAAAGCCTGTCACTTTTACCGCAAACTTGTCATCTGCTCTTATGCAGAATTAATTTCAAGGTGAATTTAGTAAGGTGGCCTTAGTAAACAGCTGATTGATTTATTTTTTCTATCGCCGTGGTGCAGCAAATGTCAAAATCATTGGTTTGTTGGTTGGTTTTGACATTCGCTGTACCGAAAGCGACAACAAAATACATGTACTTTTTATCTTAAATATTTGCTGCCACCTTTATGAATTCGCATCGATTAATTCTGTTTGAGCTTTTGAATTAACAATCAATATATTCGTACTCTTAAGGTTTTCAAACTCAACAGTTCTTCGTTTTTTCTAAGGATAATTTTTTTGCACTGAAAATTCACTAAATTTGAAGTTTCAATGTATCAGCATGTTTATTACTTTTTAACAATTTAACCAGTTTTTTGAGTTTAATAAATATAACGCCAAAAATCGGCTTACACCAAAACCATAACAAATTGTTTAACAGTTTTTGAGTTAAAAAATAAACAGTAGCAAATATCAACTGATTAAATACCCAGAAAAGATAAACAAACAAAAGTTGATTGAATTTTTTTTTTTTTTTCAAGAAACTTTGATTCATTGTTCAAACCAGATTTTCGGTTCGCGATTAAGAAAAATGCCGGCAACTAGTCCAGCCTCATAAACTTCTTTAAGGCTAGTCGCTTTTTTTTTTGTTATAGTTCTTTTTTCAAAAAACTTGCCGGTTACGAATTCAAAGTTCATTTGACATTTTTGTACAAAAAGTTTGACCAAATAAAAAAAAACAGAGTAAGAAAAAACGCAATTAATATGCCTTGGTGAGCCTATTTTTACAGTACAAAGGTCTTGCAATCAATGATTATAAATACATCTGGTTTTTTATGGCTGTACTTACATACATACTTACATATGTTATGCATATAGTTACATACGTACATATGTATACCGCCATTAAATGCCAATGGTATGTATGTATAATCAAGTCAGCACACCATCGTCATTCTTTGCGAATTTGTAATTACTTGATTGTATAGTTAATCGCTTAAAATTAATGGCAGCCAACCCAAGACTGTCCACTGAAACATAGCACAGTGGTACAAAAATAGGAAAAATCTAACCAAAAGAGAAACTATCACTGGTTTCACGTTGAAGTTTTGTAATTTGAGAGAAAAATATGACGGATTTAAAATGGCGCCTGGATAAACCAGAAATCACAAAATCTGGCTAATAGTCGGAAGTTATCATTGTTTTACGTTGAATTTCTCGAATTTGTTTGAAAGATGGCTAATGGTAAGCGAAGATTCTGAACATTTCTGACAGCCATTTTTCATACAAAAGCATCTTTTTTGGTTTAACAAATTATTTGCAATATAAATCTTACCAATACTCTGCGACACTTCTAAGTTCAAACAAAGTAGAAAAAAAAAATTTAAAATAAAATGACACTCAAGGACAATTTCTTAAATCAGTCTGAAACCCTCAAGAAAAGAAAATTCGAATGTTTAATTCTTAAAGAAAGTATTTTTTTTAAGCAACAGAAATAATGAAAATTATTTCTTTTAATTTTTCTTAAGAGCAGTATGTTAAGCTTATATACATAGGTAGTAAACAAAAAAAATTTGTTATATCTTTATGTTTCTTTAAACCCGAAATTGCTTATAAACAATAACGAACAAACATACTTTTTAAAAGAGCTTACCTCTCCGAGTTGACTCCAATTTTCGGAATTGAAATATGCTAGTTTTTTCGCACCAATGCCAACACAAATAAAACATCATCGGACGGACCAAGACAAAAGAACGAAACTGATAAAAAAAAATATTTGTTCAGTTTTTTTCGGATTCTTGACCAGTGCGCGTGACACTAAAAGAAAATTATAATTTTGTTTTTAAATACACAATCACATGAAACTTTAATCACTCACTTGCTGGAACTGGCTCAAAAAAAGACTAGCTTGAATTGGCAAGAATATACAGACATACAAACATATAGTACATGTGTGTGTGTGTGTGTGTGTGAGTGTATGTATGCACACTTTTTATATTTTCAGCAAAACACTTTTATTTGATTATTTTTTCTCACTTAATTATGAATCAAGCAAATACTTAGGTATGTCGACAGTTTGCTTTTTAATGCATCAACGAATGTGAGCACATGGGCAATACCTTTTTACTCGTACATATATACATATGTATGTATGTTTGTTTGCACATATGCGACCGGCTGATTATCTAAAATATGATTATCGCACAATTGTAAACGAGTTTTTTTTTTTCTTTTTCCTCTCGGCGCAAACAAAAGTTCACAGCATAAACAATAGCTAGCAGAATAGTTAGTACAGCCACTTGAATTGAACATGAATGCGCTTTCGGTGGGAATGTATGTATGTACATATGTATGTATGTACATATGTATGTATGTATGTAGCACAGCATCGGGCACATTGCTACTCAAGTTAATTCATAATCTAGTCAATAATATGAAAAACCGCAGGTTATTAATAAACACGTAATAAACACATAATGCATACATACATATGTACATACATATTAGGGTCTTGGATTATTCGACTATCGATTTTCGAATTATTTGAAAAATGGCAATTTGAAATAACCCGGTTCCTAATTATTAAATCAAGAAAAAACTGAGCACATGTAACTAAAGGCAATAAAGTGTCGGAATGCAGTAAGCAGTCTCTGTCTCTAATTAATTGGTCTCAAACATAAACACAAAAAATAAAAACGCAAAAGCAAGGAAAGGCAATAATCTCTAACTTCCGGCATAAATGTTTTGGAGTCATTATATTTTTTTCTTTAGTTTTCATAAAACTAGATATTGAAAATGCTCATAAAATGACGGAAAACTTTGAAAAATTGTATAACGCACAATTTTTCAACGTTTTCCCTTCCTCTTATGACATTTGTCTAAATATAGAAAATCTTCTAAAATACCTTTGTTGCACTTTTTCTTAAAGTTATTTGGATTTCGAATAAATCGAGCTATAATCGCCAAAACAACGAAAGCGACATATATGTATGTATGTATGTACGAGTATATAAGCTTTACTTTGTTTATCCCACAAAACACGACTATATATATTAAAATACGCCATGATACTGCTGAGAAATTTAAGAGGATTAACCTTCTCCACTTAAATATTTCATGTGTCGCTTACGTCATTTTGGCTGTAAAGGCTCGATATATTCTTATTCTTATTCTGGTATTATCTAATTGATAAGCACTTCGTGGTTTCCGTTTCAATAATAATAATATATTTAATATTTCCATTATTTTTTAAAGGCTTTTTATTTAAACTACGTAAAAAAAACGGTTAGGAGATTAAAAAAACGATTTATTCGATATTCGAAAAATCAAGATTTCAAAAAAACCGTACAATAATTTATGAAAAAACCGAGTCAATCACCGTAATACATATATGTATGTACATACATAAGTGTGTGTATGTATTTATGTATATACATATTGTATAATGGCAATCAAAATGAGCTTTGCATATTTAATATTTTGTATTTAATTTAAAATTAACTGCTGCGTAAGATTTACAAGCTTTAGTGAACGCTTATCAACTATGTATGTGATTTATTGATTTATGTACAATTGTACATACATACATTGTATGTACTACACACATCTCATTAGAAGATAATCTTTTAAACGAGCATACCAAATGCAATTAGACAATTCTTATGCGTTGAGTTCAACGAAGTTGAAAATGAGATGTTTTATTAAATTATATTCAGTGTTATAATGTTTTTGCAGCAAACAGACCATTTTTAAAACGGTATATATGCACGTATATGTATATATATATATATATATGTATATCCTTCAATCCAATTCCATCAATGCATAAACAGTTCTTCAAAGTATTGATCGGATGTTGGCGGTGCGCTCTGTGAAATTAAGTAAATAAGAAGAAGGGAATACAAAAGCGCAAGTGGCTAAAATTTAACATTATATTTCAAGATTTTTTTCCGCACTTGCCTTCAGAAATATATGTACCTACATACATACACATGCATCGCATAACCAAAATTTAAATTTAAATAAAAAAAACGAAACACACACGCTAAAAAAATTTAATTCCAAACATTTTTGAATAAAACTTTAGACTTTAAATAATTCTTATTTGCTTACACTATTTATACGAGTATAGCTCAATCTTTGGTCGAGCTTCTCCTATCATTTGTTGTGTGCGTCTTTATATTTTACCACAAATTCTACCTAAAGGGTCGTTTTTTTTTAGACGTGTGGTTTTCAATGAGGCAATACTTTTTTCGGAGTTGGAATTTTTGACAGTTGTTACTTGATACTCAGTTTGGTTTGTCATTTCAAGAGGCCTTGGAAAAGAATATTCGGCGCGTTATTGCTGAAAAAAGTGGTCGAAAATTGGGACGCTCGGCTGGAATTTATTCGAGTCAGCCGCGGCGGTCACTTGCCCAAAATCATTTTTAAAACATAATGGCAAACCCTTATCTATATAAAAAAAAGCTGAATTCTTGGCCATAGCATTAAATTATATACGTTTTATTTCTTTTTAAAAGCCACATGTCTAAATAAAACACAATGTACAATTTTGTGCCGACTCCGAACGGCAGATGTATTTTCGGAGAAGCTTTTTCATGGCAGAAATACCCTCGGAGATTTGCATTGCCTGCCGAGGGGTGACCGCTATTAGAAAAAAACTTTTTCTATGACTTAGATTTTACTTGCCCCGACTGAGATTCGAACCTCGAACTCAGCGGCATACATATATACGTACATATGTAATATAAATGTTTGTGGCATTGATGTTGTAGCTAAGTAGGCATCAAGTATTTTTTTGCAGTTGTCTTAGAGTTAGCAAAATTAAGTGAATAAATTTGAAAGTCATTGAAAGTGTGAAATAACTTATTATTTTTCGTAAATTACGAATAAAACGTAATGATAATTAAATTTTTTATTTTATTTACAGGGTAATTGTAATAAGCTAATATATTCAACATATTATAGGGATTAGGACGCAAAGTTTTAGTATAGTATAGTATCTAATTGTAAGATTATTAACACATGTGTTTGAATTTATTAGTATTCCCAGGCCGTTTAAACTAAAAAAAAATTCTTTAAATTACCAACATAGAAAATTATTAGTATCACAGAATTCAGTTTTCTCGAATTGACTTCAACTTATAAGTGATCCGGTTATTCAGTTTTACCATTTTATTAATTGGAAAAAATTTTGGAAACACAAAACAAAAAAGACTCTTAATATACTCATATTTTCCGAACTTACAAGTAAAGTTAAGTTATTACTCAAACCCTTTGCACATAAAGTGTGTATGCCCCTGGTTCTCTCAGCCGCGAACTTAGTGCGAAATTAAAAACGAATCTATTGAAAATATTATTACTTTGCGCCACTGTGCAGCCTTATATATGTACACACAACCATATGCACATACTCGTTCATACATCGGCACAAACGAATGAACAATTTGCTGATGTCTGTTGGCGAGACGAGCCGAGCCGGCAGATCAAAAGTTCGTTGCTTATTTTCATTTACTTGCTGGCAATCGAATTATATTTAATTGACCAAAAGCGGAAAAAATTTTGAAAACGTTACTCGTTCTGTGCATTTGTATGTATAATGCACTTCAATTCTCAAATTAAAAGAATTTCAAGTATTTCTAGGCGATCACATGTTTTACAATGTATATGTGTGTGTGTACATACATCCAAATAAAATAGAAAAGCAATTTCCGTTTAAAGCAAGTCAGTTTAATTGAGTACAACACAGTTAAAAAATAAATTTGAACTAAAAATGGTTTAGGTTTCCTTTCTAAATTTAAATGCAAATGTCACGAACTTACGTACATTTATAGCTATTGAAGTGTATGACTGTAAATTGACTGAAGTCAAAAATTATGTTCATGCATTTTTGTGAGAACTTCTCGGCCAAAGAGCTTACAACGCATTTTCATATATGTACACATACATACACATACATACGTACATACATACATACATACATAGATGCGTATTTATTTAGAAATTGTGTGCGAAAGAACATGAATAGTTGGCCTAAATTTGTGTCGGATTAGGAACCATATACGTATGTATGTATGTATGTATGTATGTATGTACTCGCACATATGTATATCATATGAGTGACCATCATTGGCGGTATAAATTTGAGATGTTTGCTCTTCGATATGAAGAAATAAACGAAATCACATGTTCAATTAGCGGCTTTGAAAAGCGATCAATGAGTTAAGTAAACATCAACATGAACAAAGAAGTTAACTCACCAAGCACAGCATGCGCCAAAAAGGTAGCGCAAGTAGCAAAGGGGAGTGGTAGGAACTTCGAATATAGTTAAATACATATGTACATATGTATATACACTGTGTTTACCGAAATTATAATGTCAGCACAAATGGCAAATTTTGACAATTTATTTTGCATTAATTTAATTAATTTAAAAATAACATAGAAGCCCAAGTTTCCAACTTATTACAAAACAAAAAGAAATTTCCTCCAAATCTCTAATTTTTGCTAATATTTTTTTTTAGAAATTTTGTCCGTACCCATAGAGTTTTTCGAATAAAAGAGAAGGAAAGAATAGACCGAAAAAATTAAGTGATCTGCTTTTTTAAAGCATTCCTGCCATCAGTGATTTGCCGTTGTCGACTACACGATTGACTGACTCGTCGTCAAAAAGACAAGACTAAAGTATTTCAGATAAAAAGCAGAAGCTTATATCTTGTATTTCAGTTTGAACACACACATATGTATGTATGTATATATGTACATACATATGTTTATGCCAAAATCTACATTTTCTCTTAGTATATTTTTATTTGTTGGAATTACGCGATATGCAAACAGCTGATTATGACACAAACATAAACTCAAAAACTCCTTGAAAATTCTATAAAAAGCACAGTGAGCGTTGTAAGCGAGTGACCTCAAACATTTTCGACAATCAAGGTATTAATAAAACCTCTTTTTTTTTACCAATTTTCATGAAACGATCCCACATCGCCACAAAAGCTGCTAGAGAGATCGTTCACATACAAAATTATAAGATTTTGAAAGATTTAAAAGACACAGACGATTATGGTTGAAAACGATGTTGAATCACTTCGAAAATCGCCACACGGGAATTAATGAACAATTATCATATCATATCGGTTTAATTTGAACGAGTAGCTATTAAAAAACATATTGGTAATAGATAGTCTCTGATTGTATTTGTATGTATATATTTTCCATTTTCGTATAATTAATTAAAAGGATGCAAACAATTCAGCGCAGTCATTGTTCTTTTGACTGGATAAGTTAAATTATCTTAAAAACAAAAAAAGCTAAAATAAATTACTGCGGCGTTGAAGTTTTTTCTCAATCTATTTAATATTACAAGTAAAGACCACTTTGGATATAATAAATGCAGTAAATCTTTTTGCAGTATTGAGCAGTTTTTTCCATTTAAAAAAAAATGATGCTTATGGAAGAAATTGCGGAAGATCAATGTGAAAGTTATACAAAATCAATCGTAATTTGTAACCAATTGAAACTTGCATTTTTTTAATTTGGAATGCGCTACAAGTTTTTACATTTTATTGAAGTTTTTAAAGTGGAGTATGCACACAAGTTTTACGTTAGGATTCATATGGCATTAATTAGAGAGAGCGTTGTATTTTAATTGACAATTCCAAAAATAAAATCTAACGTAATTGTCAATATCCCGTGACCTTATAGTTATGAAACAGAGTAACTACCTTTATGCATATGTATGTAGTAAGTATGTAAATACGAATTTTAATGAAAATGTTGCCCGCTGTGTTCAACAGAATTAGAAAGTGAGGCAAAAATTATGCAATGGATGCAATTTTTTGTTTCGTAAGTCTGGAAATGCTGCATGTTTCGAAACAATCAATATAATGAAAATACTTACATACAAACATATTGAATGTATTCTAAATTTGTTACAGAGCTTAGAGATCCGAATGTGGTGTGTGGAGCAACGTTAACTCGATTCTTGGTTTGCATGGCACCAGTTATGGGTAAAATATTACAAAAGCGAAAATTAATTACTTAAAGATTTTGTGTGTACATACATACATAAATATTTATGTGCTCGTTAGTCCAATGTGTATGTCTGTGTGCGCTAATGAGTTAGCAATTCAATTTTTGGTAGTCGAAGTAAATCGTCTGCTACAAACATTCATTTGTGTACTTTTTTATAGTATTTGTTGGTACTTTTGTATGTCAGTTTTCGCATCATTCGCAGGAATGAATATATGTGTGTGCATACTAACTCATTTACATTAGGGTACGTCTATTTGAACGATCAAAATTCATACATAAACCTACAGCAAATTGTGCATCGTCGGATCTGAGTGCTAACAAAGTTCATCGAACGCTATTGCAATTTCACGATCAGCATATATTTACACAAAAATACTTACAAATGTACACATGTTTTTTTTTACGAGGAGAAAGCTTCGAATGCCTGTACAGCATTAGTGTAGAATTTAAACTCAAATTAACCTTGTAGTTCCATCTTCCCTTGTTTCGCCGGATTCAATTATTTCAATCTTCGGGGTTTGTCTTTTCATAGGCCATGTGCTACGTATTTTTCAGCTTGTGCAGATACTCGTACACATATATATTTTTACTTACTATAACAAACCTCCCCACTTACTCACGTTCCATCGTCTGCAGTATTCGCCGTCGCAAAGGTCCATAAATCTTTTGGAGAATCTTACTCTCGAACACTTTCAATCGTTTCGGTTAAAATATTTTGAAAAATTTAATAATTGACAATTTTATTGAGCTCGAGGCCAGTTTATGGAAGATTTTATTTGAAAAAAAAAAAACCAACAACCAATGTTTTAGTGGCAAAAGTTATAGCAGCTATTTCGGAGATCACCACATCTCCTCATCAGACTTCTTTAAATTAAATTTAAACCGCTCCCCGGCTCTGAACCAAGGACCTCAGGTTTGCAGAGCCAGCACGCTACATGCTGTGCAACGCTTGGCGAGTGGTGGACTCTTCTGTTTATTCGGTCTTCTTTAAATTTTCCAAATAAAATCTTCCATAAAATGGCCTCGAGCTAAATATAATTGCTATTTATTAAAAATTTACATACATATAAGGGTGATAAAAAAATAACAAAAAATTCATTTTGAAATATAATTATTAAGGTAGTTAGTTATAAAAGTAAATTTCATTTCGTTAATAAAAACGTTAAACATTTACCATTCACGTTCACGTTAATTTTGTACCGTTTAAACAATAACGGATTGATTTCGTTTTGATAACAAGGCGCGAAAAGTAGCCATCTCATTTTGTTAAGTTTATTTTGCTCATTCACGATACGATATTAGATCGTTTCGTTTTTTGAGCATTCCTGATTTACAGACATACATATAAGGGCGATAGAAATATAAGGGCGATAGAAATATAACAAAAAATTCATTTTGAAATATAATTATTAAGGTATGTAGTTATCAAAGTAAATTTCATTACGTTAATAAAAACGTTAAACATTTACCATTCACGTTCACGTTCACGTTAATTTTGTACCGTTTAAACAATAGCGGTTTGATTTCGTTTTGATAACAAGGCGCGAAAAGTAGCCATCTCATTTTGTTAAGTTTATTTTGCTCATTTACGAAACGATATTAGATCGTTTTGTTTTTTGAGCATTCCTGATTTACAGACATATGTACATATGTATGTATATTCGCGTAGGTTTGCATTAACTTATGTATATTTCACGTTCATTCGTGCAAATACGCAAATATTCGAGAAGTGAAACTACGAAATTTTTGAAAATGTGTCATCAAAGAGTATTTGTTATTATAATTTTTTGTGTGTATATAAATATGTGTGTATACATAACTATGTATCTAATAGGTTTTCGTCGACGAAAGAAAACTGCTGACGAATTCGTTTGTTTTGCACAGTGGGTGTATTTGGTATACGACAGACGTTGTTACCCAATAAACATTTAGGCTTGAGCTCAACTTGAGGTTAAGTTGAGAACTAAGGTATTTCTAAAAACTCCAACGTTGTTTCTCAAGGTTATCTCAAGTTGAGAATCATAGCGTTGTCAACAAAAAGGGCATTTTTTTTTATATGGCAATAATTATGATTCTCAAGTTGAGAAAAAGTTAGTTCTCAACTTGATCGCAAATGTGATTCTCCAATTGGTCTCAAACGTTTAGTAGCAGTACTGAAATAAAAATCGAAAACATATTTTCTTCCTTTTGAATTTAAAACACCGTGAATAAATGTATGTTAATTCATTATACTCGTACTTTATTGCTTTTGATAATCATATGAAAATACAAAAAAAAAATGAGAAGAGTTGGATATCAACATGAGAACTATGAATTTCTCCAAGGTTTGAGAAATTTCGAGAAATACGTTGGATATCAACTTGAGAACTATGAATTTCTCCAAAGTTTGAGAAATATTTTTTTGATGTTTGTTGGGTAGTAAATTGTTGATGTTGAATTGAGAAGATGCTCCGAAGATTTTTCATTGCTTTGATTTTAAGTAGCAAACGCTGTACTCAATAGAAGCACCTAACGATTAAACTGAGACATTTGATGACATTAAAAAAATAATGCAGTGCGCACATCAAAACGTACATCGCAAAATGAAATATAATCTCGCTTGTTTTCAAGATTTTAAATAAGAAGCAAATTAATTTATACAGCCAACTTACAACTAGCAGTAACAAAAAAGGTACAAATAACCAATACAAAGTTCATTTTGCTTCCAAATATCAAGAGATCAATTCAAAATATCAAAATTTTTAACAACAAAAATCAACCCAGTAGATATCTTCAGCAGTTAGAAGCCATCCCAAAAGACTTTGTAAGGGTCGAGGGCTCTTCTATTCTACATTTTCTTTTCATTTATTTTTTTTGTATGGAGTGGCACAAACTACTACTTTCGCTACTCATAGAAAGCCGTCCTAGAGAGCTTTTTCAGAACGTGCGAAAGTACTTTTTGATCTGGCTCTTTAAATGGGCTTCTTTATTAAAATATTTTTTACATACAATCGATCGATTTAAAATTTTGTATATGTAGATCGTGAGCTTTGAATAGCCAGAGAGACAAAACATTTCTCAGTCATTCTTGGTTTAGCCTTCTAAAATGACTAACCTTCGGAAAAACCTCTCAAAATTATATTTTGGGAATGTCAGACCACTACTAACACTTTGCTTATTCAGCTGTTTGTGGGAATTCATACTTCTTGAATGGAAGACTTGTATGGGAGCTATATGTTATATTTCTTTGATCTACATGATTTTCACTGCTAATATTTGCTAACAATAACTGACATCTGTTCGAAATTTCAAACTTTTAGCTGCTTAAATGAAGGAGTTATGGAGAAAAATAAAATATCTGAACAATTGACACCTATAACTCCTATAAAATGTAAAAAGGCAACTGACTGCCAAACTGAGGGACTAGTTTGCGTTCAAACAAACGGACAGATGGACAGACAGGCTGATCACTTCACTAACTCTTATTCATCTGGTAAATACAAACATCGGACCAAACTTAATTTACCATTTCTATGAAAGATATAAAAAATGTGATCTAGAAAAAGGATAGCATTTTTACGGGTTTTGGGGCTGAGGCTGACGCAGGTTTCATGATGTAGAGGGCGATTATGTTTTCATGCGTGTCCAAGTCCAACTGGGACTTTTAAAATTTATTAAAAATATGCAAATATGTGTGTATGTATGTACATGTGTATGTATATAAATGTGTACACATGAAGGTACTTTGTGTGTAGCCAGCCGCTTCATTCATTAGTATTTCATAGCTAAAAGCTTGCTTTAATAAGTATTTAACCGACCATTTGAATTTTAGCACAAATGTCAATTGTGTTATTGTTAATATGTTCTGCTTATATATATGTATGTACATATGTATGTAGATAGTATGTCTATACGTGTTTGTTTGCTGCTGTACATTTGTTGACGTTGTTGGCACAACAATTTATTTAGCTTTAGTGTCATTCAGCAAAAACGAAATGAAATGCGGGAGCAACGAAAAATGAAAAGCCATAAACAACATCAACAAAATGAATAGAAAAAGAAGGTTGTGCTTTTAACAGCGTACAAAAACTAGCAAAATAATAAAAAAACTTAGTAATACAATTTTACATACACATACGAGTACATACACATTAACAAAGAGAGCGAACAATATCGGAAGAAAGCAGTCTGTGGCTATTCTGCTCATTTTAAGAATACTTAAAAGCTCTACGTTCGCTCATCTTTACTGAGCTTTGACTGATAACCACTTTAATGATTTGGTGTATTCCTTTTTTTTTTCTCATAAAATGAACAACCCTTCATTTATTGCTCGCGATCAACAAGTCTGCATGGTGGCATCTAAGAGAGAAGAGCGTCAAATCGTGTTGCTGCGAAAAGGGTAGATTGCTGTATTTACAGATACATTAAAATGGGCCCTGAGCTAAATTACGTGACTCTGAAGACCTTGAGAAGCTCTTGTGAAAATTTGGAAAATCTGTGGTGATCGTAGCGGTGAAAAATACCTACACACACATATGTTAATACATAACTACAAGTAGAACATTCAAAATAATCTCAGATCATCAGAAATGTGTTTTTTATGAGTGCTTTAAAATGTTGTAATACGAAATTCATTTCGAATATTTTGAAAATTTAAAAAAATTATTTTAAAAGATAAACACACACCTATGGCCATGATTTTAAGAAAGGCATCACGCAAAGTTTATCGTATGGACACTTAATTTTTTTAGTGATTTTATTAAATAAGGTCAAATCTTTCGAGATTAAAACAAATTTAAAATTTTTGATTTTAGAAAAAAAGTTAGTTCACTAAAACGATTTTCTTTCCGAACTGGTTAGGCAATTTCCATTTTCTATTTTCTTAAAAAGGAAATTTAATTTCCTATAAAAGTTGCATGCAGTATTTTTCACACAAACCGTCACGTTGGAGCTATTGAAGATGTCTCCAAGCATTTAAAATATTTTTTTTTTATTAACACAAAATAATTTCCGATTAACTACATACTTGTATTTGAAATAATGGAGAAAATGAAGAAACATGAATTCTTGTTGTTTGAAAATGAATTGAAAATGTGGAATCTGCATTAGCTGAAGTAAAAGTTCGGGAATTCGATATTTTCACAATTTTATGATTTTTCACTGACAATGTGCTAGTAGAAATGTTATGATAGTATATTAACAAAATAAAAACTTCATACTTTTAAGAAAGTCGTAGATATTTTTTTTTTTATTTTTTTTTTGTAGAGATAAACATTTTAATTCATTCCATTTTTTATAGAATTTTAAATTATATTTTTATAAAAAGAATTAATCACAATGTGTTCAATTGTTTGAGGCACAGTATTTGTATACGGAAATAATTGAATTCACTACAACATAAAAATTTTAATAGATAGTGATGGTTAGACATTTATGGGAAGTCGCCATCTTCAAACAAAATTGATATGACTGTCCATGGAAGGCGCCTAATTGCGCCCAATTGACAGTCACTTTAGGCAAACATTAAGGAGGTAGCAAAAGGGAGAGTTTAGTAAACGGAAAATAATGCCCAGGGAGTGCAAGATCAGATTATCATTATTATGATTATTTTCATACTCGCAAACCTGTGCAATGCTTTTCATATTTCTTTTTTTCTATTTCTCCCTTCATCGCAATATCCGCAAATCGAGTATTGTTATGTACATATGTATGTATGTACGATTTTATAATAATCATGTTACATACGAGTATTTCATTTTAGTGATAAATTATTTATGAAAAATAATAATCTCGTAGATGGATGAGCAGGCGATCGTCTAACTCACCTTGGTAGGAAATCATGCATATCGGATATAAGTATACCATATATACTAGGTGTATGTATGTATGTGGGTGTTTGCGTGATCGTAAGAGTTCGCGGGCTGTGAAACTCAGCGACGCGGAGCTACCAAACCCGGTAAACCGGTAGCGGGCGGTTGGGTGGGTCGATCGGCACTTTGGTTACGAGTTGCATTGCACACATTTCGGTATACACCTCATCTCGTAATAATAACCACGCCAAGTGTGACCATTTACGTTTGATTTAATATTTTTCCATTAAAACACATTACTTTTGAACTTCATACTTATTTGTGCTGCAGCTAAATGTAAATGGCTATATTTCTTTAATATGTCGAAATCTATTAAGCCTATGAAGAAACAAAAAGAAGATTTAAGTGCATGGAAAGAAATAATTCCCTAGAGAAAGCGGTTGAACATTTTCACTGATAGCCAAGCTGTCATTCAGGCACTCTCTTTTACTTCTGTCAACTCTTAGCTGGGAGATGGGCGTAGGAGAGAGATCGCAATCAATACAAAATTACCCTCATATGGATCCCCGCGGCACATGGCCATTTACGGAAATGAAACAGCGAACGAATTAGCGAGGTGCGGATCTGCAATGAATTCGTGCGACGCGGTGGACATCGGTGACTCGTTCAGGGAAATCAAGGGCAGAATTGCCTATATTTACCACCAGAAAGCCAGATACAAGGCACTGGCCTGTAGGGGTACATGCCAAAATGGTAGGCAATAGGTTCTGCCGAAGCTGCGAAGAACCAGACCCAAGGGAGACAGTTGAAAGCTTTCTACGCGAATGCTCGGCCCTTGCTAGGTTGAGGTTAAAGGCACTAGGCACACCATTCCTGCAGAGTATTTCAGAGTGTAGCCGCCCCTCTTTGTATAATAATAACAATAATTTGGCGCTAACACTAAATATGTAGCTCAGTGTTTGGCCGAGCTTCTGCCACCATTTGTAGCGTGCGTCTTTATATTCTACCACAAATGGAGGGACCAACAATTTTGTGTCGACTCCGAACGGCAGATCTGTTTTATGAGAAGATTTTTCATGGCAGATATACACTCGGAGGTTTGCCATTGTCTGCCGAGGGGTGACCGCTATTAGAAAAAAACTTTTTCTATGACTTAGACTTTTTACTTGCCATGGCTAAAATCCGAACCTCGAACACAGCGGCATATCGAGTGATAGCACGCACCGCTACACACTCGACCACAGCGGCTTCTCTTTGTATGATTTACTGAAATTCATAAAAATCGCTAAATAACTAAAGGTTGTACGAGATGTGGAATTAAAATTTCAAATTTGCTTATTGTTTGTTACAAGGGTGACTTCATATTTTTATATTTACTTTGCCACTGATTAGTCTTAAGACCCTGCGCCACCAGTCAGCTTTATAAATATTTTTTAATATACCTATAAATGTCATATTCATCTAAATTTAAATTATAATCCAAGCATTTATTTTCTATTTATATTTTTACAACTCGAAAAAAACCGGCCTCTTCAGTGGCCCATCAGTCAAATTCCCGCAAATAATAGAGGTACTCGTATCTGTATTAGGTTTTTTTTTATTAATCTTAAGAAAATTAGTAAATTTTTTATATAAACTCTGGTGGCGATGGAATGCTGCTCCATTTGCTAACTAACGTCAAAAGAATTCAAGTTTTGATCTTTGTTGACACTGTTTTAAGCGCACACTTTTTACAAAAAATTCAAAATTTTTTTCGATTATGCAGTTTTACAGCCCGTAAAATTTTAATACAAAAAATACCTTTAATTTTTGGCAAATTTTTCGCTGGCGCTTTTCCGCTCAACTGCCCAATACCGTTAGGAAAAATTACGAAAAATAAACAGTAATTTGTAAAAAACTCAAAACTTGTATTTTACTATGTGAAAAAGGTTTGTTACATTTTTTTTATATTTTCTTTGAACTTTGAAGCTTGCATTTATATGTTTTTTTTTGCAAGAGAATGCACTGTATTTTAATAGAAAAATATTGCAAATGGCATAAACCTATGTTATGTATGTATGTAGGAGAAACAAATGGTCACAAATGGTCAATATGTGGTACAGTTATAGTTTTGACACGGGGTGTATACTCGTCTATGCATATAAGAACATTTATGCATTTGCCTTTTACAAAGCACTACACGCACGCATTTGACAAGCGGACCCAACGTACGAATACGCCAGTCTAAGCGAAAAGCGTAAGCACCCAGAAATTGTTGAAAAACAAAAAAACAAATTCGAATGCTGTTTGACGCCACTTAATAATAAGTTCTACTTTTGTTGTTGTTCTTTCCGATTGCTTTTCTATATACCTTCTATATTTCCCATACTTGTTTTTGTACTACGTGCCGTTGCAAATGATTCGAATAAAGCGACACACACTGCCAGTCGGCGGGCGGCTTGACGGCTTAGTCGAGCTATGGCTTGGTAGTATTTAAAACGCGACTAAACGCTTAACAAGTGGAGCTGTCCGCTTCGACTATAGACGAGTCGTAGCACAAATTAATTTATGTAAATATATATTTTACGGTTTTCGGATTTCTTTTTGAATTCTACAAAAACTTTTTATTTTTTGCTTTCGTTGATTATGTAAAAGCTCACAAATAGCATGTAGGCGCGAAATTAGGATTCACGCGAGTTAAAAGAGTAAAAAACAAAAAAAAAAAAAATATAACCAAAAACGTGCGGTGAAGGACAATGGTTTATGTGTTTCTTAGTGTGGCGGGGAGTTATGGTGAGTGACCGCGCCAATTAAATACATTGACTTAGAGGTAGTGCTTGATTTGATTTGAAGTACCCGAAAGCCTTCCAGCTCACTCAAGGCTGAGTTATGTTTAGTGTGTGAAAATCGTATAAATAACTGGAATGAAATTAAGTGTTACGTATACGTAGCGTTTAACAGATAAGGCCTCTATACACACACACACACATGCATGCATGCATACATACAAACATAAATATATTTATGAGAGCGTTCAGCTTCGTCTATTGCAGTGACAGTGCCGGTGTTGCTAGTTCAAGGTCTTAGTTTATGACTTTTACTATTGCCCTACAATCAGTATGGAGTGACACCTAAAAATAAGTAGAAAACACACACACACACACACATGCTTACACAAGTGAGTGTATTAATTACGAGAGTGTACTGTGATTTGTATGTAACTGTAGTTTTCACATCATCTTTGAACATTGAACTTGACTTTGATTCGCCACTTTGGCTTGTGGGGAAATGGAAACTCTTTGTTTGATCGCAAACTCAATGAATTGTAAAGATCAAATAAGGAAATTCATGAAAATGAGACCACTTCGCAATAGAGAATTATTGATTTCGGCTAGACTAAGCATTCTCCGCACTCTTTCGTTTGGGGTTTTAGTCAGTTTGAGGTTATAAGCGTACAAAGCGTTACGCGTACATTTGTCACACGCATACAATTTTAAACGCACATACAAACAAACAAAAATGTATTTAAGAATCTGTTTTGCTTAATAATAATTGTCTTGACCCATAATTTTTCGGCCTATTCATTGTTAATTGCAAATTTGCCTTGCCAAATATCTGCGACTTACACAATAATGTGTACACATCAGCAACGTCCTAACAGTGAGGCAGGCGATATGAACCTATCGCGCCCAGATCTCTGGCGTGCATACGAGTACAATTGGAAAAGTCGTACAGATAAAAGCTGAAAAACTATTTTTTTTTTTTTTTCATTTTATATTCAACTTTAAAACAAAAAATTATACTCAGCTTGCAAATTACTAGCACTTGATTCATTTTATATTATATTCGGTGTGGGAACTCAGTTTATATACGCCGCCAATAGATAAAAAAAAAAAATTGAGAATCCTGGCACTACTTATATCATATTTAGAATCATTTCTCAAATCTGAATATTTTATTCATTCTTCAAAACAGTCAAATAGAGTTTGCAATCTAGAAATAAAACCGAAACTCTTCTAATTCCGATTAAACAAAAAATTTAAAAAAAAAAATTGTCTCCTAATCGTAATCGTCAGTTAGAGCGCTTCAGTCATGAGTGTTAGTATAAAGATAACGTCCACTTTATCAGTTAAATGCCAAGCTCCACCAGGAGCCAACTTTGCGGAAACTTCCATTTCCTTGTAAAAAATTATGCAGCGCATTCTTTACATGTTGCACTTTGTGGCTGAAAATGAACATTGAATTGTAAAACTTTTTTAATTAGTTAATGTTCATACATACTAACATACATACCATACATATATACATATGTATATAACGTGAACAAAATTGGAGTCCTGCGAAAGTTACACTTCGCGATTTTTATACCTTTCATGGAAATGGTAATTATATTAAGTTTATTCCGATGTTTGTAAATACCAGATGGTTAGAGTTAAACCCCTTTAAAAAGTATACCGCAATGATCAGGTTGATGAGCTGAGTCGAATGACTATAACGAAGATAGGAGCCGATTCCTTAGATATTATATTTCGCTACATAACTCTTTCATTTAAGTAACTTGAAATTTTGCAGGTCTATTTTATATTATATAACATATAGCTCCCATACAACCGATTGTTCAGATATTCTATTAAGCACGAAAAACCCTCCATTTAAGCAGCTAAAGTCTTGAAATTGTGCACAAATAATAGTTATTATTAGAACTATTTTAACGGTGAAAATCAACAACCGATAGTTCAAATATTGCATTTTGAGCCAAATAAAACATATGGCTCCCATAGAATTATTCCATTCATAAATGGCATAGCCGAATTCAGCATTTTTTTATTTGTAAACTATTTATTTACGTTCTAAGAACAAAAATATTGCCTCCACACTAGTTGGCTTTTATATAAAAAGAGTTATTACTCCGTTTTTAGAAAACTTTTACACATCCCCTGAAAAAATGATAGTTTTCAGAGGCAACAACAAATAGTGAAGCATTCTTTTAAGAAAACTATAAGGGTCTTCACATCTGTTTCGATACTTTGGCTGCTCGTTAGTTATATTTATTATTATTATTTATTATTTTAGCAATAGCTACTGGTTTAATAATTTATATAAGAGTACAATTTTTCAAACAAAAATTTAAAGCAAAATATTAAAATACAAAAACATAAACTTTGTTACAATACGTTATGCCTACATTTTCCTCTGTTGACGAACTTGATGTGAGGACATATTAATATATGTGATACATTAACACTAGAAAGGCTGGCCCTCTACTTTAGCCACAAAAAGTTTATTAGGGGATGAACAAAGTGTCGTAAAATGTCGTAAAGTTGTAAGGTCATACAAATTTTCGGTAGTTTAAAATTAATTTTTGTTTAATTTTGTTTATTTCAGTCAATGTAAGTATACTTCTTTACAGATTAATAATAATTAAACTACGCACATACATATGTATATACATATATATATAAATACTGAAATCTTACAAGTATATACATTAAGGCAATATCTAATTGTTTATGCGAAATAGAATTGCTTTCAGTCTTCCTTTTGGTATTGTAATATCGACCACGCTATGCATAGATAAGATTTTATTTTATTCTAAGAGAGATCGCGTTATTGGCTCGTTGAAACTATACTTATAGCGTGCTACATAAGAACGCATTGGTTCAGAGAAGTGCAGAGAATGAAAACGCAAATATTAAATTTTCTCTAGGCGACAAATAAAAGAGGCGTGATAAGGACTCCACATTGCATTGCACAGAAAAAGGATGTAAAATCAGACAACTTGGTATTTTTCAAATTTTTTTACTTTATCGCAATACGACAACTTATGAAACCTTGTGAATCACCTATGTATATATGAGTAATTAGAAACTACAAATGGTATTTTCATTGTGAAAATAATTTCATTTTATTGTATGGAAGTTTCAAGTCGCTTAAACTTGCTGCTGATTTTTGGCATTTATTTGCCGTTTTAAACTCACTGGCACGATATTATACGAAACTTGGTCATACATACTTTAAAATTAAATTCAATGAATTTTTTTAAAAATCGTTATTCAGAAAAATAAATAAATAGTAAAAAAAAATTTTCCAAATCAATTACCAAAATGAGTAAAATGACCTCGAGGCGACGACTTTCAATTGTTAAAATTTGCCAGCCATATTTTTGTTATCGTAGGAAGAATGTAGAAAAGATAAACTTATGGCGAATTACTAATCAATTTAATATCTTCAAAAACTAGCCGATATTTACTGGATTGCATTTGCATTCGAGCCCAGTAGACCAATAGGGCGGCGCTGGTACATGTACACGTTTGCAAATATACATATACATATGTATATATAACTATGTATGCAATTTACGGCATTTATACTTTTTCATTAAGCATTCCTCATTAAAAAGCAAGTAGAAACTGAATAGCTAAAAATAAAACGAATACCATTTACGAAAAAAAGGGTTTAATTTTGCAATTGAGAATTGATTCTAAGGAAAATACCACTCTTAATATTTATTGTGATGCACATCGCTAATTAAATAGAGAATAAAGAAATATTAATTCAGAATACGAATCTGAACAACGATAACATAAAACGTGTGTACTTAAAAGCTGCGACTTCTTCCAACTTCTTTAAAATGAAAGAAAACTCATTGTTTAAGGGCTCTTAGCATCTAATATTTATTCCATGATGGAATTACATTTTATCTCTTTCGCTGTATGCAAAATTGATTGAATATTTTTCGCTACTTCTGTTCTAACCGGTCTCACTTTGACTTGTATGGGAAAAATCGATTAAATTTAATTTTCAACAAATTTAAAATGTTAGCTTAACTTTTGGAGCGCGTGCAGTGGGCAATCTGAATCGACATTAGAGGAGCTGTCGTACACGTATGTATGTACAGTTATACAACTCACGGAAGCTGGGTGGTTAACAGGCCTGTAAACTGAACACCCAATTGCTCTGGAGGATTTCGACTTCGTCCCTGAATGAAGAGATTACTGCGCCACCGAAATAACACCCAATAACTCTTTCTAAACTCGCATCCCTTCAAGGGAAGACTGGGTCGGCTGTGGTAATTGCGGAAGGGAGATGATGGGTCTAAGGTGGAATGTGGGATTGTTGGAGAGGGTTTCTCTCGAAGAGTCTCTATCAGGGTAAACTTCAGACTTTCAAATTGTTGTATAGTCTTTCAATCCGAAGAAGCAGTGGGTTCTTAAGGTGTGCAGAGCTCAAGTATGCTGACTTTAGGGTTGGTGAGTCTACCTGTGGTGAGCAGAAAAAGTGCAGATTGCCATCCTCAACGTCTGCACGATTTCTTTCATATTCGTTCTTCTTTTAAGTTTACTATCATCGCTCTAAAAAGTTTCTCTTCGAAGTTTTCGAAGATGACATAAAACGGCAAAGTTATTATTATTATTTTTTTTTTTTTCTAAACAGAACTCTTCCCCACATCATCTCGCATTTGCTTTTGCTGTTTGCTGAGTTGTAAATATTCTGCTTAGCTTGTTAATGCAAGCAAACATAAACTAATAAAACAAAAACCACTCACACGCTTTCGAAACGTTTGATCTAATTTGGGATCGTAGCGTAAAAAAAGTGTCTATGTTTTGGCTACACTTTCCCAATGTCCATGCGTACATACAAACAATCTATTTGCACATACATACATACATACATATATATGTTAACATAAGCATAGTATATTTACTCGACCAATATTGGGCACAAACAGACCATATCCGAATTAACTTAATACATTTTTAATGAGAGTGAGTAAGACCAATTTGCGTGCGACTTGCATGGAAATGGCAATTGGGAGAGCTAAAAGCAAGGCGGCCCACAAAGCATTCAATGGACAAGATACCCATTCAATTGTGCACACACACACACACACACACACACAAGACATGTATGTGTGGCACATGCAACCGCATACGCAAATAGACAACAATTAACAACCCAAGTTCTTTAACGCTAAAACAAACGAACTCACCGAACAGAAATTCGAAATACATACAATCGAACATACAGAGATAGTTACTTTGAAATAGAAGCACTCAGAATGTTCAAGTTAAAAGAGAAAAGCTAATTGAAAGTACAAATGTACGATAGGAAAATTCAACTTGCTTGCTTAGTCGCTGAAAAATGCCACCGACGGGCAGCGGCTGCAATAGCAGCAGCAGCGAGAGAAAAAGCTAAATTGGCCGATCGGACAGCGATCTCCTGCGAATTTCGTCTTAATACCGATCAGTGTGTTTGAGGTCACAAACGCGATCGGGGCGAATATTTGGTGGAGAATGAGCAACGCGCTGTTTTATTTTCGAATTTATTAGTTGAATTTAGTAGTAAAGATTTATTCAACAATTTAAATAAATCAAAATCGAGACGAACTTCAAACCAAGATTCCGTAGAAAACGAAAGTGAAAAGGTATTGTGTAGTTACGCTAAAAATATTACCAGCTCTTGATACTTGAGTTGAACACATACATACATACATAGATATGTATGTATGTATGTATGTACATACTCTTGTTTTTAAACGAACCTAAACCAGTGAAGGGTGTGAACAATTGAACAAAATTTTTTACTTGTAGTTCGCTATCCGAGTAATAGGTTCGTCTAATGTTTATATGAAAATTTTCTGGTATTTCGTAATTGCATTTTGGCAATTATTTTTTTTTCTGTACAAAGTGTACATGCTCGTATGTATGTATAAAAACGTGTGCTGGTGTGCCATTCCGACGAAAGGATCCACAGCGAATAATCCAATACGAATGTGTAGACTTGCTCGTGCACAAACATTTGTGGCTGCCGTTATTCAGATTGATCGGCAATTGATTTCTTTGAAAATCTTCTAATTTGTTTCACGTACGTACTATGTATGTATGTATGTAATTTATTTCCGGAGAATAATTCTGTATCTTCTGCTCACTCAACAATAGTTATTCTTACATAACGCGCCACATTGCACACATATGTATGTATGTAGATACATACAACATTCATGTCCGAACCCTCAACTGTCCGAGTATTGTTGTGCTGACGTCTCATGAATTCTTGTGTGTCGATCACTTGTTACTCCTTTCACGCATCTAATGAACTTTTGTTGTAGTGTTTGAAGTTGAACTGCAGCTAAGTCCGTTGATATTTCATTCTACTCTTATTTGTAGTGTCATTACCCGGTGCTGGAATAAATCCGAACGAGCAGCCAACTATACTTCAAGTGCTTAACAACAAAAATATACAACAACAAGCTACAGAGGCGGCAACCGAATCTGGAACAACAACTACAACCACAGCCACAACCGCTGAAGGTGCTACAGTCAATGCGCCGGTGCATTTAGGCGAGTCTGTAAAAGAAGCGGATAGTTCCAGCTCGGTGGTGGTAGAAGATGATTTAGTCAGCAAACATAGTCTAACAAACACTCAAAATAATTTTAGCAACGAAAGTGCAACGAGTCAAGAACCCATTTGCACTGCAACGTCAACGCCTTTGAACTCGGCTGTGACTGCCTCTGCATGTGAGTCAGAAGCGATCAGCGAAACGAATTCATCGCCAGCCGTCGATAGACAGTGCAGTAAGAGCGGCAGTGCCAATCAGGGTCATGTACTTGATATTGAATCTCATTTGATAGAGACGTACAACGAGTATCAAACACCCGACGACAGTGTTGGCATTAACGAATTGCCACCTCAGCAAGATGAACTGACAGTGGGTTCGTCCAAAGTTGAGACGGATGCGAATTTGCGCACGGTAATTGAAGTGGAACCCGCTGGTGCGGTATCGAAAAAGCCTATTGAGAGTTTAGTGCAGGGGAGCCAAGCGCAGAGGATAGCAGTTGACCTTCAATCCTCGGACAGCATAAAACAAGAAACGGAAACGGAAAAAGTCACGGACACATCGACAGAGCTTGATGCAGAAGTGGAGGCAGCGGAGTATACACAATCATACGTGGTCAGCGACGCAATTAAAGAGACCGCAGAAAGGCTGGTGAGCGAAATAGAACGCGAAGTGTTAGATACACTAAAGAGGAGTGAAGCACAAAACCAAGAAGCTGAACCTGCGCAAAGACTGGGAAAAGAGGACGCCTCTGAACAGCATGAAAACTTTGAAAAGACTGAACAAACTACATCATTACTAGCGGAAATTAGCAATTCACTATCACAAAAGGTCGACGCACAATTGTCGGAAGTGACGAGCATACTTAAGTCCTCGAAACCAAGTCACGTCACCATTCAATTGAGCGGTGTCGATGATGAGCCCTTAAAAGTTAATCCCGATAAATCGAAACACAACGAGCTTAAAATTGTCAACGTGCCTTCGCCTAAATCACCGTCGGACGAGCAGGATCGTAAGCTGTTTTTGGATTCGTTACCCCACATCGATAGTAACGCGGAGGCACAAAAACTCGCCGATGACTGCAAACGCGAATACTATCTGTCTTTGAAGAAGTATCTGATAGAGGGACTTACTGACCGACCGCCAATTCCATTGCAAACATATCGGTGGGAGGATCTGCGACGCGCAAAGGAACGGGTAAGCGGAAATGTCAATCAATGTACTCTGTATGTATGTATGTATGTACATATGCTTTAATAATTTTCTTTAATTAGGGCGGTTATCCTTGGACCCATTTATATAAGCGTCCACTGGGACCCAACGAGGAACCAGAAATAGTTTTGCTCTTGCGCAAATCACAAGAGTTTCGTTTTGTTTCGGAGTCTCCAAAATCATTGAAAAAGGTTCGCATTGATGAACAAGTGATTGTAAAGCAACCCGAGCGCTATATACAAGAGCTATCGGAAGGCGAAGAGGACTATCCCCTGTCGGCGCCAGAGGACGAAGAAACACACAGTTTACGCAGCGAAAGCATTTCTTGTGTCTCCGACTCGATACTTGCGACTGGTAAGCCCAGAAAATCCACTCGGCTTGACAAAATTCGTGGATATCTTAGGCGTCGGAAAGGTGGACGGACTAACGAAGACGCGCAGTCATTGCCTTGCGCGTCGATCAATAGTAGTCGACGTCATAGCCAAGAAAATATTCCCCCACCAAACCCACAAATATTTGTTAACGGAAATAACACCGAACAGAAACATTGTTATCCCATTATGAAGAAATTAAAAAGTATGGCGGACCGTCAAAAGAAACGCCTGAATATAAAGCGTATTCATTTGGGCAAGGACGATAAGATAGTACTTGGAGAGGAAACAAAAATTCTCAAATTAAAAAAATCTCCAAAAGCAGAGCGTGGTGAAATACCACACTTCATAGAGAAACAAGATTCTGATGACGTTCTTGAAATAATGGAACTCGATGAGTCACCAAGTCGAAAACGAAGGGACGATGGCCGGCAAGACGAAGAAAGGTCCATAAATGATATCAACGTACCCATGGACACGAACCAGTCAGAAGCGGTTAGTATTGTTGAGCCCGATGAAATAATAGAAATACCCGACCTGTCGAAGGATAATGAGACGAAACTAAGTACAGGCACAACAGCAACAGTAAAAGAGGGTGAGACAGTAAATGAGGCAAACAATAATGTTTCTTCGGCCGTCCAAGCACCAAAGAAAGCTCCTCGACTGCGACGAGAACATGTCTATGAAGAAATAGAAACGGAAATTCAACAAGAATCCCTTACATTTCCTGCAGCTGCGGAAAGTGGCATTTTGGAGTTAGGCGCTGTTGAGGCTCTTAAAGATTCATTGGCCAAGCAAGGAAATTCAACCTTTAAACATATCGAAGAGGGAGCCAAGTCCCTGCCTCTCGATCGGATGGGTAGCAGTGAAGAGGAGCAAATTACAGCGGCAACGCCATCGTCGGACAAACCCACAATCAATTTACTTGCGCCCATCTCCTCAATCGACTCCGCCTCATCAGACGAGGAACGCAATCGAACACAGCTATCGCCTGTTACAGAGGAAAGTGAAGCGGCTAGTGGCGAAGAAAATTTGCGTATCATCGAGGACCATGAACCCGTGGTGGATCTAAAACCAGCCATTAAGAAGGAGGCATCGCCAGCACCGTCCGACAAAAAGGTAACATTCTCGCACGTCGAGGACGAAGCGGAACCACATCGCGAAGACATTGAATTGCCAACTGAAGTACAAGAAGCTACACAAGAGGCCGCTCAACGAAAGAAATGGACGAACATGAGGTAAGTTTAAGTTGTATTAATTAGTTAAATGTGTACCAAAATAACGGCTTTCAACGCTAATCTACGTACATATCTAAAAATGTGTGCATTGCTTTCAGACAACATAACTTGCTAATACATATCATGAAACTGTTACTAACTTCACGCGATTGCAGACAATCAAATCAGACACAAACATTTGTACATATGTAAGCACACATTCGAAAATCACCTAAAACACAAAAACTGACGTCGCACCTACATACTATGTACATTTGTATGTACAAACGTATATCTACTCTCACCAGCTAATAACTACTAGAGGTGAGTCGTAATTTAACTTTTACCATCAAGGTCCGAAGAAAATTGGTTGGCATCCCAGAGCAACAATAAAATCAACATTCCAATGCATTCAAATGTACAAAAATTAGTTAGATAGTTCGGTAATGAGTTGAAAATATTGATCGACCAGAATATTACCACAAGCACTGCTAGACCCTAGACATTACGTTGCAGGAGTTCTCTTCCATATGACTGAACTTTTAAGCTCAAATAGAAATGTGAACACAAATGATAGTTAATTCGATTCCAGCGGGGTGATGAAGACTTTAATAATCATTGAGAAATTATGTTAAATACATAGTACATATACGGTTATTACATCACAAATGCAAAATTCATTGCAATTGAGATGTTTACCGAGACCACAATGAAAAATTGCTTGAGCGGCTGGCAATAGTGGCTGTTTCTGGCACCGTGGCCAAGTCAAAGCAGCAAATATTTTATCGAATGCTAAACACAATTATTAACATGTTGTGTTTATATATAAATCGCAGATATATAATGTTCTTTTTGTGTGTTTAGTTTCGGCCGCGCGATGGCGCTGAGCAGCGGAGTGAAATATACATATAACTCAAATGTTGCTCTTTTAGCTAATTTTAAAATATAACCAAATACATTTTCCTACCATGGGCGCAGACAACAAAAACACACATACATACATACATATGTACATATGTATGTAGCTCTTTGTCAGCTTTGTTACTTGGCTAAAGTGCGGAAAGCTCTCAGTCCCGGTTGAAATTCGCAACGATGCACACACGCGGTTGGCGTTGGACGCGCGAATGGCGACAATTGCGGCTGTGACAAAAAATAAATCTATTTTAAAATTCTTTAAAATAACAGCATATACGATGTGCCAGCATCGAAGAAGCGAATTGTTGGCTGCAAGTGTCTAATGCTTTTTAGTGCTAGTTCGTGCAGCCTTATTATTTATTATTGTGTCTTTATTCGCCGACTTAACTTCGGTAGTACCAATTTGCAAACGTTACTCGCTAGATATATGGAAATATTACTGAATCATATCGCGAAAATATAATAAGCACAAAAAAATCGAACAAAGTTTTTATTTTCCTATTTACTTAAATAAATCAATTTTTTCGACGTATCTCAAATAGAAATTTGCTTTGCCTAGTCGCGGCCATAACCTTTCAATGTGCGTTTAAAAATAGCGAAAGCCAAAAAATAACATAAACATATACGAACGAACAGGTACGTCGATCCATCATTGTACGACGTCGCTAGAAGCTTGCTCAGCACCTCAACACTAAGCTACTTTACTTCGGCTTCGCTGACCGAGCGGTTTTCCCCGAATTGGGAAAATGAACCCGCGACGATCGGCCTCAGTAGGCGCTTTGCCGCGAGAGAAGAAGCACTTCGTGTCACGCAACGAAAGCACCAGTGGAGTTTCACTCGATGTCCGCTGCGCTTGTCAATACTTCCAATGTGACTCGTTGCTACCCGAACGCATAAATCCCGCTAGTGAGTCGCGACCCACTTCGGCTATGGGTTTCCATAGCGATCTTGGCAGTGAGCATGAGCAAATACATGGCCTTAATCATCTTCAGCACGTGAACTTGGATCCCACGGCTCAGATTGATCAGCTGTCAAGTCGTAGTTACAATGTGGGCGGTCACACACACATGGACTTTGATCGCATTTCAATGCGCAGTGTGGCAGGTCAACGGTCAAATGATCTCAATGCTACGCAAGTGGATGTCTCGTTCGTTGACAAATACCCCGAATTGGAAGAGGTAGCCCGTTCCCGCGGATTGGTGGTGCGTAGTATTTCTGATGCAAAGGAAAATGAAATTGGTGCTCCCACATCATTTATGGCTGGTCAACGTGGCCGTCAAATGTCTCTGAGTCGAATGTCCAGCAGTGGTGTGCGCGACCCAGAAACTTGGTCTACGCGTAGTGTTACCTCTTTGCGTCGCATCTCGCGATCCCCATCCAAATCCGACCTTTTTGTGGCTGATATTAACATACCAACAAAGCGTTCCGACAGATCTGATATGCGTTCAGCTAGTACCAGTCGGCGCACTTCCAATGTCGATTTGTCGCACTTTGCCTCGCATCGGGGAACACCTGCGCTAGTATCGACAAGTGTGTTTGCGTCGGTCGCTGATATTTCACCAGTAATTCCGGCTGCTTCCTCAACACAACTTCAGCAGCTTGCAGCTCCCAAATTAAATCTAATAGCGCCCACACCGATCATTGATGCTGCTGATATGCGTCCTGACTTTGAGAGTGCAACTGCATTAAGGCAAAGGTCACCCTCGCCGGTCGCTACAGATTATCGTATTGCAAAACGACCTGTATCCACTGATTATATGCGTCCCGACGAAAATAAGGAAAATATTCGTTACGCCGCTTTGGATGAAATGATGCCTCAGAACAGGCCGATCGATGTATCCAAGTTTTCCGCATATTCCGATGAAAAACTTCAAGAGAGATCTCCGCAGCCGCCAAGTATGTCCGCAGCGCCATTGACACCTTTTGCAAGGGCTAATTCACCTAAGCCAATTGCAGGAGTTCCAGTCATCACCTCAAGAGATCCTTTGGAGCAAGAAGTTGCTGAATTGGAAAATACAGCCGCCAACAGAAATATTGAAGATGTTTACGATAATATTCGATCGCAGACAACTCTACCTCCTTTACTGGCTGGGGATATAACACATCCTCCATCTTTGCATCCCACCGAGGACACGAACATTCAAATAATAAGCAAAATACCTACCGTAGATATCGATCAGTTAGTGCGGAGTGAGACACAGAGGGCGATCGAAGCTAGACTGCGTTCTAAATCACCTTCACCTAGTCGACCTCGATCGCCCGCTTTGATGGACACATTGCAATTGCCCAGCGGAGAATCCACCGCGAGACTATCCCTTGGTGTATTGGGTAAGCAACAGGCTCTCAAGCGGCAGCGATCTCCGGAACGAAATATATCGCCGGATCGTAGTAAAAGGCATGTCCTTAATATGCAAAGTATGGACGCACAAACCATGGAGATGCACTTCAACGACACAAAAACTGAAATACCGCTGCAGGACACTGCACCGGAAGTAAGAGCCTCGTACACGTCACGCTTTAAATCAATATTTAATTCCAATAAAAGTGAAGAAACTGCAGTGCCTTCAGTTAAAACGCCCTCTACGCCGAAACGACAACAATCGTCATCCCCTCTGCGTGATAAGTCTCCTTCGCCAATGCGTGAGAAATCACCCTCGCCAATACCAGCCAAGCTAGCAGGAATGTTTTCTAAATCCAAACCTAAACCGATGTCGATAACGGCTGGCAACACGGCTGTCGTATCAAAGGCTCCAGAAAAGGAGCCAATGTCAGTGAAAGTGACGGAGACCTTTTCGCTAAAAGTCGACGAAATGGACCAATATAACGTTCGGCCATCCAAACCACCACCGAGCTCCCTTCAACCAACTCCACCCACCACAGCGTACAGCAGCCGGGAAGATTTTTTGTCTTCGGAACAAACATCTGTGAATATAACAGACGCATTTGCACCAGTTGTTATTCCTGCAATACGCAGGGAACAGTTTATAGCCGGAAACAGAACATTTTATTCAAGCGAAATTGATTCTCATTCGCGTCGTAGCGAGTCCGAGCTTAATGGGGCTAGTAAAGAACCATCAATAGGGAGCGGTATTGGTAGCCAATCCCACATTCCTAAGGGTACACTTATCTCAGTGCCAATAAATATCGACTCTTCTAGCAGAGGTGATTTCAACCACCAGCCGCCATCACTTGGAACTTCGCAACGCAGTTTGCCACGTCCTCCTTCTGCGGATGGACGTGTTGCGAAGTCGAAACTGGTACGGAAGGCATCCTTCATGGATGGCCGAACGCAATCCCAAGACCGAGCACGAAAAATGCATGGCTCACATGAAGATTTGTATAGTACTCGCATGACTAAAACAGTTAGTTTTAATTTTGATGAGCGTAAATCGCGTTTGTCAAATTTCGAAAGTTCCAATTTGGCTCACCAACAACAAGAAAAACAAGAATTTCTCGAAAGGACGTACTTTACTCGGTAAGAACGAAATCCACAGCAGTTTGTCCACTCTTTCACCGAAAGTTTTCCCTTCCCATATTTATACTGAAACTCCATGAAACACGACCACACAAAATATATAACGCGTTAAGTATGTGAATTTAATATCCTATATAACTAAATATTAGTTTTTTTTATGTAGATACGTCGGTATGGAACCCCTAAATGATTATTCTTTTAGAAACTTCGAAAATAGAACCCACAACAAGACCAAGTTGCTTGTAGTAAAAAAGTGTTGCTATGTCACAGAAAATTATTTATTCTATTTGCATAATAAGCTTCTTATGGACGCCAATTTAAATGCTAGCTTTTCAGCAAATACTACCTGCATCGAGTTTTCAATAGCCTTGTGAAGCCTTGTGTTTTAAAAACTTTTGCATTTTCATTTTATCTATTTTTAGTGATCATGAATACGAACCAATCGCATCGCCTTCAGCTGATGGAATCGATCCTACACCGTTGGAAAAATCGAATCTTTCTCGTAATATTGAAAAGTTGCACGAGGAAATCAAAGACGCAGAGGAATTTCAACAAGATTTGGAGGATCGTTACTTAAGCTCCGTAGCAACAACCCCTCGTACGGAGTCGCGTACAGATTATGAAATACACACTAGTCAAGTGGATTCCAGTGCCTTGGAGGAGTTACCGTTGAAACCAGAGAATCGTAAAAAGGGATTCATGGCCAGTGCACAGGACCGAACACGCAAAATGCAAGCGGGCATTAAGAATCAGGCCGGAAAAATCAGGACAAAAATGCGTACGCCTGCCAAGAAACCAGCATCATCGAGTCCAAAAGCTAAAGAGCGTAAACGATTCAAGGCACCAGAGTTCTCGAAAATGAAAATGCCGGAAATCAAGCGTCCGGACATGACAAAACTTAAGGACTTCAAACGACCCGAATTCACGAAATTCAAACTACCCGAAAAGTTTTCGACACTTAAACTTAGAAGAAGCAAGTCATTTAAGGAAAATGAAGGTGAGGATGAGGAGATGGAGGCCGATACTGCACCTGCTGCGCAGCCACAGAAAAGGAGGTTTGAATTCAATTTCGGCACCTATCCGCGAGCATTCCGCAAGAAGAAGCCTGTGGAATCGCAAACATCACTTGGAACTGAAACTGCCACGGAAGGTATCAGTGTTATTCCGAGCACTGAAACACAACCATCGCTTGAATCATCTAGCTCCCCGCAGGGAGATCGCGGTCCGGGACCAGTGCGCTCACGATGGGCTGATAAATTCTCAGACGTTAGCTATAATGATAGTGAGGGCTCGCGTTACCGTCGTTATGGAAGCGAGCAGGAGAGTTTCGACCGCGAATCATCCCTGGAACGGCGAATGAAAGATGATTTGGAGGAGACTGAGAGCGAACCGCAAGAATTAGGAATAATGGGCGGCGTCGCTGATACAAAGCAATTCGCTGAATTTGATGAAGAAAATCGTGCAATACACCAAATCTCTAAGATGCGCGCTGGCGAATTCAGGAGACGTCCCATGGTCCATCAGGACTCTGATCTTCGATCTGAAGACAGCAAAGAAGTGGAGGGATGGACAGAGAAAGAGATTGAAAAGAACAAACTACTACGAAAAGCTGAGCTAGAAGCGGAAGCTAGTTATTTGAAATATCCCTCTGATGATGGATTGCCACCAGAAACTCAGTCAACAGCCAGCTCTGGCAAAAAGGTCGTTATGGAAGAAATCGACGCCGACGAATTTTTCTTACGCAAGCGAGGCGTTTCCGAAGATAACATCGAGTTGCGGCAGTACATAAGCAATGCGATACGAGAAGGATACGATAGGCCAATAAATACCTTAACCTTGGAACACGTTGGACAAGTCAATGAACGAGCGGAGTATAGGGATTACGATATTCCACCGCCGAAACCGAAGCGTCTACTTAAAAGCTATCGACCACAAGATATATCACAGGATTTAGAATCTCAACGCAGCGAATATGGTGACGATCTTTCTTTGTCTCAAAACGGCAGTGATTTCTTTAGTGCGCCGAAACGACCGTTGCGGAAGGGGCGCAGCCGTAGCAAATATTCAATGGATAGTCAAGATTTTCCTGTAGGAGAAAACTTACCACATCAACCATATTTCGACGATGACGAGGAATATTTGCGTCCTCCACGCAACAGTCACAAGGGCAATGATGAGGGTGAAATGAACAACTTGAGCATAATTGGCAAGCAAGTCTTCCCAGGGGAACCTGAGGACGTCAATGAAGGAGTGCCGCCACCACAAGCTCCAAGACGCCGTAGGCGAGACACACATGACAATTCAATGGATAAGGATTCGTACGTGAATGGTTTCGGTGGTCGATCGGTATCGAATAGTCGTTTACAGCCAACCGAAGATGTAAGTGCCATCAGCAAAGATATCTTAAAGACCCTGTGTTTTCTATAAATATCAACAATTTAGGTAATAGTTTATCGCACTGAGCACGAATATCCTATTTCTCTAACTTCACCTGAAAAATCCACACCGCCAATGGAGACTCGGAAATCCAGATCAACATCCAGGTATGAGGAGGACGATCGAACCTCTCAAGGTGCCGAATCACTGCGGTTTGAAGAGCACGACGAACTGCAATCAGATCAAGGATCAAATGATGGGAAGGACAAGTATATCATCGATATGATGGAGAACGATGGGTAAGTTCAACGAGAGGATTCGTTTGCTTTAAGTTTCTTGTATCGATCCCCATTTTTCGCAAACATTTTTTTTTTTCACAGCTACGCAATCGTACGGAAAGAGCAGTTGCCGAAACCAACACCACCAGCTCGAAGAAAGAAGTTTTCTAGATCGCCGGGAGAGCGTTTCACCACCATATCGATTGGATCTACAAAGAGTAGTACACCGCCGCCACCGGTACGACCGCCACCTCCGCGCGCATATACACCGTCCACCATTGAGGAACCAGTGGCGCCACAACGAAAATCAGCTGCTGGCGTAGAAACGGCTCCTCAAATGTAAGAACGAAAAGCAAACCGCTGCTAGTGTTTGTAGTTGATTGCAAAGTTATACAAATTGTTGAGTTTTTCAAAAATTTTGACATGCAGTCTCATTGCTAATTCCAGTTGCTCAGCGCCCCTTATTCGTTATGTTATGTATGCTTTATTAACTAAGTGTTCGTTTTATTTTGTTGAAACTGAAATATGTACTACTTTTATGTATTTATAATTACACCATTAATCATCTACAGCCAGCTCAATGCTGTCGCACAGCGAACGTATACTGTGGCAATTTCAAACACAAAAAAGTAATTTCATATTTTTTTATTTTTCTTTAAATTTACATTCTCATTTCTGAAATTTCTAAAAACTAAAAAATAAAAAATAATAGTGGCTCACAGCAAGGCGAATTGATGTAAGGTGGTAGCGATTCTAAAAATGCAACCCCCCTTTGGTGGGTTATTGTCAAATTTTATCTCCTTTGTAATTAATTTTCGCGAATTAATGTGAACACTGTTAGAGTCACCGCAACAAGTTGTAGTGAACCATATCTTGAAATTTTCTGTAGTTAAAGGGAACAATTTATTATTTGCAACTAAACAATTGATTTTGACAACCAACCACCAATCAGCTGATTGATTAACACCACCTTTTATGAATTCGCCTTGGCTCACAGTATCATTTTGAATTCAGTTGTAAATAATAGTAGTCAACGGTAGTTAAATTTTTGAAAATTCCTTTTTCCGTTATTCAAATTTTATTACTTTTCAATTAAAATTATGTACATACATATTGTATAATTATCCAACGGAAGCCATTCTAGTCCACTATTGAAACTTTGTTCAGTCCTCTGAAAAAGTTTTCAAATTTTAAGGAATAAATCGGAATATTTAGAAAACTTTTGAGTGTTGAAATTTTAGAGTCCATTCAATTTTTAGGCTAACCAAGTGTAGTACTGTAAAGAGGTAAGGACAGACCAGTTCGCCGTGCGGTTCAATATTTTCAAGATTTTTTTTAGACAAAATTTTCTTAATCAAAAAATTTGATTTTAAAAGATATGTATGTATGTATGTATGTAAAAAATAAGTACTACATTATTATCGCTTATGCAAAATTGACTTAAGAGGCTTAGTTCACTTTAATTCAGTTATTAATTGAAACATTTATATACTCATATACATAACTATGCTAATTTAGTGACACTAAGCACACATTCATACTTACAAATATCGGCATATGTATGTATGTATGTACATAAATAGTATGTCTGTATGGACATTTTTAAGTGTGTGCAATTGCATGTACATATCAAAAAAAAAATAAAATCCTATCAATGTATTAAAAATTATTTGTTCCGTTTGATGTTTTTGTTGTTTGCTAAGCTATTTTGTGTTGTAAGCTTTCATTTGCATTGGTTTAGTGTTTGGTTGGCCCTTTGGTTTTCGCAGGCAATGTACTAATGTAACATAAAATTTCAATTTTCGTATTCCGTCCTACCAACAATGCACTTTCCCCAGACTGGATGATGATTATGAAGAGCCGAAAGCAATGCAGCAGGAGCGTCCAGAGTCGCCACGTGATTTGCAGACCGGTGAGATTATAAATAAAATGAAGTTTCGACCACTGCCACCGCCTCCACGACCACCGCGCGACAAACGGCAACGAGGTGAGAGTAAAAGCTCGGCCCACAGTGCTTTTACTTCTCTGCATGACCGCGAAATTGCAGACGAAAAATTGGCTACATCCTCTACTGCGGATAGCTACGATCCGACTGATGTTGATTTAGACGAGGAGGAAACACGTCTGCCTGAGGTTGAAGTTTCAACACAAACAGATCCGCTACCGGATGACTTTGAATGCGAAGAATTCGAAATTACCGACGATATGAGAATAATCGAGCCGCGTATAAATAACATGAGAAGAACATTAGATGAGCTATTGAAGGAGGAGGAGATGAAACTCAAAGGCACTGAAGAAGAGACACCTCAGCTAACAGAGGAAGAGCAATTAGCGCGAGGATTGCAACGGTTCCGCGATGCGAATCAACGAAGCTTGTCCGAACGATCACGCGCCTCCTCGCAAGCCGATCGATCCAAGTCTCAAAGTCGTCCACAGACACCCTCTGCCGTAGTCATCGAACGACGCGTATCGACCCCGATACCCAGTCAACAAACTGAGACAATGTTAGAAGCATCGCTGATTGTACGACCCATTGATGATCTAGATCTTGAGGAGGAAGCATTGCGTAGAGAAGGCCTTCTAACGGACAGTTCGCAGCAAAGTAAGTCAGATGTAGAAGCCAGCTCCCATGACGAAGAGGATGAGTCCAAACTTGCAGCTAGCGAGTACTCAAGAGGTCCAAGCTCCGAGGAACTTAACGCTGCACTTGATGACCTACGCGTTCACGGTGACAGCAACTACGAAGCGGAAAAAGATGAAAGTGAGGGGGCCGAACTAAACGAATACGACTATGATGAAAAGATGTCCGACGAAGGTACGTTAGCATTAAAATATGGGCAATACCTATCAGATGAAGCATCAGGGAAAGAGGATGAAGAACAAAATATAGTAAATGAGTCGTACACCGACACTGAAGAAATAGAAGAACCGGTTGCCGCTTCTGAAGATGAGCAGATACGCGAGATCGAAGACGAAATAACAAAGGAAACGAGCAATAAACAATCCGAGGTTGGAGTTTACGAAGACGATGGCGACAGTCAAAGTCAGCAGCACGACACAGCTGATAAAGTGGAAGCGGAAGGAGTAGAGGAAACAAATCATTTTGAAGAGCCACCATTACCACCACCTCGTCGCAAATCAACGACAGCGGTTGATATACCGCCAACACTCACTTTAGTGGAGGAACCTTCGAAAGAATTAACACCGGTCCCACCATCAATAGCCGCTGAGCCAGTGTGCCCGCAACCCCAACTACCCACGCACTTGGCAGATCTTGAAGTTGAGCGTTTACGTGTACATGCACTTCAAGCTGGCCAAATTATGGTTTCACAACTTCATGGAGTGCACATAACTGCTGGGGAACTAGAAAGCAAGTCGGGAAATTTGATTGTAAACAATATTGCCTTGCCGGAAGGCTTCATTGAGGATATTGTGGAACGTGTGCGCACCACCGACCGTCAACATTTGCTGACTGCTGAAACACAAACCAGTTTGCAAGCAAGCACCGAAGCACTATCTGCAATGGAAAGGTCTCCTGTTAGGGAAGTAATACCACCTCCGAAGCCGCCGCGCCAACGCGACTTAGAAGCTGTAAAGCGAGCGACCGACCCTTCCGACGAAATCGCACTCCAACAACTAAGGAATTACGATGAAGAGACACAAACTGATCCGGCTACGTTTCCTCCTAATGTGACCCTTCCGCCGCCAGTGTATGCCACGACCGAGTATCAGCAATCTCTTCCGCCCATGGGTTTCTATAATATGCGACGGGGAAACGAAGATCAACCATATGGCAACATTGCCGACGGCGACGAGTCCACACACCATAGACGACCCCACTATCATCATCATCGTCACCATCATCGCAGAAGCGACTCTTCTTGTTCAGAATGCGACCACGACGTCGACTTACCTGAGAGAGAGGAAATGCGCTCTCGTTCCCACAGCCGACGTTCCCGCAGCAGTACGCGCCCACCACTTGAGCCACAAACTGTAACAAAGGCAGGGAAGCAATTAATATCAGCTTGCAGTTTATCGATTGTTCAAATGATAAACCGTCTGACGACTGCCATTCGAGGCGGTGAGCCAGACAAAAATATCGAAGCACAAATACACCATATACCATCATTGGTTGCTCTTTTCGTTGTCATATCTTTCACTTTGATTGTGTACATGCTTTCGGGCAGAAGTGTACACACACATCATTGGGACTTTTTCAACCCTCCCGGGAATGGAGCGCATCAATCATAGGAATATATGGCAAAAATTTGTTAAGTTCCTGTTTTTCCAGTTGTCGAATGGATAGTGTCCACACCAAGCCAGTGATAGTAGTTTTTTTGCATTTTATGATTTTATGAAAAAGGTAATTTTGGAAAAGTTATATATACATACAAGTATAATGATCATGATTAAAGGCTTAGACTATTGTTAAGTAGGATTTCACCAATGATTGCTTCGGGAGCGATTTTTTGCCGATAAAATATGACAGCTGAGAACGAACCGAAAGAGATGAAATCGACGAACAATTTATAATATCAATTGCGACTTCTGGAACTATACCACTTTTTTAACAAACATACATTTGTATATTGTATATATATAATATGTACATATTTACATTGAAAAATATGTAAATATGAATAGGATATACCTATATTTTTGCAACGACATAAGGAATTTAAAACTCACGATCAAGTTGTTTTTCTGTATAATCACAGAAAAATGGTATATGGAAGCAAACGATTGTTGGATACGAGAATAAATTAGCATTGACGTCACGTTAAAAATCATTAGGGTTATTCATTTTGAAGTACACACACACACATATTATTTTGCGAAATTATCATCGGCTATCAACTATATATGTATGTATAAAGTCCTATTTATTTGATTGCGCACAATTAATGCATTGTTATCTTGTCTACAATACTTATTATTTAAAATAACTGAATTCAAAATTTAAACACACTCATATTTAGAAATACTGAAGGGTACATTTTTCAATAAACAAAGTTCAAACAAACAACGGTTGTGTATATGCTTGTGTTTTTTTCTATTTACCATTCCGATACGGCTAAAGAATATTATTATTATTGCAACAATATACTTGTTTGTAAGTAATTTCCATTAGAAAAAATCGTCGTCGTACTGAACCATTTCGCGCCGATCCTTATGACTTCCCTTCTGCGAAGGACTCGCCGCTGCAAAACAAAGTACACATTATTTATTATAAATGTTAAGTAAATGGCGAAGGAAGCAACTTATCATACAAAAGATTTGAAAGAAACATAAGTTAGCTTTATATAATTGGTAAGATACATATGTAGTTATGTAGATTTGATGGTAGTCCCTCAATTAGAGTCGTGTTTCGATATTAAAAGATTGTCACCGTGTAAGACCAGCGCGGTAGCCACTGTTTTATAGATGAAACGGCTTGAGAAATGAGAAAATACGAGCCAAGTCTCTCCTAAAACTACGCAGTTTCGAAAATATATGCTAAGGTGATTCCACCACGTTATTTTCCAATCAACTGCGACATAATGGTTGACTCCATGTAAATCCAATCGGACAGTTATCTGTCAAAACACCCACTGAGCGCCGAGAGCCTATGACTTTGAAAGTGTTTTAGTTTTCCCTTAGCATTTGCTGAGCCGAATTAACCCTCTATGACTCGATTCATAAGGTCAGGGACTCCTTGCCGTTCACCATCCGTCGATATTATTTCAAAGTTTTTTGTGTAGCCTTCAAACGTAATTGCCGATTACATAGTTAAATCACAGTTGTTGTTGTTGTTGTTGTAGCGGCTAGCTACACCCCACTGGGCTGGCGGGCTCCCTCAATCATTATCGTCAAGCTCAACTAACGAAAGGTCCAGGAAACGAGCCGTTTCAACAGGGACGGACCATAGGGAGAGGGGTGTTAGTTGAGTAGGTTTGGCCGAGCATGTGAATAGGTGATTGGTGTCGTGCGGAGACTCTCCACATGCTGGGCAAGTAGTTAAATCACAGTCCATGACTTCAGTTCCTGAGGTGGGGACATCACTTCGGGTAGTAAGACCAGGAACGTAGTATGATTCACTGCACCGGCCAGGACGATAGTAGAAGTAAAACCAAAAAGCAGTGAGTTAAGAGCCTGAGACTCCAGTGAGAGTCCAATTTTTTGGCTATAAGGATGGATTTGACATTGAGTACTTTTATCAATTACACTTAATCTGCAGCGATCTCACACGACTTTCATCGGTATTGCCGGGAATAGAAAGGGATCCGTCCAACCAGAATTCGCAGAACTTACGTTCGTCAACACGAACGTCTGTGGGTTTTGGAAATGTTCCATAGGTACGAGAGTTCACGGGTAGAGGTCTGGCGAGCAGCAGCGATTGCCCATAATTCTAGTGATTACTGCAATCGAAAGGTAGTATGCATACATTTATACGTTAAATATTTGTAACTGGATATCACTTGAGCGGACTGCTATACCTTGAAATGTATGCCCACACATGAAAGACCTTTTGCCAACATGGAAGGACATACCTATATACCATTCTATGAAAATGCAATTAGAGCCTAAACATATCTTAATATGGCTTCAAAGGATACACATAATACATGTTACCCAAGTGGCTGTAGTTCGTAGTGTCTAACAATAAGGGCAGTTCGTTGTTTACTCTAAAAAAAAAGTCCATATAATATTTACCAATGGATGACCAAGCTGCGGATGATGTTGCATCATTAATTGGCTCAATCTGAGGTTGACGGCGAGCCAACTGCACTTGTAAATTGATGCCGTTAACGCTTTTTCCATGCATTTCTGCTATAGCGCGATCAGCCGATTCTTGTTTTGCAAAAGACACGAACCCACGACTGATGAGACAATAAGAGATTAATGCCAAAAGTTTACTATTATGCATCATATGTTACTAACCAAGGCACATTCAATAGGTAGCAGCAGTAGAAATATTAAAAAAAAAATGTTTGAGCTCTGTATATTTTGTTTTTGCTTTTAAAATCTAAAATTTCAAAAATATTTTATCAACTACCTTGAATTGTACTGAGAGCATTCTTATCACAAGGAAATTCAAAATTTGACAATTCAAATTAAAATAAAATATGAAAAAAGTTCAAAAAAAAAAGTTTGCTGCTGCTACCTATTGAATGTGCCTTGTTACTAACCATTTTTCAATTTCCATTGACACATTGACAATTGTGCCATAATCGTTGAACGTCTTTTTCAAGAACTCTTCCGTTACTTTGTTTCCTGATACGAATATAGTGTTGCCGGCACGCGGTTTCTCCGGTTGTGTGGAGTCTAAAGGGCTTTTATTATTTAAACCGCGCTCTTCACGGTCACGCTCTGTGGCAAAGTGCTGATAGAGATTCTGTATTCGTGGCTCTTCTTTAATTATTTCACTAATGATTGTCTCTTGTGCCACATCATTTTGGGTTGATGAAAATGGTTGGTATGCTGCAACGCTTGCTTCCGGTACACGCTTCGCACGTTCCTGACCTTTAGGGCGTTTGAATGAAGTCTGATCCTGTTTTGTTTGTTGTTTTTGGATTGCAGGAATCGCTCCACTTTTAATCAGTTTACGTGCAACTTCTCTAGCATCCCTCGCATCTGTAGGCCGCTTTAATGTCAGTGGTTTTTCTGGTTCGGGTTTAGGGGCTTTCAATGCCTGCAACGCTTTTTTCTGTAAATACCAGTGCATTAAAACTTTATAAGAGCGAACTAGTTTCAACATTACCTTTTTTTTCAACTTTTGGTATTTGGCTTGTAGCATGTGCTCCTCTTCTGTTAAATTTGTTGGGAAATGTATATAAACCATTTCTTGAATAACTTTTGTAGCAAAATACAAACAATTGGCCTATATGGTGTTTTGGTACACAATAGTTTTTTTTTTAGTAATAAACGATACTGATAAATTCAAGTACATAATCGATAATATTTTTTGAATATCGAATATTTTGGTGTTGATGCTTTTAATCCGATACTGAGCTTGGCTCGAGAGAAAGTAGTGATGTGTAACGCAACGCAGCGCTGGGTTATTGAGTTGATACTCAAGGCGATTTATATGCGCTGATATACCAACTTGCATTTAGAGCGAAACATTGCATAGACAGCAAAATGCGGTGAGCGCGATACATTGTGCTGATAGCGCAATACCAAGAATGATAGGAAAGTCGGATACTTCAACAGGAAAAAGAACTAAAATGATAGGATACGTCATTTCGCTGCAATTTGCCACAATATTACGTTGAGTGCTCAACAATCACTTTAAGTGTCCCAGCACAATGAATGAGCGTTTTTATATTCTTCCCCATTAAAGCAATTAAACAAATAAAAATTTTGAGATTTTCTTAAAAATATGTATTTCCTGCGGAGATGTACTGAACACGATTATGTGAAATAACCATTGATTACGAATATACGTATATAACAAACATTAACGGCAAACAGAGACAAAATTTCTCCAATTTGAAAAAAAAAAAACACCTCCAAAATTGTAACGCACCAGTTCACAATACGATGAGTATTACAATATCCCTACTCAATACATATGTATCATGGGGCAATTGAGTTAACTCAATGTAGTGCGCTTGCGCCAACTTATCAACGCATGAAAAATTGCGCCATTACCCACCCCTAAGAGAAACCCGTATTTGGCCCGGAATTTAGAGGATATGATCAGCTCTTGTGCTCAAATGTACAAATGGGGAAAATTTTCCATTACGGAACCAGGCTATGAAAAAACAAAGTAATAGGGGGAAGGATGGGGACCATCAGCCGAAATCAGCAGGTACCCCCGGCCGGATGCTCATAGTTGTTAAGTAACTGCTGTTAAAGTGGTGAAAAATGACAATTTTAACCTCACTTGCTGCTTTGTGCAGCAATGAAATAAAAATACCGTGCTGGCTCACATGACGAATATATGTCGAAAAAAACAAAAATAATAAAGTCTATGCGCATATTGCGAGATTTTTATTTGCAAACTTTAAAAATATTACGAAACATTGATGCATTTTGGAACAGCGGCGGAGGCCAAAATTTATAATTAAAAATCGCTCGATATTTCGAAACATTTATTTATTTAAGAGAAGCGCCGCAGGCGAAAATTTGTAATAAAAAATCGCACACACTTTTGCTTATACTGTCGGCCATTCTTATTTATGCTTGTTTGCGAAAAGTGGTAAATATTCTAGACACATTTAAAAAAGCGTTTATTAGGTTAAATAAATATTAAGAATCTGAACTAAGTACTAAACACGTACGCAAATAATCCAAATTTTGTACCCCACTCAAAATATAAGTAATAAGTGTTATTTTGACTGAACATATGCTAATGGTAGTCAAGAAAATTAAAGAACAAATTTCTTAAATATTAATAAAATTAAAACAGTGATAAATTTAGGTAAAGAGCGCCTACCCCAATATCCCCACCGAGCTTTGTTAGCAAATTCCTTCTACTTTTGCTGAAGTCGCGGATGATTCCGTAAAGGAAATCTCAGCCAAAACATTAATAAGCACCAATTTCTTGGCAAACGGCTGACAATCATTTTACAGATAATTGCGGCAATCTGATGGCATGGTTTTGTGTGTGGGCCATTTAAAATTATAACATAATTATTTGTATGATGGCGTCAGACAAGTTCGTTCGATGCATTAAAGCGAAAATATCCTTTAAGTATTACAAAATTGTGTTATTTCCCTTCTAAGTACATACTAATTGATAATCCAATTGGAAATAACTCAATATTTGCTTTCATATTATGTTACCAATGATGTTGCCGCCACGAACTTTTCGTGCAAATGAAAATTTAGCTGTCAAAGCATCACTTTGACAGTTGATTGCCAGCAATATATTGGCAATTGATACCTTAAAATATTTCAAAATATTAATTGCTAACATCATTCATAATACTGTCTCCGTTGGCAATTTGCTTCAAAATTGCGTTTGAACGCAATCATAAATTGCGTGTCGAGTTGTCAGGTTATGTTCGATATCATAGACTGTACTGCCAGAGAACTTATATTTGACAGAGAAGCCTTATCCCAGTCCATTCCGACACACATTCCTCTGATTTTGAGGGGTACTTAATTTCTTATCGAGTCTCACCACTATATTTCTTACGGGCGGTCTTCACCTGCTTTCAATGCTAGGTTGCTTTCTGCTTCTTGTCGTCGCAAGCGAGAGAGAGATTTGTTCACTGGGCATTTTGAAAGCATACTTTTTCATTTGCAACATGTCGTAGAGCAAGAAGGTTCGTGCCCTGTGTGCTATTCAAACTCCAAACCCACTCATATTGTCGGTATAAATTAATTAATTTACAAAGATCAGTAACGCGACACTCGATTTTATCAATATATCTTATTAAAAGGCTTTTTTGTGCTCGAAGAGCCTATGATAAACGATGTTGCCACAATGAAAGATGCTACGAAATGCGAAAATGGCTGTCAAACTACAAAAATGACAGTTGAAAGCAAGCGAGCGCTCGCTTACCGATCGGTTTGCTAGACGAAGCATACTTTCAACTTTTTGCGGTCTTCACGTGCGACATGTCGCTTGCTTTCAGAAGTAAGCGAGCGTTGAAAGCAGGTGAAGACCGCAAGTTATGAATGCTCACCACGATTCGACAGCGATAGAGCGAAAAAACCAACAGTGCCAGAGCGAGAATTGAAAAAGCGAGAGTTTTAATATATTTTTGTTATGTTATCGGTCGAACTGGAGATTTATTTAAATTTTGGTAAAATTCATTCACTTAAATTTATAAAAATAATTTATGAAGCAATATTTTTCAAATTTGGTACAATGCATAGCAAGTAGTTCTTTGTACACATGTAAATCTGGCCATATGAGCAATTTATTTACTTTTTAACATTCAATTTGGTTGGTACAAATTCAGTAATTTTGAATCTTCACAGGTTTCTCATGTATTTACCTAGAATCATAAATATTACATAAGTATATATTCTCCACGCATACATGCATATACATTGTATATACATATGTATGTACATACATATATGAATGAACGTAAATATGTTCTTATTTTATGTACTTATGTACGTACATACATAGAATGGCGCATATCATATTCTGATTCATACAAAATCTGTATAATAGAATTTATATATGAACAAATGCATATTTATTTAATACATATCACTAATGTTTAAAATATTTGATCAAACAAATAGAAGCCTAAAATTCATCTTACTTGCAAGCAAAATACAAACGCATATTTTTATGCACATACATACAATATATACAAACGTACATTTGTTCACGTGCCCGCAAACCACCCTTGAGCTCAAAATGCTTGCTTCTGCTCGGATTTCCGACAATTCTGCTGCGAGACGAAGGCAATAAACCACCACCATAAATTAGAGTTGGGTGCAAATACTTTTCGTTTCGCAGTAGGTACAAGGAAAAATACGAGTAATAAAAAAATATCGTCAGAGACGTTTATCTGGGAGAAAATCAATAACATATGGCTGCTTAATACTTATTAAGGTGGGATATAGTGTTATACACTTTTAAAATAAATTAAAAGTGAAAATTAATTATGAATTTCTGTAACTACTTTTCATAAAGTAGTAGATTTCCTTCTCCGACTACAAATTGCAGTAAAAGGTTTGCAAATTCAATGATGACCAACACTGTTGTTCAAATGCGACAAAATTCGGCTACATATTTACATATATATATAAGCTCATACAAATGTACACAGTGCGTATTGAGGGGATGAAGATGTGCTGTGTATTTCTCTAGGCAAGGCCGATTTTGCGAAATAATACCGAATGCATTCATATATTTTTATTAGTATTTTACAATATAATCATTCATAATGATTAAATACTCATAAATTAGACATGAATTTGGTAAAAGAATATCGTATTAGCTGAGGAATGTCTATTATACATATTTTCATTTATTCTTCAACAACACATTTGCCGGACTGGGCCAGAAATAGGCAGCGCCCCTGTACTTGCAAAGCTGAAGACGAAAATGTTCAAATTTATAAATTTTTGCAAGATCGCGAAAAATGTTCTTCGCTGGCAGATTTTAAGTTGTGCTGCAATTTACGAATGAAATGAGTTTTACGCACGCGCAATTTATAAATGAAATGGTTTAGGATTTATGGCGCCGGCGTAACTGTTGATGTAGTAGTTGCTGCGGGAAGTGAGGACAGAAGTGTGCGCACGTCGATATGTAAATATGTATAAATATAAGTATGTGCGCATATTTGTATGTGCAAAGACGTCATTTGTCCTTGAATTAATATTTTGGCATGTGATGTAAGTCAAGGTTGATTTACATATGTATATGATCTTGTAAGTACGAGTACATTTGATTTTATATATTTATCTAAAGTATTTACATATATAAATAGGCACATATGCCAAAAAATGCAAATCGCCGCCGGCATTTTAACATTTGCGTTTGCGCACCACCATTAAAGCAAATCTTATCATATCATATGTACGTACACACAAATAACACATGAAGAGTCCTCCATTAATTAATACAACAAAGGTTATTATTATTTAATAAATACAATTCGGCTTTTTAATTTATTTATCCAATATCCAACGAAATTCATAAATTTCCTCATCCGTAATGCCGTCGGCAAAACAACAGGTGGATTATGCTTACATTGGGGCATTACTTAAACCGATATTCATAAAACAAAAAAGGGGCAGCTTCAGTCATTATTTTCACAAATGCAAGTACCAATATACATACATTTTATCAAACATATTATAATTATTCTGCTTTTTATTAAATTGTCAAAATCCACCCAAAATAAGTCAATTTTTCTTACATATATGAGAATATACAAGCTGTTAAATTTCTTTCGGCCTCACTCAGCTCTGTTAACTTGCCACTCTCGCTATTTCCCCTGTTAGCCCTGGCGTGGTGGCATTCTGCAAGACATTCACTTGGATTTTGACAATTCACACTGATATTCGCGTGAATTGTCAAAATGCAAGTTAATGTCTTGCAGAATGCCACCACGCCAGGGCTAACAGGGGAAATAGCGAGAGTGGCAAGTTAACAGAGCTGAGTGAGGCCGAA